>JAGIQG010000006.1:13179975-14379975 GCA_024679065.1 Sphyrna mokarran
AGACTTCTGGATGAGTATATGTGATCCAATGGGATTGGGGGTTATAGATCTGGCTGGGTGGGTTTTGATGTGTTCAGCATAGGTTGTGGGCCGAAGGGCCTTTTTGTGCTGTAGTGTCCTATGTTCTATATGTTCTATCTCCAGGGTCCTAGATTCGATTCCCGGCTCAGATCACTGTCTGTGTGGAATTTGCACATTCTCCTTGTGTCTGCATGGGTTTCCTCTGGGTGCTCCGGTTTCATCCCAGAGTCCAAAGATGTGAGGGTTAGGTTGATTGGCCATGTTAAGAAATTGCCCCTTAGTGTCCAGGGATGCGTAGGTTAGAGGGATTAGTGGGTATAATATGAGGGATATGGTGTAGGGCCTGGGTGGGATTGTCTGGTGCAGACTCAATGGGCTGAAGGGTCTCTTTCTGGACTGTAGGGTTCTGTGATTCTATCCACGATCTCTGCTCCCTCCTCACAGCTTGCCCTCCCACCCGGCTTTGTGTCATTTGCAAATTGGACGCCTGTGGCCAAGTAACAACGCAGTTTCTTCTACTTTGTGTCTCCTATCCCTTCCCCCCCAGTATCACTAAGCTACTCCTTTATAACCCATCTCCTCATCATGGGATCGTGGCTCGAGATTGTCTCTCATTTTCTCTGTTGAGCCAGAGAAGGAATGAGTATATTGTGTCTTTCAGTTTAGCTGTTGTTAAAATGTAACCCAAAACCTTAAACCATGTTTTGTCTTCGCAAGGTAAATGGTTTGATTTTGATTTAATTTATTTCTGTCACGTGTGTGAGTGTATAGTGAAAAGTATTGTTTAGTGCTTAGTACTACTATCTCACAGTACCAGAGTCCTGGGTTCAATTCCTCCTTAGGCCACTGAGTGCAGTTTGCATGTTCTCCCCGTGTCTATGTGCATTTCCTCCAGATGCTCCGGTTTCTTCCCACAGTCTAAAAGACATACTGGTTAGGTGCATTGACCCGAACAGGTGCCAAAATGTGGTGTCTAGGGGAATTTCACAGTAACTTCATTGCAGTGTTAATGTAAGCCTTACTTGTAACTAATAAGTAAACTTCAATTTTAAACGTTTTTCTTGCACGCTATACAGACAAAGCATACCTTCATAGAAAAGAAGAGACTGCAAAATGTAGTGTTACAGTCATAACTAGGGTACAGAGAAAGATCACCTTAAAATAAGGTAGGTCCACCCAAAAGCCTGATATCAGGGGAAAAGCTGTTCTTGAGTCAGTTGGTACGCGACCTCAGATTTTTGTATCTTTTTCCCTGACAGAAGAAGGTGGAAGAGAGAATGTCTGAGATGTATGAGGTCCTTAATTATGCTGGCTGTTATTCCAAGGCAGTGGGAGGTGTAGGTAGAACCAATGGGTGGGAGGCTGGTTTTGTGATTGGGCAAGGTTCACGACCCTTTATAGTTTTTTGCGGCCTTGGGCAGTGCAGGAGCCATACCAAACTGTGATACAACCAGAAAGAGTGCTCTCTATAGTGCACCTGTAAATGTTGGTGAGAGTTGTAGCTGACATGCCAAATTTCCTTGGTCTTCTGAGAAAGTAGAGGCATTGATGGACTTTCTTAACTATAGTGTCAGTGTGGGAGGGACCAGGACAGGTTGTTGGACACGTACAAACTTGAAGCTCTCGACCAGTTCTCACTTTTTTGCTAGTGGAACTTGTTTTCAAAGGGCAGCCAATAAATAGACCAGTCGAGAGCGTAGCAATCTAGTGTAAAAACAGAAAATGTGTGCAGCGTAAAAAAAAAAATTCTGTTTCAGGGTGATGAGCTCCTGGCATAACTAGGAGAAGTCAGAGATCCAACTGCTGCTAAGCAGTGCAGAGCTTGCGGAGAGGAAATAGTATTCAGGGCAATTGGGAGGATTAAATGATAGAATGGATGACAGTGTGAAGCAAAAGAGTGTAGTAATGGGACAAGTGCAGGAATGAAAGAGTACATCCAGAGATAATAATTCCATTCATAACTCCTCTCCCCAATCTTCCAGATCTGCTGAAGGATTAGAATCATAGAATCCCTACAGTGCAGGAGGAGTCCATTCAGCCCATTAAGCCTGCACTGACTCTCTGACAGAGCATCTTTCCTAGGCCCACCCCTGCCCTATCCCTGTAACCCCACACACTTATCCCTCTAATCTACACATCTGTGGGCACTACGGGACAATTTAGCACAGTCAATCCACCTAACCTGCACATTTTCAGGAGGAAACCAGAGTACTCAGAGGTAACCCATGCAGATACAGGGAGAATGTGCAGACTCCCTACAGACAATGACTCAAGCTGGCAATCGAGCCCGGGTCTCTGGCGCTGTGAGGCAGCAGTGCTAACCACTGTGCTGCCGTGCTGCCCAAATGAATTATTGAACCTGAAATGCTAACCTTTTTTCTCTCTCCGTAGATGCTGCCTGACCTGCTGAGTGTTTCCAACATTTTCCTGTTTCTCTTTAATGTCAACAGGTATCTGTTTAGCAACTTACCAATTTCCGTAATATTGCACAACAACAGGTGGAGATCTAATATCTGTGGTTGGCTCCTAAACATGTCATATCAAGTTTTAGCTTGAAATAAGTGATTCACAGAGTTTCACCCAAGCGATTAATTGCATTGCTTCTGAGTGTTGTAGGGCTAAAACAATAGGGCTATGCTTGAAGGATCAGTACCAGATGTGTGATCGATTTAGTAGTCAGTCTCATTCCTCTGCTCCTTCCACGCAGCCCTGTAAATGTTTGTCTTGGAGATCCAATTTCCATTTGAATGTTCACTGAATCAACCACCTTTTGAAAGAGTGCATTTTGGATCTTAGCTCCCTGTTTGAAAAAAAGGTTCTCTTTTCTCATCCTTACATAAAGCACTGGTGAGGCCAAAACTGGAGTACTGTGTACAGTTCTGGTCGCCATTCACCTGATGAAGCAGCAGCGTTCCAAAAGCTCGTGATTCCAGATAAACCCTGTTGGACTTTATCCTGGTATTGTGAGACTTCTCACTTGTCCTGTCAGAGTTTTATAGATTTCTACGAGATAACCTCTCATACTACTGCAGGATATAAAGTGGCTGGAGATCTGGGCCAAAAGATGGCAGGTGGAATTTAACCCAGTCAGATGTGAGGTGATGCGATTTTGAAGTCTATCGCAGAAGTAAAATTGACGGATGGCACTTGGAGTTTAATTTAGACAAATGTGGGGTGATGCATTTTGGTAGATTGAACAAGGGCAGGACTTACTCAGTTAATAGAACATAGAACACTACAGCACAAACAGGCCCTTCATCCCACAAGTTGTGCCGAACACATCAAAACCTACCCAGCCATAGACCTATCTATAACCCCCAATCCCATTGGATAACATATGCTCATCCAGAAGTCTTTTTAAAAGACCCCAGCGACTTCGTCTCGACCACCACCGACGGCAGCCGATTCCATTCACTCACCACCCTCTGAGTGAAAAACTTTCCCCTAGCATCCCCTCTGTACTTGCTTCCCTGCACCTTAAATCTGTGCCCTCTCGTCGCGACCATTTCAGCCCTGGGAAATAGTCTCTGAGAGTCCACCCTATCTATTCCTCTCAACATCTTGTAAACCTCTATCAGGTCGCCTCTCAACCTTCGTCTCTCCAGGGAGAACAGTCCCAGCTCCCTCAACCTGTCTTCATAAGGCATGCCTCCCAATCCAGGCAACATCCTTGTAAATCTCCTCTGCACCCTTTCAATAGCTTCCACGTCCTTCCTATAGTGAGGCGACCAGAACTGCGCACAGTACTCCCAAGTGTGGTCTGACAAGGGTCCTATAAAGCTGCAGCATTACCTCCTGACTCCTGAACTCAATCCCTCGATGAATGAAGGCCAGTACACCGTAAGCTTTCTTAACCACATCCTCCACCTGGGAGGCTGATTTGAGAGTCTTATGGACCCGGACCCCAAGATCCCTCTGCTCTTCCACACAGCTAAGACTCCTACCTTTGTTAGTGTACTCATTCATCCCGTTGGATCTGCCAAAATGGACCACAACACATTTACCCGCGTTGAAGTCCATCTGCCACTTCTCTGCCCAGTCTTGCATCCTGTCGTTGTCATGCTGCAACTTCTGACATCCCTCCAGACCATCCACAACACCACCGACCTTCGTGTCATCGGCGAACTTACTCAC
This sequence comes from Sphyrna mokarran, assembly GCA_024679065.1. Classification (NCBI taxonomy): domain Eukaryota; kingdom Metazoa; phylum Chordata; class Chondrichthyes; order Carcharhiniformes; family Carcharhinidae; genus Sphyrna; species Sphyrna mokarran. The sequence goes on from JAGIQG010000006.1 coordinate 13,184,131, forward strand.
CCATCCCTCCACTTCCTCATCCAGGTCATTTATGAAAATCACAAACAGCAAGGGTCCTAGAACAGATCCCTGGGGCACTCCACTGGTGACCGACCTCCATGCATAAAAAGAGCCATCCACAACCACCCTCTGCCTTCTGCAGGCAAGCCAGTTCTGGATCCACAAGGCCAAAGCCCCTTGGATCCCATGCCCTCTCACCTTCTCAAGAAGTCTTGCATGTGGGACCTTGTCAAATGCCTTGCTGAAGTCCATGTACACCACGTCCACTGCTCTTCCTTCGTCAATGTGTTCAGTCACATTTTTGAAGAACTCAATTAAGCTCGTAAGGTACGACCTGCCTTTTACAAAACCATGCTGACAATTTCTAATCAACCTAAACTTCTCCAAATGCTTGTAAATGTTGTCCCTCAGAAGCCTCTCCATCAGCTTACCAACCACTGAGGTCAGACTCACCAGTCGGTAATTTCCAGGACTATCCCTGTTCCCTTTCTTGAAAATAGGGACCACATCCGCAATCCTCCAATCCTCCGGAACCTCTCCCGTCTCCATCGACGATGCAAAGATCATCGCCAGGGGCTCTGCAATGACCTCCCTCACCTCCCACAATAACCTGGGGTACATCCCATCTGGTCCCGGAGACTTGTCTATCTTGATATCATTTAAAAGTTCTAACACATCCGCTTCCTTAATATCTACATACTCAATCTTTTCAGTCTGCCGCAAACTTGTAGTGCATCCTCCCAGATCACTTTCCACCGTGAATACTGAGGCAAAGTAGTCATTAAGCACCACTGCCATTTCTTCCGGTTCCATACAGACTTTTCCCCCTTCACCTTTTATAGGTCCTATCCCTTCTCTTCTCATCCTTTTACTTTTCACATATTTGTAGAAGGCCTTGGGATTCTCCTTCATCCTACCAGCCAAGGCCTTCTCATGACCCCTTCTGGCTCTCCTAATTTCCTTTTTAAGCTCTCTTCTATAAGCCTTATACTTCTCTAGATCCCCAACATCTCCTAGCTCTTTGAACCTTTTATACATCTTTCTTTTCTTCCTGACTATGTTCACCACAGCCTTCGTGCACCATGGTTCCCGCGTCCTACCAAAACCTCCTTGTCTCACCGGAACGTTGTCGTGCAAAGCTCCAGACAAGCATTCCTTGAATATCTGCCACCTTCCTTCTGTGCTTTTTCCCCAAGAACACCTCCTTCCAGTTTATTCACCCCAACATCTGCCTGATGTCTTCATATTTCCCCTTATTCCAGACAAACACCTTCCTAGCCTGCCTGATCCTATCCTTTTCCAATGCAAGGGTGAAGGAGATAGAATTATGATCTCCATCCCCAAGATGCTCTCCTACCAAGAGATCCATCACCTGTTCCTGGTTCATTAGCTAGTACCAGATCCAGTACAGCCTCTCCTCTTGTAGGCTTGTCCACGTGCTGTGTCAGGAAACCCTCCTGAACACACCTAACAAACTCCTCCCCATCCAAACCCCTTACCCTTGGGATATTCCAGTCGATGTTTGGGAATTGAAGTCTCCCATCACAACAACTCTGTTATTTCTACATCTCTCCAGTATCTGTTTCCCTATCTGCACCTCAACTTCCCTGTCACTATTGGGCGGCCTATAGAATATACCCAGCAACGTCACCGACCCTTTGCTATTCCTAACTTCCACCCACAGAGACTCCGTAGACATTCCCTCCTCGGTATCCACCTTCTCTGCAGCCATGACACTGTCCCTGATCAACAGTGCCACTCCACCACCTCTTTTGCCTCCCTCCCTATCCTTCCTGAAGGATCTGAATCCCGGGACCTGTAGTACCCAGTCCTGTCCCTGAGACATCCAAGTCTCTGTAATGGCCACCACATCACAATCCCAAGCAGCAATCCACGCCCTAAGTTCATCCACCTTATTTACTACACTCCTGGCATTAAAATAGACACAGCTCAGTCCCTCAGACTGGACATTTCCCTTCTCCCCCACTCGTCTAACCTGCCTCTCATCCTGCCTAGAGTCCTTCCCTACCTGGGAGCTAACTTCCTTGCTCCCAGTCTCCACATCACTATTCCCTCCCCCTAACCTTTCTAGTTTAAAGTCCCCCCAGTAGCCCTAGCCAGTCTTCCCGCCAAGATATGAGTCCCCTGGGATTCAGGTGCCACCCGTCTTTGCTGTACAGGTCACACCTGCCCCTAAAGAGGTCCCAATGATCCAGGAACCGGAATCCCTGCCCCCTGCTCCAGTCCCTCAGCCACATATTCAACCTCCATCTCATACTATTCCTGCTCTCACTCTCCTGAGGCGCAGGCAGCAATCCTGAGATTACTACCTTCGCTTTCCTCTCTCAGAGCTGCCTACCCAGTTCCCTATAATCCCTTTTCATGTCCACTTCCCTCTTCCTGCCTATGTCAGTAGTACCTATATGTACTACAACTTCCAGTTCCTCACCCTCCCCTTTCAGGATGTCCGGGACGCTTCCAGAGACATCCCGAATCCCAGCTCCAGGGAGACATACCACCATCCGCGACTCCCGTCTGCGTCCACAAAAACGCCTGTCCGCCCCCCTCACTAGGGAATCCCCTATAAGCACTGCCTTTTTGCTCTGTTTTTTAGGTTTTCGTTTTTGTTCAGCTCCAGGGAGCTGGCCACCGCTGCCTCCCTTGGATGAGCTGTCCCCCACAGTAGTACTCAGGCAAGAGTACTTATTTTGAAGGGGGACATCCACCGGTGTACTTTCCACACCTGAGGTTTCCCCTTCCTAATAGTTACCCATGTGCCTTCTCCCCTTTGCCCTGGTGTGACTACTTGTCTGTAGCTCCTATCAATAATCTCCTCATTCTCCCTAATGAGTCAAAGGTCCTCAAGCTGCATTTTCAGTTCTTTTACCTGGTCCTGTAGGGATTGCAGCTCCACACAGCGATCACAGGTATGGACATCTGGGAGACCAGGAGCCTCCAAGACCTCCCACATGTTACACTGGCAACAACATGTGTTGTTGGTAGGGCATTGGGGAGAGTTACAGAACAAAGAGATCTAGGGGTACATGTTTATAACTCGTTGGAAGTGGAGTTACAGATGGACGAAGTGGTGAAGAAAACATTCAGCATGCTTGGTTTCATTGGTCAGAACATTGAATACAAGAATTGGGACATCTTATTGAAATTGACCAAGACGTTGGTAAGGTCACACTTGGAATACTGTGTGCAATTCTGATCACCCTATTATAGAAAGGATATTATTAACTTAGAAAGAGTGCAGAAAAGATTTCCTGGAATGTGATCGGAACTTGATAGATTGAGTTATAAGGAGAGACTGGATAAATTGGGATTTTTTTCTCTGGAGCTTGTCTTTTAAAAAACATCAATCACCTTTTGAGAGAGTGCATTTTGGATCATAACTCCCTGCTTAGAAAAGGGTTATCCTTTTCTCACCCATGTATAAAGCAGTATTGAGGCCAAAACTGGAGTATTGTGTACAGTTCTGGTCACCATTCACCTGATAAAGGAGCAGTGTTTCAAAAGCTCGTGATTCCAGATAAACCTGTTGGACTTTAACCTGGTGTTATGAGACTTCTCACTTGTCCTGTTGGAGTTTTATAGGTTTCTATGAGATTCCCCTCATTCTACTGCAGGATACACTGGGATTAGCTTAGAGATTTTAAGAAGAAGGGCAGCATGGACAAGTTGGGTCGAAGGGCCTGTTTCCATGCTGTAAACCTCTAAGTCTCTATACAGTAAATGGTTGAGCCCTTAGAAATATTAGCATACAGTGGGATCTAGGCGCTCAGACCTATTGTTTCCTGAAAGTGGCAACTCAGGTGGACCAAATAGTCAAGAAGGCATATGGCACGCTGGCCTCCAGTGGTCAGGGCATTGGGAATAGGAATTGGAAAATCATGTTACAGCTGTATAAGACTTTAGTTAGGCCGCACTTGGAGTATTGTGTACAATTCTAATCGCCACACTATCAGAAGGATTTTGATACATTGGAAAGGGTGCAGAAGAGATTTACCAGGGTGTTACCTGGTTTGGAGAATATGGACTATGAAGAAAGGTTGAACAACTTGGATTGTTTTTGTTGGAGCATCAGAGGAGGATGAGGAATGACCTGATAGAGGTTTACAAGAATATGACAGATTCGGGTTGAGTGGATAGTCACAATCTTTTTCCCAGGATTGAGGGTTGAAAGTGAGAAGGGGAATGTTTAAAATAAATGTAAGAGGCAAGATTTTCACACACAGGGTACTGAATGCCTGGAACACGGGTGCTGGAGATGGTTGTGGAAGCAGATTCTATAACAACTTCAAGAGGCATCTGGATAGATACATCAATAGGGAATAGAAAGATATGGACCATGTAGAGGCAAGATAATATTAGATTAGGTAGGCATCTGTGTCTGCACAGACCTGGTGGGCCGAAGGGCCTGTTCCTGTGTTGTACTGCTCTTTCTTGTTTAATTGCTGTGGAGAGAGTGCACAGGAGGTTTTTCAAGAATGTCGCCAGGATTAGAAAAGTGTAACTATGAAGAAGATTGGATAAGTTATGTTATTTTCTTTGGAGTAAAAAAGGCTGAGGGGTGGAAGTATACAAAATTATGAGGAGAAGAGATGGAATAGACGAGATAAAATTATTTCACTTGGCGGAGAATTCTAGAACCAGGGGACATAGATTTAAGATAAGTGGCAGAAGATGGAGAGGGGACATGAGGATGAACATTGTTACGCAGAGGGTGGTGGGTGTCTGGAATTTGCTGCCTGAGTTTGTGGTGGAGGCAGAGATCCCAAGTTTTTTAACAAGTACCTGGATCTGCACCTTAAGTACTTTAAGCTACAGGGCTAAGGGCTGGGTGCAGGAAGGTGAGATAGAAAGGACACCTAGGTGTCATCAGGCTAGCATGAACGAGACGGACTGAATGGCTTCCTTCTGTGCTGTAACTTTTCTATGCTTCTAAGGTTTGTTTGTTAACCAATTATCAGCAGTGACAGTTACTCCACATCTAATGCCTCATGAATTTGAACACCTCTGTCACATCTCCCCTGAATCTTCAAAATTCTGAGGAGGTCAGTGCTGTATTCTCTTGTCTCTTCACATTATTCCAGTAAATCTCCTCTGCACGCTCTCCCAAGGTCCTGCCCTCTTTTTGTTCAGAATTCAACACCATTTCAGCCAGGTTATTACATCAGAATCAGGGTTTTCTCTACTTTGGAGCTGTCCAGTGTGACACCACCCCGCCTCCCCTTTCCCGAGTATCTATGGTTTATGGAGAGGTGGTGACAGGGTGGAGATAGCACTGGACTAATAGTCCAGAAAATATTCTAGACTCGCATTCCAACATTGCAGCTAGAGGAATTTAAATTCAATTAATAAACCTGGAATTGAAAGAGGACCTCAGTAATGGTGACCATGAAGCCATTGTTGTACAAAGCCAATTATTGAATTCCTACAATGCAGAAGAAGGCCATTCGGCCCATTGGATCTGTACTGACAACAATTGCAGTCAGCCCCTATCCCTGTGTATTTTCCCTAGCTAGTCCCTCTGACAATTTGGGGCAATTCAGCATGGCCAATCAACCTATTGTGACTTGCTAATAAATAAGCTTAAACTGCACCTCTTAGTTCTAGTTTTAAATATAAAGAGTCACCTACTTAAGACAGAGATGAGAAGAGTTATTTTCTCTGAGGGTCTTGAATGTTAGGAACTCCATTCCCCAGAGAGCAGTGGAGGCAGAGTGTAATAATACGTTTTCACACGCTTCATTTGTGAGCAAAAAGTGCATTTATTAATCAGAAAACAGCAGCCTCATGGCTACACCTAACTTCCTACTTATCTTCTGCCCAAGAAGGTTCCACTCTTGAGTTCCCATTAGTTCCCTAAGCCAGGTGACCCTTACTCTGCTGTGTCACCCTTATACAGGGTCAATAAATATTTTCAAGGAAGAGGCAGATAAATTCTTGACTAACAAAGGAATTGAAGGTTATTGGAGATTGCAGCATGTGGAGTTGAGATGAAGCACGACCTTATTGAATGCAGGAGCAGATTAAAGAGTCCACTGGCTATTCCTGCTCCTAATTCAATGTGCTTTAGAACTAGTTAAACATCATTAGTCACTGTTGATTGCTGGAAATGCAACAGCCAATTGCAACAGGAACTAGAGCAAGGTGAGAATGGAACTAAGGAATGGGCTGAAGTATCCCCTTATTGTGATTGTTAAAGTATTTGGAAAAACAGTGGCATGGTGGTTAGCAGTACTGCTTCTCAGCGCCATGGGCCCAGATTCGATTCTACCTTGAGCGTCTGTGCGGAATTTGCGCGTTCTCCTAGTGGTCCGGTTTCCTTCCACACTCCAAAGGTAAATTTAAATATAATTATAAGTTGGTTTATGTTAGCACTGCAATGAAGTTACTGTGAAAATCCCCCAGTCTCCACATTCTGGCGCCTGTTCGGGTACACTGAGGGAGAATTTAGCACAGCCAATGCACCCTAACCAACACATCTCCCAGACCGTGGGAGGAAATCGGAGCACCCATAAGAACATAACCTGGAGGAAACCCAAGGGGACGTGGGGAGAATGTGCAAACTCCACACACAAAATAACTCGAGGCCGCGAATCGAACCCGGGCCCCTGGCACTGCAAAGTGGCAGTGCTGACCACGGTGCCACCGTAAATTTGGTTCATTAATACCCTATAGAGAAGGAAATCTGCCAATGCTTACCCGCTCTGGCCTACAAGTGACCCCAGAGCCATGGAGATGGGGTTGAATCAAAACTGACCTCCAAGGGCAACTTGGGAGGGGCAGCAATTGTTGGTCTTGCCCAGTGATTCTCCGTGCCATGAATGAATAAAACCAGATTGTAGCTGAGATGGCAGTGTTGACGCTATCAGTGATTAAAACTACATAAACAATCCAGTGGTACGTTTTGAAAAATAATTGAGAATTGTTGTAACCACCACAATCATAACTCATTGAGTATAGAGTCCTACAGTGCAGAAGGAGGCCATTCGGCCTGTCAAGTCTTGCCGGACCACACTAAAAAAAAACAGATTAACTGGTTGTTCTTCTGACATGTTGCTTGCCCCACCCTGCTGTGCCTGGTAAGCCATGGTGAATTCACATTGGTTGCCACATCCTGAGGGTGTGAGATGGTGTGTACTGTGTCAATTGCAAATTCGTCTCTTCCTGCTCTGGTGGTGAAAGTGCCTTATTCCCCCTCGGCTGTTCTCCAGTGTGGTCCTGCTTCATTCAAGAGCTCGATGTGAGTGGAGTTGTGGAATGACCCCCCCCCCCCCCCCCCCCCCCACCCCCCATCACTGCTTCTCTGCATCCTGACAACTCGCTGTGCTACCCCCGACACTATTAGTCAGTTCACATCCTTGTAACGTTACAAGCTTGAAAGAGGCATCTTCTGGAAATGTACCTGAAGAGTTAATTTAATAAAATGCACCATTTCTTGTTAATTTTAGTCGCATGTCTCTTTACTGAGGTTACATGATAGCTGTTGGGTTCTTTTGAAGATATTATAGGCCCTGTAACCCATTTATATCTCTCTCTGTGGACTCACTCGATTTAAAGTTGGTGTCCTGGTTTGATATGGTCTCTGGAAAGAGATTTGAGAAACACAGCGATGTGTTAGTAGCAGTTCACAAAAGGTTCGCTCGACTGATTCCAGGGATGAGAAAAGATTGGATAGATTAGGCCTGTATCCTTTGGAGTTTGAAAGAATGAGAAGTGACCTTATTGAAATGTACAAGATCCTAAGGATCTGAATGGATGTTCTCCTTCGCGGAAGAGAGGGCGCAGTGGTTAGCACAGCTGCCTCTCAGTGCCCAGGAGTGGGTTTGATTCCTGGCTTGGGTCAGTATCTGTGCAGAAGGTGTACATTTTTCCCGTGTCTGTGCGGGGTTCCTCCCATATTCCGAAAAATGTGCTGGTCAGGTGCAACGGCCATGCTAAAAACTTCTCCCTCAGTGTACCCGAACAGTCGCCGGAGTGTGATGGCTAGGAGATATTCACAGTAACTTCATTTCAGTGTTAATGTAAGCTTGCTAATAAATAAACTTAAACTGCGCCTCCTCGTTCTAGTTTTAAAAATAAGGATCACCTAGTTAAGGCAGAGATGAGAAAAGTTATTTTCTCTTAGGGTCTTGAATGCCTGGAACTTTGTTCCCCAGAGACAGAGTGTAATAATATGTTTTCACATGCTTCGTCTGTGAATAAGAAGAGCATTTAGTAATCAGAAAACAGAAGCCTCATGGCTACACCTAACTTTCTACTTGTCTTCTGCTCAAGAGGGTCCCACTCTTGAGTTCCCATTAGTTCCCCAAGCCAGGTGACCCCTATTCTGCTGTGTTGTCCTTAAAGGATCAATAAATATTTTCAACGAAGAGGCGGATAAATTCTTGACTGAGAAAAGGAATCGAAGGTTATTGGCGATTGGTAGCGTGTGGAGTTGAGGCTGTATTCAGATCAGCCACGACCTTATTGAACGCAAGGACAGGCTAAACGGGTCCACTGGCTATTTCTGCTCCTAATTCAATGTGCCTTAGAGTCAGCTAAACATTGTTAGTCACTGCTGATTGCTGGAAATGTAACAGCCAATTGCAGCAGGAACTAGAGCAAAATGAGAGTGGAGCTAAGGAATGGGCTGGAGTATCCCCTTAGTGCGATTGTTAAACTATTTGGAAAAACGGTGGCACGATGGTTAGCACTGCTGCCTCACAGCGCCACAGGCCCGGGTTCGATTCCGCCTTGAATGACTGTGTGGAGTCTGCATGTTCTCCCCATGTCTACGTGGGGTTTCCTCCGGGTGCTCCGCTTTCTTCCTACGCTCCAAAGGTAAGTTTAAGTATAATTATTAGTGTCATAAATAGGCTTACATTAACACTACTATGAAGTTACTATGAAAATCCTCTAGTCGCCACACTCTGGCGCCTGTTCAGGTACACTGAAGGAGAATTTAGCATAGCCAATGCACCTAACCAGCACATCTTTCAGACTGTGGGAGGAAACCCAGGCAGACTGGGGAGAATGTACAAACTCCACACAGACAGTGTTCCAAGACTGGAATTGAACCTGGGTCTCTGGTGCTGAGAGGCTACAATGCTAACCACTGTGCTACCTTGATGTGCAGGTTAGGGGGATTAGTCATGCTGAATGTTTGGGATTATGGGATAGGATTGGCGGGGGCGGAATGGGCTTGGGTAAGATGTTTTGTCAGAGAGTCAGTGCAGACTTGATGAGTTGATGGTCTCCTTCTGCACTGTAGGCATTGTATTGTCTTATGTATAGCAAAGGTCCACAAGCACACACATGACAGTGACAAAATAATCATTGATTTTGGCTGATTGAGGGATAAATATCGGGCAAGGCGGTGGGTTCACCACCCTCCTTTGAAGAAATGGGGCAGGATCTTATAGCCTTGTTTGTCTGTAAAATCCCGCCCGAGGACCTTCCCATGCTCCACCCCTCATCTGCTCCGATTCCCATGGCGGTAGAATTCCAGCCAGTGTCTCAGGATCTTTTATGTGATGCTCTGCCTAACCTCTCGTGGCCACACCTGTGACAGTGCGGGGCTCCCTCAGCACTGCACCAGGGCTGCTGGCGTGGACCCTCTGCTTGGAATGGGACAGCCTACTGACGCAGGGTGGGAAGTGCCAGACACTGAGACGCAGCTGATCTGAGATCAAAGAAATTACAGAGACAATCTAGTTTCCTCAATCTTCCATTCCCCAAAAAAAGATAAATGATGGGTTAATGTTTCGAGCAGGTGAAGGGCTTCCATCTGAAAATAATTTCTCTTTCCCGATGATGGCAGGTGTGCGCAGATTGCTAATTTTATCACAAAGAACATGGGCTGTGACACAAAACCCATAAGAGATGAAACTGCTTGTTAAAGAGACAAATCAAATTCAAAACATTGAAGCAAATGTATCATTTCAGATGACCTGACGTATTTCAAGGCTGCAGGTTTGATGTACGAGGAAAAATAACTATCATCAATATGGAACTGTAAATGGGTGTGGAGTACATTTAATAAGACCATTAAAGTATTGGTGTCAGCTCTCTGCCTCTGAGTCAGAATGTTGTCTATTACAACTGTGAGCTAGCTGGAGAGCACAAAATCCAGGCTGAGACACCACTGCAGTGCTGAGGGAATGCTGCACTGTTGGTTCTCACACTCTTTCGCTCTCGCTTCACTTGTGCGCTGTCTCTCATGCCCTCGCTCGCTCTCTCTCTCATTCTCCCTCGCGCCCTCGCGCTCGCCCGCGCCCTCGCGCTCGCCCGCGCCCTCGCGCTCGCCCGCGCCCTGTCTCTCTCGCGCTCGCTCTCTCATGCTCTGTCTCTCGCATGTCCATGCCTGCGCTCTCTCATGCTCTCTCACTCTGTGTTGCCTTTCCCAAAACTGCAGCTGACCTGATCTTTTACCATTTTGTTGTTTATGGGGCCTCAGCGTGTGTGGATATTTTTCTGATAAAATTCTTTCAGGATGAAGAATGAGCAGGCCCAGATTGAAGGTGATTTACAAAAGAAGCAAATGTGGCTGGGATCTGGAATACTGTGCCTGGAAGCGCAGTGGGTGAAGGTTCAATCGAGGCATTCAAGAGGGCATTAGGTAATGAATTGAACAGAAGCAGAGGAACGGGAAATAGGCAAGAGAAAGGCACTGAGCCATGATACTCGTTTGGAGAGACAGTGCTTATGAGATGGGCCAAATGGCCTGTTTCTGCTCTGTGACAATTCTGTGAACTCTGTGAAGCTTTGAGATGGTCTGAGGTCATGAAAGGCACTACATAAATGCACACCTGTCTACCTATCGCTCTTTCTTCTGTTAGAACCTATTTGAGCTGCCATTGAAAATGAAATACTAAAATCCACAAGGAAGCCTGACCTCGTGTATATGGAGCAGCGTGAGACTCAGATTTCCCCCAACTAATGGGACCAAAGTTGACCAATGGGCCTCGGGGTGGGGGGAACCGAGATTTGGTGGGTTAGGACCAGGAATAAGAAAGCATCATTTAATTTCAGATTCTCACTGGAGATCAAGTCAAATTCTCACTGGGGATGGAGTCAGTTATTCCCGACACCCTCGCTTCCTTTAGATTGCAAGAATGTCGATGTAATTCCACACTTCTGGAAAGTCCCTTGTGGCTACTATATTTAGATGATCCCAAAAACTTTTCAGGAACATGGACGTGAAGCCTGTTAGGATACAATGTGTATTCTTTACAACTACATTATGTCTGGCACTGTCATCCATCAGTGGTTCAGACACTTTAGGGAAACAATCCAGTTGGACATTGATGTCCAGTGCTCTCACTCTTGATGCTGCCAGTGGCAATGATAATCATAATCTGTTTCATCCTGGATATAGGGGAGGTGACTGAACCTTAACATTGCCTCGAACACAATCCCAGCTTCATGGCAATAGAATGAAGCGTTCACAAAAAGAGGGCGTTGTCTTTATTTAATTGAGATGATGGCCCAGTGGTATTATTGTAAGACTGTTAATCCAGAAATTCAGCTAATGTTCTGGGGACCCAGGTTTGAATCCCACCACGGCAGATGGTGAAATTTGAATTCCATAAAACTACCTGGAATTAAGAATCTACCCATGATCTCACAACCCTTATCAATTGTCGGAAAAACCCATCTTCCTTTAGGGAAAGCAATCTGCCATCCTTACCCAGCCTGGCCTACGTGTGACTCCTAAGCCACAACAATGTGGTTGACTCACAACTGCCCATTGGGCAGCTCGGGATGGGCAATAAATGCTGGCCAGCCAACGACACCAATGTCCCACAGATGAATAAAGAAAAAGCCATATTGAAATTGTTAGGATCCCAGATCCTATATATGAAGGTGCCAGACTAAACTCCAACACTCTTTCTATTTTGGCGTTAATATGAGGATAGGGTGTTTTACTCCATGGGTAAATCCATTGACAAATTAGGGATCTTTTACAGTAAAACAAATTTTATTGAATAATAGTTTAAATTTAACTCTAACAAATGAAGCAGCTTTTAACCATTAGCAGTTCGCCAATATTTAATAATGAGAAGGACACAACTTTATTTTCTAATTTATCAGTATTTCCATTCTAAGTAAGCCACATTCACCTTACAGATTTAAATGCCACATTGAATACAGTTAGCAGCCAATAATGTACTTGCTATAATAAGTCTAGACAATCTTGAAGCTTTCAGGGAGAAGTGGGCTGCTTTGTCCTAGATGGTGTGGAGCTTTTTGAGTGTGGTTGGAGCTGCACTCATCCAGGGAAGTGGAAAGTCTTCCATCACACTGCTGACTTGTGTTGGTGATGAACAAGGCTTTGGGTGTCAGGAGGTGTGAGTTACTTGTTGCTTTGATATCAGGGGCAGTCACTCTGACTTCACCGCTTGAGTTCGGCCCTTTTGTCCATCTTTGGACCAAATCTGTAGTGAGGTCAGGAGCCGAGTAGGCCTGACAGAACTCAAACTGAGCGTCAGTGAGCAGGTTATTGCTGAGTAAGTGTCACTTGATAGTGCTATTGGTGACTCCTCCCATCACTTTACAGATGACCGAGTGTAAACTGATTGGGACAGTAACTGAATGGAGCCAGATGGTGCATTTTCCAGAGACTTAGAATCGTAGAATCCCTTCAGTGCAGAGAGAGGCCGTTCGTTCCATTTGAGTCTACACTGACCACAATCCCATCCAGGTCCTAGCCCACAACCCCACACATTTACCCTGCCAATCCCATGACACTAAGGATCAATTTAGCATGGCCAGTCAGCCTAACCAGCACGTCTTTGGACTGTGGGAGAAAACCGGAGCACCTGGAGGAAACCCAGACAAATATAGGGAGAATGTGCAAACTCCACACAGTGACCCAAGCCTGAATTGAACCTGGGTCCCTGACTCTGTGAAGCAGCAATGCTAAACTTAGTGACAATGTGCTTCCCCACAGTGTGCCACTATGCAGCCCCTTGTGGCATCTACAACTGCTTCCTACTTTATTGAGTTGCTCATAATGTCTCAAGTACTCCATATAGAGGCGGATGCATCTACATTTGGGTCTTAGCCTTCCGTCCCAGTCTGTACATTGTGGGTTCAAATCCCACTGTAGTCTTGAGTGCAGAGTTTAGGCTGACACTCCAGTGCAGTGCTGGGGGCTGCTGCACTGACGGAGGAGTGATCTTTCTACCAAGAGCCTACCATGTGAATGGAAAAGATCCTATGGCAATATATTCAGGAAGAACAAAAAGATTCATACCCGGTGCCCTGTTCAATATTTATCCCCCAATCGATCATTACTGTAACAGGTGACTTGTTCATTAATTTTATTGCAGTTTGTGAAATCTTGTGTACTAATCGACTGCCATTATTCCTGGATTAGAACAGTGGCTATAATTCAGGAGTACTTAATTGGCTATAAAGTGCTTTGAGGTTGTTACAATAATGCAACTTCACTACTTCCCATCCAATCCATTAATTATTAAATTCTCATTAATTTGCACCAACTGATCTGCAAATATCGTAGATCTTGGTGTTCTGCATTAAGGTTGTCTACCAACAATGCCAAGAGAGGCTGTTTCCAAACCACCAACATGATAATGAAAGCACCTCAGCTTTAAGAATTCTTCCATAGCCTCATCCCTCCCTCTCTCTATAATCTCCTCCCATACCTACAATTCTCCCTACCTCTGTGACATCCTCCAGCTCATTACAACCACCCCTATCTCTATAACCTCCTCCAATCTCTGCAATCTCTTCCAGTCCCTACAACCTTCTCTATTCCTCCAGTCCCTACAATGCTCTGCAATCTTTGACCTCATCCATATCACCTGTTTTCTTTGCCTTGCCATTAGCCCTTAAACACCGAGATACCTTTCTATGCCCCCCCACCTCTCTCTCCCTCTCTGTAACACATTGCTTAGAACCTATCTCTTTGACCAAACATTTGGCCATTTGTCTTAATGCCTCCCCTTTGGTTTGGTGTTAGTTTTTGATCTGTCTATGCTCCCGTGATGTGCCTTGCTATGTTTTTTGCTGTGTTTTATTAAGTCCAAGGTGTTCTATAAATATAAGGTACTGTTGTAATGGAAACAGAACAAACCAACAATAAGGAAATGGAAATAGAATCCAGAATGCTGGTCCTCATGCTCTGATTATGGTCCAAGGCATTAGTTGAATTTGTTTGTATAAATGTAACCAGATGAAGGTGTTATGTTGTCAGGTGAAGATCATTGTGAATTGTTATTAGCTTAGTTTACAGGAAGCATTATTTTTGGAAAGTGGCAGTAAAGAATTAAACACTTGGCATAGGACCAGACACATCTGTCTCAATTGCTAACATTGTCTTTGAGTCACTGGGTTGTGGGTTCAAGTCTTGATACAGAGTGTGAGCAAAAACTCTAGGCTGATATTTCGGTGCAGGATGGCATGGTGGCACAGTGGTTAGCACTGTTGCCTCACAGCGCCAGGAATCCGGGTTCAATTCCGGCCTCCGGTTAATGTCTGCGTGAAGTTTGCACATTTTCTCCATGTCTGCGTGGGTTTCCAAAGATGTGCGGGTTAGGTTGATTGGCCATGCTACATTGACCCTAGTGTCAGGGGGATTAGCAGGGTAAATATGTGGGGTTACAGAATAGCGCCTGGATGGGATTGTGGTCAGTGCAGACTCGATGGGCCAACTGGCCTCCTTCTGCACCATAGGGATTGTACAGGCTACAGGAATGCTGCACTGTCTGAAACATCGGGTGCGATCTTACCGGCTCTGCACCGGTCGATTGGTGCAGTGAGCCGGTAAAATTGCACGTGGAATGAACAATCTGGCTCATGTCTGTATTCTACCACATGCAGAGTTACCAGAGGACATAAAGCTGATTTGCATATTAATGACATGCTTAGCATGATTGACATGATGGGTGGGGGGCTGGGTTGATTGGCAGAATGGGAGAGACTAACATGGGGGAGAAGCGGGGGGCATTCAGGATGGGCTGTGGAGGGGGATGCGTTGGGAGGGTGCAGATACCCCAGTGCTAGCGATCTGTGTTGCCGTGAGCGGGGGCTTACGTTGCTGCCACTGATTGGGCGGGGGAGGGTGGTTGGTTGATGTGTCGTAGAGGGGTTAGGTGATATGTGGTGGGTTAGAAGTCTTCATTGGGGTGCCTGTGTAATGGCGCCCTGAGCAAACTGCAGCCGGCTTTACTGTTGAACTAAGGCTCTACATTTCCAACCCCCCACCCCACCTCCCCAACTGATGAGAATTGTACTTCTTCCCAAAAAAAAATTACACAAGTGCCTTTTCACACACACCCAAAAAATGGGTCTGAAAGTTCCCTGTTGATCTGATTTGATTTGATTTATGATTGTCACCTGTATTAGCATACAATGAAAAGTATTGTTTCTCTCGTGCCATACAGACGAAGCATACTGTTCATAGAGAAAGATACAAGAGACTACAAAATGTAGTGTTACAGTCATAGCTAGATGTAAAGAAAGATCAACTTAATGCAAGGTAGGTCCAGTAAAAAGTCTGACAGCAGCAAAAAAGAAGCTATTCTTGGGTCGGTTGGTACGTGACCTCAGACTTCTGTATCTTTTTCCCAATGGAAGAGGATGGAAGAGAGAACATCCGGGTTTTGTGAGGTGCATCATTATGCTGGTTGCTCTATCAAGGCAGTGGAAAGTGTAGACAGAGTCAGTGGATGGGAGGCTGGATTGGGTTACATTCAACACCTTTTGTAGTCCCTTGTGGTCTTGGGCAGAGCAGGAGCCACACCAAGCTGCAATACAACCAGAAAGAACGCTTTCTATGGTGCATCTGTAAAAGTTGATGAGAGTCGTAGCTGCCATACCAAATTTGCTTAGCCTCCTGAGAAAGTAGAGATGTTGGTTCCTTAACTATAATGAAATGGAGGAATCAAAACAGGTTTTTGGTGATCTGAACACTTAAAAATTTGAAGCTCTCGACCATTTCTACTTCATCCCATTTACAATCTCATTCAGCACTTAGAATTTTTTTTGTAAGATCGGACACATCGCTTTTTGCTTGAGACTTTAACCCGAAACGCTGTGGGTTTATGTAAAAGATCCCACGTGGCTGGTTAAAAGGGAAAGAGAAGAGAAGAGTATTTCAGGGCGGGGAGGGGGTGGAGGAGTAAGTGGTGTGCAGTTGGCTAGTGGTCTCTGTTGGGGTGCCTGCGTAATGGCGCCCTGAGCAGACTGCAGCCGGCTTCACCGTTGAGCTAAGGCTCTACCTCACTCCAGCCCTCCCCCACAACCTGGTCATTGTGGCATTGATGCTTGTGACATCTCGATAGCCTCAGGTTGACTGCCATGCTTCCTTAATACAGTGATTACAGACACACAAGTGATGAAGCATGGTGCTTTGTGTTGTAACCAGGATGCGAAGAGCATTTTACAAATGGAAGAGACCTTCCCCAAGACCATTAACATTTTTTGTAATAACCCAGCAGTTTAGATTTTATAAAGTTCATTTGTCTGATGTGGGTATCGCTGCTTAGGACAATATTTAATGCCCATCCCTAATTGCCCTTGCAATGCTGCCTTCTTGAACCATCGGAGTCCATGTGGTATGGGTACACCTGCTGTGTGCTGTTAGTGTTTATTTATTAGAGCCACAAGTAGGCTTACATTAACACTGCCGTGAAGTTACTGTGAAAATCCTCTAGTTGCCACACCCTGGCGCTTGCTCGGGTACACTGAGGGAGAATTTAGCATGGCCAAAGCACCCTAACCAGCTTTTGGACTGTGGGAAGAAACCAGAGCACCCAGAGAAGACATACACAGACACAGGGAGAATGAAAATTCTTGGCTAACAGACAGTTACTCAAGGCGGAAATTGAACCCAAGTTCCTGGCGCTGTGAGGCAACTGTGCTAACCACTATGCTATCGTGTCACCACCCTCCCCCTCCAGGATGGGAGTTCGAGGATATTAATCCAGCAACTGCAAGGGATGGTGGCATTTTTCCAAGTCAAAATGGTGTGTGCGGCTTGAAGTGTAAATTGGAGAGTGTGGTGGTGTTCGCGTGTATCTGCTGCCTTAACCTTCTAAATGGTTGTGATCACGGGTTTGGAAGGTGCAACCTTGGTGAGTTGGCAAGATGTCAGATTTCCAGCTTGATGTGGGACATTTGAACTTACGAACTATGGGACTTGGAGATCAAGGAGAAAAGTAGAGATCAAAGAGCAGCTGTGCTCCTTATTGAACAACAGAGAAGGCTTGAGGGTCTGTGTAACCTACTGCTGTGTGTTATGATTGCTTGTGGAGTGTCATAACTACCAAGTATAATAGTGTACTGTAACTTTCAAAGAAGGGATACAGCGGAACACTATCTTGGTGTAATTCATTGTGAGAGTTGGGGCAAGCTTCGAATAAAGAAAATTACAGCACAGAAACAGGCTGTTCGGCCCTCCAAGCCTGCACTGCCCATGCTGCCTGTCTGAACTAAAATCCTTACCCTTCTGGGAACCGTATCCCTCTATTCCCATCCTATTCATGTATTTGTCAAAATGCCCCTTAAAACTCACTATCGTATCTGCTTTCACTACCTCCCCCCGGTAGCAAGTTCCAGGAACCCACCACCCTCTGTTTTAAAAAACTCTCCTTGTCCATTTTCTTTACACCTTGCCCCTTTGCATCTTAAACCTGTGCTCCCGAGTAATTGACACTAAAGGACACTGAAAATTATTTCAAAGTTTTGCGTCCTGTAGTGTCACGACCAACTTGCTATTGTTCCTCAGTCTAATGTGCCGTTATAATTTAGATACTCAGACACCAGGCAATTTTTGTTTCAATATTGTTAACTGAAAATAAAGATCGCTTGTATTTGTGAGTGTATTTTAAAATTGAGACACAATTGGTTGATGAAGAGTGACGGAGCAGTGACTTTTTTTTTTGAGAGAATATGAGACGGAATCTGATGGCCTTTCACACTGGATTTTCCCATCCCGCCGCAGTGAACAGAGATTTGGTTGGGCTTCAAACTCTCTGACCTCACTGCAGTGGGAGTGTGGCACAAACAGTCAGTAAGATTGTGCCTTTAAGCTCTGACACAGGTTGTTTCGAGACCTCTTTTGTTTAAGGTACAAATGGTCTGGAGTCAGGAATCACTATCTTAGTGGCTAACTTAAACTTTTCTGAAGTTTAAAGTTTTTTTAAAGTTTAAAGTTATAATTTATTTATTAGTGTCACAAGTAAGCTTACGTTAACACTGTAATGAAGTTACTGTGAAAATCCCCTAGTTGCTACACTCCAGCACCTGTTTAGGTACACTGAGGGGAGAATTTAGCATAGCCTATGCATCCAACCACCCCGTCTTTCAGAGAAAGCTGGAGCACCCGGAGAAAACCCATGCAGACACGGGGAGAACATGCAACAGACAGTGACCCAAGTCGGGAATCGAACCTGGGTCCCTGGCGCTGTGAGGCAGCAGTGCTAATCACTGTGCCACCATGCCACCCCAGATGATGCTTTGCAGATGGCACAAAGCTGGCAAAGATGGCAGACGCCAAATCTCAACAGGATTTGAACATACCTGTAAATTGGACTACCAATATTCCAAAAAGGGGCTTTGAGTTAAGCAGCAAATATTCAAAAAATCTTTCACGGGATATGGGCACACCCCTTAATACTCTTGAGAGTCAACCACATTGCTGTGGATCTGGAGTCACACGTAGGCCAGATCAGGTAAGGATGGCAGATTTGTTTTCCTAAAGGACATGAGTGAACCAGATGGGTTTGTACAACAATTAATAATTAAGTTTCACAAATTCCTCTAAGTTTTATTAATTGAACATAACTTCCACCAACCAACTTGATAGGATTTGAACCCATAGCATTCGCCTGGATGCCTGGTCTACTAGTTGGGGCAGCAAGGTGTTTAGCACTGCTGCCTCACAGTGCCAAGGAGCTGGGTTCGATTCCTGGCCTCAGGTCACTGTGTGTGTGTGTGTGTGTGTGTGTGTGTGTGTGTGTGTGTGTGTGTGTGTGTGGTGTGTGTGTGTGTGTGTGTGTGTGTGGAGTTTGCACATTCTCCCTCTGTCTGCATGGGTTTCCTCCGGGTGCTCCAGTTTCCATCCACAGTCCAAAGATGTGCCGATTAGGTGAAATGGCTGTGCTAAATTGCCCCTTAATATCCTGGGGATCTAGCTAGGGCAAATGCATGAGATTATGGGGATAGGACCTGGGTGGGATTGTGGTCGGTGCAGACTTGATGGGCCGAATGACCTCCTCCTGCACTGTAGAGTAGCGACAATACCACTTCACCTACCCCTATAAAAATGACAAATGTTTGGGAGGGCAGAAATTATTGGGGAAAAAAACCTTAAAGAATGGTTTGAGATAGTTTTTTTTTCTTTGATGATCGTTTTCCTGCTTGGTTGATTTTAAAAAGGTTTTTCTCTATTGTTCCACCAGAAAATAGTTGGATTTCGGACAGTGGATTGTTAAACATCACCATGGTTTCGTTTGGTGACCGAGGCAAGTATACATGTGTTGCCTCGAACCTGTATGGCAGTGTCAATTACACAGTGACTCTCCGAGTCATCTTCACTTCGGGAGATATGGGGGTGTACTACATGATAGTTTGCCTTGTTGCCTTCACCGTTGTAATGATCCTGAATATCACCCGGCTCTGCATGATGAGCAGCCACCTCAAGAAGACTGAGAAGGCCATCAACGATTTCTTCAGGACGGAGGGAGCAGAGAAGCTGCAGAAGGCCTTCGAGATCGCCAAGCGCATCCCCATCATCACCTCGGCCAAGACGCTGGAGCTGGCCAAGGTCACCCAGTTCAAGACGATGGAGTTTGCCCGGTACATCGAGGAGCTTGCCAGGAGCGTCCCCCTCCCGCCCCTCATCATGAACTGCAAGATGTTCGTGGAGGAGATGATGGAGGCCGTGGGCGTGGAGGAGCCAAGCCACATCTACGTGGGGGCCGGGCCGGCCAGCCAGGAGCCCCGCGACGAGGTGTACTCCATACCCAGTTCCCTGAAGCGCACTAACTCTTCGGCGGGCGACTCTGACGGATCGTCCTTGCACGAGCAGCCCCAGCACATTGCCATCCAGGTGTCGGTGCACCCCCCGAGCAGCGAGGAGAGCCGGTGCCAGCAGGGCGGCGAGCAAGAGGCTGCGGGGGGGGCCGAGCCGGAGCCCGCGGCGACCGGAGACTGCTCGCCGGTGGGGCCGGGGGCCACGGGAGATGCCGTGCCCGCGGGGACTGAGAAAGCCAACCGTGCCGTGGCGGCCTCGGCGGGAAGCAGCACCATCCCAAAGCCAGCAGCGACTGGGAGAATCTCCCGGGTCATCTACGAGAGCCACGTGTAAGTGGCACAAAACCGCCCCCCCATCCCCCCCGGTGCCCTTTGACCTTGGGGGGTTACCACGTGATGCCACCTCGACAATAAAAAGCCTTAACCAGAAGAGGATCGTTGCAGAATAGGAGCAAGTGTAAAAAAAATGCATGAATTTCGTTTTTAAATTGCGATCGCTCTGGGTTATCACTGACGTCACATTGAGGCGGCTAACGTGTTCAAGGGGAGGAAGGAAACCAATTCAAAGTTTTTTTTTTCCCCTTAAACGTCGAGTAAAACCCCCCACTCCAAATCTCTGCTCAGCCCGAGGCACTTTTAGGTAAACGTCCCTGTCCATTGAACTATTTATTCTGGCGATTTTATTTTAGCTCACTTGCCCCACTCTCAGTCAGTCGGGTGTGTTTTTTAGCTGTTGCTCACGAGCTTCAAGTGGGTGGGAGGGAGGGGGGGAGCGGGGGAGGACCCCGCTAAATCTTTCGAGTAAAGCTCCAAACACAATAAATATCCCTGCAGAAGAATCTCATTTCTGTGATGGTAGAGGGAGGGGGGGAATGGAATTCACTGGCAAGGCACACTAATTCGTTGAGAGAAATAGGTTAGTGTTTGGAATGTAGATCGCTCTTCAGAGCGAGGAAGATGAGGATCGCTCTATGTGGCAACAGGAGGGCGGAAAAAAAAACTTACATTGATATTAGCACCTTTTACCCACCTCAGGGCCTCTGAAAGCACTTTACGATGAGGTACTTGTCGAAGTGTAGCTCCTGTTATAATGTGGAAAACACAGCAGCCTATTTCCGCACCGCAAGCTCTCCTTAGCGAATGTCTGATTGAGTCGCCTTGATTCAGGGATAAATACTGATCCAGGAGAATTTCCCAATCATCACACCCACCAGAAAGGGCAGCTTTGGTGCACTCTTCCCCCCTCAAATACTACATCAGATTTTTGCACAGAGTTAGTGTGAAAATCCCCTGGTCGTCACACATCGGCATAGAGTTCAAACCTCTGCAGAGTGGTTAGCACTGCCGCCTCATGGTGCCAGGTTCAATTCTCGCCTTGGGTCAGTGTCTGTGCAGAGTCGGCATGTTCTCTCCGTGCCTGTGTGGGTTTCCTCCAGTTTATTCAGAAAGACATGCTGGTTCAGTGCATTGGCCATGCTAAATTCTCCCTCGGTGTACCCGAACAGGCACGGGAGTGGAGCAATCAAGGGATATTCACTGTAACTTCATTGCAGTATTAACGTAAGCCTGCTCGTACACAAATAAGCTTAAACATTTAAACTTTTTTTTAGTAGGATTTGAACCCATGGCATTCTGGTTCACGTGGTACTCATCTCACCACATCTCAACGGGAAGAGGAAAGGAAGGTCTCGTTCTTGCCTTCTGTATATTTTGTTGGATTATGGTGCTATAATGGTTCTGTTACAGGATTAGGGAATCCTCAGACACAGCAAGTTGGAGCCACAGGGAGTAGAGGGTGCTGGTGCTTGAGGTGGGGAATCAGCGCATACACCAACCCACTGTCCCCGAAACATTCCCACCCATGGGGAGCCTTGCTGTAGAAGGACTGCAGTGCAGGGAAACCTTACTAGGCTGAATCCTGAGGTGGCGGGTCTGTCATATGAGGAGAGACTAAGTCGGTTAGGATTGTACTCACTGGAGTTTAGAGAGGGGATCTCGTAGAAACGTAGAAAATTCTAACAGGGTTAGACAAGGTATGTTCAGGTAGAATGTTCCCAATGGAGTCCTGAACTCGGGGTCATAATTTGAGGATAAGGTAAGGAAAAATTTCTTCATCCAGAGGATGGTGAACGTGTGGAATTCACTACCACAGAATTTAGTTGAGGGCAAAATGTCTGATTTCAAAAAGAAATTAGATGTAGCTCTTGGGGTTAAAGGGATCAGGGGATATGGGAGGAAGTGGGGATCAGAATATTGAATTTGATGATCAGCCATGATCAAAATGAATGATGGAACAGGCTCGAAGGGCCGAATGGCCTGCTCCTGGTTCTAGTTTCTATGTTTTCCTCATTGCCAGATTTCTCATGGGATTTCTCATTGACTCCACCCCACACTGCTGGAAAAGCCACAGTGCGTGAGTTCCGTCAGTGGGACTAGCTGCAGAGTTTTAGTCATTAACTCTGTTCCTCTTCGCCCCATGTCCGCTGCCTGACCTGCTGCGTGTTTTATTATTACCTGTTTGCCAGTCTCACTAAAGGGCTGAAATTAGACTGTGTAATCTTAGTAATGAATGCGTATTTAAATCAATCCCTCTGTCTGCTTGTATGAATGAAGGGCTTAACCTGAAAAACTGGTTTAAACCTGAGAGCATGCAACTGCTCCTCCTCAGCCTGATATATCTCGGTGACACGGTGGAGGGAGGATTCTGGAAT
Organism: Sphyrna mokarran; assembly: GCA_024679065.1. Lineage (NCBI taxonomy): Eukaryota > Metazoa > Chordata > Chondrichthyes > Carcharhiniformes > Carcharhinidae > Sphyrna > Sphyrna mokarran. The sequence goes on from JAGIQG010000006.1 coordinate 13,206,840, forward strand.
CCCCGAGGAATCTGGTGTTTCTCTGCGAATCCAGCTGCCTCGCGTGTGAAGCATTCTGTTTTCCATTCATTCACTGCCGTTCCCTCAGTGTCGCTGGGTCAAAATCCTGGAACTCCCTTCTTCAGTGCTGCCCCATAGCCCCAGGGACCCGGGTTCGATTCCCGGCTTGGGTCACTGTCTGTGCAGAATCTGCATGTTCTCCCCATCTCTTCATGGGTTTCCTCCGGGTGCTCCGGTTTCCTCCCACAGTCCGAAAGATGAACTGGTTAGGTACGTTGGCTGTGCGAAATTGCCCCTCAGTGTACCCAAACTGGTGCCGGTGTATGGCGACTGGGGAATTTTCACACTAGCTTCATCGCAGTGTTAATATAAGCCTGCTTGTGACACAAATAAAAAAATTGAAAAATACCTACTAGCACTGTAGGTGTACCGACCCCACGTGGATTACAGTGGTTCAAGATGGCAGCTCACCATCACTTTGAGGGCAATTGGAGATGGGCAACAAATGTTGATCTTGCCAGCGAAACCCACAACCTGTGGAAAACATTTATAAAAATTGACTTTAATTAAAAGTTCCAGCTATTTGCTTGCAATTTCCCAAAATGCACTTCTTGGGAGCTCTGGCCCTTAAACCTTGTTGTGGGGGGGGAATAACTTAAAGTAAAGTCAAGTTTATTTATTAGTCACAAGCAGGCTTACATTAATGCTGCGATGAAGTTACTGTGGAAATTTCCACCAGTCACCACACTCTGGCGCCTGTTTGGGTACACTGAGGGAGAATTTAGTACGGCCAATGCACCTAACCCGCACATCTCTCACATTGTGGGAGGAAACCAGAGCACCCGGAAGAAACCCATGCAGACACAGGGAGAATGTGCAAACTCCACACAGACAGTGACCCAAGCCGGGAATTGAACCCAGATCCCTCATGTTGTGAGGCAGCAGCGCTAACCACTGTGCTACCGTGCCACTCTTAATCTTTTTCTGCTGTATCATAGGGCTGCTTATACAAAATAGCATCCACCGCTAAAAACAATGTGATCTTGTATGCTCCTTGAAAAGATCAAGTTACTTAAGAAGGGAGGGAGGGAGAGTTTTATTTACAGGTAAAGCAATTGAGAACTGATGAGTGAGGAACAGATTTATGTTCGCAGTGCCTAAGGGCAGGCATTGACCGAGGAATATTATCACTAGACTATCCAGAAGCTCAACTAATGTTCTAGGGACACGGGTTCGAATCCCACCACGGGAGATGGTGGAATTTGAATTCAGTAAAAAATATCTGGAATTAAGAATCCACTTTTTAAAATTTATTTGTGGGACACGGGCATCGCTGTCTGGCCAGCATTTATTGCTCATCCTTAGTTGCCCGAAGTCAAAGAACAAAGAAAACTACTGCACAGGAATAGGCCCTTCAGCCGTTCAAGCTTGTACCGATCTTGATGCCCAACTTAACTAGACCCCTCTACCCTTCTGGGGACCATGTCTCTCTATTCCCATCCTATTCATGTACTTGGCAAGACACCCTTAAAAATCACTTAAATAGCACCCACTATTCTCTGTGTAAAAAAATCTGCCTTGTACATCTCCTTTAAATCTTGCTCCTCGCACCTTAAATCTGTGCCCCCCTAGTTATTGACTCTTCCACCCTGGGAAAAAACTTCTGACTATCCACTCTGTCCATATCTCTCATCATCTTGTAGACTTCTATCAAGTCACCCCCCCCCTCCCCTAACGACCGTCGCTGCAGTGAAAACAAACCAAGTTTCTCCAACCTCTCTTCATAGCTAAGGCAGTTGAGAGTCAACCACATTGGCTCAGGAGTCACACGTAGGCCAGACCAGGTAAGGATGGCAGATTTCCTTCCTTTAAGGACATGACCATGAAACCATTGTCAGAAAAACCCATCTGGCTGGGTAATGTCCTTTAGGGAAGGGAATCTGTCATCTTTAACCGGTCTGGCCTACATGTGGTTGACCCTCAACTGCCCTCCAAGGGTAACTAGGCATGGGCAATAAATATTGGCCAACTATGTCCCACGAATGAATTAAAAAAAAAAGCTCAGCCAACTAGTAATGGAGGAGGCTCACAACTAATGGACAGAGAGAAAGAGTAAGAACTGCATTTATGTAGCACCTCTCACATGCTCAGGATGTGCCAAAGCACTTGCTGTGAAGGAGATACTTTTGAATACTAGTCAGTGTTCCAATGTAGGATACACGGCAACTAATTTAGGTAGAGCAAGCTCCCCTAAACAGTGATTGCAACCAGATCATCCTTTTTTGGTTATTAAGGTTGAAGGATAATTATTGGTCAGAACAACAGAGAGTATTTTCCCTGCTGCACTTTGAAACAGCGCCTCTGCGATGCACATTTAAGTTATAAAAAGAGGTTGGGCTGTTTTCTCTGGAGCAGAGAAGACTGAGGGGTAACAGGATTGAGGTATTCAAGATTATGAGAGGGATAGAGAGGGTGGATAGGGAGCAGCTGTTCCCCTTAGCTGAAGGGTCAGTTACGAGAGGACACAAGTTAAAAGGGAGGGGGGGAAGATTTAGAGGGGATTTCAGGTAAAACCTTTTTACCCAGAGGGTCTGGAATGCACTGCCTGGGAGGGTGGTGAAGATGGGATGCCTCCTTTAAAAAGTACCTGGATGAGTACTTGGCACACCATAATATTCAAGGCGATGGGCCAAGTGCTGGCAAGTGGGATTAGGTGAGTAGATCAGGGCCTTTCATGTGTCAGTGCCGACTCGATGGGCCGAATGGCTAACACGAGAGGACATAGCTTTAAATTGAAGGTTGATAAATATAGGACGGATGTCAGAGGTAGGTTCTTTACTCAGAGGGTAGTAAGGGTGTGGAATGCTCTGCCTGCAGCAGTTGTGGACTCGCCAACTTTAAGGGCATTCAAATAGTCAGTGGATAGGCATATGAATAACGTTGGAATAATTTAGGTTAGAGGGTCATTAGATTGGTTCCACTGGTCAGCACAACATCGAGGGCTGAAGGGCCTGTACTGCGCTGTAATGTTCTATGTTTTTCTGCACTGTAAGATTCTGAGTGAGCAGATAGGGTCGGGCTAAACTTCTCTCTGAAGCTACTGATCTCCCTCAGCGCTGCAGCGAGAGTAATCTGCCTAGGTTGTAGGCTGCAGTCTCCGGAATGGGAAGTGGACGAACTACCTCCTGACTCAGGGGAGAGTATAAATAGAGTGAACTTTCCTCCACGTCGGGGGAAGTAAACACGACCGCCAGCACTTGTGAAGAGCTGCATTCAAGGTTTTCCAAGTAGCAACCATCACCTTTTGTGATTTAGGCTTTGCTTAATTTGTACCATTTGGGGTAGCCCCCACCCCCCCAAAAAAAGGATCCTTTCTTCAGTCCAAAAAAGGACTGTGCATTTCACAGGAGCAGACTGTGCTGAAACCTGGCTGTGTGCCCTTGAAATGAAAGGGACCGATTTTGGCACCAACCCTACCTGCATCTCATACGTGCTGAGATTACTGTTACCCTCCCCAGACGGGTGAAACCAGTGCTACTTCTTGAAAGAGAAAGGCCTTGGGTGCAATGCAGCACTGATGAGAGGTGGAGTGGAGGGGGTGGGGAAGGGAACGTGAAGGTTGTGGATAAAGGCTCTTGTCCAAAAAAGGTTTTGAGGTGCTGCCTTCTCCTTTGTATGCGTTCTTGTTTTTTTTGTGTGTGGAGTGGGAACATCACATTGCCTCCGCACTGACACCAGTAGCCTGTTTTTTTTTTGTGCTGAATAATGAAAGCTAGCACTGTTTCAGAACTGGAACCGTGCCCAGTCTACACTTCTGTGTAAAGTGACATCCAGTTTGAAACTGTTCATCCGCTCATTGCTCTGCTGCTTTCAACTCTGCACCTCAGGAAGGCTGTACTTAGCAGTGTTGGATGGAGGGTGCGGGATAAGTTCACCTGAATGATACCCGAACTAAAGAAGTTAAATTATAAGGACTGGGTTGCATTAATTATTTTTGGCCCGGTGATTAGCGCTGCTGCCTCACAGCTCCAGGGACCCAGGTTCAATTCCCAGTTTGCGTCACTGTCTGTGTGGGGAGTCTGCACATTCTCCCCACACCTTCATGGGTTTCCTTCGGGTGCTCCAGTTTCCAAAGAGGCAGCAGCACTAACCATTGCGCCACCATCAACACTGTATCCATTCCTGCAAAGAGGAATCTAGTTAGTCCCATTCTCCATGCTTTGCCCAAATCCCTGCAAGTATGTTAAGGATATTGAGTTTTATTTGCAGGTTAGGTGGATTGGCCATATAAATTACCCCTTAGAGTCCCAAAATGTGCAGGTTCGGGGGATTGGCCAGGCTAAATTGTCCTTCAGTGTCCCAAAATGTGCAGGTTAGAGGGATTGGCCAATCTAAATTGTCTCTCAGTGTCCCAGAATGTGCAGGTTAGGAGGATTGGTCATGCTAAATTGCATTTTCCCTCTTACAGTCCAAAAATGTGTACATTAGGTGGTTTGGCCGTGATAAATAGAACATAGAACATAGAACATAGAACATTACAGCACAGAACAGGCCCTTCGGCCTTCGATGTTGTGCCGACCAAAATAAAAAGCAATGCCCCTCCAAACTAAACCATTCCCTTCTCTTCCATATACTTATCAATTAACCTCTTAAACGCCACCAAACTTGGCGCATCTACAACAGCTGCAGGCAGGGCATTCCACTCCCTAATCACTCTTTGAGTAAAGAACCTACCTCTGATATCCGTCCTATAACTCATACCCCTTAATTTAAAGCTGTGTCCCCTCGTGCTAGCTTTCTCCATCCTAGGAAAAAGGCTATCACTGTCCACCCTATCTAAACCTCTAATCATCTTATATGCTTCAATAAGATCCCCTCTTAGCCGCCTCCTTTCTAACGAAAACAACCTCAAATCCTTCAACCTCTCTTCATAAGACCTGCCCTCCATACCAGGCAACATCCTGGTAAACCTCCTCTGTACCCTCTCCAATGCCTCCACATCTTTCTTATAATGTGGGGACCAGAACTGCACACAATACTCCAAGTGCGGCCGCACTAGAGTTTTGTACAGTTGCAACATGATGCTGCGGCTCCTAAATTCAATCCCCCTACCAATAAAAGCTAAGACTCCATATGCCTTCTTAACAACTTTATCCACTTGACTGCCTACTTTCAGGGATCTATTGACACATACACCAAGATCCTTCTGTTCCTCAACACTATTAAGAGCCCTACCATTAGCCCTATACTCTACACATTTATTGTTCCTGCCAAAGTGCATTACCTCACACTTTTCCACATTAAACTCCATTTGCCACCTCTCGGCCCAGCTCTGCAACTTGTCCAAGTCACTCTGTAAACTATAACACCCCTCTTCACTATCTACCACTCCACCGACTTTAGTGTCATCTGCAAATTTACTGATCCATCCCTCAATACCCTCATCCAGATCATTTATAAAAATTACAAACAGCAGGGGCCCCAAAACAGACCCCTGAGGCACACCACTTGTCACCGAATGTGTGGGGTCACAGGGATTTGGGCCTGCATAGGATACTCCGTTGAAGAATGGGTACAGACTGGATGGGCTGAGTGGTCTACTTCTGCACTGTAGGGCTTTTGTCGTATTCCTGTGTGTATATAAAAGATTAAGGATGATTCAGTTGAGTTGTTTAAAATTGTCTCCTGCCAATGCATGATAGCCACCAAGTTGGCCGCCAGTACCTGTCCACAGGTATGCAGTGCTCTCATACATTGTATAAAACCAATGATGTCATGCTGCTCTGCTCAGCCTGCCAGTAAGCTTTCTCAATGAGGGACAAAATGGTATGGCAACGGCTTGATTGACAGGCATCTCAACCAGTCAGCAGGCTGAGGGTATGGGGGGGAGCCAATAGGGGAGGGGAAGGAGGCAGGGTTGATATTTCAGTTTGGCCTCTGTCGTCATGGTATCTCAAGCCAAGAGTGGATATGTTTGTGTGTGGACAGCTCAGTCTACCTGCCTACACAATGACAGGTTAGTTTGAGTTTCCCAAATGGACTTCACTCCAGGATGCTGAGTGTCGAGGCTTGGAGGAAAGGAGGACCCGCGCCACAAAGTGGATGAAAGGCGGAGGGACATCCTAGCATACAATCACACGGCACAGAAAAGACCCTTCAGCCCATCGTGTCTGTGCTGGCAACTACCACGAAAGGCACGCTAATCCCATTTCCCTGACATTCCTTTCACTAAATAAGCTAAATTAAAGTATCATCATTAAAGCTGTCTGCTCTGTCCCTCGCAATGTCGTTACAGTGTAAAACACGAGAACTCAGCCTGTATGATACTGACAACAAACTCAATATCCTTAAAATATTTGCAGGGGTTTGGGCAAAGCATGGGGATTGAGACTATCTAGATTCCTGTTTGAAAGAGTTGATACCATGTTGATGGTGGTGCAGTGAATAGTGCTGCTGCCTCTCAGCATCAGGGACCTGAGATCAGTTCCACCCTTGGGTCAGTTTCTGTGTGGAATTTGCACATTCTCCCCATGTCTCTGTTGGTTTCCTCTGAGTGCTCTGGTTTCCTCCCACAGTCCAAAAATCTGTGGGTTAGGTGGATTGGCTGTGCTAAATTGCCCCTTAGTGTCAGGGGGATTGGCAGGGCAAATAGGTGGGCTAAGGGGGATAGGGCTAGACTGCTATCAGTACATGTTTGATAGGCCGAAAGGCCTCCTTCTGCACAATAGGGATTCTGTGATGGAATGATTTCTGCACCATTCCACAAAGGATTGTTTCAGATAGATACAGAGAAAATGCATCTTCTGGTGGTAGTGAGAGATCAGAACAAAGGGGCCTTTACTTCAAATTGGATCAAGACCCCGTTGCACCCTGATGTTTAAGAGTGTCTCAAAAAAACTCCGGAATCCCCCAAACATCTGGGAAGAGTTAATTGGAAAATTTCAAACTGGGATTAATATTCGCGTTGCTGGCTGACCAGCATTTATTGCCCATCCCTAGTTGCCCAAGAGCAGCTGAGAATCACCCGCATTGCTGTGGCTCTGGAGTCACACATAGGCCAGATCGGATAAGGATGGCAGATTTCCTTCCCTAAAGGACACCAGTGAACCAGACAGGTTTTTCCCAACAATTGACGGTGGTTTCATGGGTCATCCGTGGAATCTTAATTCCAGATACTTTTCATTTGAATTCAAATCCTACCATCCGCTGTGGTGGAATTCGAACACAGGGTCAGAACATTAGCTGAGTTTCTGAATTAATAGTGGTAGATACCACTAGGCCTCCCCTAGAAATATGAAACTTGGACAGGTAAATGGAGTTAAGGTTACCAATAACCTAACTGAATGTTGGATCCAACTGAATGGTCTACCCTTGTCTCTACGTTTCTGAATGAAGAAGTGACAAAGGAAAATAGTATGCTGCCATTGTACAACTCTGAGACTTACTGATAGTGTTAATCCTAGTCGGAAATAGGACCTTGGGAGATGTGATCAGGATTGTAGCATTCACGACAGAATTGAAATTCTGTGTCACTGTGTCTTGTGGTTTAAGAAGTGCAGCAAATCTTCAAGCTGTTAAGATTTTTTTATAGCTCAACTGGTGAGTGTATTCAACTGACGTGGGTTAACTGATGGCAAACTCATTCAGTGCGCCATCCGCAAGTCCACAGGAGCTCTTGGTTTTGATCATCCAAGGTTTTGAGATGTAGACTTACAAGTTCATAAGATGTAGAAGCAGAATTAGACCAGTCAGCCCATCGAATCTTTTTCACCATTCAATCATGGTGGGTATACTCCTCATCCCCATTTCCTGCCTTCTCCCCCTAACCTTTCAACCCAATGCCAATTAAAAATCTGTTTAACTCTTCCTTGAATTTACTCACTGTCTCAGAATCCACTGCACTTTGGATGAATTCCACAGATTCAAACCCTTTGTGAGAAGTTGTTTCTCCTCAATTCTGTTTTAAATTTGCTACCCTTTGTGCGAAGACCTCTCGTCCTAGAATGTCCCAACAGAGGAAGCATCTGCTCCACGTCTACTTTATCCATACCTTTCATCATCTTGTATACCTCAGTTTGATCTCCCTTCAATCTTCTCAATTCCAGAGTGCACGGGGCCTAAAACTGTTCAATCTCTCTTCATACGACAAACCCCTGATCTCTGGAATCAACTTAGAAGCTTCCCACATCTAATGAGGTACATTGCGGACGCAAAGCATGATGTCTGATTTCCTTCCCTGGAGGAGGTCAGCAGCTTCTTGCTTTAAGGGACACCATCCTGTACCAAGCATGTGGACATCACTGGCTGGCCAGCATTTATTGCCCATCCCTAGTTGCCCAAGGGCAGCTGAGAGTCTCTCACTCTTACCGCTTGCCTTAAAGGTACTGGCAGGATTTGCAGATTGATAATTGAGCTGTTTGACCTCCCTGAGCCATCAACTTCTGGAGTGAGATTCGAGCTCAGAGACAGGGACGCTAGCCAGAAGACAACCTCGTGTTTAATCCTCTCGATTAATCCATGGATTTTCCTGTCTTTTCTTCCTTGATGGGCGATAATTTGGTTGCAAGAGAGAAGAGTGGGATGGGTGGTGATAGGGAATCAGCACTGTCTATCAAGGTGCTCTAAGTATGCTTGGCCTGATAGACCAGCTGGCCTCTCTCGAGCCTCTGGTCAGTTTTCAGTGTCTTTTGGAGTGAGCTTAAGTAATAGGGGCTGTTGAAAGTATTGAAGCATATGGAATTTAGACTGACAAATGGAGTTCAATGCTCAGCCTTAGGTTGAGCTTCCTGGGTGAGCTGTGAGGTTACAATATCTGACATTGGCACAACTGAGATAAGGCAGAGAAAGAAATCAAGGCCGGAGTGCAGCGAAGATTTACCAAACTGATTTCTGGGATGGCTGGACTGATGTATGAGGAGAGACTGACTAGGTTAGGATTGTTTTCACTGGCATTCAGATGAATAAGGAGGGAATCTCAAAAGATTTATAAATTTCTAACAGGACTAGGGTGGATGCAAGGAGGATGTTCCTGATGATGGGGGAGCCCAGAACCAGGGGTCACAGTCTGAGGATAAAGGGTAAATCACTTAGGACAGAGATGAGGAAACATTTCTTCATCCAGAGAGCCTGTGGAATTCATTCCCAGAGGAAGTAGTTGATGCCCAAACATTGAATGTATTCAAGAGGCAGTTAGATATAGCACTTGGGGCGAATGGGATCAAAGGTTCTGTGGAGAAAGGAGGATTAGGCTATTGAGTTGGACAATCAGCCATGATCTTAATGAATGGCGGAGCAGGCTCAAAGGGCCAAATGGCCTGTTCTGGCTCCTGTTCGCTGAACAGGATGATGGTAAAGGAGGTTGGGTGTGGATAATGGTGGGCTGGGACAGTTATGTTGGCCTGCCTGAGTTTTCATAGACCTCCTGATGGTTACATTCACAACTTGATGACCAAGTACCTGAAGACACTGAAAATGAGCCCATACTCCATGGAATCATTTAAGAGGCGGAAAAGTCTGGAGGACATTACTATTTAGATGTCTAAATAACAACAATTTGCATTTATATTACATCTTTTAATTTAAGTATTTTGGAGCACCATCCATCTGATCATGATATGTTTAAAGTCTTTAGGCTGTGTGTAATCTCTGTTTCAATTGTTACCATTAATTTCCTCTGCCTCCATTTACAACAGTTAAAAAAATTTATCATACTGCAATTAGTCCCTTCCTTAAGTGGCAGTGACATAATGTCTCAGTATAGTCTATCCCAGCTACTCCGCCTGTACGGTAGAGAAACCTTGGTGCTACAAAACAGCTCTACTTTTCCACTCTCTCAACTTGCTTTGGCTAAAGCTTATGCAATAAAGAGAAAGTGTCACTGGAGAATAAATGTGAATATAGTTTCGAGGAATCATAGAATCCCTACAGTGCAGAAGGAAGCCATTCAGCCCATCAAACCTGCACTGACAACTGTCCCACCCAGGCCTTATCCCCGTAACCCCACATACTTATCCTGCTGGTCCCCCTGACACTGAAGGCCAATCCACTAACCTGCACATCTTTGGAGGGAACCAAAAGAGAAAATGCTGGAAAATCTTAGCAGCTCTGTAAGGAGAGGAAAGAGCGGGTGATTCAAGTCCAGATGACCCTGCTGCTTTGACAAAGAGTCATCTGGGTTTGCAACATCAGCTCTTTTCCTTCCTTATAGATGCTGCCAGACCTGCTGAGTTTTTCCAGCAATTTCTCTTTTTGGTTTCAAATTCTAGCATCCGCAGTAACTTGCTTTCATCTTTGGAGGGGTGTGTTGCTGGAACTCGCTCTTTTCTCCTGTGGTATGAATTGTTGTGAGAGTTTTAGAAATTTGGCATTCTAGTGTTTGTCCCGATGGGTGACGAACAAAAGGGTCTGCCATCACACCTTTCTTTTCAGCAATATTCATGAAAAAAATCTATGACTGGGGACTGAATTTTTGCATTCCTTGGTCTGCAAATCTCTGCACTCACATCCTACCCTTTAATTCCTCTTCACTAGCCATGTGGGAAGATGCGACGTAAGAGACACGTCTGATTAATGTTGCACTTATGTCCTTTAACCCTTTCGCTGTCACGTTTCTCAGGCACACACCTCTGATAAACAGTGAGCGTCCACAGATTATCTCTCACGATGGTACACAGTTTGCATTGTCTGGTGAAGCAACAATGGGCTGCAATCGGCCCATTGTACTGACCACAATCCTACCCAGGCCCTATTCCCATAACCCTCATTTACCCTGCCAATCCCCCGACACTAGCGTCAATTTAGCACGGCCAATCAACCCAACCCGCACATCTTTGGAGGAAACCCATGCGGACACAAGGAGAATGTGCAGACTCACTGACACAGAGACACTGACCCGAGGCTGGGAATTGAACCCGGGTCCCTGGCACCGTGAGGCAGCAGCGCTAACTGCTGTGCCACCAATCATTTAAAACATTTTCACATGAAAAGACTTTGCCAGATTTCATGCTGTAGCGATACAATGTGTGATGTACCACTTATGTAGCAGTATAGCGGAGGAATTAAAAATGGAGGCTTAAAAATCGATACGGGAACTAATTTTGTCAAGTGCTGCTTCTGCTGTGAACACCCAGAGATCAGGAGAATGAATTGTAGCATCACCCGTTATAGTGTGTAACGTGGTGGCACAGTGGTTAGCACTGCTGCCTCACAGCGCCAGAGTCCCTGCTTCAATTCCAGCTTTGGGTCACTGTCTATGTGGAGTTTGCACATTCTCCCCATGCCTGCATGGGTTTTCTCCGGGTGCTCTGGTTTCCTTCCACAGTCTAAAGATGTGCAGGTTAGGTTGATTGCCCATGCTAAATTGACCCTCATGTCAGAGGGCCTAGCCAGGTAAATACATGGGATTGTGGTCCGTATAGACTCAATGTGCCGAATGGCCTTCTTCTATATTTTAGGAGTTGTATAAAACTGATAGTGCTGGAAACATTCAGCAGGTCTGGCAGCATCCGTGAAAAGAGGAACCTGAGTTAACGTTTCAAGTCAAATTTCTCTCCACTTCAGAAATGAAGGAGGATAGCAACGCGATGGGGTTATACCATCGGAAAGAGGTAGGGGAGAAAGAACAAAAGGGATGCCAGGGATAAGATAGAGCTCACAGCAGTTAGCACTGCTACCTCACAGCATCAGCATCACTCACCTGATGAAGGAGCAGTGCTCTGAAAGCTGGTGCTACTAAACAAACCTGATGGACTTTCAGCTGGTGTTGTGAGACTTCTAACTATGCTCATCCCAGTCCAACGTTGACATCTCCACAGCATCAGGGACCAAGGTTAGATTTCCAGTTTGGGTTACTGTCTGTGTGGAATTTGCAACATTCTGCCAGTGAGAACATTAGATCCACCCAATGTTCTCCTGAGTGGGTTTCCTCTGGGTGCTCCGATTTCCTTCCACAAAAATGGGCAGGTTTGGTTAATTGGCTACGCTAAATTGTCTCTTAGATAAATAGCTTAGGGGAATTAGCGGGGTAAATACATGGGGTTACGGAGTAAGCCTGGGTAACAGTCAATGCAGGCTCAAAGGGCCAAAAGGCCTCCTTCTGCACTGAAGAGATTCTATGGTTCTAGATAACAAAGGTGGCATGGAAGAAGGGGCAAGGAGAGGAATGACAGTTGTAGTGAAAGAAAACAAAGCATTTGTCTAGAGTGGGTGACAATGCTAATGAAGAGCTCTGTCTGAAAGCTAAAATGAGATTCAGACGGGCACGAGAACAGCATTTAACTGGCGGGTGGATTTCATGGTCTGAAGTTGTTGAACTCAATGTTGTGTTCAATTCAATGCTGTAAAGTTCATTATCAGAAGGTGAGGTAGTGATCCCTTGCTGGGCTTCACTGGGATAGTGCAGCAGGCAGAAGTTTCCAATATTTCCAGCGTCCACAGTATTTTTCTCTTATTCTGGTAGTAAGTATCCTTGACCCGTGCTCCCATCTGGGCGCTGTGCCTGGAGTCCCACCTCAAAACCTGTACCCTCGTCATCTCTCTGTATTCGGGTTCAACGATTCAAGTGTTTGTTCCTCAGGGCTGGGTAAAATTAAGCAGTGTTGTCATAGGATATCTCTCAGGTAGTAGTATTATCACCATACCTCAGGCAAGAGACAAGGTGGGCCTTCCTAGGTGGCACAGCGGTTAGCACTGCTGCCTCACAACACCAGGGACTGGGGTTCGATTCCTGACTTGGGTCACTGTCTGGGTGGAATTTGCACATTCTTCCCGTGTCTGTGTGAGTTTCCTCCGGGTGCTCCGGTTTCCTCCCAAAGATATGCTGGTTAGGATAATTGGCCAAGCTAAATTCTCCCTCTGTGTACCCGAACAGGCACCCGAGTGTGGCGACTAACAGATTTTCACAGTAACTTCACTGCAATGTGAGCGTAAGCTTATTTGTGACTAATAAATAAACTTTAAGTTAATTTTAAGTCTATTATGTCTGCCGACTGTGCAATATGGCTGTGCAATATGGTGGGTCTCCAGAATGGGGCAAAGTGGGAGGATCGTCAGTTCAAAAGAGACTAGTCAGGGGAGGTGTGAGGAAACACTCTTGCAATCCTCCCTGATAAAGCTGTTAGGGTGGCCTGCGGAGATAGTAGGATGGGATTACTCAGGGAGGCCTACCTTGTGGCGGTCCCCAGGTTAAATCACCACCAGTCCAAGGGGAGAGCAGCCCATGGACATCTTGGGACTATGGCGACTCTATCCTTTAGCTTCCATGGTAATATCTTTCTTTGCGCAGTTATAGCCATTGGCGGGAGGGCGAGAGGGGGATATTTTCCATTCCGCCCATCATGTGAATCGTAGCCAGCGGAGAGCGGACCATGCAAAGTCTGCTGACCCTGGGTGGGATTTTGGGGGTGAACACTCCTGAAAAATCCCATTCCCTGGTCTGTCTGTGAAGACCATGCCTTAGATTCCTTCAGCTGCCTCCAACAAAGGCTTACTTTGACTCACGTTAAGCCTTTGTAAAGATGCCCTAACAACATTCATCAGGAAGTAATAGCCATAGATATGCTTCTGCTCCCATTTGAGATCCTTTATTAGGTTTGACATGCCTGGGCATTCCTGTTGCACTTCCTGTAAATCGGAACATCCTGGCCTTTTGCAAGTGTTGCCCAACTTGTTTTCCATGGCTCCTGGTATCAACTTCTGGGAATCCTTTGGAGGTTTAGGAACACGAAGGCTCCTCTACATCCTCTGTATTAAAAACATAGCTTGTATGTTTTTCAGCGTGTTTTCCCAGTTAGTGGAAACAAGCAGATGATTCACATGGGAATTTGTTCAGTAGCAAAGCTAAAATCCAATGGAAATAGGAATTAGGTTAAGGTCTAGCATTAATGAGCTTGTTTTGTTGAGGGGCAGATGTTATGAGAACGGTGGCAGTGTGTTCAAAGCTAATGTGACCCATCTGTTTGAGAACACTATGTTGGAAAGAATTCCAGGGGAGGGGAGTTACTCCTGTTGTTATGTGCGGTGACCTCATCAACCTACCTGTGTGGGTTCCCTCTGGTTGGTTGGTTTATCGGAACCAGTGACGTTGGGGATTTGATACCCAAGGTACACACACACAGCCACAAATGTAAGGGAAAACATGGGAAAAAGGGGGAAGATTAGACAATCCCGTAGTCCAAATGGTACAACTGGTGAACCACCCCCAATTACTCAATGTGGGTGAAAAATGTTGCATTTACACATTGCTTTTCATTTTCATTTCCAACAGGGAGTGATGTCTGATGTATGGCTGCTCTAGAATTACTTCTTCTGTACTCTGGACCAAGTCAAATTCAAACATGTGAATAAGTAGGAGGCCATTCAACTCCTTGAGCCTAATCCATCAAGGAAATCATGTCCAATCTGATTGTGACCCTCAACTCTACTTTCCAGATCACCTTTGACACCCTTGTTATTCAAGAATCTACCTTTCTCTGCCTCGCAAAAAGAAAAGACTCTGAGAGAGAGAAAAAAAGTCTCCTTTTCCGTCTTAAATTCCTTATTTTTTCTGTTCTAAATTAAATTAAAACTCCTTATTTTTAATTTGTGGCCCCTAATTCTGGCCCGTCCCCCAAGGGGAAAGGTCCCCACCTTGTCAGATCCATTCAGGATCTTAGAGGCAGGTCTTTCCGGCCTTGCTCGCCCCAAAACCGGAAAATCCCACCAGAGGTCATTGCACCTTTCCGTGATCCGTCCCTCGGCTGCTCCGATTTCCCTGGCAGGTGGGATGGCAAAGTTCCACCCTATATATCTCAGCAAGGTCATCTAACTTCATTATGTAAATGTATGCTTAAATTAGGATGAGGAAGGTAGGAAAGAATTTAGTTATTAAAGGTTACAATCCCAATCTTTCCTTAGAAGATCATACCCCACCAAGCCCCTGAGGAACAAAGAGCAGGTTGGAATGCCAGTGGAAAGAAGCCACAACTTGCTGCCTTGGCAGAGAGAGGCATGTCCAAGGAAAGCGTTGAGCATTCGCACCTTCCATCTCTGGGTGTCATTTCAGGGTCATATCGATTTAGATCAGCTCTAACCTCCACTGGCCTCATATGATTCATATTACAAACACTAAGCTTGTTTGTTGAAGCAATAGCAAGCTGGCCTTGCTTTAGGCTATTCGTACCAGCGAAAAGATTAAATGAATACCTATGCAACTTGATATGAATGTAATTTGTCCTGTCAGACACGCTTATCTTTATTTGACTTACAATCAGCGGTGCTAATGCCAGATGGAGGGTAAATGTTGACTGCAATCTGTGTACTGGCGTGACTGTGGGTTGGCCAGCTGCTGAAGTGGTAGCGCGAGATAATCAGCTTGTATCAAAATAAACACTATTTACTCTGTGCCTCTTGTGATTTTGATCTTCTGTCTATAATTCAGTCTTACTCAGCACTAACCTGATTGTAAATTCCACCATGCATTTACACTCTGGTTCCTCTTGATCCTATAAATATTTCAGTGTCGCAAGTAGGCTTGCAATGAAGACACCTCGCTATATCTCTGTCATCTCCTCCAGCCCCAACAACTCCCTCAAGATATCTGCGCCCTTCTAATCCTGGCCTGCTAAGCATTCCCAGTTTAAATCATTCCGCTATTGGGGGTCACACCTTCAGTTTTAGTTTTATAAATTGATTTATTAGTAGGCTTGTATTAACACCACAGTGAAGTTACTGTGGAAATCCCCTAGCTGCCACACTCGGGCACCTGTTCGGGTACATGGAGGGAGAATTTAGCATGACCAATGCACCAAACTAACACATTTTTCAGACGGTGGGAGGAAACCCACGCAACATGGAGAGACTATGCAAAGTCCACACTAACAGTGACCCAAGGTAGAATGGGGCCCTGGCGACATGAGGCAGCAGTGCTAATCACTGTGCCAGCGTGCTGTCCACCATTCCCTCGGCCCTAAACTCTGGAATATTCTCCAGCTGTCTATCATCCTTTTCTCCTTTAAGGTAATGTTAAAAACCCAGCTCTTTGAACAAACTTTTGGTCACCTACCTTTACGTGATCCAGTGAAAATATTTCATTTCTAATGCTCCAATGAAGCTCCTTGGGGCACGTTATTAGATTAAAGATGTTATTTAAGTACAAATTGTTGTTTTCCATTCACTTTCCAATGCCTTAGACATCATGTCCCCATTTCTAAAAAACTTATTCATGGGACACTGGGCATTTATTGCCCATCTCTAGTTGTCCGAGGGCAATTAAGAGTTAACCGTATGGCTGTGGATTTGTAATCACATGTAAGCCAGACCAGGTAAGGATGGAGATTTCATTTCCTAAAGGATATTATTGAACCAGATGGTTTTTTTCCAACAAATTATAATGAATTCATGGTCATCAATAGATTGTTAATTCCAGATTTTTTTATTGAGTTCTAATTTCACCAGCTGCTGTGACGGGATTCGAACCCAGGTCCCCAGAACATTAGCTGAGTTTCTGGATTATTGGTCTAGCACTAATACCTCGAGGGCACTACCTTCTCACCCACCGAGATTGGACAACTTCCAGGTTGGGATGATAACTGGCAGAAAGCAATCACACCCCACAAGTGCTAGGCGATGACCATCTTCAGCAAGAGGGGATCTAACCATCTTCCCTTGGCAATCAATGGCATTGCCATTGCTGAATCCCTCATCCCAAGGTTTACCATTGACTGGCCGTAAAAATACTGTGGCTACCAGAGCAGGTCAGATGCTGGGAAATCTAAGGTGATTTCCCAAAAACCTGCCCACCAGCTACAAAGAACAAAGAACAAAACAGCACGGGAAACAGGCCATTTGGCCCAACGAGCCCGCGCCACCACCCCGATGTTCCCATCTCTACCCGCGATCCCTGTCCATGTTTATAGATCTATGGATTAAAAACCAAATTTGAGACAATTTAGGGAGAATTTGTTTTGCCAATTAGCCTAAGAGCACATCTTTGGGATGTGGGAGGAAACCGGAGCACCCGGAGAAAACCCACGCAAGCACGGGGAGAATGCGCAAACTCCCACAGACACAGGCCCAAATCCATGTATCTGCACAGCACAGCGATAGTCACTGAGCTGTCGTGTTGCCCATCAAATGGTCCAGGTCAAGCGTACACTAACGACGTGAAGCACTAGGATACTCTCAAAAAAAATCCAAGAGCAGCCCTCTCACGACCCATCGCGTGTATGCCCCTTGTTAGACAACAAGGTGGACCAAAGCACCTGTAGGATAAAAACAAGTACATCAATATCATCATCTATTTACACACTTCCCAGGGACTCCCAAGGCTCATGATCCCTATTTTAAATCAGTTTTCTATACCCCTCCATTCCCATTCTGTTCATGTGCCCATCTAAGTATTTCTTAAATAACTCCAGAGTACCTGCCTCCACCACTTTACTTGGCAGCGCATTCCATACCCCCACCACCCTCTGTGTGAAAAAACTCCCTCTAGCATCCAAATTATACCTTACTCCCTTCACTCTAAGCTCGTGACCCCTCGTGCTATTCGAGTCCATCCTAGGAAAAAACTTAACCCTGTTTACTCGATCTATACCCCTCATAATCTTGTACACCTCTATCAGATCTGCTCTAAGTCTACGTCTTTCTAAGGAAAACAGTCCCAATTTGCCTAACCTCTCCTCGTAACTCAGACCTCTATCAAGACACAAGTCAGGAGTGTGATGGAATATTCTCCAATTGCCTGAATGAATGAATCTCCCAACAACAAGCTTGACACAAAACAGTCTGTTGATTGGCATCCCATCCATCACCTTAAACATTCATTCCCTCCACCACCGATGCACAGTGGCAGCAGTGTGTACCATCTCCATGTGTGTACCATGCACTGGAGCAACTCACCAAGGCTCCTTTGGCTGCACCTTCCAGGAACATTGCCATCTCAAAGGACAAGGGCAGCAGTCACATGAAACACTGCCAGCTGGAGATTCCCCTCTGAGCCACTCACCACCGCCTGGAAATGTACCATTGTTCCTTCATTGTTGTTGGGTCAAAATCCTGAAGTGTTCTCCTTGGCTGCACAGTGGGTACGTCTACACCTCAGACACTGCAGCGTTTTGGGAAAATAGCTCATTACCGCCTTCCCAAGGGCAATTAAGATGCTGGCCTGGCCAGTGACCCTTGTATCCCATGAACAACTAAAAGCAAAGCTGAATTGCTATCATCTCGGCTTGAGTTAATTGGTCATCTTCACGCCTCTCAGGCTGAATGTTGTGACCTTTGGTTGATAGCTCAATCCACTAGTGAGGGAGTGCTGTGTTATTGCTCTCCTTTGGATATGACACTGGCCAAGGGCTACAGGTGGCTAATGAAGATCTCATGGGACAGGCTGAAGAAGATGGGCCTCGGGCAATGTCAATTAACTGATTATTACTGTCGCCGAATGGCTGTTTGTCTGAAGATAAACTTGTATCTCACCCAGAGCTATTTATGTCACTAGAACTTCCCAAATCACTTGAGCATAATGAAGCATAGTCCCTCCTGTAGTGTAGAAAGATTAGCAGCCAATTTGTGTACAGCAAGTTCTTGCTCACAGTCATGTTAATAATCAGATGTTGGAACATAGGAATTAGGAACAAAAGTTGGACATTTCAGTCCTTCGAGCCTGCTGTACTTCACCTCCCCAAATTCACCTCCCAACCTGTTCCCACTATCCCGTTGATGCATTTTTAAAAATCAGAAATATATCAACCTTCTTCTTGAAACCATGATTCAGACTCCACCTCACTATGGGACAGTGAGTTCCATGAATTCACCATCCTCTGAGATGTAGTTCCTCCTCATCTGAGTTTTAAATCCGTTGCCTCTCAGCCTGTACCTGTGACCTCTTGTTCGAGATTACCCCATGGGAGGAAACATCTGGTCCACATTTACTTTATCAATCCCTCTTAAAATTTGATATACCTCAATCAGATCCCCTCTCATCTTTCCAAACTCCAGCAAGTACAAGCCCAGACTGTTTAATCTCTCCTCGTACATCAACCCTTTTATCCCTGGAATCAATCTGGTGAACCTCTTCTGAACTGCCTCGAATGCCACCACATCCTTCCTCAGTTGATTAATATATTTTATTATATTACTAAATATTGGTCAGGTCACAAGAAAGAACTCCTCTGACGTTCTTCAAGCTGGTGAAATGGGATCTTTAATATCACCAGAGAGGCCAGAATATCTGATCTGCTGGCCCATTAGCCCAGCCTCTGCGAATGGCCAGCAGAAATCCCAATGCCTTGGTGAATTGGTGAAAAATCATGATTCCTGACAGGCAAAAGGTCTCTCAAGATTATTCCGCACCTCCCCACCCCACCTCGCTCTATCCCGCTGGCCCTCATGTCCTACATGAGGTGAGGGAGTGGCTCTGGGGACACTCCCACCCCACTGGCCCTCATGCCTGTGTGGTACAGAGGGTGGGGGGGAGGGTTACCAATTATTTGTGGGGGTGTAGGATGCACCTGTTTGGTACCAGTAGGAAATCTCACAACACCAAGTTAGCATCCAATAGGTTTATTTGGAATCATGAGCTTTCAGAGCACTGCTCCTTCATCGGATGAGTCATCACTCACCTGATGAAGGGGCAACGTTCTGAAAGCTTGTGATTCCAAATAAACCTACTGGATGTTAACTCAGTGTTGTGAGGCTTCTTACTGTATCCACCGTAGTCCAATGCCAGCATCACCACATCATGCCTGTTTGGTCAGGGATTGTTGGTGCTCCCCTGGTCGGTGAGTGTGGCGTTGCGGGGGCAGGGAGGGGGGGGGGCACCATTTCATCTTTTATGTGGGGCCTGTGTCTGAGGTGAATCCCATCTGCCAGCCCCAGAGGGAAGCACTCTTGTTTTCCCTCTGGCACTAAGCCTCAAAAATTGTGTCCGCGTCACTGACAGTGCAGCACACCCTTGGTCTCAGCTGAAGCACCAGCTTAGACTTTGTGTTGAAATCTTTGGTGAATCTGACCTGCCAACCCCCAAATTGCTGACTGAAGATGTATAAATATAACCGGCTGAGTCAGCAGTGATCCATCAACGCGGCAATGCACCCTGCACACAAAACCCATTCAGCATCTGCCAGTTGGAGAAATTTCAAAGTAAATCAAGGGCTTCTGAGCACAAAATTATTTATTATTAATCAGTGATTTCAGTCACCAGTGATTGAGGCCCAGTGCATCCAAGGCAAGCTAATGGCGTCAGATTTCAAGAGCAAAACTAGGTCTTTTCTGAATAATTCAGTCAAAAAACCAGAACTGTCCTAATTTACTTTGATGTGATTAGCATGTGGGGTGGGGAGGAGGGGGGGGGACGCATATGGGCCAATAGTGATGAAGCTAAGCTGAATGAACAAAGCAGGTATTACAGCACACAACTGCGTTGTGACATGATAGACTGGGACTTCTTTCTCTGGAGCGTAGGAGGCTATGGGTGATTTATAGAGGTCCATAAAATAACGAGGGGCACAGATCAGCTAGATAGTCAATACCTTTTCTCAAAGTTGGAGAGAGAGGAGAGTCTAAAACTAGAGGGCATAGGATTAAGGTGAGAGATACAAAGGTGTCCAAAGAAGCAGTTTTTTTTTCACACAGTGGGATGGTGAGTGTTCGGAGCGAGCTGCCAAAGGTCGTAGTAGAAGTGGGTACGGGTTTTGTCTTGTAAAAAATGCTTAGACAGTTACGTGGGTAAGATAGGTATAGAGGGATATGGGCCAAATGTGGGCAATTGGGACCAACTTAAGGGTTTAAAAAGAAAAGGGTGGCATGGTCAATTTGGGCCGAAGGTTCTGTTTTCATGCTGTATACCTCTATGACTCTGTCTAGAATCATAGAGTCCCTACAGTGCAGAACAGGCCATTCAGCCCATTGAATCTATACCAACTCTCTGACAGAGCATCTGAACCAGGCCTACCTCCTTAACCTGTCTCTCTAGTCGCACACATTTATCCCATTATTCTCCCTAACCTACACATCTTTGGACACTGAGAGGCAATTTAGCATGGCCAATCTACTTAACCTTTGGACTGTGGGAGGAAACCGCAGCACATGGAGGAAAGCCATGCAGACACGGGGAGAATGTGCAGACTCCACACAGACAGTGGCCCAAGCTGGGAATTGAATCTGGGTCCCTGGTGCTGTGAGGCAGTAATGCTAACCACTGTGCCACCGTGCTGCCCTTGATAAATAAACTTTAAATTTTAAAGCTGGTTTCATTGCTACTCCCCCCCAGTGTTGAGATAAATGCTGATTCCAGAGTATTAGCCGGGATCTCCCTACTGACTCTGATGATGCTGAAGCGCAGTCTAATCGAAGCCTCCTTTCAGCTCGGGATAATTTGGCAGCAAACCATCGTATCAGCGGCTGATATGCCTAGAAAGCAAATTGATAGCGGCAAATTGTTACTCTGATGCCCAGCCACGTCGGGAGATATTGGCTAAAATATTGGTCAAAGAGGTATAGAGAGTTAATGAAGGAGAGCTAGAGTTGAACAGAGATTCTTTGCAGATTCTTTACTTAGTCATGGTTTCCAGAGCTGACTGGGTCTCAATTAAACACAACCAAAATATGGCACAGTCAATAACATAGCACTCCTGCTGTAACTAAATCTAACAAGGAAGTCTAGCCATCTTCCTTTGACATCCAATAGGAAAATAGAAAGACTTGCATTAATATATTGCTTTCACAGTCACCAGACACGTCAAAGAACTTTGTAGGCAATGAAAAGCTTTCGAATAAGTGGCTGTTTCCTTTCTTACACAAGCTGATTGCTGGATCACACAATTAAGCACCCTGTCACCAGTTGCTCAATGCAGGTAATTATAAAATTAAAAGAACACATAATTATATCCCAGTGAGCTACTTGGGCAGAGTCTGGGCCTTCTGTTATTTTAACTCCTTGAATTATTTATTAACTGGAATCAACATGTGGCTTCTTACAATGCTATAATCACTGCTGTAATGTCAGAAATCATGGAATCCTACAGTGCAGAAAGAAGCCCTTCGGCCCATCGAGTCTGCACTGACCACAATCCTACCCAGGCCCTACCCCCCTATCCCTATATATTTCACTCACTAATCCCTCTAACCTAAGCATATCAGGACAACTAAGGGGCAATTTTAGCATGGCCAATCAACCTAACTCGCACATCTTTGGACAATTTGTGGCAGCCAATTTGTGCACAGCAAGCTCCCACTCACAGCAATGAGTTGATGACTGGATAAGCTCTTTGGTCTGATGCGTTTGAGGGATAAGACGCAAGAAAATGACTCCTTTGCTCGTTCTCAAAGTATTGACATGGGATCCCTTACATCCACCTGAGAAGGTAGACAAGGCTTTGCTTTAATGTCTCATTGGTCGACATTCCTTCTGACAGTGCAGCACTCCCTCAGTACCGCACTGGAGTGTCAGCTTTGGTTTTTGTGTTCAAGTCTTGGAGTGGGGCTTGAACCAGGAATCTTGTGACTCAGCTGCAAGAAGCCACCAGCTGAGTCACAGCTGACAACAGGGTATTACTATAATTCACTTCAACCATCAATGTTCTGGGGAGGCACCGTGGATCAGACTAACCATATAAGTACTGTGGCTACAAGAGCAGGCCAGGGCTGAGCATTCCATGACAAGCAGCTCACCTCCTGACACAAAGAACAAAGAAAATTACAGCACAGGACAGGTCCTTCGGCCCTACATGCTGCCCAATGGAACTAAATCCCCCTATCCTTCGAGGGACCATATCCCTCTGTCCCCATTCTGTTCATGTACTTGTCCCCTTAAAAATCAAAGCCTGTCCACCATCTACAAGGCACAAGTCAGGGCTGACAAGTAACATTCGTACCACGCAAGTACCTAACAATAACCGTCTCCAACAGGAGAGAATCTTAACATTGCCCCTTGACATTCAGTGGCATTACCGTCCCTGGATGCCACACTATTGATCTGGCATTTACTATTGACCAGAAACTGAACTGGGCTAGCCATATCAATACTGTGGCTGGCAATTCCCTGCCAAGGATGTCACCTCCTGACTCAAAGAACAAAGAACAGTACAGCGCAGGAACAGGCCCTTCGGCCCTTCAAGCTCGCACCGGTCATGAACCCAACTAGATCATTTATTTGTATCCCTCTATCCCCAATCTGTTCATGTGGCTACCTAAATAAGTCTTAAACAATCCCAGCGTTTCCGCCTCAACCACTTTGCTTGGCAGTGCATTCCAGGCCCCCACCACCCCCTGTGTAAAATATGTCCCCCTGACATCTGTGTTGAACCTTGCCCTCTTCACCTTGAACTTGTGACCCCTTGTGTTCGTCACCTCCGACCTGGGAAAAAGCTTTCCACTGTTCACCCTATCTACACTCTTCAATATTTTATACACCTCGATTAGGTCACCCCTCATCCTCCATCTTTCCAGTTTATTCAATGTTTCCTCATAGCTAAGATCCTCCATACCAGGCAACACCCTGGAAACTCCTCAAAGGTACATCTACAAGGTACAAGCCAGGAGTGTGATGGAGTGCTCTCCACTTGCCTGGATGGGTACAGTTTCACACCACTCAAGAACCTCGATGCCATACAGGACAAAGCATCAACTCCCTCCACTGCCAGTGCACAGTGGCAGCAGTGTGCACCATCTACAAGATGCCCTGCAGCATCTCACTAAGACTCCTTATTCATCATCTTCCAACTACATGGCACAGGACAAGGGCAGCAGGCACATGAGAACACCAAGACCTGCAAGTTCCCCTCCAAGCGACATCCCATCCTGACCTGGGAATATGTCACCATTCCTTCACTGTTGCTGGATCGAAATTCTGGAATTTCCTCCTTAACAGCGCTGTGGATGTACCTACACAACATGGATTGCAGTGATGAAAGGACACACTCTCACCATCATCTCCTCAAGGACAATATAGACATGGGCAATAAATACCGACCTTTGTGGTAACACATACATGCCATGAATGAATAATTTAATAAAGATTATGACCTAACCTTTCGAATAAGTGACTGTCCCCTTTCTTACACAAGCTGACTGCTGGATTATTCAATTAAGCATTATGATGCCAGTTGCTCAATGCAGGTAATTATAAAATTAAAAGAACGCGTAATTATATCCCAATGAGCTACCTGGGCAGAATCTGGGCCTCCTGTTATTTTAACTCCCAACTTGAATTATTTATTGACTAGAGTCAACCTGTTGCTTCTTATTCCAATTAAATGAAAGCTTGAATGTGGAAAAGTCAGCATTGAGAAAGGACCAATCTGTCCATCTCTCTGGTACTGTCCTAATTTTCAAATTCTCCCTCAGGTCTTCAATTCCCTGCCTATTTCTGTCATTTCCTTCACCTCCACTGAGAATTCTGCGCTTCTTCAGCTCTCCCAGTTTTGGCCCCGCCCGAGCCTGAAGCTTTCCAAATGTCCCCAGCTCCCTGCCCCTATCGATAGGATTCGTACAGTGCAGACAGAGGCCATTTGGTCCATCGAATCTGTACCACAAACCCCATAACCCCACACATTTACTCTGCTAATCCCTCTGACACAAGGGTCATTTTTAGCGTGGCCTACAGCCAAACCAGCACATCTTTGGACCGTGGGAGGAAACCAGAGCATCTGGAGGGAACCCGCGCAGACACGGGAAGAATGTGCAAACTCCATTCAGACAATGACCCGAGGCTGGAATTGAACCCAGGGTCCCTGGCACTATGAGGCGGCAGTGCTAACCACTGTGCCACCGTGTCCTGGCCAAGATTTATTCCGTAAAAAGTCTCACAACACCAGATTAATGCCACTAGCTAGTGGTGTTTCTAACCAAATAAACCTGTTGGACTTTAACCCGGTGTTGTGAAGCTTCTTACTGCGTTTACCCCAGTCCAGTGCTGGCATCTCCACATCGAGATTTATCCCGCCAGTCAACACCATAACAAGAGATAATCTGGGCATTATCAAGTCTCTTGTTTGTGTGATTAAAGTTTGTTTGTCAGCGTCACAAGTAGGCTTACGTTAGCACTGCAATGAAGTTACTGTGAAAATCCGCTAGTTGCCACAATCCAGTGCCTGTTCGGGTACACTGAGGGAGAATTTAGCATGG
This sequence comes from Sphyrna mokarran, assembly GCA_024679065.1. NCBI lineage: Eukaryota > Metazoa > Chordata > Chondrichthyes > Carcharhiniformes > Carcharhinidae > Sphyrna > Sphyrna mokarran. Next base: position 13,231,941 of record JAGIQG010000006.1, read on the forward strand.
ACAATGCACCCTAACCAGTTGTTGGGAGGAAACTGGAGCATCTGGAGGAAATTCACATATTCTCTGGGGTCCTTGACACTGGGAGGCAGCAATGCTAACCACTGTGCCACAATTCTGCCCTTGACACTGCTGAGTCTGAATTGACTACTGTGTTGCAACTACGTTTTCAAAGTATTTCAGTGGCTGTGAAGTGCCAGTGACTGTTCTGGAGATTGTGTAAGGAGTTATATGAATGAAAGTCTTTTTTAAAAAATTTTCATTGAAATAGTTGATTCAGTTTCTTCATTCCCAAGTTGCCACGGACAGAATTCTCTGGAGTGTTTTGCTTTGATAGACAATTAGGTGGACAACCTTCGAACGGAGGGAGATTCCACCTTCCGGAAGCATATTTGCAGTTGGCGATCTCTCCTTTTTGCTTAATAAATTAAATCGCTGGCCTTGCTCATAAATAATTAAACAGGTTTGTTTATGCAAGTGAATGAGTCACAACTGTGCAAAAGTGAATGGCCCGCAGTCAACAACACTGGGATTTTAGCTGTCACGGAAAGATGGATGGATGCTGAGGGGTGTGTGATTCCCAAAACGCCAATAAATATCCTGGAACAAAACAAAAGCCCACAGAATCGGACTGATCCCATCACCATAAACCACTAGCCCCGATTACAGGAAAGAGCAGCTGATTTTATTTCTTACAGGTAAGGCTTGCGTTGTCCCATTTACACTAAGAAGTCTCACAACACCAGGTTAAAGTTGAACAGTTTTATTTGTAACAAACACCATTAGCTTTTGGAGCGCTGTTCCTGTCCCTATCAATAGAATCCCTATTTGGTCCAATTAGTCTGTACCGACCACATTCCTCATAACCCCACACATAGAACATAGAACACTACAGCACAAACAGGCCCTTCAGCCCACTAGTTGTGTCGATCATATCAGTACCTACCAGGCCATAGAACTATCTGTAACTCCCAATTCCACTTAATCCCACATACTCATCCAGAAATCTTTTAAAAGACCCCAGCGAGTTTGCCTCCACCACTACTGACGGCAGCCGGTTCCATTCACTCACCATCTTCTTTACTCTGCTAATCCCTCTGCTAATCCATGTTGAAAGGTCACTTTCAACATGGCCTACAACCAAACCGGCACACTTTTGGACTGTGGGAGGAAGCCGGAGCACACGGAGGAAACCCATGCAGACGCAGGGAGGATGTGCAAACTCCGCACAGACAGTGACCCAAGGAATTGAAGCCGGGTCCCTGGCATTTTGCGGCAACAGTGCTAACTACTGTGCCACTGTATCCTAGCCCGCTGCTCCCACTCACCTGATGAAGGAGCAGTGCTCCGAAAGCTCGTGGCATTTGTTACCAAACAAACCTGTTGGGCTTTAATCTGGTGTTGTGAGACTTCTTAATGTGTTTACCCCAGTCTAACACCGGCACCTCCACATCATTGTTCCATTTACTCAGACAAGTGGATAGAATTACAAAGCACTGGTAAAAATCGTAGCCTCAGCAAATAGAACAGTGCAAAAAGAGACCATTCGGCCCATTAAATCCTCACTGACTATTTCAGGAAGTCCCACAGCCTGGTTCATCCCAGAAAATCACTGGCAATTTATTTTCCCCTTCGAGCATTTATCCAATTCTTTTTAGTATTGAATTTATTTATCAGGGCAGCAGGGTGGCACAGTGGTTAGCACTGCTGCCTCACAGCATCAAGCACTCAGGTTCAAATCCAGTCTCGGGTGACTGTCTGTGCAGAGTCCGCACTCTCTCCCCGTGTCTGTGTGAGTTTCCTCCGGGTGCTCTGGTTTCCCCCCACCATCCAAAGATGCTAGGTGGATTGGCTAGGCTAAAGTGTCAGGGAGACTTGCAGGGATTGAGAGATTGAGGATTATAGGTTAACCTAGTAGGTAGGGATATGATCGGCACGACTTGTGGGCTGAAGGGCCTGTTTGTGCTGTAGTTTTTCTATGTTCTAAAATATGTTATGGGGACATGGTGAGTCATAGAATACTACAGTGTAGAAGGAGGCCATTCAGCCCATTGGGCTGCACTGATCACAATCTCACCCAGTCTGTATTCCTGGGTAGAACTGTCAGTGCAGGCTGAATGGGCTGAATGGCCTCCTTCTGCACTGTAGGGAGTTTCTGATTCAATCCTGGAATCCGGTATCATCATGTTTTTTTAACAAGTCAAGACTGCATTAATATAGCACCTTCCCATGACTCATAGCACTTTACAACAAATAACTGCAGTAAAACTGGCAGGCAATTTTCACGCAGCAAGATCACAAATGAACAGCAATGTAACAATGACCAGGTAACGATTGAGGGAAGTGACGTCCAATGTAACCTGTGATTGCAGCCCTTACATCAGCAGTTACGTCCCTAGGCTGGGATTTGAATCCACAACCTATTGATGCGAAGGCAAGGGTGCAACTGACTGAGCCACAGCTGAGGGTGATGGCAAAGACTCAAATTCTGAACCATACAGTTACCGCAAAACCTCAATGAGGCCATTGATTTCTCACTTATAATACAAATGTTACAGAATCTGATCTCTCAAATCCTCAACAGGGTCTTGGGATTCTCTTTATTGATCTGTTATGCTGAAAGAAAACATTCCTGTTGTGGTCACACTTCCTTTTCTGCAACATCTTTTTCCGCACCCTTCATTGATAATTCCCCGATTGTAGGAACAAGTGAATTCTGCAACTAACCTTCACCTCTCCAACCCTCCAAGCACCGCATACGGCCAAGACAAGCGATGGTGATTGGTACCTTTCAATCAGTGTCACAACCCTTGAACTGAAATGGAAGACAGTCATCCTCAAGCACAGGAGGCTGCCTAGGAGCAGATGGATTCAGCTGGGCCTGTATTCACTAGAATATAGAGGGATGAAAGGATTGATTCTAACAGGGCTGCGACAAGGAGGATCTAGAATCTAGAATCAGGGGACACAATCTCAGGGTATGGGATTGACCATTTAACACTGAGATGAGGATAAATATTATCTGTGAAAACAACGTAAGAATATAAGAGCATAAGAAATAGGAGCAGGAGTAGGCCTTTAGCCCTTCAAACCTGCTCCATCGTTCAATAAGATCATGGCTGATCTGAAGTGGATCATTTCCACTTTCCCGCTTTCTCCCCATAACCTTTAATTCCCTTGTCTATCAGAAACCTATCTACCCATGACTTAAATATATTCAGCAAAATATCCTTATACATCACCTCCAAGAGGGATTAAGTTTATTTATTTGTGTCACGAGTAGGATTACATCAACACTGCAATGTTGGAAAAACCCATCTGGTTCACTGATGTCCTTGAGGGAAGGAAATCTGCTGTCCTTACCCAGTCTGGCCTACATGTGACTCCAGAGCAATGTGGTTGATTCTCAACAGCTCTCTGAACAAGGGCAACTGGAAATGGGCAATAAATGCTGGCCAGCTAGCATGTCCTATGAATGAATAAAAAAAGTCGCTGTGAAAATCCCCACGTTGCCACACTCCAGCGTCAGTTCAGGGACACTGAAGGAGAATTTAGCATGGCTAATGCCCCTAATCAGCAAGTCTTTTGGACTGTGGGAGGAAACTGGAGCATCTGGAGGAAATCCACCCAGACATAGGGACAATGTGTGCAGACTCCGCACAGACAGTGAACCAAGCTGGGAATTGAACCCAGGTCCCCGGAGCGGTGGCGCAGCAATGCTAATCACTGTGCCACCATGCCACCCGAGTGGAGCTCAGTGTTATAGATCTGAGGAGCATCTCTTGTTTTAACTTAAATTGCCGTTTCAGCTGGTTCCCCAAAATCTTTAATTATTGTGTGTTTCAGAGGAGTGAAAGGATGCTGTGAAGTTTTAGCAAAATAATTATTTCCAGCCCTTCGGATCTACCCTCGAGTGTCCAGAAACTGACAACCGGTCTCCAGGACAGTGCTGCAAGCAACACTTATGAGATTAATAATTCTGCTCTCGGAAAAAAAAATAAGTACCTTAAACACATTTGTTTATTAGTGATAAAAATAGCTGGCTTGGGGAAAGGAGAAGATTGCCTGACTGGTAATCAAGTATGATCCAGTTTTTTAAATTCTTTCATTAAGTGTGGGCGTCACTGGCAAGGCCCAGCTTCCCTGGAATTGGGTGGCTGGCTGGTTCATTCCGAGAGTAGTTAAGGTCTGGAGTCACGTGTAGGTCAGACCGGGTGAGAACAAGAGATTTCTTTCCCGGGAGGGCACTGGTGAATCAGTTTTTGCACCAATCAGTGATAGTTTCATGGTTATTATTAGCAGGTCTAATTTTCAATTTCAGATTTTATTAATTGAGTTTATGAGCTGCTGTGGTGGGGTTTAAGCCCGTCTCTCCAGAGCTTTGCTAGAAAATTTCAGCAGGTCTGACAGCGCTTGTGGAAAGAGAATAGAGCCAACGTTTTGAGTCTGGATGACCCATGGCTGGCACGGTGGCACTGTGGTCAGCGCTGTTCGTACAAGGACCAGAGACCTGGATTCGATTCCTGGCTTGGACCACTGTTTGTGTGGAGTTTGCATGTTCTCCCCATATCTGCGTGGGCTTCCTCTGGGTGTTTCGGTTTCCTTCCACATTCTGAAAGATGCGCTGGTTAGGTGCATTGAGCCAAACAGCTGCTGGGCCAGGGGATTTTCACAGTAGTTTCATTGCAGTGTTAATGTAAGCCTTATTCATGACACTAATGAATAGTTTTACTGGATCTGTGTCAGAGTTTCCTCAGCTCTGATGGAAGGTCATCCAGCCTCGAAACGTTGGCTCGATTCTCTCTCCAGAATTTTACCAGCACGCCTGCTCTGGGCGAGGGTCATAGAATTCCCTGTTGGCCTTGGGTAGGATTTTACGAGCCTTGTCTGCGTAGGGTCATAAAATCCTGGCTCTCGTGTCAGTTCTTATCTCATAATTGGAAACATTTTCCAAAGGCTATCTCAGTCTAGAGAAACATCCCTTGTAGCTGCTGTTCTGAGAAACTTGTTTGCTTGTATTGTGTACCCTTCAGGAATGCAGTCAATTTTTAACTAACCTTTGGCCTTCCGATTCTGCATGTAGTCAAGTTAGCAGAGTAGGTTAACCCCTACAGTCTAACACTCAAATGTAATTATGCATAAACAGAAATATTTTAAAATAGCTTAATATCTAAATATCTCAGCCTGAATCAAACAGGGCTAAGCATACATAGGATCTCCCACTCCTCCTGGCGAAGCAAAACGCTGGGGATCAAAGCCCATCCACACATTCACTGACACACGTACATCAGAGCATCAGAGACTTGGGGGATTGTCACCTGATAATGCCTTAGGCTTGGCATCCCTGTGGTTTTGGAAAAGCAAAGTGTTGCAGGTACTGGAGATTGGAAGTAAAAAACAGAAAGTGTTGGAAAAACTCAGCAGGCCCTGTGGAGAGAAGTAATGTTTCGAGTCCTGTATGACTCTTTTTCAGATCGCCTGTGGTTTTGTGTTGATATCGTCTTCAGGGACAGCAAACAAATCCATGCCACCAAATTAGACAGGATGTAACTTAGTAATCTAGAATTTGAGGATTGTTGAAAGGAGAGATATGCTGCTGAAGTTTTTCATCTTGCACTCATCAGGACGGACACAGAAACGTCAAATTTCAAAGGCAAAATGCTTAGATGTGTTTGCTAAAAATTATGCAGTTTCATAGACAGGCACCTCACCCTTGCAGACAAAAGGTACATGTCCCAGCACTGAAATAAAAACCAGAAGCTGCTGGATAATCTCAGTGTTGTGTTTTTATTATGAAATAAAATCAACAATCAGAATAAAATCAGAAGGAGTTGGGCAAACACATTGTGAGTTCATTTATTAAAACTCAATACATGAGAACATTTACAGAGAGGTAGAAACTTGAGAGATCAGCTCACAGCCCAAACTGAACATATAACTGGACTGCAACACTCAGCAGGTGTGACAGCATCTGTGGCGAGAGAAACAGAGGTAACCTTTCAATTCCAATGTGACTTGTTTTGCTTATGAGTCAACCACATTGCTGTGCGACTTTATTCATTCAAGGGACGCGAGCTTCATTGGAGGCCAGCATTTATTGCCCATCCCTAATTGCCTTTCAGAAGGTGGTGGTGAACCACCTTCTTGAATCACTGCAGTCCACATGGTGTAGGTACACCCAGTAAGAAGTCTCACAACACCAGGTTAAAGTCCAACAGGTTTGCTTGGTAGCAAACACAACTGGACTTTAACCTGGTATTGTGAGACTTCTTACTGTGATTATCCCAGTCCAACGCCAGCATCTCCACATCATGTAGGTACACTCACAGCATTGTTAGGGAGGGAATTTGTTGTGCTTGTTTTTAACCCTTATCCGATGGACAAAGAACCGTGAGTTGACTTCTTGTTAGTATAGCAATATTTATTCACACGCACACAATTGATATTAAACACCAATCAATACTAAGTTATTTACAGAATACTAAAGTTCAAGTCCAATACTAGACTCCAATTGAACTTTTGAGTGACAGGCAAATACCCAGGGTGATGTTGGCCTTTATTCATGTGATGGTCCCTGTAGTCCTTGGTGTGGTCTGACCTTCGGTCTGGTCTGATACTTGGGCTCTGGTCTTCCTTCCATCATTGGTATGGTGGCTCTCCTCGTGTTGGTAGTTGATTGTGATGGTCACCATTGTTGTCGTTTGTGAGAGAGAGAGAGAAAGAGCCTCCCATTGTGCAGCATCTTTTAATCCTCATTGGCACTGCGCCCTTTTGGGTGGCCTCTCAATCGTTACCAATCAATCGATCAGGACGCAACAACCCTGATCAATAAGAGTCCAATCAGGTGCTGCCATACCGATCTCTGGGAATGTACCAAATGCCATGTCTGTAGGTGCTGGAGGCACATAAGTTACATACGTCCCTCCCAAATAAAGGGTTAAGGCTCTCCTGTGTCTGGTAAACAATCCTGTTTGATCAGAGAGTCTTTGAGATGGCTCATGTCTTGTGTATTCTGGAGTCTGCAGCTGCAACCTGATTGTCTCTGCCATCTAAGCTATAGCTATCTGTTTCTGTACTTGGCCAATTATCCCAGTATGCTTTGCAATCCGCCATCTTAGATGGCCTGTGTGGCCACAAGTTCCAGGATTTTGACCCAGCGACAGAGAAGGAATAGTGATATATTTCAAAGTCAGGATGGTGAGTGGCTTGGAGGGGAATTTGCAGGTGTTTCTATGTGTTCTCTGTCTATACTTCCCACTGCCTCAGAAAAGCAGTCAGCATAATCAAGGTCCTCACACGTCCTGGACATATTCTCTTCTACCTTCTTCCATTGGGAAAAAGATACAAAAGTGTGGGATTGCATACCAATAGAAACAAAAAAAAATTTCTTCCCTGCTGCCATCAGACTTTTAAATGGATTTGCTTTGCATTAAATTGATCTTTCCCTACACCCTAACTATGACTGTAACACTACGTTTTCTATTCTCTCATTTCCTTCTCTATGAACGACATGTTTTGTCTGTATAGTGCGCAAGAAACAATACTTTTCACTGTATCCCAATACATTAAATGATTATAAATCAAATCAAATCAAAAATGTATCTGCTGCCCTTATCTTTCTAGATGGTGGTGAATTTGATTTGATTTGATTTGATTGATTTGCATTGAGTACATAAGTCAGAATGTTATATTGCAGCTTCATAAAACTTTGGTTAGGCTGCACTTAAGACCATTGTGTTCAATTCTGGTCACGATATTACAGGCTTTTCAGAGAGAGCAGAAGAGGTTTACCAGGATGCTGCCTATATTAGAGGGTATGAGCTTCAAGAAGAGGCTGGATAAATGAGGTTTGTTTTCTTTGGAGCGGCGGAGGGGAGTCCTGGTAGAAATCTACAAAACTATGAGAGGCAGGGTTGACAGTCAGACTCTTTTTCCCAGCATTGGTGAGGGGGTGGAGGGGAGAAGTTCAAAAGAGATGCGAGGAGCAAGTTTTTTACAATAACAGTGATAGTTGTTTGGAACATTTTGCCAGCGGGTGGTAGGGGAGGCAGATGCAATAGGAGTGTTAAAGGGGCTTTTAGATGAGCACATAAATATGCAAGGAATAGAGCGATATGGACAAGGGCAGGCAGAAGAGATTAGTTTAATTTGGCATCATGTTCGACAGAACATTGAGGGCCAAAGGACCTGTTCTTATGCTGTATTATGTTCTATAGAACTACATTCTATAAGAGCTACCATAAGCATGATGGGCCAAATGGTCTCCTGGAGCTTTTTAAGGTTCTGATTTAGTTTCATTTCTGTAGTTTTAGCGGATTCAATGGGATGAAGCCTAAATGGTTGAGAGCTTCAAGTTTTTGGGTGTCTAGATCATCAACATCTGTCCTGGTCCCTCCATGCTGACACTATAGTTAAGAAAGCCTACCAATACCTCTACTTTCTCAGAAGATTTAGAAAATTTGGCATGTCTGCTATGACTCTCACCAATATTTACAGATGCGCCATAGAAAATATTCTTTTTGGTTGTATCACAGCTTGGTATGGCTCCTGCTCTGACCAAGACTGCAAGAGACTACAAAGGGTCATGAATGAAGCCCAGTCCAACACGCAACCCAGCGTCCCATTCATTGATTCTCTCTACACTTCCCGCTGTCTCGGAAAAGCAGCCAGCATAATTAAGGACTCCATGCACCCCAGACATATTCTCTTCCACTTTCTTCTATCAGGGAAAAAGTACGAAAGTCTGAGGTCACACACCAACTGATTCAAGAACAGCTTCTTCCCTGCTGCCATCAGACTTTTGAATGACCTGTCTCACATTCGGTTACAATTAATAGGTCCTACAGTACAGAGAGAGGCCATTCGATTCATCAACTCTGCATCGACCATAATCCCACCCAGGCCCTATTGCCATAACCCCATACATTTACCCTGGCTAATTCCCCTGGTACGAAGGAGCAATTTAACACGGCCAATCCACTTAACCTGCACATCTTTGGACTGTGGGAGGAAAGTGGAGTACCTGGAGGAAACCCACGCAGATACAGGGAGAATGTGCAAACTCCACCCAGACAGTGACCCAATAATCACTGTGCCACCCAACCTGATCTTTCTCTACACCCTAGCTATGACTATAACACTACATTCTGTACTCTCTCCTTTCCTGCTCTATGTATGGTATGCTTTGTGTATATAGAGCACAAGAAACAATACTTTTTACTGAATGTTAATACATGACAATAATAAATCAAATCAAATCAAAGATTTGACCATGCCAGCCAATAGCTGAGATTCACCCAGGACTTTAGCAGGTGGTTTGTGTCCAAAAGAGAAAATGCCTGAAAATCTCAGCAGGTCTGGCAGCATTTGTAAGGAAAGAAAAGAGCTGATATTTCAAGTCCAGACAACCCTCTGTGAACTGGGTTATCAAAGGGTGTATCCTTACAGGTGCTGCCAGACATGCTGAGATTTTCCAGCATTTTCTCTTTTGGTTTCGGATTCCAGCGACCGCAGTAATTTGCTTTTATTCTGTGATTTATATCATCTCCATTCCATTTAATTGTACAGTTTTGGTCACCTTGTTACGGGAAGAAGATAAATAAGTTGAAAGAGAAGGTTCACAAGGATGTTGCCGGGACTTGAGAAACTGAGTTACAGAGAGAGATTGAATAGGTTAGGACTTTATTCCCTGGAGTGTAGAAGAATGAGGAGAGATTTGATAGAGGTGTATAAGTTTTTGATGGGTATAGATAGAGTGAATGCAAGAAGGCTTTTTCCACTGAAGCGAGGGGAGAAAAAAAAACAGATGGCATTGGTTAAGGATAAAAGGAGAAAAGTTTAAAGGGCATATTGGGGGGGGGCTTCTTCACACAGAAGGTGGTGGGAGTGTGGAATGAGCTGCCGGATAAAGTGGTAAATGCGGGGTCACTTTTAACATTTAAGAAAAACTTGGACGGGTTCATGGATGAGAGGGGGTCTGGAGGGGTATGGTCCAAGTGCAGGTCAGTGGGACTAGGCAAAAAAGTGGTTCGGCACAGACAAGAAGGGCCAAAAGGCCTGTTTCTGAAATGTAATTTTCTATGGTTCTATGGTTCTATTCTGAGTTACTCCTCCCCAGGCTCTCCCTATCAACAAGAGTGGTGGAACCAGTCTAACAGCCCTGAGTCTCACCAGGAAGAACATTCAGGTAAACAAATCCCATCGGACCGCACCTCCCTGATGTTTTGTAACACAGGAATGTGGAATGTGGGTTGCTGAGCTGTCCCTGGAAGAGGCTGCAAGCTTGACAATATTCTTTAAATGGACACCTTCCTCTCCCCTGTTGGGTTTACCGTGTACCCGGCTGTTTCATACAAGATTCTATTTGTATCGAAAGGCAGAGCAGATAAGGGTTAGAAGCTTCATTGCTGGGGAGCAGCACCCATTCACACTTAGGGCCGAGCCACGTGGAAACTCCTAGAACCAGTTCATGTAGTTTTTATTGAACTTCTTCACTGGGATATAATTTAGAGACCTGTATTAATGGCATGTGTGTGTGTATGTAGGCGTGATGTCTATGTGTATATACATGTATGTTTGAGTATCTGTATGTATAACTGTCTGCATGACCCTGAATGACTCTATGAGTGTTCGTTTAGATGTGTGGGTGGGTTTTCTACACGCCCTTGCCCCGAAATTAGAAATTCCCACCCAAGGTCAACGGACCTCCTTCGATTGCTGTGGCGGACAGGGCAGTAAAATTGGCCTCTATATGTGAGTTTGTATTTGTGTGTGCCTGTGTGTGTCTGGGTGTGTGAATCTGCCTGTGTTTGCTCTGCCTGTGTGTGTATCTGTGTCTCCATCTTATTGTGTGTGTATATGAGTCTGTGTGCATGTGCATGTGTGTGTATCTGTGTGCTTGTGCTTGTGTAGGTAGCTGTGTTTGTGTGTGTGTGTGTGTATCTTACTGTGTGTGCATCTGTGTCTGTGTTCATCTGCTTGAGTGTGTATCTGTATGTGTGTCTCTATCTTACTATGTGTGCATCTGTGTCTGTTTATCTTTATCTGCATATGTCTGCCGGCATGTTTTTGTGAGTGCATATCCATATTGATGTATCTGTATCAGTGATAGTCTGTGTGAGTGTGTGTGAGTGTGTGTGTGTGTGTGTGAGTCTGTGCGTGTATGTGAGTGTGAATTATTCCTCCTCCATTGGCCTCATTCTTTCTAAGTGCTGTCATCTGCAACATTAATTGAATTCAGATTAAATATTCACCTTAACATTGACCTTAATCATTCATTCCTTTCATCGCAGAGACTGCAGTGAACACCATCTGCAAGGTGCAATGCAGCAACTCACCAAAGCTCCTTCAGCAGCACCCTATGAGGAGAGGGTGGCGTGCTGGTAATGTCGCTGGACTAGGAATCCAGAGGCTCAGCCTAACATCTTGGCATCACAGGCTCAAATCCGATAGCAGCTGGTGGAATTTAAACTAAATTCATAAAAATCTGAGATATAAAGCAAAATCCAATAACAGTGATCAGGAAGCTGTCATCAATTCTTATAAAAACTCATCTGGTTCGCTGATGTTCCATTAGTGAAGAAATCGGCCATTTTTACCTGTCCTGTACTTGCCTACATGTCATTCCAGACTCCCAGCAATGTGATTGACTTCCCCATGACTAATAAACCACTCAATTCAAAGGCAATTGAATGGATACCTAAATGCCAGTGCCCATATTCCATGAACACACTAAAGGAACAAAAAGCCTGTGATCTCTACATCATCCAGATACATGGGAATACCATCACCTGCAAGTTCCTCTCTAAGCCACTCACCACCCTGGCTTAGAAATATATTGCCATTTGTTAACTGTCGCTGGGTCAAAATCCTGGAACTTCCTCCGTAACAGCACTCTGGGTGTGTATGTACATCTCAGGGAGTGCAGCGGTTCAGGAAGGCAGCTCACTGCCACCATCTTCTCAAGGGGCAATTAGGGATAGGTAATAAATGCTGGCAACACCAGTGACACCCACATCTCTTGAATGAAAAAACATTTTTAGAAACATCACCCCTCAATCTCTGTTCCCTTCACCGACTGACCCTATAATCAATGCTTGCAATATTGGACCACATGGTGGCACAGTGGTTAACACTGCTGCCTCACAGCTCCAGAAGCCTGGGTTAAATGTCAACATGGAGTCTGCACATTCTCCCTGTGTCTGTGTGGGTTTCCCTTGGGTGCTCCAGTTTCCTCCCACATTCCAAAAATGTACAAGTTAAGTTGATTGGCTTTGTTAAATTGCCCCTTAGTGTCCAGAATTGTGCAGATTAGGTGAATTAGCTATGCTAAATTGCCCCTTGGTGTCCAAAGGTGTGTAAGTTAGGTTGATTGGCCATGCTAAATTGCTCCTTAGTGTCCAACGATATGTAGGTTAGGTTGATTGGCCATGCTAAATTGCTCGTTAGTGTCCAAAAATGTGTAGGTTAAGGAGTTTGGCCATGCTAATTTTGCCCCTGGTGTCAGGGGGATTCACAGTAAGAAGTCTCGCAACACCAGGTTAAAGTCCAACAGGTTTATTTGGTAGCACAGGACACAAGCATTTGGAGCACTGCTCCCAGGGGGAGTAGCAAAATAAATAGATGAGGTTAAGGGGATAGGGGCTGAGTGAGATTGTGGTCAGTACAGACTCGATGGGCCAAATGGCCTTGAAGCTACAGAATACATGAGCCTTGGGAGTCCCTAGGAATGATGATGATATTGATGTACTTGTTTTTATCCTACAGGTACTTTGGTCCACCTTGTTGTCTAACAAGGGGCATACACGCGATGGGTCGTGAGAGGGCTGCTCTTGGATTTTTTTAGAGTATTCTAGTGCCTTGTGTCATTAGTGCACGCTTGACCTGGACCATTTGATGGGCAACATGACAGCTCAGTGACTATCGCTGTGCTGTGCAGATACACGGATTTGGGCCTGTGTCTGTGGGGGAGTTGGTGCATTCTCCCTGTGCTTGCGTGGGTTTTCTCCGGGTGCTCTGGTTTCCTCCCACATCCCAAAGATGTGCTCTTAGGCTAATTGGCAGAACAAATTCTCCCTAAATTGTCTCAAATTTGGTTTTTAGTCCATAGATCTATAAACATGGACAGGGATCACGGGTAGAGGTGGGAACATTGGGGTGGCGGTGCGGGCTCGTTGGGCCGAAGGGCCTGTTTCCTGTGCTGTTTTGTTCTTTGCTCTTTAATATTCTATTCTGTGAGTCTACTCTGTGTGGCTGTTGTGATGCTTTGTGTTCGCTGGATCTGTATTGATTTTGGTGGATCGACGCTTATCCTGTCACATGGTCTTTGGGAATGCAAAGTCCTGGGGAGGCAAGGGGAAAGCAGAAAACCTGTGGCCAATGACACTGTTGTTTTAATTTCAAAAATGGCACATCAAAATAATTCCCTTGCAGCTGCCTCTTCAAATCCCCTTCGGAACATTGATGTTAGCTTCTAACAGAGACTGCAACTTCTGCATGTGCTCCGTATTCCAAAGGAGCAGGCTGACCTGAACCTAATGTAAAGATCTGACCTGGTTTGAATTCTGGTTTTCACAGCTCAACGCCAGTCCTGGTCTAAGAGTATTTTTCTATTTTTAAATATTCATTGATGGGAAGTGGGCATTGCTAACCTCCCATCCATTGACTCTGTCCCCACTTCCCGCTGCCTCAGCAAAACGATCAGCATAATTAAGGATCCCACACATTCCAGACATTCTCTCTTCCACCTTCTTCCTTCAGGAAAAAGATATGAAAGTCTGAGGTCACGTTCCAACCGATTCAAGGACAGCTTCTTCCCTGCAGCTGTCAGACTTTTGAATGGACTTACCTTGCATTAAATTGATCTTTCTCTACACCCTAGCTATGACTGTAACACTACATTCTGCACCCTCTCCTTTCCTTCGCTATGAACGGTATGTTTTGTCTGTATGGCACGCAAGAAACAATACATTTCACTGTATACTAATGCATGTGACAATAAAAAAACATACCAAATCAAAAGGCGGTGGTGAGCTGCCTTCTTGAATTCGCTGCATTCCCTGCGGTGTAGGTACACTCACAATGCTGTTAGGGAGAGAGGTCCAAGTCTTTGACCCAGTAAAGAAACGGTGATATATTCCCAAGTCAGGATGGCGAGTGGCTTGGAGAGGAATTTGCAGGTGCAGGTACCCGCTGCCCTTGTCCTTCTAGATGGAAGTGGTTGTGGATTTGGGAGATGCAGTTGAAGGAGCCTTAGTGAGTTCCTGCAGTGCATCCTGTGGATGGTACACATACCTACTATTCTGCGTCAGGAGTGGAGGGATTGAATGTTTATGGATGGGATGCCAGTCAAGCATTGCCCTGAATGGTGTTAATCTTCTTGAGCTACACTTATTCAGGCAACTGTAGAGGATTCTATCACACTCCTGACTTGTGCCTAGTAAATGATGAACAATCTTTGAGGAGGCATAAGTTGAATTACCGCAGGATTTCCAACTTCTGACCGGCTCTTGATGTTTTAGAGTGGGATTATCTGCCTGCACTCACTCCAAGACTGGAAAAGATCAACACGCTTTAGCATGGTGCACCCACAGTATTTATATGGCTAGTCCAGTTCAGATTCTGGTCAATAGTAACCCCCAGCATGTTCTTTTCTTTTCTCTTGCCTTACTTCTTCAATGAAGCTGTGTGCGCAACCATTTCGGAGAACTTCTATCCCTCCCTGGTTCTGATATCTAGGAAATTTTCCTCCCACATCTGATAATAACAACTGACTTGCATCATTTGTAAGACAATCACTATACTCACCACACCATTCACATGACTAGACCATTGATACACAACCAATAACTACATCCCAAACTATACTTAACTAAGTCGAAGGCAGTAGATGGTTTGGAGTCTAAATTGTTCTTTGGTAACACAATTACAATCAGAATTTAACAACAAAATATAAAAAATTTGCAAACAGCCAAATCATTTAAATCATCCTTCTCGAATCAGCTCTATTTGTGAATCTTTTAAACAGTTACAATTTCTATTTAGTTATTCTGAGTTGTTCTCATGTCTATGTAAATGTCTAATTTCATACAATACGTTAGCCTTAATCATCGCTTGCTACCTAACTTAATCAGCACAAACAGCTCCTTATATAACAGTAG
The DNA here is from genome assembly GCA_024679065.1 of Sphyrna mokarran. Taxonomy (NCBI): domain Eukaryota; kingdom Metazoa; phylum Chordata; class Chondrichthyes; order Carcharhiniformes; family Carcharhinidae; genus Sphyrna; species Sphyrna mokarran. Next base: position 13,247,096 of record JAGIQG010000006.1, read on the forward strand.
GCAACACTTCTAGTTTACCAAAAACTCAGCATAATTAAGGACCCCACACACCCCGGACATTCTCTCTTCCACCTTCTTCCTTCAGGAAAAAGATACGAAAGTTTGAGGGCACGTTCCAACTGGCTCAAGAACAGCTTCTTCCCTGCTGCTGTCAGATGTTTGAATGGACTTACCTTGCATTAAACTGATCTTTCTCTACACCCTAGCTATGACTGTAACACTACATTCTACACCCTCTCATTTCCTTCTCTATGAACAGTATGTTTTGTCCGTATAGCGCGCCAGAAAACAATATATTTACCTAATAGAGGTGTACAAAATTATGAAGGGTATATTTAGGATGGATAGTGGGAAGCTCAGATATCAGAGGAACATTTTTTACGCAGAGGGTGGTGGGGGCTGGGAATGCAGTGCCAAGTAGGGTGGTGGAGGCACATGCGCAGTGGCCTCACACTGCCGGCCTCCCGGTTGCTGGTCAGCTGCGTCTTCCCGCATTGCTGGTTCTCCGAGTTCCCCATACAGCCTGATTGTTCACCTCCTGGATTTCTCCAGCTCAGCTCCGATATCACCTTCACCTCTAGGTGCCCCCTTTGATCCACCCCCACTATCCCCCATATTCTTCGGCAATCCTAATCCTCCCCCCCTTTACTGGCAGCTCCGAACACCCCCCCCCCCCCAAAACTGACACCCCTTGACAGGCCAATCGCACCCCCCCCCCACTCCCCCCTCGTGGGGCCGAAGGGCCTGTTTATGCTGTATTGTTCTATGTAATCCCACCCCAATGGCCAGCCTCGATTCTTAATTCCATCTTTCTGCTAACGATTCTGACTGCAGAGTGGCACTGGGACCCTCCACTACAACTGATCTTCCCCCACGTTCGCACATAGGCACCACCCTCAGTGGGCCCTGCTCCCTCTCGACCCACCCGTTGGCATTGCCCGATTTCTGGTGAGCAGAAACCCCCCCCTTACACCTGACTTCTTGGGAGCCTCCATGGTTCCCTTTAGGATAGCACATGGTTAGCACTGCTGCCTCATGGCACCAAGAAATTGGGTTCATTTCCAGTCTTGGGTCACTGTCTGTGTGGAGTCTGCATACTCTCCCTAAATCTGCATGGGTTTCCTCCTGGGGTGCTCTAGTTTCTCCCACAGTCCAAAGATGTGTGGGCTAGTTGCATTGACCATGCTGCATTGCTCTTTAGTGTCCCAAGATGTGTAGGTTAGGGAAACTACGTGGAGTTATGGGGATAGGGGAGGGTTGGGCCTGGGTAAGATGCTCTGTTGGAGCTTCAGTGCTGACCTGATGAGCTGAATGGGCCTCCTTCTGCAATGTAGGGATTCTATTCTATGACTCAATCTGCAACTCCTTCCAATAAGAAAATATAAGAACCAGGAGCAGGAGTAGGCCATTTGGCCCCTTGAGCCTGCTCCGCCATTCAATAATATGATGGCTGACCTTTGTATGGACTCAGCTCCACTTACCCAACCGCTCACCATAAGCCTTAATACCTTTACTGTTCAAAAATCTATCTTTGCCTTAAAAACATTCTGGTGATGTAGCCTCAAATGCTTCACTGGGTGGGGAATTCCACAGATTCACAACCCTTTGGGTGAAGAAGTTCCTCCTCAACTCAGTCCCAAATCTGCTTCGCCTTATTTTTGAGGTGATGCCCCCTAGTTCTAATTTCACCCACCAGTGAAAACAACTTGCCTGCTTCTATCTTATCTATTCCCTTGGTATTCTTATATGTTTCTATAAGATCACCCCTCATACTTCTAAATTTCTCAAGTACATCTAAGACACTCAGTATGTGTGGTAGAATCTCCTGGTTGGACATACTTTCTGCAGAGTTCCAATCCCTCTCGAACCTCTGACCACAGTCTGGAAACCTGTTCCCGGAAAAACCATCCGGACGAACTGTGGGAAGAGATATAAGGACATGCTTTGTCTGCCTCGTGTGTCACTAGACACAGGAAGTTTCTGTGTTTACGATTGGCAGGGGCTGAGTAGTGGTGGGGGAGGTGGAGGGGGAGGAAATAAACTTGTTTGAAGACTTGGCTTTTAAGACAGAGAGGAAGGGCATTGCCAGGCCTGGATTGAAGCCTTACCCTAATATAGGCCCCGGCAACATGGTCCCTTTTCCTCCTCGGAGTTCCTACTTTTAAAAAAAATATTTTGATACTCAACAGCACAACTGAGTCTTTGCGCTTCATGATCACAAGGAAAGTGTGTCAGTCATTAAAAAAAATAAGCTTTAAACTTGGTTCATTTTTGTGAAGTGGGTGTTGTGGGCAAGACTGGCAGCATCAAAACTTTCAGGATCGGAAGACGATGAACGGCGGAATGTTTTTGACTGACGTTTATACATTTAATCATAAAACCTCTACTGTGCAGAAGGAGGCCATTTGGCCCATCAAGTCTGCACAAACCACAATCCCACCCAGGCCCTATTCCCGTATCCCAGCATATTTACTCTCCTAATCCCTGACGCTATGGTCAATTTAACATGGCCAATCAACCTAACCTGTGCATCTTTGGAGTGTGGCAGGAAACCTGAACACGCGGAGGAAACCCACGCAGACACGGGCAGAATGTGCAAATTCTGCACAGTTATCTGAGGCCGGATTTGAACCTGCATCCTTGGCGCTGTGAGGCAGTTCTAACCACTGTGCCACCATACCACCCAACTTTTGTGAGTAAGGTACTTTACTATGAAATAACTCATTTTTTGAAGAGTATTATTGCTTTATTGGGTAAAATTGTGTGAGAGAGGGTTGGAAGAGATTCATCAGGATGTTGCCTGGACTGGAATGTTTCAGCTATGAAGAAAGGCTGGATAGGCTGGGGTGTCACACTACCAGGAGCGTGGAGTTGCTGACGTATTGTGCATTTAGATAAGAGGGTAGCACGGGTGGTTAGCACTGCTTCCTCACAGCATCAGGGAGCTGGGTTCGAATCCTGGCTTGGGTCACTGCCTGTGCAGAGTTTGCACGTTCTCCTATTATCTGCGTGGGTTTTCTTCAGAAGGTCCGGTTTCCTCCCACAGTCCGAGACTCACCTGATGAAGAAGCAGCGCTCCGAAAGCTCGTGCCACCAAATAAACCTGTTGGACTTTAACCTGGTGTTGTGAGACTACTTACTGTGCCTACGAAGAGAACATGGAAGGATCCCTTTGGAGGGATTGCAAAGAAGGTTCATCAGGATGTTGCCTGGTCTTGAGGGTGTTAGCTATGAGGAGAGGTTGAATAATCTAGGACTTCTTTCATTGGAAAGACAAAGGCTGAGGGGAGACGTGATATAGGCCTACAAAATAATGAGAGCATAGACAGAGTGGATAGTCAGAGGTTTTTTCCCAGGGTGGAAGTGTCAATTACAATGGGTCACAGGTTCAAGGTCTGAGGGGGAATGTTTAAGAGAGATGTGCGGGGGAAGTTTTTCATGTGGAGAATGGTGGGTGTCTGGAGATGGTGGAAGCAGGCACATTAGCAACATTTAGGAGCACCTGGATGGGTACATGGATAGAGAGGCACTAGAGGGATACGGACCGAGTAAGATCAGAAGGTTTCTTTTAGTTTAGAGAATCATGATTAGTATGGCCTTGAAGGGCTGAAGGGCCTATTCCTGTGCTTTTTCTTTGCTCTTTGTGTGTTCCTTGGAGCAGAAAAGGCTGATGGAGGACCCGATCAAAGTGTACAAAATTATGAAGGGACGTAGATAGGGTAGAAAAGAAGAAAGTAGAGGGGTAATAACCAGGAGACATAGACCTAAGGTAAGGGGCAAAAGGTTTATAGGAGGTGTAAGAAGAAACCTTTTCACTCAAAAGGGTGTTGGGAATCTGGAACTCACTAAAAGGGTGGTAGAGGAGAGAACCCTCACAACATTTAAGAAGTGTTTGACGGCTAGCATAAACACGATGGGCCAAAGGGCCTCTTTCTGTGTTATAAAAGTCTATGACTGTAATTTTCCCCTCCTGCCCAGCACTGAAATTGTAGCGGCTGGGAGATGCTCCATGCAAAGTTCTGTTGACTATGGATGGGATTTTCTGGCCTTGGAGCAAACGCAGCTGGAAAGTTCCCCCCCACCCCCCCATGACTCTGTGACTCTCTGTGGCAGCCAGTTTTCACACGTTAGTCTGACACAGTGCCATGGTTCATAGTTCATAGTTCATAGTTCATAGTTCATGGTTCATGGCCCATGGAAGACTTCTGCAGAAAATGCAGATGTATGGGATAGAGGGTGATTTAGCTAATTGGGTTAGGAATTGGCTAGCAGATAGAAGACAGAGGGTGGTGGTTGATGGGAGATATTCATCTTGGAGTTCGGTGACAAGTGGTGTACCTCAGGGGTCTGTTTTGGGGCCCCTGCTGTTTGTAATTTTTATAAATGATCTGGATGAGGGTATTGAAGGATGGATTAGTAAATTTGCAGATGACACTAAAGTCGGTGGAGTGGTAGATAGTGAAGAGGGGTGTTATAGTTTGCAGAGAGACTTGGACAAGTTGCAGAGCTGGGCCGAGAGGTGGCAAATGGAGTTTAATGTGGAAAAGTGTGAGGTAATGCACTTTGGCAGGAATAATAAATGTGTAGAGTATAGGGCTAATGGTAGGATTCTTAGTAGTGTTGATGAACAGAGGGATCTTGGTGTGTATGTGCATAGATCCCTGAAAGTAGGCAGTCAAGTCGAGAAGGTTGTTAAGAAGGCATATGGAGTCTTAGCTTTTATTGGTAGGGGGATTGAATTTCGGAGCCGCAACGTCATGTTGCAACTGTACAAAACTCTAGTGCGGCCACACTTGGAGTATTGTGTGCAGTTCTGGTCCCCACATTATAAGAAAGATGTGGAGGCATTGGAGAGGGTACAGAGGAGGTTTACCAGGATGTTGCCTGGTATGGAGGGCAGGTCTTATGAAGAGAGGCTGAGGGATTTGAGGTTGTTTTCGTTAGAAAGGAGGCGGCTAAGAGGGGACCTGATCGAAACATATAAGATGATTAGAGATTTAGATAGGGTGGACAGTGATAGCCTTTTTCCTAGGATGGAGAAAGCTAGCACGAGGGGACACAGCTTTAAATTAAGGGTGATAGTTATAGGACGGATATCAGAGGTAGGTTCTTTACCCAAAGGGTGGTTCGGGAGTGGAATGCCCTGCCTGCAGCAGTTGTAGATGCGCCAAGTTTGGTGGCGTTTAAGAGGTTAGTTGATAAGTATATGGAAGAGAAGGGAATGGTTTAGTTTGGAGGGGCATTGCTTTTTATATTGGTCGGTGCAATATCGAAGGCCGAAGGGCCTGTTCTGTGCTGTAATGTTCTATGTTCTATGTTCTATAGCTCATGTTCCTCTGAGCGGAAGATTGAGAGTTTGGTTAAACATCTCTTATCTAAAAGAAGGTGTTTTCGACAATGAAGGGCTGCCCTCTGGACTAACAAGGGGAGGAGATGGCCTAGTGTTCTTATCGCGAAAATATTAATCCAGAAACTCAGCTAACGTTCTGGGGACCCGGGTTCGAATCCCACCATGCCAGATGGTGAAATTTGAATTCAGTAAAAATGTCTGGAACTAAGAATCTATTAATGACCACAAAACCATTGTTGATTGTTGGAAAAACCCATCTGGTACATTAATGTCCTTTAAGGAATGAAATCTACTGTCCTTACCTGGTCTGGCCTACATGTGACTCCAAGGCCACAGAAATGTGGTTGACTCTCAACTGCCCTCTAAAGGCAACTAGGGATGGACAATAAATGCTGGCCCAGCCAGCGACACCAATGTCCCACAAATGAAGAATAACCAAGTGTAGCAATTCAGTCCCGAATTGGCCTTGTGTATCACAAGCTTCAGATTCTGAAATGTCCCACCAGCCATCAAGTTAAATCAATGAATCAATCATTTGAATAATGTTAGACAATCTCGTAACCTGCACTGTTCAACTCTGACTGGCGTCATTGGAAAGATGACTCATCACATTGCCCAGCAGCAGAGATCTGCACAACACTTAATCATTGATATCTACATATAACCTTCAGTCTAACCACGTTCCTTTTAGCTATTTTTAAAAAGTGCTTGATAACAAAGCATCACCTGAATAAGATTGCAATGTATCACAGGTGAACACTCATCTGAAGGAGAAATATCTTCTAATCTGGTACTGTAACTTCTCATAGGTTAGTTAACTTTTAATGCTTGACTTCACTTTCTTTACTTCCAATGCCATGAGGACATGTGCAAAACTCTGGTGCGGCCACACTTGGAGTATTGCGTCCAGTTCTGGTCAACGCATTATAGGAAGGATGTGGAAACATTGGAAAGGGTGCAGAGGAGATTTACTAGAATGTTGCCTGGTATGGTGGGAAGATCTTATGAGGAAAGGCTGAGGGACTTGAGGCTATTTTTGTTGGGAGAAGAAGGTTAAGAGGTGACCTAATACAGGCATATAAGATGATCAGAGGATTAGATAGGGTGGACGGTGAGAGTCTTTTTCCTCGGATGGAAATGGCTAACATGAGGGGACGTAACTTTAAATTGAGGGGTGACAGATATAGGATAGACGTCAGAGGTAGGTTCTTTACTCAGAGAGTAGCAAGGGTGAGGAATGGCCTGCCTGCAACAGTAGAGGTTTCATCAACATTAAGCGCATTTAAATAGTCATTGGATAAACTTATGGATAATATTGGAATAGTTTAGGTTAGATAGGCTTTAGATTGGTTTCACAGGTCAGTGTAACATCAAGGGCCGAAGGGCCTGTACTGCGCTGTTATGCTCTACGTTAAGCTAATTTTAAAAAATTCTTATTTGTTTTATCATTTATTTGATTTGATTTATTATTGTCACATGTATTAACATACAGTGAAAAGTATTGTCTCTTGTGCACTATACAAACAAAACATACCATTCACAGAGGAGGAAAGGAGAGGGTGCAGAATGTAGTTTTACAGTCATAGCTAGGGTGTAGAGAAAGGTCAACTTAGTGCAAAATAGGTTCTTTCATATACTGTGGGTATCACTTGTTATCCATCCCTACTTGCCCTTGAACTAAGCTTTAGTTTATTTATTGGCTTATATTAGCGCTGCAAAAAAGTTGCTGTGAAAATCCCCCAGTCACCTGTTTGGGTACAGTGAGGGAGAATGGTCGATGCATTTAATCAGAAGTCTTTCTGACTGTGGGACGAAACTGGAGCATCTGGAGGAGAACCACATACCGAGTGACCCTCTATCCACAGAAGTGGATAGTCAGTGACTGTGAGACAGCAGTGCCAACCATTGGGCCACCACCGTACTGCCCAAAGGGCTACGTGGCTTGTTGGGCCATTTCAGAGAGTGGTTAAGACTCAACCACATTGCTGTGGCTCTGAATCACATGTAGGCCAGAGCGGGTAAGGACAGCACATTCCCCTCCCTAAAGAACATGAATGAACCACTAATGATAGATGTCGTGGTTACCATGACTGAGACTGGCTTTTCAATTCCAGATTTGTTAATGGAACTTAAATTCTATCAGCTGACCTGGAGAGATTTGAACCCCGCAACGCAGAGCATTAACCCGGGCCTCTGCATTCCTACTCCAGTGACAATATCACTGTTTTTTCTTCTTAAAATATATAAAAAGAACTTGCATGTACACCCTCAACTTATTCCAAAAGACTTTGCAGCCAAGTTAGTAACTTTGGAGTGTATCACTGCTGTACTGTAGCAAATGGAATATAGTGTTCAATTCTGGTTGCCACGTTACCAGAGGGATGTGGAGGCTTTGGAGAGGGTATAGAAATGATTTGCCAGGATGTTGCCTGGTATGGAGGGTATTAGCTATGAGGAGAGGTTGGAGAAACTTGGTTTGTTCTCACTGGAGCAGCAGAGGTAGAGGGGAGACCTGATAGAGGTCTACAAGATTATGAGGGGCACGGACTGAGTGGATAGTCAGAAGCTTTTTGCCAGGGTGGAAGGGTCAATGACTAGGGGGCATAGGTTTAAGGTGCGAGGGGCAAATTTTAAAAATGTATGTGGCAGATTTTTTATATGGAGAGTGGTGGGTGCCTGGAACTCGTTGGCAGGGGAGGTAGGGGAAGTGAGTACAGTAGTGACTTTTAAGGGGTGTCTTGACAAGTAAATGAATGAGATGGGAATAGAGGGATATGGTCCCCGGAAGGGTAGGGGGTTTTAGTTCAGTCAGTCGGTGCAGGCTTGGAGGACTTAAAGGCCTGTTCCTGTGCTGTAATTTTCTTTGTTCTTTGTTCAAATACAGTAGCCCATTAATGCACAATAAGATTCAACAAACAGGAAAGTGTTAATGATCAGATAATCTCAATGACCAAATTTAATCAGAAGGTGTAGGGTTGTGGGAGATGAAGGGAGGGATTAGCCTTAAAGAGTGCAAAAAGTTACATGAAAGTCTTAATAAACTTGCAGAATGAGCGTATAATTGGCAAATTAATTTCTGCACAGTTAAATGTCATATTTTGCTACTAAAAATACAGAAGTCACATATTACTCAGAAAACAAGAATCCCAGTTGGGATAAAGAAGCAGAAAAATCTGGAAGTACAAATTCATCATTAAAATCAGTGACACTGATTAATAAGGCCATTACATAAAAAAACAAATCAAGCACCAGGGTTTATTTTTAAAAGGATAAAAGTTAAAATTTTGCAATCCATAAAAGGGATTGCATGTTCTCCCCATGTGTGCCTGGGTTTTCTCCGCATGCTCTGGTTTTCTCTCACAGTCCAGAAATGTATGGGTTAGGCCATACTAAATTGTCCCTCAATGTCCTGGGATGTATAGTTGAGAGGGACTATTGGGATTGTGGGGATAGGGCCTGGGGTAGGATTGTTGTCAGTGTAGACTTGATGGGCTGAATGGCCTTCTTCTGCACTGTAGGATTCTATGATTTCTATGAAGTATGGGTGGAATTTTGGGTGAAATCCTGGGCCAAAATTTTACTGGCTCATTGATGGGCGGAGCAAGCTGATAAAATTATGCAAGAACATTTTTGTGTGAGAGGCAGACCTCCAATGAGGTCATCCTCTCACTGGAAATGAGTAAGAGGCTGAATAAATTATCTAAATTCACTATAATACTGATTTAACTAGCATTAATGAGCCCGGCGCTTAATCATCTGGGCTCACTGGCTTTTATGGCCTCAGTGGGAGAGGTTCTGTCCGACGAGGAAAACACTTGCTCTTCATGAATGGTGGAACCCAGAGGCTACTGAGGCCCCCCCACATCCCCCTCCCTTCCCGGGGAGGCTGAGAGTAAGGGGAGGTGCCCTTTGGGCAGTTCCAGCCTTGCAGTGCCAGCCTGGCACCTTGACACTGCCCACCGATCAGTGCCGGATCTTGACCTATGGGGTGGGGCCTCTGGGAGTAGGGCCCATGGGGTGGGGCATGAAGAGGTAGCACTCTGCGTAATGATCAGGTCAGGGGAATGGAGGCCTGATCGGTCTGTGCGATGCAGGAGGGGTGGGAGAGGGGCGGGGCAGGGGCTAGTTGCCCATACATTGTGGAGTTTGTGATTGGCCGTGGGCTCCTGTGATTGCCATTTTGGGGAGGAGCTAGTTGAGGCTGCCTGCAGTAGCAGGGCCTGACGGCTCTCTCTCCCTTCTCTCTGTCAGATCCCTGATGCTGCTGTTGAGCATGTGCAGAATCAGGGGTCATAGCTCCATCTACAGGCTGGCTGGTGAATTAAGCCCAGCCCACTGCCTGCAGCAGCTAAAAACAGTCTACATCATTTTTTCAAAATCTAAGTGTATAAGGTTGGGAGTGAAAACTCAGCGAAAAATGGATCAGGAGCTCTCCCATTTTCACACCAGCTGGATACTTAGGGCCGGATTTTATCATTTTCGTTCTAAGTGCTGAATCTGGGCACAATTCAGATCTGAAGTCTGCTCTCAGATGAACCTATACACCCTTAGCCTGAAAAAAAATCACAAGACTGAATTGTGCTGTGAGTAGGCCTTCTCGCACTCAAAACACTGCTGCTCTGATCGGAGTTTAAACTGCGCATGCAGGGTGACAAAAAAATTTGAAAAACGGGCCCCCTTCGATCCAGGGCTGCAAAAAGTGGATAAAGTGTCTCGGGAGCAAAAAGTGGGAGCGATGGCCTCCACAGACGCACGCCCCAACCCCCATAACATAACTGTCCCCCCTTAACCATCCAGCACCCCCTCCACTACCCAGACTAATTGTGCCCCTCCTCCCCCCGCCCCCCCATGATTGCCCATAAAGTGGCAGTGGACCCCCCTGCCTGCTCCCTCCCACGCACTAGAGATCCATCTGATCTGAACAATCTGGCTTCCACCTCATACCACCCCCCCCCCCCCCACCTACCCCCGCCCCCCCCACCTGCCCCCCCACCAGAGAACGATCGGACATCCATCCTCCCTCCCCACACACCAGAAGATGATCTGGCTTCTCCCCTACCACCACCAGGGAATGATTGGGTCTCCCTCCCTGACCCACCACCGATTTGAGTCAGAGAGCCACTGGATGCTCTTCAGATGCTGGAGTGCCCGAAACAGACCTTTGCCGAGCATGTCTGCTTCGCGCCGAATCTGGACATGCGAACGCGATGGTAAAGGGGGAAATGCTGATAAAGTTGGGCAGGCAGTCCATTAATTCAATTTAAATTTATTTACATCGCTGTTGTACCTGTTGGGGGTGTGGTTTGAATCGCAGCCATTTTCGGGTCTTCGTAAAATGGCCATCTGCGCAGATCATGTTAATGGCCTCAAGCCTGACTTTACTATGCAACAGTAAAATCGGGCCTTTGGAATCAATCTTGTAAAATCTTACCCATGGAGTCAGTTGAGAGTGTACAATAACGATTCATAAGGGTGATAGCGAGAATGTAAAGTTGTATCAGGAAAGGTTTTTTTTTTATCCTACAGGTGCTTTGGTCTGCCTTGTTGTCTAACGAGGGACATTCACGCGATGGGTCGTGGGAGGGCTGCTCCTGGATTTTTCGAGAGTAGCCTATTGCTTCACATCGTTAGTGTACGCTTAAACTGGACCATTTGATGGGCAACAAGACAGCTCAGTGACTATTGCTGTGCTGTGCAGATACATGGATTTGGCCCTGTGTCTGTGGGAGTTTGCGCATTCTCCCTGCGCTTGCATGGGTTTTCTCCGGGTGCTCCAGTTCCCTCTCACACCCCAAAGATGTGCTCTTAGACTGATTGGCGAAACAAATTGTCCCTAAATTGTCTCCCCAATTTGGCTCCAATGCAGATTTCCATAAACATAGACAAGGGTCATAGGTGGAAGTGGGAATGTTAAAATGGCGGCGCGGGCTCGTTGGGACGAAAGGCCCTGTTTCCCATCTGTGTTGTTCTTTGTTCTAGAATGAAGGTTGAGGGATGGCACTGTAGAACCTACTGAGTGGTTATAACACGATCAGAGGCCATTGGGCCCATCGTTTCACTGCTGTTCCCCCTGCAAGTCCAACTCAGCTAGTCCCACTCCCACGATTGACTCTGCCTCCAGCGCAATCTCAGGAAGAGTCTTCTAGGTCCTAACCATTCACTGCGCAAAATATAAAAAAGGTTCTCACTGTATCTCCTGCACCGGGAGCAGAAAGTAAGTGCTGCTGGTGTCGTCAGTGCTTATCTGAAACGGGAAGTTGGCATCCGCTCCGCCCCAGTGTAGTGCCGATGTCATCACTGTGGGACAGCTGCATGCTTGCTCACTTGGCCCGCCATCCTATTCGCTTTTTACTTGATCATTTCACTCACCACTTTTCTCACCTGCCCTACTCTCAACCCTTGACCTATTTGCTGTCTACTTCACAACCTGTTAAGTGTCTTGTATTTATTCCTATTGGCTCACTGGAGCAATGCTGTATTAATAAATGTGCTGGAAATGATGTAATCGACATAGTGCAGGAACCAGAGAGGGAAGAAGTGGCCATGGAAAAGATCACACACCATTAACAAAGCTTTGTTCATTTTGAACTAAAGTCTGTTTGTCTGATATTTGGAGGGTGGCACAGTGGTTAGCATTGCTGCCTACCATGCCAGGGACCAAGGTACAAATCCTGGCTTGGGGTCACTGTCTGTGTGGAGTTTGCATGTTCTCCCCATGTCTGTGAGGGCGCATTTATTGTATTTATGGCCCATTCCTAATTATCCTTGAGAAGGTGATGGTGAGAATCCAGGCCATGAAGCTTTATCTCCTGCGCATTACTGGGAGCTAAACTCTAGTCTCCAGGTCATAAGCCAATAATAAATATTTAAAAAAAAACATTACTTTGACTATTTTTGTTTTCCAATTGTAAAACTATTGTGAAGGGGATTGAGAAAGATGGGCAGGGGAGTTGAAGTGTGGTGTCGGTCTGGAATCCTCCAGTCCCGCTGCAGTGAGAACGGAGAATTTGGCGCTCAGCCAAAATTTCATTCACAGCAGCCACAAGGCCCAAGACTCAGAATATTCAATAAAAAGAATCCTGGAATCATAAAATAGTATAGCAAAAAAGGAGGCCATTCAGCCTGTTGGTTTGCTGCCAGCTCTTTTCGAAAGTTATATCCCACTCCTTCCCAATACTGCCTAATCTCCTTGTTCTTCAAGTCTTTATTCAGTTCCTTCTTGAAAGTTACCATTGAATTTGTTTCCACCATGCTACTGATCAACGCTGTCCAAATCCTAATCACTTGTTGTGTAGAAGTTATTATACCTCTGGTTTCTTTGACACAGTGGCATGCTTGGTAGCACTGTTGCCTCAAAGCGCCAGGGACATGGGTTCGACTCCCAGATTGGGTCAAGGTCTATGCGAAGTTTGCATGTTCTCCCCGTGTCTACATGCGTTTCCTCTGGCTGCTTCTGTTTCTTCCCACAGACTGAAAGACGTGCTGGTTAGCTGTGGCACACTAGCACAGTCGGTTAGTGCTTCACAGCGCCAGGAGCCTGGGCTCGATTCCAGGCTTGGGCCACTGTCTGTGTGGAGTTTGCATGTTCTCCCCATGTCTGTGTGGGTTTCCTCTGGATGCTCCGGTTTTCTCCCACAGTCCGAACAATGTGCTGATTAGGTGCGTTGACCCAAACAGGTGTCAGACTGTGGTGACTAGGGGATTTTTGCAGTAACTTCATAGCTGTGTTAATGTAAGCCTTGCTTGTGATTAATGAAGAAACTTAAACTTAACTGGATTGGCCGTGCTAAATTCTCCCTCCGTGTACCCGAACAGGCGCCGGAGTGTGGCAACTAGAGGATTTTCACAGCAGCTTCGTTAATGTAAGCCTACTTGAGGCGTTAATAAACAAACTTTTAATAAACTTTCAAACATCTTGGGAGGGATTTTATTTCATTCTGAAACTGTAAAATGCACCCCCAGAGATTAACGTACCTTTCCACTGTCCACCCCTCCCCCATGGGGCACTTAACTACTTAAATCTGTACTCCCTGGTCAACTAGAAGAAGTTTTCTTTAACTTACTCCATCAGGATTTTAAATATTTGCATAAAATACAAATGTGACCATTCTGAAATGAAGGACTTGGGAAAAGGGCAGCTTTTGTCCTGTGGTGCTGTAGAGTATTCACTGTTTAGACATTACCTTTGTTTGCTCCCTAGGCAGCGTAAGCTTCTCTGCAGTGCAAACCTTCAATGAAGGATTGGGTATTTGTATCTGCGTGAGATGGTGCTGTCTTGTTTTTCTCACAAATCCCTGTAAGTGGTGTATTTTGTATTCGCCGTAAAAGGAGCAATATCACAGGGGCACCTTTTGTTGAGGCAAACTATCTTGGAAGACGCAAGTAGCTTTGGAACAGAGAGTACATTGTGAACTGTTACATTAACTGAGAGCCAGCAAACTTGGCCAAACTCTCAAACATTTATATCCGCAAACAATGAGCTTCAGTGTGGGCTGAGCTAGAGTGCTTTTAATGGAGAGTCTTAACATGGCAAAACTGTAGCAAGGACACTCAGTGACAGAGAACGGATCTGCAGCTTGGAGGGGTTTGTTTCCTGAATTGAGAAATCAGAGTCGGTGCCCAAGGTTCATGTTACAGGAGTGCTGTCACAACAAAAACTTGCATTTCTATATCGAGTCTATGCCATGGTAAAGCATCCCAAGGCATCATCCAAGGTGGTTAGCAGGGCTGCCTCACAGCACCAGAGATTCAGTTCTGGCCTCGGGTGACCGCCTGCGTGGAGTTTGCGCGTTCTCCCTGTTTCTGCGTGGGTTTCCTCTGGGTGCTCCACCCCCCCCACCCCCACAGTCCAAAGGTGTGCAAGTTAGGTGCGTTGGCTGTGTTAAATTGTCCATTAGCATTCCCAGATGTGTAGGTTAGGCGGATAAGAGAGGTACATATATGGGGTTATGGGGATAGTATGGGGAATGAGATAACCTGCCAGAAAATCAGTGCAGATCCGATGGGCCAAATGGCCTTGTTCTGCACTGTAGGGATTCTATTACTGTAAGGCACTTCACAGGAGTGTTGTCGAGAGTTCTTGGATTGAAGCCAGGTGAAGGAAGAGCAATAAATTTCCAAGTCAGGATGATGTGTAGCTTAGAAGGCATCTTGTAGGTGGAGACATTCCTATGTGCCTGTTGCCTTTGTCTATCCAGATGTTACAGTGTGGGGACTTGAAAGGTGATGGTGAGCAAGTGTGAACATGTGAATTAGGAGCAGGAGTAGGCCATTTGGCCCCTCAAGCCTACTATGTCAGTTGTGAAGATCATGGCTGATCTGTTTATAAACTCAACACCACACTCCCCGTATCCCCAATAACCTTTCACCCCATTGCCTATCAAGAATCTAACCAATAAGAATATTCAAAGACTCTCCATCACATTTTGAGGAAAAGAGATCCTGAGTCACATGACCTTTTAAAAGAAGATTATCCTCATCTCTGTCTTGAATAGTGAATCTTTCTTTTTAAACAATGGCCTCTGGTTGTATATTTACCCACTCAAGGGAACAACCTCTTCACATTCATCCTGTCAAGACCTCTCAGGATCTCAAAAGGGTTTTGATCAAGTCACATCTTCTTCTAGACTTCAATGGATGCAAACCTAGCCTGTCCAGTGGTTCCTCATAACACAACCCCATCCATTCCTGGTATTCATCTAGTAAACATTCTCTGAACTGCTTCCAATGCATTTATACCCTTCCTTAAATAAGAAGACCAATACTGTACACAGTAATCCGGTTGTGATCTCACTAATGCCCTACAATCATAATTGAAGCTTAACCTTCCTACTTTTGTGTTTGATTCCTCTCAAAGTAAACAATGGCATTCTATCAGCTTTCCAAATTACATACTGTACCTGTGTACTAATCAATTGTGATTCATGCACTAAGATACCCAGATCCCTCTGCATTTCAGAACTCTGTAATCTCTCACCATTTAGATAATAAGCTTTGTTTTATTCTTCCTACCAAAATGGACAATTTCACATTTGCCCACATTATATTCCATTTGCCAAATTTTTGCCCAGTTACTTAACTTACATATGATCCTTTGTAGTCTCCTTATGCCCACTTCACAATTTACTTTCCTATTTGGCTTTGCATCATCAACAATTTTAACAACCACACCTTCAGTTTCTCCATCCAAGTCATTTCTATAAATTGTAAAAGGTTAGGGCCCCAGCACTAATCCCTGTGGCACATCATTTGGCATAACCTGCCAACCAGAGAAAGACACTTTCATGCCAACTCTGATTCCTATTAGCTAGCCAATCAATATCCATGCCAATACGAGACCTCCGACACAATGAGTTTTCAGTTTTCCCAGTAATGCGGTGGCAGATTATCAAATGCCTTCTGGAAACCCAAGTACAGTACATCTACCAGTTCCCCTTTATCCACATCACCTGATACTTTTTCATAGAGCTCCAATAACTTGGTTGAACATGTTTTCTCATCATTTTTCATGGGATGCAGGTATTGTTGCTAAAGTCGACATTTGTTGCCCATATCAAATTGCCCTCGAACTGAATGCCTTGCTGGGTTATTTCAGAGGCCATTAAGAGCCAATCACTTTGCTGTGACTCTGGAGTCACATGTAGGCCAGACCAGGTAAGGATGGCAGATTTCCTTCCCTAAAGGACATTAACGAACGAGATGGGTTTTTACATTGATTGACGAAAGGTTTGTAGTCACCATTACAAGTCATTGAGATAACTTTCAATTCTACATTTTATTAATTGGTTTTCAACCTTGCATAGGTTTCCTCCAGTTTCCTCCCACAGTCGAAATCTTTCAGACTGTGGAGGAAACCCATGAAGAGACAGGGTTGAAAAAGAATTAATAAAATGTAGAATTGAAAATGGTCTCAGTAATGGTGACCACAAACCTTTCATGCATTGGCCAATGCTAAATTCTCCCTCACTGTACCCGAACAGGTGCCGGAATGTGGCAACCAGAGGATTTTCACAGTAACTTCATTGCAATGTTAATGTAAGCCTTACTTGTGACACTGAGAAATTGTGCAGAAAGCTATTCACAATCGGGTGTGTAAACCAGGGATGACTTCCATGTGCAATAATGCTTTTTCGGTTCAAGTTATACAAAATGTGATTGACAGGGGTTGGCTCATGTTAACAAATAATGAATACATAGTACTCCGATCTTTCAAAAGCCAATCCGTCCCAGACAGCAATTTTCCAAAATACCAGGCATCGCTTGCAATGAATCGAAAGCTGGTTGCAATTAAATTTAAAAAAACAACAAATTCCAGCAGCTGCTGTGGTGGGACTTGAACCTGTTACCCTACAGCATGGACCTCTGGATTATTAGTCCAGCAGTATTATTACAACGTCATATTTTTGCCAGATTACCTTGTTTCCATCATAACATCTTCAATGAAACCTTGTAATATGTGAGATAAGGCTGCACACTGGCACAGTGGTTAGCACTGCTGCCTCACAGCGCCAGGGATATGGGTTCAGTTCCTGGCTTGGATCACTGTCTGTGTAGAGTTTGCACATTCTCCCCATGTCTGTGTGGGTTTCCTCCAGGTGCTCTGGTTTTCTCCCACAGTCCAAAGGTGTGCAGGACAAGTGAATTGGCCAAGCTAAATTGCCCCTTAGTGTCAGGGGGACTAAGCCAAGGTAAATACATGGGGTTATGGGGACAGGGCCTCGGTGGGGATTGTAGTCAGTGCAGATTCAATGGGTTGAATGGTCTCCTTCTGCACTGTCGGAGTTTGGCCTATAATATCCTATTTTAAGTCTCCCTCCCATTTTCCAATCTAATGGAAGCTTTCCCTAATTTGGGGAATTTTGGAAAACTAAAAGCAATGCATTAACTATCTTGCTAGCCATTTCTTTTAACAGTCTAACATGAGATGCATCAGGGTCTGAGTTCTTGTTTGGTTGCAGCTCCAAGTTGCTCAGTTTTCCACTGGTTGTATTTTTTGCCAAGTTCCTCCCTCTGTTCCATTTCCCGATTTACAGCTATTTTTAGGATGTTACTTCAATCCTCTATGGTGAAGACTGATGCAAAATTCAATTCATCTTCGCTCTCCCTATTTTCCATTATTAATTCCCAAGACTCACTTTCTGTAGGACCAACACTCACTTTGTTAACATTTTGCTTCTTAAAATATCTTTTTACATACTATCTATTGTTATATTTCTAGCTAGCTTTATCAATCTCTTAGAAAATCACTGCTGTCTCTGCTGGCTTCATGCTCACATAGAACATAGAACAGTACAGCACAGTACAAGCCCTTCAGTGTTGTGCTAAGCTATATCCGAACCTAAGATCAAGCTATCCCACTCCCTGTCATTCAGGTGTGCTCCACGTGCCTATCCAATAACCGCTTGAAAGTCCCTAAAGTGTCCGACTCCACTATCACAGCAGGCAATGCATTCCACACCCCAACCACTCTCTGAGTGAAGAATCTACCTCAGACATCCCTCCTATATCTCCCACCATGAACCTTAAAGTTATGCTCTCTAGTAACAGCTACATCCATCCGAGGAAATAGTCTTTGCACGTCCATTCTATCTATCCCCCTCATCATCTTATAAACCTCTATTAAGTCGCCTCTCATCCCCCAATTTGCTTTGGGAGAAATGAAATGTGCAAAACAGTTATAGATTCATAGAGTCACAGAGGTTTACAGCATAGAAACAGGCCCTTCAGCCCAACTTGTCCATGCCTCCCCTTTTTTAAACCGCTAAGCTAGTCCCAATTGCCCATGTTTGGCTGATATCCCTCTATGTCTATCTTACCCATGTCTAAACACTTTTTAAAAGACAAAATTATACTAATGCCTCTGGCAACTTGTGAGAGATACTCACCATCCTCTGTGTGAAAAAATTGCCCCTCTGGACCCTTTTGTATCTCTCCCTTCTCACTTTAAACCCATGCCCTCTACCTTTAGAAGTCACTTTGATTCCTCTCCAAGAGGAGGGGAGTCTAAATGGTGTAAACATCCTTAATTGCCCTTGAGTTGAATAGCTTCCAGGGTCACAGAGGCCAGCCACATTGCTGTGGCTCTGGACTGAAATGTGGACCAGACCAGGTAAGGACGGCAGATTTCCTTCCTTAAAGGACCAGATTTTTTTCCAACCATCGATAGTGGTTTCATGGTCATCGTTAGATTCTAAATTCTAGATATTTTTTATTGAATTCCATCATCTGCTATGGTGGGAGTTGAACCCAGATCCTCAGAATGTTAGCTAAATTTCTGGATTAATAGTCCAGCGATAATACCATTATCACCTCCCCTTTGTCTGCATTATATACCTCTTAATGAGAACGTTGGCTAAAGGTTAAATGTTGGCCAGGGCAATGCTCACTATTTCTCCAATATGGCCTTATGGAATTGTGCAAGAGGCAATGGCCTCATGATATTATCATTAGATCATTAATCCAGGAACTTAACTAATGTTCTGGAGACCCAGGTTCGAATCCTGCCACTGCAGATGGTGGAATTTGAATAGCTTCCATAAATAAAAAAAATCTAGAATTAAGAAATTACTGACAATTATCCATTGTCAGAAAAACCCATCTGATTCACTAATCTCCTTTAGGGAAGGAAGGGAAGCACGATAGCACAGTGGCTAGCACAGGTGCTTCATAGTGCCAGGGACCTGGGTTTGATTCCTGGCTTGGGTCACTGTCTGTGCGGACTTTCCACATTCTCCCCATGTCTGCGTGGGTTTCCTCCGGGCGCTCTGGTTTCCTCCCACTGTCTGAAGGATGTGCTGGTTAGGTGCATTGACCCGAACAGACGCCATAACGTGCGCGACTAGGGGGATTTCACGGTAACTTCATTGCAGTGTTAATGTAAGCCTCACTTGTTGACTAATAAATAAACTTTAGTTTTTAAATCTGCCGTCCTTACCCTGTCTGGCCTACATGTGACTCCAGAGCCACAGCAATGTAGTTGACTCTCAACTGCTCTCAGGCAGCTAAGAATGGGCAATAAAAGCTGGCCCAGCCAGCGATGCCCCTGTCCTATGAATGAATAAAAAAAAGTCTTAATGTTCATCTGAGATTGCAGGCAGCGAGCTTGATTAAACTGTACATTGAAACCATTGAAAATTACAGCTCAGAAATAGGCCTCTTGACTGTGCCAAACCATTTTTTGCCTGGTCCCACTGACCCACACTTGGATCATATCCCTCCATACCCCTCTCATCCGTATACCCGTCTAAGTTTTTCTTAAATGATAAAAGTGACCCCGCATTTACCAGTTTATCTGGCAGCTCACTCCACGCTCCCACCACTCTCTGCGTGAAGAAGCCCTCCCTAATATTCCCTTTAAACTTTTCTCCTTTCACCCTTACCCCACGCCTTCTGGGTTTTTATTTCTCCCCCAGCCTCAGTGGAAAAAGCACTGGAGTTTCATAACTCTGCTTGTTTCCTGGAGAATTACTGTGCCCCTGTTGTGGAGCGCTCAATCTGAATTGTACCTGCCATTGCTGTGGTACATCCATTAGGTGCTGGATGTCTCCCTATAAAATTGAGGAAGGCTAAAGCTCATCTTAGGATGGCCCTCATTGATAGAGTGACCTGGCACCTACATCAGATCAGTTGTCCTTGTCTCAAATTTTGGGAAATGATGTGGAGATCTTCCCGTGGCGAAGGAATCTGTGCAATCTAAATAACTGATGTGATTTTCACGGTTAGTATTGACTTGGAATGAAATGAGTCCAGCCACCCATTATCTACCTCTCGTGGTCTTTAATTTCCGTCGACCTCGCATTGCTACTAAACTGATATTGTCCATTTAATATTGACACTCAGAGTCACAATTACACCCACTGATACCCACAATTACACCCACTGATACCCACAATTACACCCACTGATACCCCCAATTACACCCACTGGATAGCACGATGACACAGTGGTCAGCACTGCTGCCTCACAACGCCAGGAACCCGGGTTCAATTCCCAATTTCGATCACTGTCTGTGTGGAGTCTGCACGTCCTCCCCGTGTCTGCATGGGGAGCTGTTCCGGTTTCCTCCTACAGTCCAAAGATGTGTGAATTAAGTGGATTGGCCATGCCAAATTGCCCCTTTCTGTCAGGGGAGACTAACTAGGGGTAAATGCATGGGTGATGACAATAGGGCCCGAGTGGGATTGCAGTTGGTGCAGACTTGATGGGCCGAATGGCCTCCTGCGCTGTGGGACTCTATGATGCCTCTCTGATGATACCCTTGAGCACAGTACTGGACCATTTCCTGACTCAACAAGTATCTATTTTCTTCCTTATCCAAGCACTCCTCAAACTGGTTGCCTTAGCTGGTGGTTTTGTACTGTATGTATCCTTGACTTTTCCAGATATCCAAGGGTTGGAAACAGTGTGAGATATTTCTCTTCTTTCTTTGTTAAGGGCTGGAGTATAAAGGCCCGGCACATACGGGGTTAATGTTAGACTGCAGCCGACACCTTCCCAACATGGTGGCAGCAGGCAGGGGGAGAGTGGGTAAGGATCAAAAACCTGCAACCTCACTGAAATACTAACAAGAAAACTAAGAAAAATTTCAACAAAAGCTTCCTGATGTGAATGACTCCACTTAAACAGAGGAAAACCTCTAGAAAAGGCTCCAGAAAAAAGGGCTGGAAGCTGAAGGCAGAGAATTTTACTGCAGCAGCTTTCTTCATTGAATATTCCTTGGATGTTCAGCTTTTCAGAGTGCAAACCTGCAAGGGTGAGCTAAATCTTTTTATGCTTGATGCGGAGTAGCAACCACTAATCAAACTACTGTTTGGGGTCTATTCACTCCTCCAAGCAATGCCTTTTTGCCTTTGCTGCTTTTTATCTTCCCCTGGACAACATCCTAGCCTCAATCATCTCTTCAGAACTGTCCTCATTTCATCTCTTATTAACCGTATTACGCCACCACCTTTTCCTTCCCTCATGCCTTTTTGAAAGCTCAAATATCCCTGGATATTAAGTTCCCAGTCTTGAGCTCTTAACCGTATTTCCATAATTGCTATGAGATCATATTCATCTACCTCGATTGGTCCTGTGAGTTCGTCTACCTTATTCCAAATGCTTGGAATATGTCTTAAAGAAGCCTTCACAGTCTTCTGTAGGTTAACTGTAAGTCTTTATTAACAATTAACTGTTTGCAGAAGGAAAGCAAAGGGTACAAGTAAGGAGCAATCTCCACGCTTAGGTCTTTATTTGCCTCCACTCAACCACATTGGTCCCAGAGTCTGGGTCATGTGCCTTCTTATACCATTGTATGGGTGATATTGTATTTATTCCCCCATTAACCCTATACATTCCTTGGACTATTCCCACTCCAAAGCTTTATCAAATGAATTTGGAATTATAATAGTTTATTTCTTGTCTTACGTTATTACTACATTATTACTACCCCATCTCTCTCTTGAATTTAAAGGTTCAAGTGGTCTTATAATTCTTCCACATCTCATTTGCAGTATTGTAGAGCAAGGAATGAGTAAGACGCTCTGTCGGAGAGTTGGTGCCGACTCAATGGGCTGAATGGCCTCTTTTACACTGTAGGGATTCTATGATTTTATGGTAAGGTACGTTGGCCATCACTGCCAGCAAGAACAAAGAATTTGGCACTCAGCCCAACTCCATTTGCTGCAGTGGGACTGTAGAATCCCAGCCGCAGTAAAGTAGGAGAAACTAGTCTATTTTATCACCCTTTCAAATTTAAAAATATTTAGGCTGTTATACCAGTTAACACAGGAGGCAACTCCATGACATTTTTTTTCTGTATAAATATTGAGGGCGACTCGTGGCTTCAACAATGAACAAAATTATTATCAGTATTGTATTTACAATAAACATAAAACAGAACTACTACACATGTCTACTCTCTTCTTCTCCCTGGCTCCAACTAAGGTACTTCCCCACTCTAGGATATGCACCCATGCTCCCGATTGGCTCAGTTTCCCATGCATCCTCTCCAATCACAGAGTCCGCAATGGAATGCCCCCGTAAAAAGGCCATGTAACCACATTTTGACAATGTTTTCTCCAATTGAATATGTTCCACTCTTAACTCTAGGTTAGTTCTCAGTTCTGGGTCTATCTCAGGAATGACATAAAGAATCTGGTGAGCTGGTGCAATGACTATAATCTCTCCCTCAGTGTCAACAAAACAAAAGAGATGGCCATCAACTTCTGGAAGTGTAGTGGAGACCATATCCCTGTCAATGGGGATGAAGTAGAAATGGTTGAGAGCTTCAAGTTTTTATGTTTCCAGATCACTAACAACCTTCCTGGTTTCTCCCATGCCAATACTATCGTTAAGAAAGCCCACCAACACCTCTGCTTTCTCAGAAGACTAAGGAAATTTGGCATGTCAGTTACAACTCACACCAACTTTTACAGATGCACCATAGAAAACATTCTTTCTGGTTGTATCACAATTTGGAATAGCTCCTGCTCTGTCCAAGACCATAAGAACAAAGAACAAAGAGCAAAGAACAAAACAGCACGGGAAACAGGCCCTTTGGCCCAACGAGCCTGCGCCGCCACCCTGATGTTCCCACCTCTACCCGTGATCCCTGTCTATGTTTATAGATCTATGGATTGAAACCAAATTTGAGACAATTTAGGGAGAATTATTTTTGCCAATTAGCCTAAGAGCACATCTTTGGGATGTGGGAGGAAACCAGAGCACTGGGAGAAAACCCACACAAACACAGGGAGAATGTGCAAACTCCCGCAGACACAGGCCCAAATCCATGTATCTGCACAGCACAGCGATAGTCACCGAGCTGTCGTGTTGCCCATCAGATGGATCAAATGGTCCAGGTCAAGTGTACACTAATGAGGTGAAGCACTAGGATACTCGTGAAAAAATCCAAGAGCAGCCCTCTCACGACCCATCACGTGTATGCCCCTTGTTAGACAACAAGGTGGACATAAGCACCTGTAGGATAAAAACAAGTACATCAATATCATCATCTATTTACACACTTCCCAGGGACTCCCAAGGCTCATGATCCCGATTTTAAATCAGTTTTCTATATCCCTCCATTCCCATTCTGTTCATGTGCCCATCTCAGTATCTCTTAAATAACTCCAGAGTGCCTACTTCCACCACTTTATTTGGCAGCACATTCCATACCCCCACCACCCTCTGTGTGAAAAAACTCCCTCTAGCATCCAAATTATACCTTACCTCCCTCACACTAACCCGTGACCCCTTGTGCTGTTCGAGTCCATCCTAGGAAAAAGCTTAACCCTGTTTACTCTATCTATACTCCTCATAATTTTGTACACCTCTATTAAATCTCCTCTAAGTCTATGTCTTTCTAAGCCCCAATTTGCCTAACCTCTCCTTGTAACTCAGACCTTCCATACCAGGCAGCATCCTGGTAAACCTCCTCTGCACTCCCTCCAAAGTCTCCACGTCCTTCCGGCAGTAAGGCGACCAGAACTGGACACAGTATTCCAAATGAGGTCTAACCAATGTTTTATACAACTGCAACATTAAAGGCCAGCTCTTCTACTCTATACCCCTTCCTATAAAGGCTAGCATACTATATACTTTCTTCACAACCTTCTGCCACCTTCAGAGACTTGTGCACCTGCACCCCCAGGTTCCTCTGAGTCTCTATACTCTTAATAGGTCTACCCTTTATCATATACTTCCCCCCTACATTCTTTCTCCTGAAATGCATCACCTCGCATTTATCAGGATTGAATTCCATCTGCCATCTATCTGCTCAAGCTACCAGCCTATCTACGTCCTGCTGCATCACCTGACAATGCTCCTCACTATCCGCAAGTCCAGCCATCTTTGTATCGTCTGCAAACTTGCTGATCACTCCACTTACTCCCTCTTCCAAGTCATTTATGTATATTACAAATAGAAGAGGTCCCAGTACCGAGCCCTGCGGCACACCACTAGTGACCGATCTCCAGCTAGAAAAACACCCTTCCACTATTGCTCTCTGCCTCCTACTACTAAGCCAGTTACTTATCCATCTAGCTACCTGTCCTTGTATCCCATGAGCCTTGACCTTTTCAACTAACCTCCCAAGAAATCGCAAAGGATTGTGAATAAAACCTAGTCCATCACGTAAACCAGCTTTCCATCCATCTATACTTCCTGCTGCCTCAGCAAAGCAGACAGCATCATTAAGGATGCAACACACCCCAGATATATTCTCTTCCACCTTCTTCTGTTGAGAGAAAGATACAAAAGTCTGAGATCACATACAGCTGGGTCATTCCCTGCTGCCATCAGATTTTTGAATCTACCTAATTTACATTGAGTCAACCTTTCTCTACATCCTAGCTTTTAACTGTAACACAATATTCTGCACTCTTTCCTTTTCTTCTCTATGAATGGTATGCTTTGTCTGCATAGCACGCAAGAGCAATCTTTTTCACTATATGTGAATACATGCGACAATAATGATTCAAATCAAGTCAAGTTCATTGCAGGTTCTAACTTAGCTCCTTTAAGGACTTGGCATAGGCATGATGGGCCAAATGACCTCCTTTTATGTTGTATTGTTCTCTAATTCTAATCTCAAAACAACTTCAATCTTGGTGAAGATGTTGCCATGGGCTGGCAAAATGTTTGCGTCGAATGTTAACCCCCTCCCCAGCACCCTTCTCTGAGGGTGAGGGAGATTTCACATGATGCTCACTGTATTCTATGCACAGAATGCCCCGCACTACCAGCACTTTTGATTAAAGTGAACACATGAATCTCTAGTTAGACAGAACACAACAACGCATTGTGCATTTTCAGTGGATAATGAACCATGAGCACTTAATCTCTATCTTTATCAGGAACCAGTATCTCACTGGAGGACAGTACATGGTTCATTGGGAGAAGGAGCACAAAATGTTTATTGATTGCTCCAGTGTGATATTCAAGGGAAGAAACTACTTGGATTGGAATAGAAATGAAAAGAATACTTCAAGTAACTTTATTGCAGATGTGTATATGCATATGTACATACACAGGCAGATGTATTTGGGCGGCATGGTGGCACAGTGATCAGCACCTCCCAGCTCTGCGAACCGGGTTCGATTCTGGACTTGGATGACTGTCAGTGTGGAGTTTGCATGTTTTCCCCGTGTCTGCCTGAGCTTCCTCAGGATGCTACTGTTTCCTCCCACAGTTCAAAGGTGTGCAGGTTAGGTGGATTGGCCATGTTAAATTAATCCTTAGTGCTTCACATTGCATTGGTTCGGTGGATTTGGGAATTCGGAGATGTGGTCCTTCTTGTTCAAGAAGGGGAAGAGAGACCTTCCAGGGAATTATAGGCCAGTGAGTCTTACTTCTGTTGTGGGCAAAGTATTGGAGAGAATAATTAGGGATAGGATTTATAGTTATTTAGAGAGTAATGAATTGATTGGAGATAGTCAGCATGGTTTTGTGAAGGGTAGGTCGTGCCTTACTAACCTCATTGAGTTTTTTGAAAAAGTGACTAAAGAGGTGGATGGGGGTAAGGCGGTTGATGTGGTATATATGGACTTTAGTAAGGCGTTTGATAAGGTGGCCCATGGTAGACTTCTGCAGAAAATGCAGATGTATGGGATAGAGGGTGATTTAGCTAATTGGGTTAGGAATTGGCTAGCAGATAGAAGACAGAGGGTGGTGGTTGATGGGAGATATTCATCTTGGAGTTCGGTGACAAGTGGTGTACCTCAGGGGTCTGTTTTGGGGCCCCTGCTGTTTGTAATTTTTATAAATGATCTGGATGAGGGTATTGAAGGATGGATTAGTAAATTTGCAGATGACACTAAAGTCGGTGGAGTGGTAGATAGTGAAGAGGGGTGTTATAGTTTGCAGAGGGACTTGGACAAGTTGCAGAGCTGGGCCGAGAGGTGGCAAATGGAGTTTAATGTGGAAAAGTGTGAGGTAATGCACTATGGCAGAAATAATAAATGTGTAGAGTATAGGGCAAATGGTAGGATTCTTAGTAGTCTAGATGAACAGAGGGATCTTGGTGTGTATGTACATAGATCCCTGAAAGTAGGCAGTCAAGTCGAGAAGGTTGTTAAGAAGGCATATGGAGTCTTGGCTTTTATTGGTAGGGGGATTGAATTTCGGAGCCGCAACGTCATGTTGCAACTGTACAAAACTCTAGTGCGGCCGCACTTGAAGTATTGTGTGCAGTTCTGGTCCCCACATTATAAGAAAGATGTGGAGGCATTAGAGAGGGTACAGAGGAGGTTTACCAGGATGTTGCCTGGTATGGAGGGCAGGTCTTATGAAGAGAGGCTGAGGGATTTGAGGTTGTTTTCGTTAGAAAGGAGGCGGCTAAGAGGGGACCTTATTGAAACATATAAGATGATTAGAGGTTTAGATAGGGTGGACAGTGATAGCCTTTTTCCTAGGATGGAGAAAGCTAGCACGAGGGGACACAGCTTTAAATTAAGGGGTGATAGTTATAGGACGGATATCAGAGGTAGGTTCTTTACCCAAAGGGTGGTTCGGGAGTGGAATGCCCTGCCTGCAGCAGTTGTAGATGCGCCAAGTTTGGTGGCGTTTAAGAGGTTAGTTGATAAGTATATGGAAGAGAAGGGAATGGTTTAGTTTGGAGGGGCATTGCTTTTTATATTGGTCGGCGCAACATCGAAGGCCGAAGGGCCTGTTCTGTGCTGTAATGTTCTATGTTCTATGTTCTATGTTCTATGGTGGATGGTGGGGGTGGTACGTGGATGGTTTCAGGGCTGTGTCGGCTGGAGTTTTTTGCTGACTCGATGGGCTGAGTGGCCTCCTTTTGCGCTCTAGGGATGATTCTATGAAAGAAAGTATACTTATCATTATCACAAGAAATCCAGACTTAAAGTTTATATATTAGTCACAAGTAAGGCTTACACTTACACTGCAATGAAGTTACTGTGAAATTCCCCCCCCGAGTCACCATACTACAGCGCCTGTTCGGGTCAATGCACCCAACCAGCATGTCTTTCAGAATGTGGGAGGAGACTGGAGCACTGGGGGGAAACCCACGCAGACACAGGGAGAATGTGCAAACTCCACACAGACAGTGACCCAAGCCTGGAATCGAACCTGAACCCTGGTGCTGTGTGGCAGCAGTGCTAACCACTGTGCCATCTATATGGCAAGTAATCTAATCCGCATTTGATGATGACTTTTTTTGATAGACTCGTGTCTCTGTACAACACAGCAGGAGGCCATTCAGCCCACGAGTTCTGCAATAGCTCTTTCAAAGAGCAATCCAGCTAGTCCCACTCCATGGCCCTGTCCCTATATCCCTGCAACCTTCTTCAAGTATTCCCGACTGAGGCCCCATCAGTTACTCTTGGGTGGCTGTAAAACACCCCCGAACAATATCAGGAGAAATCTACCCCAGGCCCTTGGCCAGTATTTATCCATCAATTAACATCACAACAGCAGACTGCCTGGTCATGTTGCTGTTAGTGGGAATTTGTTTTTTGCAAATTTGTTGTTTCTTCTTTAATTGTTCACGGGATGTGGGCGTCGCTAGCTGGGCCAGCAGTTGTTGCTCATCCGTGAGGGCATTGCTGTAGGCCTGGAGTCACATGTAGGCCAGACCAGGTAAGGATGGCAAATTTCCTTCCCTAAAGTTCATTAATGAACCAGATGGGTTTTTCCATCAATCGACAATGGTTTCATGGCCATCATCAGATTTTTAATTTCAGATTTTTATTGACTTACATTTGCCATGGTGAGATTTGAACCTGCGTCCCTAGAGCATTATCCTGCATCTCTGGATTGATAATCCAGTGACATTAAAAAGTTAAGTACACTTCAAAAGCACTTAATGTGCTGTAAAGTGCTTTGCGATATAACCTTGTAGTGAAAATCACAAGTCTTTCTTTCAATCTTTCATTTATCTAATTCCCTTTTGAGAGATACGATTGAATCTGCGTTCTTCTCCAGCAGTGCATTCCAAATCTTTTGTTCTGATTTATTATTGTCGCATGTATTAACATATATAAGAACATAAGAAATAGGAGCAGGAGTGGGCCATCCAGCCCTTCGAGCCTGCCCCGCCATTCAATAAGATCGTGGCTGATCTGAAGTGGATCAATTTCACTTTCCTGCGTTCTCCCCACAATCCTTAATTCCCTTGTCTATCAGAAACCTATCTACCCGTGACTTAAATATATTCAGCGAGGTAACCTCCACCACTTCAACGGGCAGAGAATTCCAGAGATTCACCACCCTTTGAGTGAACAAGTTCCTTCTCAACTCCGACCTAAACTGCCCTCCCTCCCTTATTTTGAAGCTGTACCCTCTGGTTCTGCTATCCTTTCTAAGTGGGAAAAATATTCTTGCATGCTAAACAGACAAAGCATACCATTCGTAGAGAAGAAAAGAAGAGGGTGCAGAATGTGGAGTTACAATCATAGCTAACGTCTAAAGTAAGATCAACTTAGTGCGAGATAGGTTCATTCAAAATCTTAACCAAACGTCGTGCAAAAAAGTTTCTTATGCCTGATTTATTTGCTAATTGCCATAAGCCTATACCGTCTGGTTATTGTCCCTTCAGCCACTGGTGCCAGTTTCTCTCTATTCACTTTACATAAACTTTTCACAGTTTTAAACATTTCCTATTATCAAATCTCCTCTCACCCTTCACTGTTGTAAGTAAAACAGCGCTAGGCAGTCTAATTCACACCCATAACTGAAATTCCTCAAAACTGGAATCATTTTACTAGGATGTAATTGGGACCTGATTATTTGAGTTATGAGGTGAGGCTAGATAGACTGGGACTTTTTTCTCTAGAGTGTAGGAGGCAGAGGGATGATCTTATAGAGGTCTATAAAATAATAAAGGGCACAGATCAGCTAGATAGTCAACATCTTTCCCCAAAGGGAGGGGAGTCTAAAACTAGAAGGAATAGGTTTAAGTTGAGAGGGGAGAGGTACAAAAGAGTCCTGAGGGGCAATTTTTCCACACAGAGGGTGGTGGGTGTCTGGAATAAGCTGCCAGAGATGGTAACAGAGGTGGATGCAGTTTTATCTTTTAAAAAGTATTTAGACATCTATACAGCTAAGATGGGTATAGAAGGGTATGGGCCAAATGCGGGCAACTGGGACTAACTTAGTGGTAAAGGAAAAGGTGGCATGGACAATTTGGGTCAAAGGTCTGGTTTCCATGCTGTAAACCTCTATGATTCTATGACTTTGTTCCAGGGCAGAAATCTTTAGCTTCCAAACTGTTTACATTTATGGGAGCACTTCTCCCAGATTCAGTTGTTGGCACTAACTAATTTATTTTTATCATGAATATTAATAATCCAGAGATCCAGGATAATGTTCTGGCCAATGATGAAATTTGAATTCAGTAAAAAATCTGGAATTAAAAGTTTCACAATGATGATGAAATCATTGTCAATTGTCCTAAAAGCCCATCTGGTTCACTAATATCCTTTGGTGAAGGCAATCTGCCATCCTTACCCAATCTAGCCTGCATTATACAAACTCCAGATCCACTGCAATGTGGCTGACTCTTAATTACCTCCAGGGATGGGCAATAAGTGCTGACCCAGCCCTAGACACACATATCCCATGAATGAATACAAAATATTGCTGCAAGCAGAGACAGGTTGTCGAAGCTTTTAGTCTGGTACAATTCAGAACAAATGCAAGAATGTCAAATTTTGAATGAGCGCAACATTTTGTACCTGTCGGAGCTTTAAAGGGGCTAGTTGGTAAATCAACTCTGGTTGGCCAAGTTGATGATGTGGAGATGCTGGCGTTGGACTGGGGTAAACACAGTAAGAAGTCTCACAACACCAGGTTAAAGGCCACCAGGTTAAAGGCCAACAGTGAGTCACCTGACAAAGGAGCAGCGCTCCCAAAGCTAGTGGCATTTGCTACCAAATAAACCTGTTGGACTTTAGGTGTTGTGAGACTTCTTATTGTGGCCAAGTTGATGCCATAGAGAAAGCAATGGGAAACAATAGACTCCTCAATCTTCTGGCTAATTCAAACAAAAAATGCAAGGCTTGACATGTTCCTTTTATTTACAGTGTATGATTTTTTAACCTGGATATCATGAATTGTTGTGCCTGTTGTGAAATTTGACATTCTCGTGTTTGTTCTGATGAGTGCCAGATGAAAAGTTTCAGGAACACGCTTCTCTTTTCATTCAAGTAAAGTATGACCAAGTCTCCATTATTTTTCATCTATATAAGAATTTAAGTTTCTAAGAGATGTTTCCTTGCCTTTTTCCTGCTGGAGAGGATCAATTGATTGTTTGGTAAGAAACATCATAGTTAACAGGAACAATTGATCTGGTTGCACTGTGTAATCTGATTTTTATGACCTTCAACTGAATGATTGCTGAGAACTTATTTTTCAGATCACATTTTCAGATCAGTGGCGAGAGATGACCTTAGTTTGAAAGAGCAAGATGTAGAATTAGTTTGCGGAGAGATAATAAATGGGAAATGAAAGAGGTCACTTACGGGGATTAGTCCTGTAGCTATGGCTACGCTGTAGTACAGAGTATATTAGGAGAAATAAATGGGAGATGGAAAAATAGGACCATAATAATTAAGGTTGGTGTTAATCAAAGTGCAGCTTGGACAAATCAGCTTGGCAAAGATAGCCTGGAAAACAAGTTTATAGCATACATTTGGGGCAATTTCTTAGATCAGTATGTTTTAGCACATATTAGGAACCAGGCTATCTAGTTCTGCTAATGTGAAATGATGTGGAGACCTGATGAAGGGGCAAACCCTGAAAGTTTGTGAGTTTACTATCAAATAGATTGGTTGGACTTTAACCTGGTGTTGTGAAACTTCTTACAATGTGAAATGAGACAGGATTGATCAATAGCTTTACAGTAAAAGAGACACACAGTGACAGCAATCATAACATGATAGAATTTCACCTTCAGTTTGAGGGTGAGATGTATTGGTCTAAGACTAGTGTTTTAGACCAAAATGAAGGTAATTATAAAGCTATTGACTAAATTAGGAAACTGGTTAAAAGGTAGAATAGCAGAGATGCAGTGACAGATTTTTAATGAGATATTTAATAACTCTCAGCAGAAATAAAACTCATTGAGAAAGAAAGGATCTTTAAGAATGATGCTCCATCCATGACTGAATAATAAGTTAAGGATAACTTCAAATTAGAATCATGTGCCAAAATTTTACTTCATCACCCACCCTGATTTCAGGGCTGGGCGAGGCTTGCAGAATGGAATTCTGTATTGGCCTCAGGTGCTATTTTACAACCTTGGCCTGGGCGAGGTCGGAAAATTTCGCCCATAGACTCATAGAGCAACTGATCCATGCTGGACGTGGTGCCCTCCCAGCTAGTCCCAATTGCCCATGTTTGGCCCATATCCCTCCAATCCTTTCCCATCCATGTACTCATCCAAATGCTTTTTAAATGTTGCTATTGTACCACTTTCTCTGGCAGCTCATTCCATATCTCTGCGTGAAGACATTGCCCCTCTGGTCCCTCTTAAACCTTTCCCCTCTCTCCTTAAACCTGTGTCCTCTAGTTTTCAATTCCCTTTCCTTGGGAAAAAGACTACAGTGGGGGAGGGCTCTTATGGTCTCGCTCATCCCAAAACTGTAAAATCCAAGGTTAACAGGTCTTTCCGCTCCTCACCCCTCACCCGCCAAGATCCCTGAGGCAAGGGGTGGAGGGGGAGGTGATAAAATTCTGGCCTATGTTTTTGTTCATCCTACCTGTGCCACTCATGATTTTATATAATAAAATATATATTGTATAATATATATCATATATATCATACTCAATAAGGGTCACCCCCCATTCTCCTATCTTCTTAGGAATAAATTTCTAGCCTGGCCAACCTCTCACCATAACTCAGGCCCACAAGTTCTTGCAACATCAGGTAAAAGCAACATCATCTGGTAATGTGAAATGAGACAGGATTGATCAATGACCTCACAGCAAAAGGGACTATTGGCGACTGCACTCATAATATGATGGAATTTCACTTTCAGTTTGAGGATGAGATGCATGGGTCTAAGACTAATGTTTTAGAGCAAAATTAAGAAAGCATAATGATATGAGGCAGTGTTGACTAAATTAGGAAACTAAGTTACCAAGTAGGACAGTAGAGATGCAGTGATAGACTTTTAAGGAGATATTTAATAACTCTCAGCAAAGATGTAACTCAGGGAGAAAGAAAGGCTTGCTGAGAAGATTGCTCCATCCATTCCAGAATTAGTAAGTTAAGGAGAGCTTCAAACTGAAACTGTGTTGTTGCAAATATACAGGGCCTTGGGGAGACCTCACTTAGAGTATTGTGTGCAGTTTTGGTTTCCTTTTCTGAGGATGGATGTTCTTGCTCTCGAAGGAGTGCAGCAAAGTTTTACCAGGCTGATTCTGCGGATGGCAGGGCTGGTGTATGAGGAGAGATTGACTAAGTTAGGATTATTTTCGCTGGAATTCAGATGAATGAGGTGGGATCTCGTAGACACTTATAAAATTCTAACAGGACTTGACAGGATAGATGCAGGGTGGATATTCCCGATGGTGGGTGAGTCCAGATCCAGGGGTCACAGTCTGACGATAAGGGGGAGGCAATTTAGGACAGAGATGAGGAGAAATTTTTTCACCCAAAGAGTAGTGAGCCTGTAGAATTCATTACCATAGGAAGTAGTTGATTCTAAAACATTGGATGTATTCAAGAGGCAGCTGGATATAGCACTTGGGGTGAATAAGATTAAAGGTTATGGGGAGAAGACAAGATTAGGCTATTGAGTTGGACAATCAGTCATGACTGTGATGAATGATGGAACAGGCTCGAAGGGCCGAATGGCCTCCTCCACTTCTATCTTCTATGTTTCTATAAAAGAAGAATTTGTCCAAATCGATGGAGATTGGTGGTAGGCCAGGAGGTTGAGCAGATTTTAGGAACCACCAAAAAAAAGGGAGAAATCAGAATATGAAAGAAAGCTATCCAGAAATATAAAAACTGATGCTAAGAATTGCTGCAAATATTTAAACAAGAGTAACCAAAGATAGTGTTCTTTCTCTCCAGAGTAGGGCAAGGAAGTTCATAAAAGAAAAAAAGGAAGTGTTGAATTGGCATCTTGTATCTGTCTTTACCATTAAAGACTTCGAAAACTTCCCAAAGATAGTTGAAAAGGGAGTAGTTTAAAACAATATCCATCCCTGAAGGAAAGATGTTGGGAAACTATCAGACCTAAAGGCAGATAAGGCCCCAAGACCTGATTTTTTTTTGGTTATTCATTTGTAGAACATGGGTGTTGTTGGCTGGCTAACATTTATTGCCCATCCTGAGTTGCTCTTGAGAAGGTGATGGTGAGCCACCTTTTTGAATCACTGCAGTCCACCTGGTGTGGATTGACCCACAATGCCATTAGGGAGGGAATTCCAGGATTTTGACCCAGTGACTGCGAAGGAAAGATGATGTATTTCCAAATCAGGATGGTGAGTGGCTTGGAGGGGAACTGGGAGGCGGTGGTGTTCCCCAGTATCTGCTACCCTTGTTCTCCTAGATAGAAGTGGCCATGGGTTTGCAAGATGCTGTCTAAGGATCTTCCATGAATTTCTGCAGGCCATCTTGTAGATATTATGCTACTGAATATTGATGGTCTTTACTCAGAGGGTACTAAGGGCGTGGAATGCTCTGCCTGCAGCAGTTGTGGACTCGTCAAGTTTAAGGGCATTCAGATGGTCAGTGGATAGGCATTTGCATAACATTGGAATAGTTTATGTTAGAGGGTCATAAAATTGGTTCCATTGGTCGGCACAACATCGAGGGCTGAAGGGCCTGTACTGCGCTGTAATGTTCTATGTTCTATATTCTATGATGGCGGAGGGAGTAGATGTTTGTGGATAGAGTGCAAATCAAGTGGGTTGCTTTGTCCTGGATGGTGTCAAGCTTCCTGAATGTTATTGAAACTGCAACCCATCCAGGCAAGGGATTGACTGCATCCTTGGAAGAAGTACCTGCAGGCATAATAGAGGCATTGGTTTCTGATCTTTTAAAATTTTCGCAAGTCCTCAGCAGTTTGGAAAATAGCAATTGTTTAAGAAAGGAGAGAGACAAAAAGCAGCGAACTCCAGGGCAATTAGCCTAAACTCTGCCATAGATAAATTGCTGGAATCCATTATTAAGGAGGTTATAGCAGGATATATGGAAAATCGTAATTACATCAGGTAGAACCACGATCGTTTTCAGAAAGGGAAATCATGTTCAACTAATTTATAAGAGTTCTCTAAGAAAGTAGGAGGTGAGGTGAATAAAAAAAAACCTGTAGCAAATTGTATTCAAAAGGAGTAATAAGATTATAACAGAAAGTAAGACTCACAGTGTGGAGAGTTGGCATGGATAAAGGAATGGTTAGCTCACAGGAAACAGAAAGTAGGAGGTAAGTGGGTTTTTTTGATTTGATTTATTATTGTCACATGTATTAACATACAGTGAAAAACATAGTTTCTTGTGCACTATACAGACAAAACATGCTGTTCATTGAGAAGGAAAGGAGAAAGTGCAGAATTAAGTGTTACAGTCATAGCTAGGGTGTAGAGAAAAATCAACTTAATGCGAGATAGGTCCATTCAAAAGTCTGACAGCAGCAGGGAAGAATCTGTTCTGGTGCCGGTTGATATGTGACTTCAGACTTTTGTATCATTTTCCAGACAGAAGAAGGTGGAAGAGAGAATGTCTGGGATGCGTGGGGCCCTTGAATATGCTGGCTGCTTTGCCAAGGCAGCGGGAAGTGTCGACAGAGTCAATGGATGGGAAGCTAATTTGTGCGATGGATTTTTGGAATGGCCAGTTATAAATAATGGAGTGCAACCGGGATTAGTATCGGATCCTTAACTATTCACAAATCGTATCAATAGCTTGGATAAAAGGATCGAATGTACGGTTGCTAAATTTGCTGAAGACACCATGATAAGTAGGACAGTAAATTGTCACGAGGAGGCAAAAATCCTGCAAAGGGATATGGACAGGTCAAGTGAGTGTGCAAAAATTTAGCAGATGGAGCATTATTTGGGAAAATGTGAACTTGTCCGCTTTGGCAGGAAGAGTAAGAAAGCAATGTTGTATTTAAATAGAGGGACATTGCAGGTCTCTGAAATATGGAGGGATCTGGGGATCCTGGTGTGCTACGTACAGGTTAGGCTGATTGGTTATGCTGAATTGCTCCTTAGTGTCAGTGGGACTAATAGGTAAATGTATGGGTTTACAAGGATGGAGCCTGGGTGGGATTGTTGTCAATGCAAGATTGGTGGGTCAAATGGCCTCCTTCTGCACTGTAGACTCTATGATTCTAAGCGTTCCCTTTTCCTTCCCTTTTACCCTACCTTACTAAACTGGTTTGTTGTTGGGCTTTAGCCACTCTTCGTCTTGACTTGCAGGAATGAGGGTCATCCTCTTACCAGCACAGAGACACCGCTTTCACAGTGCCTGCGATTCATACTATCTTGTGCTGTTCTGTTTTAATTAGAGCACAAATCCAAACTAATTATTGAATCAATATGGGCCCAACAGTTGTTCTTGTTGCCAAGATCTTGCTGACAAGTCAAGTTTTGCCGCACTGGAAATAGCAGCCTCATGTTTTCCTGAATTATTTAAAAGGCTCATCGTTATGTAGGTCGAGGAGCGTGAAAGATTATACGAATATACCCGACCCCAGTGATTTTCCTGGCACAATCTGTTCTATTTTGTTTAGTAGTTTTTTTAAAAATTTGTCATCTCATGAGTTGTGGGCATCACTGACAGCATTTGTCCCTAATTTTTAATTTTTTAAAAAATTTTTAAAATATTTACTCCACTCTTAAAGTTAAAAAGCCAATGCTTAGACTGGAGTGGGCAAACCCCCAATCCATTCCTTGCTTACCCCAAATATCAAATTCAAATTGAATCCAATTCAAGGTCTGCACAAGAAAGACAAACAAGTTCCAAGCTGACAAGACAAGACATTGTAGGTTATCTTGGGGTTGATCTGATCCTTGATCTGAGCCAAAAGGACCAACTCTAATTGCTGTTCAACCAGTTGGTTTACTAGGCAATTTCACAAGGGCACTTCTTTAATTTTCATTGGTGGGACATGGGCATCACTCGCTGGCCAGTATTTATTTTCCATTCCTAGATGCCCTTGAGAAGGCGGTGGTGAGCTGCCATCTTGAATCACCCATGTGATGTGGGCTGATCCACAATGCCGTTAGCAAGAGAATTTCAGGCAGCAAAGGAACGGCGATATATTTCCAAGTCAGGGTAGTGAGTGGCTTGGAGGGGAACTTGCACGTGGTGATGTTCTCATGTAGGCCAGACCAGATGAGGACTGCAGATTTCTTTCCCTAAAGGACATTTGTGAGCCAGGTGGATTTTTTTTTCCCTTAAATGACAATCGTTTTGTAGTCACCATTACAAAGACAAGCTTTTCAATTCAGATCCCACTAACTGTGCGGGATTTGAATGACTCACATACAAAATATTAACCTGGGCTTTTCAGTTACTGGGCCAGTGTTATTACAATTATGCCACTGCTTCTCCTTTCTCATTAGCTTTCATCCTTTATACGTAGAATTTCTTTAAGCTTCAGAACATTTGTCTGTTTATTATTTTTACGTTCCGCCTTATATGTCAGAAGAATTAGTCACAATGAAAGTAATTTTCTCAGAACTAATCCCAGTTATCTCCTTTGTATTGCCATGTACATTATCTAGTCATCAGAAGACATACTTCTCAATATAAATTCAGTCTCCTGTAAATCAGTTCCAGTGGAGTTCTCCCTAGTGTCCTGATCAATATTTATCCCTCAACCAACATAATTAAAAACATACATTAAAATATAAAATATTCAAAATCACTTTTGGAGCATTGTGTTCAGCTCTGGGCACCTTACTTAAGGAAGGATGTTAAAGCCTTAAACAGAATGCAAAGGAGATTTACTAGAATGATACCAGGAATGAGGAATTTTAGATACAAGGAGAGATGAGAGAAACTGGGCTAATTCCCCTCGGAGCAAAGATGATTAAAAAGGTGGGCCTATTGAGGTGTTCAGAATGATGAACAATTTTGACAGAGTGAAGGGGATATTTTTTGTTTCCATTGGTTGGTATGTCAGTGATGAGATGGTCAGCAAGAGAACTTGGAGTGAGATTAGGAGAAACTTCTTTCCTCGGTGGGATGTGGAATGAGCTACCTGGGAGAGTGGTAGAGGAAGATTCCACAGGAGGTTTCTAAAGAGAGCTGGGTACATATTTGAAAGTGAAGCATTTAGAGGACTGCACAGATAGGGCTGGAGAATGGAACTAGCTGAGTTGCTGTTCTGGAGGCCGGTGCAGACATGATGGGCCGAATGGCCTCTTTCTGGTGCTGTAAAATTCTATGATTCCATATGATCTGGTCATCATGACATTGTCAGTTTGTGGGACCTTACTAAGTGCACATTGGATGTTGTGTTTTCCTACACTTGGTCAATGGCTTCACCTCAAAAAGAACTTCATTAGCTGGGAAGTGCTTTGTGATGTCTTCAGGTTGTGAAAACGGACATGTTCTTTGTGTCTTCTCTTTATATTCCTGCCTCTCCTTCCAATTTCTTTCCTCCCTCCCCACTCCCCTTCACTCTCTGATTCCTTACTCAAGTGGCAATTTAATGGTTACTTACCCAATCAAATCAAAATCAGTGGGTGACACTGCTGCCTCACAGTGCCGGGGACCCAGGTTCGATTCTGGCCTCAGATGACTGCCTGTATGGAGTTTGCATGTGGGTTTCCTCTGAGTGCTCCAGTTTCCTCCCGCAGTCTAAAGATGTGCAGGTTAGATAGATTGGTCATGCTAAATTGTCCCTTAAAGTCCCAAGAAAGAATACTTTTCACTATATACTAATACATGTGACAATAATAAATCAAACCAAATCAGATGTGTAAGTTGGGGGGATTACAAGGGCAAATATGTTGGGCTACGGGGATAGGACTTGGATACGATAAAAAGAAGTATCGTTGCAGACAGAATGGCCCCCTTCTGCATTATAGGGATTCTATGATTCTAGTGCAACAGCAAGAACATTACATCAAAGTAACCTTACATCAGATAGACCTAAATGGCAGTAAGCTTAGATAAAAGTGCCACAATGCATAGTTGCAGACATGTGATGAAGGAATGGTGCGATGCCAGCAACACATACCAGCACACCAAATACCAATGATCATTTGTACTGGCATTTGGACAATGTTGGCTGTGTGTGCATGTGAAAAAGCCAATTTTATAACGAGGATACTCAGAATAAGGTGCCGTAGTGCTTTGAACATATATGCAGAGTATGTGGATCCATTACAAAGAGAGCATTAATTATGGTTAAGAGAAGGCTGTAATTTTCCTTTAGGGACATAAAATAGGATACATACTGGAATTAGTTCTGATAGAATGGAGCAGTCAGGGACTATGAGGAAATTAGATGGACCAATGAAATGGGCAATAGCATTAGTGATTGCGGATAAACTAATTTACGGCAACAATATATCAGTGAGTGAGTGGACAATCTCTCGACCAGGCTGTCCCAGGAGATGATGGAAGCACTTAGTATCGATTCATTCAAATGATACTTAGATTGATCTCTTTCAGACAATATCATTTTGGGAATATAGTGTATAAGTAATCTGAGATATGATGGGTGGTGAATTTAGGATTCTTGGGAGGACCTAAGGTTCTCAAAGATCTCTGTTGTTTGGGATTTCTTCATCTCATGCCAGAAACTGCTGTAAACTATTAGAAAGAGATTAATTGCTGCATCACGTAACAGCACGGTGGCACAGTGGTTTAGCACTGCTGCCTCACAGCGCCAGAGACCCAGGTTCAATTCCAACCTTGGGCGCAGTCTGTATGGAGTTTGCACATTCTCCCCATGTCTGCATGAGTTTCCTCTGGCTGCTGCAATTTCCTCCCATAATCTGAAAGATGTGCTGGTTAGATGCAATGGCCACGCTAAGTTCTCCCTTAGTGTGTCCAAACAGGCGCCAGAGTGTGGCGACATGAGGATTTTCACAGTAACTTCATTGTAGTGTTAATGTGAACTGACTTGTAATAAATAAACTTTAAACTATCGGGATGTAGAAGATGGATTAGATGAACATTGACACTATCTGTGCAGCAATTCCTGTAATAAAATGCTTGAATCTCAGAAATGTGTTTGGGGTATACAAGTAGGATATTTCAATTTGCCCAAATTATAAGGCAATTTGCCAATAAAATGATTTGTTCTTTTTTAGGACTTTGGCAGCTGGAATTGGGATCTGGGTTGTGCATACTCTATTCCTACAGGAGGTACGGACAGTCCTCGACTTCACGACATTCGAGTTATGCCACACATCATTTGCAATGTTGATGAATTGACACTCCATCTCGATTTTACAACAATGGTTTTTGACTTTACTGTGCCACACCAGCTCATAAATGCTCATTGATGTTCTGTGCCACCCATCTGTATGATTGGACAGGTTGATCTATCTTTATTTGGTTGGAAACCATAAGACCATAAGACATAGGAGCTGAATTAGGCCACTCGCCCATTGAGTCTGCTCCGCCATTCAATCATGGCTTATGTTTCTCATCCCCTTTCTCCTGTTTTTTCCTCATAACCTCTGATCCCCTTATTAATCAAGCACCTACCTATCACCATCTTAAAGATAATAAATGATCTGGCCTCCACAGCCTTCTGCGGCAAAGAGTTCCACAGATTCCCCACTCTCTGGCTGAAGAAATTCCTCCTCATCTCTGTTTTAAAGGACTGTCCCTTTCGCCTGAGGTTGTGCCCTCTGATTCTAGTTTTTACTACTAGTGGAAACATCCTTTGCACGTCCATTCTATCCAGGCCTCGCAGTATTCTGTAAGTTTCAATAAGATACCTCCCTCATCTTTCTAAACTCCAATGAGTACAGACCCAGAGTCCTCAACCATTTCTCATATGCTGTATTTAATATGCGCTCAGACTCATAGATACTCTTCCAGCTTCCTCCATCAGGAAAAGCATACATAAATCCGAGGTCACGTACCAACTGACTCAAAAACACCTTCTTTCCTGCTGCTGTCAGACTTTTGAATGGACCTACCTTGCATTAAGTCGATCTTTCTCTACACCCTAACTATGACTGTAACACTAATCCTGCTCTCTATTCTTTCCTTCTCCCCTATGTATTTTGTGAATGGTATACTTTATCTATACAGTATGTAAGAAACAATATTTTTCACTGTAAACTAATACATAATAAATCAAATCAAATCAAGAAGTAGAAGGTTAAACCGACAGCTGACAGTGGTTAAATGGCTTCATTATCTCGCCCACACTAACCGAGGAACTTGTGTAGAGGCGTGCAGCCATCAACAGTTGCCTCAGCAACTTAACAGGGCAAACGTTGAGAGCATTTAACACCTGAGTGATTTTGTGACCTTGGTCCAACAATGAATCCTCAATTGTAACCAGTTGAGGGAAATATCCATACCGAGGGAGGAAGTGTTAGAGCTTCTAGGTAGCATTAAAACTGATAAATCTCCGGGGCCTGATGGCATTTATCCCAGGCTGCTTAGGGAGGTGCGAGGTGAAATTGCTGGGCCTCTGACGCAAATCTTTGTCTCCTCCTTGGACACAGGTGAGGTCCCAGAGGACTGGAGAATAGCTAATGTTGTACCATTGTTTAAAAAGGGTGGTAGGGATAACCATGGAAATTATAGGCCGGTGAGTTTGACGTCAGTGGTAGGGAAGCTGTTGGAGGGGATTTTTAGAGATAGGATGCATAGGCACTTAGAGAGTTGCAATCTGATTAGGGATACCCAGCATGGATTTGTTAAGGGGAGGTCGTGCCTTGCAAATCTGGTAGAATTTTTTGAGGAGGTGACGAAATCAGTGAACGAAGGGCGAGCTGTTGATGTTGTCTATATGGATTTCAGTAAGGCGTTTGACAAAGTCCCTTATGGGAGGTTAGTCGAGAAGGTCAAGGCAAATGGGATACAAGGACAGGTAGCTAGATGGATAAGTAACTGGCTTCGTAATAGGAGACAGAGAGTAATAGCGGAAGGGTGTTTCTCTAGCTGGAGGTCGGTCACTAGTGGTGTGCCGCAGGGCTCGGTACTGGGACCTCTTCTATTTGTAATATATATAAAATGACTTGGAAGAGGGAGTAAGTGGAGTGATCAGCAAGTTTGCAGACGATACAAAGATGGCTGGACTTGTGGATAGTGAGGAGCATTGTCAGGCGATGCAGCAGCACATAGATAGGCTGGTAGCTTGGGCAGACAGATGGCAGATGGAATTCAATCCTGATAAATCTGAGGTGATGCATTTCGGGAGAAAAATTGCAGGGGGGAGGTATATGATAAAGGGTAGACCTATTAAGAGTATAGAAACGCAGAGGGACCTGGGGGTGCAGGTGAACAAGTCTCTGAAAGTGGCAGAGCAGGTGGATAAGGTTGTGAAGAAAGCATATAGCATGCTAGCCTTTATAGGAAGGGATATAGAGTACAAGAGCTGGCCTTTAATGTTGCAGTTGTATAAAACGCTGGTTAAACCTCATTTGGAATACTGTGTCCAGTTCTGGTCGCCTTACTACCGGAAGGACGTGGAGAATCTGGAAAGAGTGCAGAGGAGGTTTACCAGAGTGCTGCCTGGTATGGAAGGTCTGAGTTACGAGGAGAGATTAGGCAAATTGGGACTGTTTTCCTTCGAAAGACGTAGACTTAGAGGAGATCTGATAGAGGTGTACAAGATTTTGAAGGGGATAGATAGAGTAAACAGGGCTAAGCTTTTTCCTAGGATGGACTCAAATAACACGAGGGACCACGGGCTTAGGGTGAGGGGGGTAAGGTATAATTTGGATGGTAGAGGGAGTTTTTTCACACAGAGGGTGGTGGGGGTATGGAATGCGCTGCCAAGTAAAGTGGTGGAGGCAGGTACTCTGGAGTTATTTAAGAAATACTTAGATGGGCACATGAACAGAATGGGAATGGAGGGGTATAGAAAACTGATTTAAAATAGGGATCATGAGGCTTGGGAGTCCCTGGGAAGTGTGTAAATAGATGATGATATTGATGTACTTGTTTTTATCCTACAGGTGCTTTGGTCCACCTTGTTGTCTAACGAGGGGCATACCCGCGATGGGTCGTGAGAGGACTGCTCTTGGACCTTTTTCGAGAGTATCCTACTGCTTCACATCGTTAGTGTATGCTTGACCTGGACCATCTGATGGACAACACGACAGCGCAGTGACTATCGCTGTGCTGTGCAGATACATGGATTTGGGCCTGTGTCTGTGGGAGTTTGCGCATTCTCCCCGTGCTTGTGTGGGTTTTCTCCGGGAGCTCCGGTTTCCTCCCACATCCCAAAAATGTGTTCTTAGGCTGATTGGGTAACAAATTGTCCCTATATTGGTCTCTATATGTCATTAAGACGTTAGGATGGCGGCGCGGGCTCATTGGGCTGAAGAGCCTGTTTCCTGTGCTGTGTTGTTCTTTGTTCTTTGTTCTCTATCAGGTCTCCCCTCAGCTTCCATCTTTCCAGTAAAAACAATCCTAGTTCAACCTCTCCTCACAGTCATAAAGACCAGGCAACATTCCTGGTGAACCTTTCAATTCTCTCCAAAGCTTCTGGTAGTTTGGCAACTAGAA
The DNA here is from genome assembly GCA_024679065.1 of Sphyrna mokarran. Classification (NCBI taxonomy): domain Eukaryota; kingdom Metazoa; phylum Chordata; class Chondrichthyes; order Carcharhiniformes; family Carcharhinidae; genus Sphyrna; species Sphyrna mokarran. The sequence continues at coordinate 13,290,067 of JAGIQG010000006.1, forward strand.
CTGCACACAATACTCCAAATGCAGCCTATCCCCAAGGTTTTATAAAGCTGCAACATGATTTCCCAACTCTTGTACTCAATGCCCCAGCTGATGCTGCCTTAATTACCTTGGCCATACATTTAGGGGACTGTGGACCTGCACGCCCAGATCCCTCTGTATTGTGAATATTCCTAAGAATTCTGCCATTTACAGTATAATTCATACCTAAATTTGATTCTCCAAAATACATCACCTTGCATTTGTCTGGATTAAATTCCATCTGCCATTTCTGTGCCCAAGTCTCCAATCTTCCTAATCAGACCCCCACATTTTCCTCCAGATCACTTATTTATACCCCAAGCAACAGAGGTTCCAGCACTGATCCCTGCGGATATCCATTCTGAAAAACACCCTTCCATTGCTATTCTCTGTCTTTTATAATCAATGTAAGAAGTCTCACAGCACCAGGTTAAAGTCCAACAGGTTTATTTGGTAGCAAATGTCACTAGCTTTCAGAGTGCTGCCCCTTCATCACGTGAGTGGGAAATCAGTTCACAAACAGGGCATATAAAGACACAAACTCAATTTACAAAATAATGGTTAGAATGTGAATCTTCACGCGTAATCAAGTCTTAAAGGTACAGACAATGTGAGTGGAGAGAAGGTTAAGCACAGGTTAAAGAGATGTGTATTGTCTCCAGACAAGACAGTTAGTGAGATTTTGAAAACCTAGGCATGTTGTGGAGGTTACAGATAGTGTGACATGAATCCCCAGGAAACTGGTTGAGGCCATCCGCATATGTGCGGAATCCCTTCCACTCACCTGATGAAAGAGCAGTGCTCCAAAAGCTAGTGGCTTGTGCTACCAAATAAACCAGTTGGAGTTTAACCTGGTGTTGTGAGACTTTTTACTGTGTTTACCCCAGTCTAACACTGGCATCTCCATATCAGTTCTGTATACAGCTAGCGAACCCACCCCGAATCCCATTTTTTTTTACCAGTCTGCCATGTGCGACCTTGTCAAATGTCTTACTAAAGTCCATATAAACTACACCCACAACCCTTCCCTCATCAATTATCTTTGTCACTTCTTCAAAAAACTCAGTCAAGTTGGTGAGACATGACCTTCCCTTTTCAATAACCATATCTCTTCAACTTCACATTTAAGCCACAGGAAGGGACACAAAAATTTAAAGTTTATTTATTCACCACAAGTAGGCTTACATGAACTGCAATGAAGTTACAGTTAAAACCTCCTTGTCACCACACCCTGGCATCTGTATGGGTACACTGAGGAAGAATTTAGCAAGGCCAATGCACCTAACCAGCATGTTGTTTGGACTGTGGGAAGAAACTGGTGCACCGGAGGAAACCCATGAAGACACGGGGAAAATGTGCAAACTCCACACAGACAGTGACCCAAGCTGGGAATCAAAGGACAGAGAACAAAGAACAACACAGCACAGGAAACAGGCCTTTTGGATCTGGCTCCCTGATGTTCTGAGGCAGCAGTATGAACTTGTATTGTGCTGTCCATGGTGAAACAGAGAACTATAGAAACACAGAGGATAGAAGCAGGAGTAGACCATTCAGCCCTTCGAGCCTGCCCCGTCACTCACTATGATCACGGCTGGTCAACAAATTCAATATCCTGATCCTGCCTCCCCTCCATATCCCGTGATCCCTTTGGCACCAAGGGATGTCCGATCCTTGCTTTAAAATCACTTTTCCGTATTAGACTGTCATCATGGAGCTTCGATGTAGCTTGTGGGTCAAAGAGTTCAGAAAGCTGGATGAATATATTGATGCCTGGGATTATAAGCCAATTTATTTTAAAAGCTAATATTACATATTGCCAGCTCACTGCTTCTTGGCTTGTTGTTCTCAGTTGAGACTGACAAAATGGGTTTGTTGAGCAATCCTCCGTAACTCCACACATTTTCATATTCTGTAAAGACCAGCTGTGGTATGAGTTATGTACAAACCCCTGACTTACCACGCTAGCAGGCAGGGATTGGGTGTGACGTGGATAAAACAACAACAACCTGTATTTACATAGCACGTTTAACTTCCAGCGTCCTTCACAAGCACATAACCCAGTCGTTTTTGACGTTGAGTCGCATGGGGGAGAAATCCACTATCCCATGTTGGCCCTATAGCACAGTGGTTAGCACTGCTGCATCACAGCGCCAGCGACCCGGCTCCAATTCCCGGCTTGGGTCACTGTCTGTGCAGAGTCTGCATGTTCTCCCCATGTCTGCATGGGTTTCCTCTGGGTGCTCTGGTTTCCTCGCACAGTCTGAGAGATGTGCTGGTTAGGTGCGTGGGCCGTGCTAAGTTCTTTCTCAGTGATGTGGCGACTAGGATTTTTATAATAACTTCATTGCGACGTTCATGAAAGCCTACATGTGACACTAATAAATTGTCTTCAATTGTCTTCAATCTGTCTTTAATTTACTCAGTGAGATCCACAAAAGTGAGTACTAGCTGGTAAAGTTATTGGCAAATCCTAAACCGATGCCAACAATTTGTATATTCATAATGATCTGAACTCTACCACCTCACCTGTCCCGGAATTGGCATGAGCAAGGATCCTACAATGTAAATCTCTGTTGGTTTGGGTGGGATCTAACTGTGTCTCCTGAGCAAGCTGTAAAATCTCCAATGCCTTTAACATAGTAAAATGTTCCATAACACTTTAGATGAAACTCTACTACCTTGCCTGTCACAGATTCGGAGCGGGGAGGGGCGGACAATGTTCATTGACCTCGGCTGGGAATCTCCGGCCTCGCTCGAGCAAAATCCCACCCTTCATGTTTATCCAGCAGTAAGGGTGCTCCAGTGGCAAGCAATAAAAGAACTATCTTCACAGAGTAAAGAAACTTCATCACCCTGGGCCACACATGATCCCCCACAATCCCCACCTGCTTTCTGTTTATACCGGGACAGCCGGACAACTGACCCTCACAGCGTGTTATCACTGGTTAACAACTCACTGGAGAGTTATCAAGCAAAAATTAATATTAAGCCACATAAGGACATGACGCGAAAAGTGACCAAATCTTGGTCACAAAGTTAGCTTTTATTGTGTGTCATAAAAGAGGCAAAATGTGGAGATGGTTAGTGTTCTAGATCATCAAGCCTTGGCAAGTGATGGCATGACCACCAATGGGGTGAGCCAAGGATGCGGAAGAGGCCGGAATTGGAAGAATGCTGTGATGTCAGAGGGTGGTGGATCTGGGGGAGGTTCGAGGCCAGAGCGGGAGTTGAAAATGAGGACGACGATTTTAAAGTTGAGGTGTTGTTGGCTGAGGAGCCAAAGTAACTCTGTGAGCATAGGTGATAGGGGTGCAGAGGGTTGGGGGAGGCTGCAGGGAGGAACAGAGTTTGGTGTGAGTTTGGATATGGGAGTATTGAACAGTATTGGGTTCTAAACATTGGCACGGCAGTGACGGATCATTTTAGATGGATGGAACAAAGAACAAAGAACAAAACAGCATGGGAAACAGGCCCTTTGGCCCAATGAGCCCACGCCTCCACCCCGATGTTCCCACCTCTACCCATGATCCCTGTCTATGTTTATAGATCTATGGATTAAAAACCAAATTTGAGACAATTTAGGGAGAATTTGTTTTGCCAATTAGCCTAAGAGCACATCTTTGGGATGTGGGAGGAAACCGGAGCACCCGGAGAAAACCCACGCAAGCACGGGGAGAATGCGCAAACTCCCACAGACACAGGCCCAAATCCATGTATCTGCACAGCACAGCGATAGTCACTGAGCTGTCGTGTTGCCCATCAAATGGTCCAGGTCAAGCGTACACTAACGACGTGAAGCACTAGGATACTCTCGAAAAAAATCCAAGAGCAGCCCTCTCACGACCCATCGCGTGTATGCCCCTCGTTAGACAACAAGGTGGACCAAAGCACCTGTAGGATAAAAACAAGTACATCAATATCATCATCTATTTACACACTTCCCAGGGACTCCCAAGGCTCATGATCTCTATTTTAAATCAGTTTTCTATACCCCTCCATTCCCATTCTGTTCATGTGCCCATCTAAGTATTTCTTAAATAACTCCAAAGTACCTGCCTCCACCACTTTACTTGGCAGCGCATTCCATACCCCTACCACCCGCTGTGTGAAAATACTCCCTCTAGCATCCAAATTATACCTTACCCCCCTCACCCTAAGCCCGTGACCCCTTGTGCTATTTGCGTCCATCCAAGGAAAAAGCTTAACCCTGTTTACTCTATCTATACCCCTCATAATCTTGTACTTTGCGATGATGATGGGAAAGACTTTCTTCTCACAAGGAATGGTTAGCACATAGTGCAGACTTTAGGTTAGAGAGTTGTCTCGATGGATGTGTTGACGTACCTTGATAAATCTTCTTCATGTACATTGATCGTGTGATTAAAAATTAAAACAACCTCGTGTGGTGACAGCTGGAGAGTGTGTCACATCTATTCCCTTTAAGTGTGATTTGCATCTTCCCCTGCCGAATAATTTACCTAAGGACTCTTATTACTCAACAAAAGATTTTAAAGTATTGATCCCTTTATTTGCCTGTGTGTATTTACATTTAGTGGGTTAATGATTGCATTCAGGAAGCCAACAGAGAAAATTAAATATCTGGCTGTTCAGCATCGTGTAGAGGTGTCAGCCTTGGCAACATAGTCACTAACACTCTCGTCAAAAGATCATAGGTTCAAGTCCCAATCCAGGTATCCAAGCACATAATCCAGGAGAATGTGGAAATTCCAGCATTGGACTGGAGTAAGCACGGTAAGAAGTCTCACAACACTAAGTTAAAGTCCAACAGATTTATTTGATGGCACAAGCTTTCCAAGTATTGCCCCTTTATCAAATGAATGATCATGCCCCTCACTTATGAAGGAGCAGCACTACCAAATAAACCTGTTAGACTTTAACCTGGTATTGGGAGCTACTTACTGTGCATAATTTCGGTGGGCACTCCACTAAGGGAGAGCTGCTTTGTCAGAGATGCCATTTTTCAAACGAGACGCTAAAACCTAGGCCTGTCTGCCTTCTCAAAATGGGTGTAAAAGATTCTGTCATGTCCTTTGCAAAGAGAGAGTGGCACACGGCTGCCTCATGGCGCCAGGGACCTAGGTTCGATTTTGGTCTCAAGCAACTGCCTGTATGGCATTTGCATGTTCTTCCCATGTCTGCATGTGTTTCCTCCAGTTTTCCTCCCACAGTCCAGATTAAGTTGATTGGCCATGATAAATTGCCCCTCAATGTCAGGGGGACAAGCAATGTAAATATGTGGGGTTACAGGGATAGGCCTCAATGGGATTGCTGTTTGTGCAGACTGGATGGGCCAAATGGCCTCCTTCTACACTGTAGATTCTATGATTCTCTGACAACAGTAAACCTCTCCCCCATGGACTGTAGTAGATCAAGAAGAGAGCTCACCACCACCTTCTCATGAGTAATTAGGGATGGGAAATAAATGCTAGCCTAGCCAGCCCATGTCCCATGAATGAATAAAATATAAAATGCCCAACGTCTATCCCTTACTTAATGTATATACAGATCTGATGGGCCAAAGGGCCTCCTTCTACGCTGTAACTACTAACTAGGCTGATACTGGGGTTAGTGGGACTGTCCTAGGAGGAGAAATTGGTTCGACTGGGCCTGTATTCATTATAAAGAACAAAGAACAAAGAAGAAAGAACAAAACAGCACGGGAAACAGGACCTTCGGCCCAACGAGCCCGCGCCACCATCCTGATGTTCCCACCTCTACCCGCAATCCCCCTATGTTTATAGATCTATGGATTAAAAACCAAATTTGAGACAATTTAGGGAAAATTTGTTTTGCCAATTAGCCTAAGAGCATAGTTTAGAGAGAAGTTCTGACTGAAGTGTATAAAACTCTACCAAGGCTAGACAAACAGCAGGGAGATGGTTTTCCCTGGATGGGGAATCTGGAATGCGGGGACACAGTCTCAGGATATGGGGTAGACCATTTAGAACTGAGCTGGTGGAATGTTTCTTCACTCAGAGGGTGACAAACCTATGGAATTCTCCAATACAGGAGGCTGTGGAGGCCAAGCTACTGAAGGTATTCAAGAAAGAAATAGATATTCTTTTAAATATGGCTTTGAGATTGAAGATCAGCAGTGATCACATTGAATGGTGGAGCCAGGATTGAAGGGCTGAATGGTCTATTCCTACTTTAAGTTTCTGTTTCTATGACTTTATTCGATAAAAGCAGATTATTTGGCCAGGATTTCAATCAATGTTTGTGAGATCTTGCTTTGTACCAATTGGCTTACGCATTTCTAACATTGAAGCAGTGACTACACCTCAAAAGTATTTGGTAGCATGCGATTTTCAAGCATTGTCCCTTTGTTAAATGAGTGATCATGCTCCTCACCGCTCCCAAATAAACCTATTAGACTTTAACCTGGTATTGTGAGACGGCTTACTGTGCATAATCCATGTGGATTATGAGGGAGAACTGCTTTGTTGGAGATGCCATTTTTCAAATGAGATCCTAAAACCCAGGCCTGTCTGCCTTCTCAAAATGGGTGAAAAAGATTCTGTCATGCCCTTTGCAAGGAGAGTGGCATGATGGAACACAGCTGCCTTACGGCGCCAGGGACCCGAGTTCAATTCCAGCCTCGAGTGACTGCCTCTATGGAGTTTGCATGTTCTCCCCATGTCTCTTTCAACAGCACCTTCCAAATTCATGACCACTACCACTCCGGAAGACAAGGGCAGCAGACACATGGGGAACACCAGCATGAGGAGAAGTTTCCTTCCAAGTCACTCACCATTCTGACTTGGAAATATTTCACCGTTCCTTCAGTGTCACTGGGTCAAACGCTTGAAATTCCCTCCCTAATAGCACTGCGGGTGTACCTACATCACAAGGACTGTAGCAGGTTGAAGAAGGTGACTCACCACCACCTCCTTCAGGGCAATTAGGGACGTGCAATAAAATGGCAGCCTCGCCAGTGACACTCATGACACATTAAAAAAATGAAAGAAAATGTCTGTGAAGTGTTTTGAAACATCTGGTTTTTTTTAATGGCAAATTTCCTGTTTTTTTTTGATATTGCCTTGAGTGTGTCCAAGTATTGTTACAATGAAGATTATTCGTGATTAATAATGCTGGTTAAGAGAAGGAATAGTAATTTTTTTAAAGTTTATTTATTAGTGTCACAATCGGGATTACATTGACACTGAAGTGAAATTACTGTGAAAATCCCTCAGTTGCCACAGTCCAGTGCCTGTTTGGGTACATGATGTGGAGATGCCAGCATTGGACTGAGCTGGGCACAGTAAGAAGCCTGATAACACCGGGTTCAAGTCCAACACAGAGGTCTATAAAATAATGAGGGACATAGACAGGGTCGATAGTCAATATCTTTTCCCAAAGGGAGGGGAGTGTAAAACTAGAGGGCAGAGGTTTAAGGTGAGAGGGGAGAGATACAAAAGTGTCCAGAGGGGCAATTTTTTCACACAGAGGGTGGTGAGTGTCTGGAACAAGCTGTCAGAGGTAGCAGTAGAGGCAGATACAATTATATTTTTAAAAAAAACATTTAGATAGTTACATGGGTATGATGGGTATAGAGGGATATGGACCAAATGTGGCAACTGGGATTAGCTTAGGGGTTTAAATAAAATAAGGGCAGCATGGACAAGTTGGGTCAAAGGGCCTGTTTCCATGCTGTAAACCTCTATAATAGGTTTATTTGGTACCACAAGCTTTCGGAGCACTGTTCCTTCATCAGATGAGTGGAGTCATGGTGTAGTGAGACTTACACTTTGGGTACACCAAGGGAGAATTTAGCATGGCCAGTCCACCTAACCAGCACATTTTGTGGACTGTGGGAGGAAACTGGAGCACCCGGAGGAAACCCACGCAGGCATGAGGAGAACATGCAGACTCTGAATCGAACCCGGATCCCTTGTGCTGTGAGGCAGCAGTGCTAACCATTGTGAGGAGCAGAAAAGTAGCATTTATTTTCATGGCTAGTGGTAATAATCGTAGTAGGTGATGGTGGCAGCAACCAGCAATAATATTAGCATTTAGTAATATTGCCGTGGCATCAAATTTAAAAAGAAGAAATGTGGTTAAAGGTAATGGATTGCTGCAGTTAAAAAGAAGAGTTCAAAAGCTGAAAGAGATGACTGTCAGTAGAAAGCAGTGCTGCAGCTTTAAGAGCTTTAAGTGTAAGCAGAAATCAAACAGCTTGGAACACTCAGTATCTGCAGTCATATGTTTGTTGCAAGATACAGCTGCAAAGGAAAGCTTACTGTATCATAGCAACTATAGCCTGAGTGGAGGAGAAATTACTACTACTGAGTCTTAAAGTGGCAATACCTTTCTGATGCCAGTACACATAAAGCATCAATGATTTTAAAAAAAACCCATGGCTCTAGGCAGGAATATTAAATACAATCCCAGCTAGAGGGCAGCTCTCAAGAAAGGTCCAGGGGCAACTAAAGACCTCCTACAAAAAGGCAGTGGGGTGGCACAATGGCACTGCAGTTAGTACTGCTGCCTCACAGCACCAGGGACCCAGGTTTGATTCCCACCTTGGGTTACTGTCTGTGTGGAGTCTGCATGTTCTCCATGTGTCTGCGTGGGTTTTCTCTGGGTGCACCGGTTTCCTCCCACAGTCTGAAGATGTACGAGTTAGGTGGATTGGCCACGCTAAATTGCTCCTTAGTGTCCAAAGATGTGCAGGTTAGGTGGATTGGTTGTGCTAAATTATCCCTTAGTGTCCAAAGATGTGAAGGTTAGGTGGATTGGTCATGCTAAATTGTCACTTGGAGTCCAAAATGTGTAGGTTAGGTGGATTGTCCTTAAGAGTCCAAAATGTATAGGTTAGATAGATTGGCTGTGGATTTGTGTAATAATCCCTAGGATTTGTATGGGGAATCACTGATTGCCATTCTGCAGGACTCATAGAATACAATCTCCCTGGTGATTGATAATTACATTGCCTGGTGGAGCTCGTTTACCAAGTACTGTATAAAGCAGGCCCCTGAGTAGGTCCATTATTGTACTGTCCCAGTTGGGACCTGTTTGTGTTCGCCATAGGCTTGTGATTTTTGCTTTACTTTATCTTGTGCGATAAAGCGCTGTCCCTTTACAGCCGGCTCCTGGAGTTATTACAGTTAGTCACATGGGTACATTGAGAGTGCTTGATGCTGGTGTGCGTGGCAGCTGAGAAAAAAAAACGGTTCATTGTCCAAATCCTTTCAATTTGACAGCCTTCAAAAATTCTACAGATATGTGAAGAATGTTCCAGCAAATAGATGGGCAGTCCAGCGACTGCACAGTCCTGGGGCAATGAGATAGTAATATATCTTCTCCTCTCTTTGTTTATGTACATCCTGTTTGTATAACAGCATTAAACCCATTCATGTCGACTTAAACTGGAAAGGGACCTGCTGATTGCAGAGAAAGAGAGATTGATGCTATTTATACGAAGGTTTGATTACTGGTCTCCAACATTACTTCACTCTGTGTTGCACAAATAAGTTATTAATAGCAACTTGAATCAGGCCAACATGCTGCTGCCACTCAAGAGATCTGTAGGCACGCAATGAGGGCACGAACCCTCTCTATACCAGCCACTATTGTGTTCGCATGGAGGAAAATCATAGAAACCCTATAGTACAGAGAGAGGCCATTTAACCCATCGAGTCTGCACCAACCATAATCCTGTCCAGGCCCTATCCCCATATCCCTACGTATTTTACCTACTAATCCCTCTAATCTACACCTCTCTGGACACTAAGGGGCAATTTAAGCATGGCCAATCGCCTAACCCGCACATTTTTCAGACTGTGGGAGGAAACCGAGGGAAACCCACGCAGACACAAGAAGAATGTGCAAACTCCACACAGACAGTGACCCAAGCTAGGAGTCGAACCCAGGTCCCTGGAGCTGTGAAGCAGCAGGGCTAACCACTGCGCTACCACACCATCCATGTGTCCACAGTGAATTAAAATTATTTCCCCACCACTAAACCAAATGATCCGTGGGCTAGGCGTGATTTTGATTTAGAAACAGTGCTATTAACTGTATCTTTTTTTTATTCATTCATGGGACATGTAGGCGTCATTGGCTGGCCAGCATTTATTGCCCATCCCGAGTTGCCCAAGGGCAATTAAGAGTCAATCACTTTGCTGTGCCTTTGGAGTCACACGTAGGCCAGACCAGGTAAGGACAGAAGATTTCCTTCCCTAAAGGTCATTAGTGAACCAGATGGATTTTTCTGACATTCAGGAAACAATACTAAAGTCTGAGATCACATCCTGACCAACTCAAAAGAACAATGTTTTATTCTGCTAAATTTTTTTGGCACACCCGTGTTGATTACGATGCATTTGTAGGCTGTATTTAATAATGCTCAGACTCAGAGACACTGTTCCACTTTTTTCCCCCAGGAAAAGAGGTACAAAAGTCTCAGGTCATGTACCAACCAGCTCAAGAACACTTTCTCCCTTGCTGCCATCAAACTTTGGAATGGACCTATCTCGGATTAAGCTGATCTTTCTCTACACACCGGCTCTGACTGTAACACCACAATCTGCACCCACTCATTTCCTTCTCCCCTGTGTACTCTATGAATGGTATTCTTTGCTTGTAAAGCACGCGAGAAGCAATGCTTTTCACTCTATACCAAGTCGTGTGACAATAATAAATCAAATCAAATGAAATCAATATTTCATGGTCCTCTGTAGATTCTTAATTCCAGGGCAGGTCCTCTTCTTGAATCATTACAGTGAGTTTTGTCAATGGTAGTTTAATGGACCACTGACTTGCACCTTTCCTGAGATATACTCTTGCTAAGAAAGAATTTTAAGTAGTAATTATGCTGACAGAATCACAAGGCTGGCTGCAAATTAAATGGAGCGCAAGTTCTGTCAGCTAGACAGTCTCCGTGCACTCCTCTGATGTGAGATTATTTTCAGTTCAAAGTGAGCTGGAACCCCATACACAGACACTGGGGAAGGAAATTTCCTGTCCCACCTCCGATGGGGATTATTAGAATAAAGAACAAAGAACAAAACAGCACGGGAAACAGGCCCTTCGGCCCAACGAGCCCCCGCCGCCACCCCGATGTTCCCACCTCTACCTGCAATCCCTGTCTATGTTTATAGGTCTATGGATTAAAAACCAAATTTGAGACAATTAGGGAGAATTTGTTTTGCCAATTAGCCTAAGAGCACATCTTTGGGATGTGGGAGGAAACCGGAGCACCCGGAGAAATCCCACGCAAGCACGGGGAGAATGCGCGAACTCCCACAGACACAGGCCCAAATCCATGTATCTGCGCAGCACAGCAATAGTCACTGAGCTGTCGTGTTGCCCATCAGATGGTCCAGGTCAAGCGTACATTAACGACATGAAGCACTAGGATATTCTCAAAAAAAAAAATCCAAGAGCAGTCCTCTCACGACCCATCGCGTGTATGCCCCTTGTTAGACAACAAGGTGGACCAAAGCACCTGTAGGACAAAAACATATTGTGGGCAGGGGGGGGTGGGTGGCGGACCATGTAAAAGGTTTACTGACCTCGGGCAAGATTTTCCTGTTTTGGGGCGAGTACGGCCAGAGTATCTCACCCCTGAAAGGTGAAATGTATCACAGTTAAAAAAAAGCTTATTTGGAAATGTGTCACACGAGGCTCAGGATTTTGAGCCAGTTATGTGGGGCTAAATAAATCAATTAAAGAATCACCCTGTGAAATTATAGGCAGTCACAAGCTCTGGCAAAGTTGAAAACCGAAAATCCCTCCAGTGTGCGGAATATAGGCAACAAATACACACAGCAGCTCTGACAAATGTGTCAGGTATCAGCTGAGCTGTGTTTCTCATCATAGTCACGACATTCCAAAATGCTTCAGTGAATGCAAAATGCTTTGGGACCTTCTGAGCCACCAAACCTGCACCTGGGTTCAAATCCCGGCTTGGGTTACTGTCTGTGTGGAGTCTGCACGTTTTCCCAAGTCTGTGGGGTTTTCCTCTGCGTGCTCCACTTTCCCCCCACAGTTTGAAAGGGGAGATGGATTGGCCACGCTAAATTCTCCCTCAGCGTACCTGAACAGGCGCCGGAGTATTTCGACTAGGGGATTTTCACAATAACTCCATTGCAGTGTTAACATGAGCCTACTTATGCAGTAAATCTCAGAGCCCTTAAAGTATTGGTAGGCTAAAGGATTTGGGTGTATAGGTACACAGGTCACTGAAAATAGCAACGCAGGTGGGGAAGGTAGTCAAGAAGGTATAAGGCATGCTTGCCTTCATTGGCCGGGGCATTGAGTTTAAAAATTGGCATGTCATATTGCAACTTTATAGAGCCTTAGTTAGGCCGCACTTGGAATATAGTGTTCAATTCTAGTTGCGGGGCTTAGTGCACCCGAAACGCTGCTGCTCCGAATGGAGCTTTGAACTGTGCTGGGGCAGTGAGGAAAAAAAGTTGAAAAAACGCACCCCTGTCTCATTACTCCCAGGCCGCAAAAAGCAGATAAAGCGGGAGTGATAGAACATAGAACATAGAACATTACAGCGCAGTACAGGCCCTTCGGCCCTCGATGTTGCGCCGACCAATTGAGAAAAAGCAATGACCCTCTAACCTAAACCATTCCCTTTTCATCCATAAACCTATCCACTGACCACTTAAACGCCCCCAAACTTGGCACATCTACAACTGCAGCAGGCAGGGCATTCCATACCCTTACCACCCTCTGGGTAAAGAACCTACCTCTGACATCTGTCCTATAACTACCACCCCTTAATTTAAAGCTATGTCCCCTCATGCTAGCTTTCTCCATCTGAGGAAAAAGGTTATCACTGTCCACCCTGTCTAATCCTCTGATCATCTTATATGCCTCAATAAGGTCACCTCTTAGCTGCCTTCTCTCTAATGAAAATAACTTCAAATCCCTCAGCCTTTCCTCATAAGACCTTCCCGATGGCCTCCACAGACATTGGCCCTACCTCTATAGCTGTCCCCCTTATCCAAAACCACCCCCTCCCACCCCCCAGGCCCCCTTTCCTGCCATCTATCACCCAAGGAGTGGTAGAGGACACTGCCTGCCCTCCTGTCTCCCCACCTGGTCTCCCTCCTCCTCCCTTCCCCCACCAGAGAGCAATCAGGCCTCCCCCCATGCACCAGAGATACATCTGTCAAAGACAATAAGTCTGGCATTCAGGTTTGGATTCTCTGCTAATAGTCTGGTGGATGCAGGTTCAACTGAAGCTCTGAGATGGAAACTAGATTGTTATCTGAAAAGGAAAAATTATACACAGGGGAAAGGAGAAAGATGGGAGAATGGATTGCACAGGTGGATAGGTGTATGCATGCGGCTGGCTAGTATGAATCAGGGATCTGGCATAAATGGTTATTGGGTAGCAGGAAGTGACCAATGATATTCCCCAGGGATCAGGGCTGAGGTCTCAATCTTTAACAATTTATATAATTGACGTGGATGAAGGTGCTGCAGATATGGATGTGAAAACTACTGACAGCACAGAAGCGAGAGTAGGCAATTCAGCCCTTGGAGTCTGCTCTGCCATTCTGTATGATTTCTGATCTCTATCTCACCCTTATTCCACTTCCTGCCTTTTCCTCTTTATCCTGTTTTTGATCAAATATTTATCTATCTTTTTCTTGAATCCATTGATTGATTCTGCATCCACTCCAGGGCAGTGGGTTCTATAGATTCACAACCCTCTGTGAGAAGTAGCTCTGCATGCTCTCTCTGTGTTTGCACTTCTATCTAGCCTCCTATGTTCTGACCTCCATAAACCTGAGGTTATTCAAATCTCTGCTGTCTGGCTCAAAGGCTACTGAGTCCTTTCAGAAGGGTAAAGCTCCTGGAAGGGAAGCCTTACCTGCTGAGTTTTACTTGATGCTGTGGGAGTTGATGGGCCCGGATCTGGTGGAAGTATACGAGATTATGCTTCTGGAAGATAGCATGTCAGAATCCATGAGGAAAGGCATCATTACCCTCAAGCAGAAGGGGGAAAGGAAAGAAATTAGAAATTGACAACTCATTGAACGTGGATTACAAAATTCTAGCCATGGTCATCGACAAGTGGGTCAAGTCTTCTCTGGGGTCAGTGATCCATCCTGATCAAACCTGTGCTGTACCTGGTAGGAAGATCTCTGACAGCCTTGCACTACTGAGGGACACAATCACCTATGTATAAGAGAGGCACGTGGAGACTTGCCACATCAGTCTCGGCCAGGAGAAGGCGTTTGACAGAATATTGCACACCTAAATGACGGATGTGTTCTCCAAAATGGGCTTTGGGGAGGGAATCTGCAATCCAACTGCTCTACACAGGCATCAGTAACACAATCTCAATTAATGGATGCGAATCAGATAGCTTTCAGATCAGGTTTGGAGTCAGACAGGGGTTGCCCCCTCTCCTCCATCCTTATTATTTGTTGCATTGAACTCTTTGCCGAGTCCATCAGAAAGGACCTGGGTATTGAAGGGGGTTACAATCCCAGGCAGCGGAGGCACGCATGTCACGTCCTCTCTCTACACGGCAGACGTGGCTTTCTTCTGCTGGACCCATCATATGTTTGCAGGCTCCTTCAAGACTGTGACCAGAGCCAAGCTGGTCTCTGGAGCCAAAGTCAACCGGGGCAAGAGCAAAGCTATAGCCTTCAGGAACTGGGCTGATCAATCCGGTGACCTCTTCATTGTCAGGTCAGATTACCTAAGGTGCTGGGGATATGGCTTGGAGTGGTGGGGAGCGTGCGCTACAAACTGGGAAGAGTGCATCGCCAAAGTAAGGCAGAAATTGGGCTTATGGGAGCAATGCTCCCTCTCTATCACTGGCAAAAACGTGTTCATCAGGTGTGAGGTACTGTCCGTTTTGTTGTGCCCAGCGCAGTCTGGTCAAATCCTGTGCAGCAGCAGTCTTATTTGATAGTAAACTCCCAAGCTTTCGAGGTGTTTTGACCTCTTCATCAGATGAATGAGGTGTTCTGGTCTCAGGCAGCACATATAACAGCACAGACAGTTTACAGATTACTCACGGGCGTTACAGGTGTTGTCAGACTTCTTATTGTGTTTACCCAAGTCCAACGCTGGCATCTCTACACCAGCAGCAGTCACCCAGGTCATCTGGAGTTCTGAGATGGATTGTGTCTGGAGGGAAGCGATGCATAAATCTCAGGGTAATGGAAGGAAAAAATTTTCCCAATGCCTCCCTCATCCTGATGGCCACCTTTGTGTGCATTTGTATCAAACTGTGTGCAGATTTTTGGAACACTAACAGCACTAGTTTTTGAGGTTCTATTGTCACAAGTGCTGCGAAGGATGGGTCTGACCACACTGCAGCACCTATCCTTTGTGGAGAAATTTTTCCAGAAATGGTGACCAAGCAGTGGTCAACACGCAATGTCCTCAAGACCCTGAGGGGAAAGGAGATAGTGAATCTTGTCAGATGGTTTCCTGAGCAGACTATCAGTGTCATCTGGCAGAATGCCTCATCTCCAGCACTTACAAACAAATACCAAGATCTGGCTTGGTTGGCGGTGAGAAGGGCACTTCCCCTCAGATCCTATGTGCACGCTCAAGGTCTCAATACCACCGCACGCTGCCCTCACATGGCGAGAGTGACAAGATCGTCGCACACCTCCTTGTGGAATGTGCCTTTGCCAAGAAGGTTCGGAGTGAAATGCAGAGGTATTTGTCAACGTTCATCCCAAGCAGCTCGGTGGTGCAGGACTACGGGCTGTTTCCAGGAATGCACACCGAGACAAACAGCAACTGCTGCTGGAGAGTCATCAACACAGTGAAGGACGTACTTTGGTCCGCCTGAAATTGTCGATCTTCCAGGTCAAGAATTGTCCTTGCCTGACTGTTGCAGACTGGCACATTCCGAAGTGCTGAGGGACGCTCTCAAACTTGGGGCAGCCGCCTCAAAGACACAACGGGGAAAGGCCACTGTATAAAGCCTTTCATCCCAGGCAGACCAAGGGGGCCAGTAACTGGGAAAAACCCCTCAGACTGCGGAACTGCGTGCAACTCTGTGAAAACAGCACACAGTGAAATGTGAGGAATGTACACAGTTTGTTGAAGAACTGAACTGTAAGAAATGCAATGTCTTGGGAACGGATCGCCGTATTGTAAATATGACTGATTTTTTTTTTGCACTGTTTATAATTATTGGAAATGCTGTTTTGTAATGGCTTATTTCAGAATATTTATAAACAAAGTATATTTTTGAAATTAAAAATAATTGCTGCCTGCTCCAAACTGGAAGCGAGGCCCATTTCTGGGCTCTCACACTGACTTAAGCAACACATTGATTTTTAAAGTGTGGCATCTGAGCTTCCAAAAGGCATTTGATAAGATGCTGATAACAGATTGCCAGCAAAATTACAGCAATACAGATAAGAACCTTCCTGACTGGCTGGAAACAGAGAGTAACGATGAACCGGTGTTTCTCAGACTGAAGAAAGCTCGACACTCGAGTTGCCAAGAGTTGGTGCTAGGCCCCCCCCTTAATGTATTGTGCAACAAGTAGGCTTACATTAACACTGCAATGAAGTTACTGTGAAAATCCCCCAGTCATCGCACTCTGGCACCTATTTGGGTTACTCTAGAGGGAGAATCTAGCATTAGCCAATGCACGTCTTTTGGACTATATTAATTACCAAGGCTTTGGTGCACAATTTCAAAATTTTCAAACACCATGAGCTGTAAAGGAGGATTATGCCACCTCTCTGCCCCGTGGTGCACCTCTCCTCCACCGCAGTCCACTTACCCCACACCCCCACCCCTTCCCGCCGCAGTATTTAAGCTGGCAAAGGCGAACCGCCATTGATCGGTTGTGTGGTCTTCCTATCTTGCCTCTGTCGAGGAGTATTCCTGTTGTTCTCACCCCTAGCTGGTGGGTTACTCAGGGTGGGCATCACTGTGGACGGGACTGGAAGATCCCGTCTGTGGGAATGGCTAGAAACTTTGGCCAGGATTTGTGGGATAGTCGATAAAGCCAATTGGTGTCGGAGCGAGGTGACTTCTTGCAAGCTGTGCCCAGCGTACATTCAAATTCTATCTTTTACCCTTGTTCTATGCTTCTAACACTTTATTTTAACATTTTTAAACTGTGACTGTAACACTATATTCTGTACACTCTCCTTTCCTTCTCTATGAATAGTATGTGAATGAAGCCCAGTTTACCATGCAAGCCAGTCTTCCATCCATTGACTCTGTCTACATTCCCCACTGCCTCAGAAAAGCAGCCAACATTATCAAGGATCCCACTCACCCCTGACATTCTTTCTTCCACCTTCTTCCGTCGGGAAAAAGGTACAAAAGTCTGAGGTCACGTACCAACCGACTCAAGAACAGTTTCTTTCCTGCTGCTGTCACACTTTTGAATGGATCTACCCCGCAATAAGTTGATCTTTCTCTACACCTTGGCTATGACTGTAACACTACATTCTGCACTCTCTCATTTCCTTCTCTATGAACGGTCTGTTCTGTCCGTATAGTGCGCAATACTTTTCACTGCATACAAAATACATGTGACAACAATAAATCAAATCAAAGTGGCAGATGGAGTTTGATGTCGAGAAATGTGAAGTGTTTCATTGCCGGGAAGAAAATGGAAAGACATTACGAAATAAAGAGCATGATTTGATAAACTTGCTTTTCTATTAAGGCCTTTATTTATGGCTCAAGTTGGAATAGCTATGGAGGAACGTACAACATAACTCAGTTAATAAAATCATTTGGAAGTGAAGAGGATGTTAATTGTTGATTCAGTTGGCAAAATGATCAATCTTGTGCGTATTCTGTCCAGTCAGTGGTTCTACACAGTTTCTTTGATAAGTGCAGCCAGTCTTTGAAAACCCTGGAAGAAAGAAAAACACTATTGAGAGAGGCTCACTCCATCATTTTTTGAGATGACAGTCTACTCTCTGGTCTCTCACTGTCCTATTTTTATACCCTAGTGTCAGGATCCGGTGTCCATGTTCCCTGTTCCATTTCACAGGGCACAGAAACAGGCCATTTGGCCCAATGCTTCACGTGCAGATCCTTTAAAATTTGGCATGTCAGCTACGACTTCCACCGGCATTTACAGACGCACCATAGAAACCATTTCCTGGTTGTATCACAGCTTGGTATAATTCCTGCTCTGCCCAAGACTGCAAGGAACTACAAAAGGTCATGAGTGTAGCCCAGTCTATCACACAAACCAACCTCCCATCCATTGACTCTGTCTATACTCCCCACTGCCTTGGCAAAGCAGCCAGCATAATTAAGGACCCCACGCACCTCAGACATTCTTTTTTTCACCTTCTTCTGTCAGGAAAAAGATGCAAAAGTCCGAGGTCTACATACCAACCAACTCAAGAACATGTTCTTTCCTGCCGCTGTCAGACTTTTGAATGGACTTACCTTGCATTAAGCTGATCTTTTTCTACACCCTAGCTATGATTGTAACTCTACATTCTGCACTCTCTCCCTTCCTCCTATATGAATGATATGTTTTGTCTGTATAGCGCGCAGAAACAATACTTTTCACTGTATACAACAATAAATCAAATCTAATCTATCAGTAAATTTGCATATTCTCTTAACTTCTGCGGCTGGAAATTCAAAACCACTTTAGGATTTCAGTGTGAAATAAATCAAAGCTGAAACTTCTTGAGTGCAGTACTGAGTGACTGCTGGGAGGTGCTGGCACTCAGGGAAGACACAAAGTCCAGATCCTGCCCTCTCAGGTGGATGTAAGAGATTCCATGGTACTTAATTAAGATGTGGAGATGCCGGTGTACTGGGGTAAACAGAGTAAGCAGTCTCATAACATCAAGTTAAAGTCCAACAGGTTTACTTGGTAGCACAAGCTTTCAGAGCACTGCCCTTTCATCAGGTGAGTGGGACTTTTGTTCACAAATAAGGCATATAAAGACACAAACTCAATTTACTAAATAATGGTTGGAATGCGAATCTTTACAGATAATTAAACCTGCTCCATTTGACCCATTAAGTCTGCACTGACCACAATCTCACCCAGACCCGATCCCTAAAGCCCCATGCATTTACCCTATCTAGTCCCCCGACCCTGAGAAGCAACTTAGCATGGCCGATCCATCTAATGTACACATCTTTGGACTGTGTGGGGGGAAACAGAAGCACCCGGAGGAAACTCATACAGACACAGGGAGAACGTGCAAACTCCGCAGACAGTAACCCGAGGCCGGAATTGAACACATGTCCCGTGGAGCTGCAGTGCTAACCATTGTGCTGCTCTGAGAAGGTGGGAAATGGCCCTTAAGTGCCCAATAATTGACCAGGGAAGACCTCAATTGGGAAAGGACTGATGGGGCACCTGGGGCCTCAGCTGCCCAATGTGATGTATAATTGCGGACATGTTGGGGATGGGTTGGAGGGCAGCAGGAAGACCCTCTGGAAAATTCTATACACCCCATCCCCCAACGCCTCTGGTTGGCAAGGGATCATAAAATTCTTGCCGGCCGTTTTGAAATTAAATTTGAAGCTAGGAGCAGCACGATGAGATATTTGATGGTTGAACTATGATGGGAAATTCGATAACTATTGGACTTCAAACACGTTCTGCTGATAGAATTTCCACATGATAAGTGTGGCTACACCTCAAACACACTTCATTATCTGTAACCTGTTTCGGGGCAAGTCCTGAAGTCATGAAAGGTGCTATATAAATGCAAGTCTTTTGCCTTTATATTTGCCTCTAGATAACAGTGAGTTACCACCATCCCCTTGGTACCTCGCATTAAGTTGATCTTTCTCTACACCCTAGCTATGACTGTGACACTGCATTCTGCACTCTCTCCTTCTCTATGAAAGGTATGCTTTGTCCATATAGCGTGCAAGAAACAATACTTTTCACTGTATGCTAATACACGTGACAATAACAAATTAAATCAAACCAAATAAAACAAAAAAATCGAACAACCCTCTCCGCTGGTGTTATTACTGGAAGGAAATAAATGGCTCAGTGAATGATGGAAGTATTTACCAGGTCTATTTGCTCGGGCGTAGAAAGGGAAAAGGCAGCACGGACGTACGAGGAAGAAATTGAGCTGTCAGCCATGAATGCATTTCCAGGAACGAACAGCACCTGAGGAGAGACAGACGTACACACGGTTAGCCAGGGCTAACTTCCAGCACACTCAAAATACCACTAACTACATCTTTAAACCTGCACAAAGATGAAAACTTGGGCACCGAGGGAGCAAACAAAAAATGAACTTTTTGCATGTTGTCCCAGTCTTGCCCACTGACACTGTTAGCCAATCATAATGGCTATCAGCTGACCGGGGCAGGCCTCCCAGGGTGGCACAGTGGTTAGCACTGCTGCCTCACAGTGCCAGGGACCCGGGTTCGATTCCGGCCTCGAGTCACTGTCTGTGTGGAGTCTGCTTGTTCTTCCTGTGTCTGCGTGGGTTTCCTCCGGGTGCTCTGGTTTCCTTCCACAGTCCAGAGATATGCGGGTTAGGTGGATTGGCCATACTAAATTGCCTCTTAGCGTCAGGGGGACTAGCAGAGTAAATACATGGGGTTATAGGGATAGGATCTAGTTGGACTGTGATCAGTGCAGACTTGATGGGCCGATTGGTCTCTTTCTGAACGATAGGGATTCTATGATTTAAACTTTAGCAGGATGAGAGGAAATCTGATCGAGGGATATGCAAATTTGAAAAGGATTGATGGAGTAAATGGAGACCAAATGGGAAGTGCAGATGGCGTCGATGGGTGGGAGGCTGGTTTGTGTGATGGATTGGGCTACATTCATGACCTTTTGTAGTTTCTTGCGGTCTTGGGCAGAGCATAAGTTTCCTCTTATGGGGCAATCTTGAACAAGAGGTCACAGGTAAAAGTTGAGAGATGGTAGATTTAATACTGAGGTGAGGAGGAACTACATCTCACAGAGGATGGTGAATTTGTGGAACTCGCTGCCCCATAGTGCGGTGGGGTCTAAATTGTTGAATGGCTTCGAGAAGGAGATTCATATATTTCTGATAAAAAAAAGGGATAAAGGGATATGGGGAACTGGATTTGAGAGCAGGGAAAGGTCAGCCATGATCTGATTGAATGGCAGAGCGGGCTCGAAGGGCCGAATTTGCCTCCCTCTGCTGCTAATTCCTATGGTCCTAAACACGAGGCAGGAGGTTTTGAATTGCGAGGTGCCCCATTAAGAGTTGGTGAGGAATACACCCTTGGCAAGCCCAGCAGCTCAGCTGCTGTTTAATGTTCCCTGGGGCACAAATTGTAGTCCTTTCAAGATCTTGTCTGCTTTCTTGCATTTTGTAGAAACTTGATGTCTGTGTTGATATGCGCAATCTTCTTGGAGATCCTCTTCACTTGGAACAGGCAGTTTGCGGTGTCGATGGTAGCCAGAGAGAGGGGGACTTCTGCCCTTCGATCAGGTGGGTGTCCTGACCTGGTCAGCCGAGAGCCAACTTGACTGGCTAGCGGTGGCAGTGGCCAGGACTGGGGCGACATGCCATCCCCTCGGGTTCCAGGATCCAGAGGCAGGCAGGTTCAGAGAAATTTACCAACCACAGGAGTGGTGAGGCCCCGGAGTGTGGGATTGGGAGTCTTGATGGGGAGGCGGGAGTTGGGGATCGGGGGGGGAGAGAACCAACTGGTGGCAGACCTTGGAGGGGAGTGGGGAGAGTGCCCAATGTGAAAGAGAACTCAATGAGTGAGGTACCTACACAACCTGAGCAGGATGACCTGTCGGGTTTCCTACTTCTGAATTCTTACCACTACTAATTGAAGTTAGGCGAGAAGTGGCTCTTAAAGTGGTCAATAATTAGCCATTTAGGGCCTCAACTGGTGGGGTGGGGTAGGGTGGCATAAGCCTTAGCTGCTCTTGTATAATTGAGGACATGTTAGGAATGGGTAGCAGGAAGATTCTTGGGGAAGTCGGCCCCCCATTCCCGTCCCCTCCACATTGCTGGGCCTCTCTTTTATCCATAGATCTTTGCAGAATAAACACATGAGGGCACACAGGCCTTTTAGAAATAGGTAAATTAAGTCTGAAGGTAGGAACAGCACAATGAGACATTTTAACAGGAACTTTTATGGTTAAATATTGGCAAGAAATTCAGCAAATATAACATTTCCAGCAGATATGCCTCTCACAAGAAACTAGCAGTTGGCTGGAATGGAAATTGGTCCTCATCACAAGGGATTTTCAGGCATTTTTTTGGGCATTTGTGCTACGACTCTCACCAACTTTTACAGACACATGGGAGAAACCATTCTTTTTGGTTGTATCACGGTTTGGTATGGGCTCCTGCTCTGCCCAATACAGAAAGAAAAGGTCGTGAATGTAGCCCGATCCATCACACAAACCAGCCTCCCAGGCACTGACTCTATCTACACTTCCCGCTGCCTCGGCAAGCAGCCAGCATAATTGAGGACCTCACACACCCCGGACATTCTCTCTTCCACCTTTGGGAAAAAGATACAAAAGTCTGAGGTCACGTACCAACTGACTCAAGAACAGCTCCTTCCCTGCTGCTATTATCAGACTTTCGAATGGACCTACCTTGCATTAAGTTGATCTTTCTATACACCCTAGCTA
The DNA here is from genome assembly GCA_024679065.1 of Sphyrna mokarran. Lineage (NCBI taxonomy): Eukaryota > Metazoa > Chordata > Chondrichthyes > Carcharhiniformes > Carcharhinidae > Sphyrna > Sphyrna mokarran. The sequence goes on from JAGIQG010000006.1 coordinate 13,312,658, forward strand.
TGACTGTAACACTACATTCTGCACTCTCTCGTTTCCTTCCCTATGAAGTGTATGCTCTGTCTGTATAGAGAGCAAGAAACAATACTTTTCACTATATGCTAATACCTGTGACAATATTAAATCAAATCAAATCAAAAATCCAAACAAGGTTTGAACTTCTTGGAAGTATATTCGAAGTCCAATACTCCTGAAGGAATGGGCAATATTTAGACATCCCTTATAATCATTTAACAGAAACATTCACCTCCTGGGTATACCAAAGGGGAGCTGAGTGACACTCTTAAGGGCTGCTTCTGGAAGTCTGTTGGCATGAACATAGAACATAGAACACTACAGCACAAACAGGGCCTTCGGCCCACAAGTTGTGCCGATCATATCTATACTTACCGGGCCACAGAACTATCTGTAACTCCCAATCCCATTAAATCCCAAGTACTCATCCAGAAGTCTCTTAAAAGACCCCAGCGAGTTCGCCTCTACCACCACTGACGGCAGCCGATTCCATTCGCTCACCACCCTCTGAGTGAAAAACTTACCTCTAACATCTCCTCTGTACTTACCCCCCAGCACTTTAAACCTGTGTCCTCTCATAGTGACCATTTCAGCCCTGGGAAATAGCCTCTGAGAATCCACCCTATCTATTCCTCTCAACTCTTATAAACCTCTATTAGGTCGCCTCTCAACCTTCGTCTCTCCAGGGAGAAGAGACCTAGCTTTCTCAACCTATCTTCATAAGGCATGCCTCCCAATCCAGGCAACATCCTTGTAAATCTCCTCTGCACTCTCTCAATAGCTTCCGCAGACTTCCTATAGTGAGGCGACCAGAACTGCACACAATACTCCAAGTGGGGTCTGACAAGGGTCTTATAAAGTTGCAGCATTACCTCCCGAGTCCTAAACTCAATTCCTCTATTAATGAAGGCATGCACCTTATCTAGCTTTTTTTTGGCACTTTTTTACCAAAGTCCATTTATCTTTTATTTCCCCAGGTGCACCTTTAAATGGAGCTGGGATTGGTTGCGGGCAGGGTTTTGAATGTGTTCTTCTTGCCTCTGCAGCATTATTGTCAGCTTCTGCCAACCTTGCAATCTCCTCCTCCTGCTGGATCTAGGCTAAACCAGGTCTCTTCAATAGGAGCACGCTGCCTCTGGGTGCCTCATGAGGATGGAGGCCCAACTCAGGGGAAGAGCCTTGGGCCTCCAGTCTAGGACGAAGGGGTGGAAAGGGCGAAGGAAGGAGGTGAGAATGAAGATGAAGCGGAGAATGAAAATAAAGGCAAGGATGTAGAGGAGTGAACAGTGGTGAGAAGGAGAGGGAGAACGAGGGGGGCAGAGTGATGTGGAGAGAGACAGAGAGAGACTGTGGAAAGGGCAGAGTGATGAAGAGAGAGAGAGAGTGAGAGCGAGAGAGAGAGAGTGAAGAAACAGGTGGAATGATGAAGAGAAGCAGCTGAAATGGAGGAGAAAAATGAAGAAACCAATAAAAGATTCTGTCTAGATTGTAATTAGTTTTTTAAATTCATTTGTGAGATATGGGTGTAGCTGGCCTAGCCAGTATTTATTGCCCATCCCTAGTTGCCTTGGAGGGCAGTTGATAGTCAATCACATTGCTGTGGCTCTGGAGTCACATGTAAACCAGACCTGGTAAGGATGACAGATTTCCTTCCCTCGAGGACATTAGTGAACCCAGATGGGTCTTCCCGACAACAGTTTCACGGTCATCAGTAGATTCTTAATGTCTGAAATTTTTTATTGAATTCAAAGTCCACCATTTGCAGTGGCAGGATTTGAACCCAAGTCCCCAGGACATTAGCTGAGTTTCTGGATTAATGGTCTAGCGATAATGCCGCTAGGCCACTGCCTCCCCGAGTTGCTTTCATCATTCAAGCCATTACCTCTTTTTGCACGGCCTTCTCCGAGATCAGTTGATAAGTGTCTGGGATTCCCTTTAGTTTCAACCAGAAGAACATACCAGCATTGGGGACGTGCCATTCAACTAGACCTGGAACACAAGGAACATAGAACATAGAACATAGAACAATACAGCACAGAACAGGCCCTTCGGCCTTCGATGTTGTGCCGACCAAAATAAAAAGCAATGCCCCTCCAAACTAAACCATTCCCTTCTCTTCCATATACTTATCAATTAACCTCTTAAACGCCACCAAACTTGGCGCATCTACAACAGCTGCAGGCAGGGCATTCCACTCCCTAATCACTCTTTGAGTAAAGAACCTACCTCTGATATCCGTCCTATAACTCATACCCCTTAATTTAAAGCTGTGTCCCCTCGTGCTAGCTTTCTCCATCCTAGGAAAAAGGCTATCACTGTCCACCCTATCTAAACCTCTAATCATCTTATATGCTTCAATAAGATCCCCTCTTAGCCGCCTCCTTTCTAACGAAAACAACCTCAAATCCTTCAACCTCTCTTCATAGGACCTGCCCTCCATACCAGGCAACATCCTGGTAAACCTCCTCTGTACCCTCTCCAATGCCTCCACATCTTTCTTATAATGTGGGGACCAGAACTGCACACAATACTCCAAGTGCGGCCGCACTAGAGTTTTGTACAGTTGCAACATGATGCTGCGGCTCCTAAATTCAATCCCCCTACCAATAAAAGCTAAGACTCCATATGCCTTCTTAACAACTTTATCCACTTGACTGCCTACTTTCAGTGATCTATTGACACATACACCAAGATCCTTCTGTTCCTCAACACTATTAAGAGCCCTACCATTAGCCCTATACTCTACAGGAGTAAGGAGCAAGGCTTATGGAGAAGTATTCATGAAATATTAACCAAAAACACAGATTGTAAAGCTGCCTCAATTCTAAGGGCAGTCCCTCTCCCCGAGCCTCTGACATTCAGCTCTTCTTTGTTTGAACCAAGGCATTAATGAGATCAGGAGATCAGTGACCTCGGCAGGACCCAAACTGAGTGTCCGTGAGCAGGTTATTGCTGAGTAATTGCCACTTGATAGTGCTGTTAACAACACTTTCCATCACTTTAACGATGTTGCAGAGTAGGCTGATGGGGTGGTAATTGGCCACTGGGTGCTCATTGGCTGTGCTTCTTCTTTACCCAAAAGCATTCTTCAAAAGTGTTTCAGGCTGGGATTAAGCTTGCGATGTCCCTGTGTTGCCAGAGACATATATCTGCCTCCTGGTGTGATGATACTGTGCCTTTAAGACATGCATTTTTAATCATGTTTCTTGTAAGGGGTATGTTTAAAATTCAGCTCAGGATTACACAGTGCCAATTTGTCTGCACCAGACTGCTCCAAACTGAAAATGCAAGAGAATAAGATAATCTGAGTTGATGCATTTTTGTCCATTCTGATTTATCACTGTTTTGATTTAGATGATTACCAAGGCAGAGTCATGTGAATGGGCGGAGTTAAGCTGATGGGGAAAACACACAGTTCTCTTTGATTTTTGAAACAGTCTGCCTGGTCCAGGAAGAAGCAAGTGGTATCTTCCTGTCTCTCTTTGGAGGCTACTGTTTAGGCTGTCAGAATAGTGGCTGCATAGTGTCCATTTTGGCAGGTCCAATGGGATTAAGGAGTACAATATCAAGGGTAGGAGTCCTAGCAGTGTTGAGGAGCAGAAGGACCTTGGGGTCTGGGTCCATAGGACTCTTAAATCGGCCTCACAGGTGGAGGATGTGGTCAAGAAGGTGTATGGTGTACTGGCCTTCATTAATCAAGGGATTGAGTTTGGAAGTCAGGAGGTAATGCTGCAACTTTATAAGACCCTTGTCAGACCCCACTTGGAGTAATGTGCGCAGTTCTGGTCGCCTCACTACAGGAAGGATGTGGAAGCTATTGAAAGGGTGCAGAGGAGATTTACGAAGATGTTGCCTGGATTGGAAGGCATGCCTTATGAAGACAGGTTGAGGGAGCGAGGTCTCTGCTTCCTGGAGAGAAAGGTTGAGAGGTGACCTGATAGAGATTTATAAAATGTTGAGAGGAATAGATAGGATGCATTCTCACAGGCTATTTCCCAGGGCTGAAATGGTTGCTACGAGAGGACACAGGTTTAAGGTGCTGGGGAGCAGGTACAGAGGTGATGTTGGGGGTAAGTTTTTCACTCAGAGGGTGGTGAGTGAATGGAATTGGCTGCCGTTGGTGGTGGCAGAGGCTAATTTGCTGGGTTCTTTTAAAAGACTTCTGGATAAGTACATGGGATTTAATGGGATTGGGAGTTACAGATAGTTCTATGGTCTGGTAGGAATGGATATGATCAGCTTAACTTGTGGGCTGAAGGGCCTGTTTGTGCTGTAGTGTTCTATGTTCTAAGATGCCACTTTCTTTCCAGAGATGTTCAAAGCTCTAGGACTGTTAGCTAGTAAAAAACATGTAAAATCGTAAGACGTAAGTCACATGAGGAGAATTAGGCCACTTGGCCCATTGAGTCTGCTCTGCTGTTCAATCATTGCTGATATTTTTCCCATCCCCATTCTCCTGCCTTTTCCCCATAACCCCTGATCCCCTTATTAATCAAGAATCTAGCTATCTCTGTCTTAAAGACACTCAATGGCCTGGCCTCCACACCCTTCTGCGGCAAAGAGTTCCACAGATTCACCGCTCTCCGGCTGAAGAAATTCCTCCTCATCTCTGTTTTAAAGGATCGTCCCTTTGGCCAGAGGTTGTGTCCTGTGGTTCTAGTTTTTTTCCTACTAGTGGAAACATCCTCTCCACATCCACTCTATCCAAGCTCACAGCGTCCTATACATTTCAACAAGATCCCCTCTTGTAAGCCTGTGTTGTTTGCCAACTAGTTTTGAAGAGGAGTTTAAGTCTATGAGGAATATTGCTTCAATTGGAACTAATAGAGATAGATAAGCAGTTAAGAATTATATCTGGTTGTGGTAAAGTATTCCAATTACTAACAGTTAAGACATTTCATTTATTTTAGTTAAACTGTGTTGTCAAAATAAGGTTTGTTTTGATAAAAGCGTCATAGCGTGTCATAGAATCACACCTGCAGTGAAACACCTTTCCCTCACACTAATGCCAAAATAGAAAAACTTTTGAGATTTGTCAGGCCTCACAACATACCTTGGAGTTTCTGTTTTGGTACCATAACTTTGGTGATTAGCAGCTGAATGTGTTAGACTGTTGTCTGTGTGATTTTGCTGTGAGAAAACTGTATTATTCTACTTTTCGATAATGCCATCCCTTCAAATAAGAAAGGGACTTCATTAGCTACGTGAGACTTTGCTGGGGTACGGAGATAGCAGAAGGTGTTACACTTTTCGTAAGTCTGAATATTACAGGGTGGAGTGGGAGGGGGAAGGCCAGATGACTCATCACCCTCCCCTCCCTGCCCCAAAGGCAAAGTCGGGTTGGCGTGGAGTTGACCCACTCTCTGCTTGCCAGCCACGGCATATTGTAGGTGGGCTCAACAAGTGCCGAATTCAAACAAGATCCTCACCGGGAATGAAGTCCTGTCCTTGGAATCGCCAGGATCTTGCTAGAGATACAAGAGGATGAGGGAGAATACCCAAGGATTTTGGAAACAGCTGAGTCTGGAGTCTTGGCCAGGGACCGTTTGTGGATATTGGGAAGGAGGATGAGTTTATATCAGCTGGCAGGGTAGGAAGAAAGATGGAGGGGTGAGGTGGTGCATCCTCCATTTGGTAAAGGACAGTCTCCAAAGATAGAAACCTTCCTCCCCCCACCCCACCCACACCAGCTTCCTTTCCAGCCTTTGAAGAGATTACTTAAAACATCAAACTCTACAACTCCTGCTCAACAGTTCCATGGCACGGGCAATGTATCATCAGGGTCAATCTGCTAGGTAACAACCCTAATTGACCCTTGATCATCTATTTAAATATGGCGGGTAGGCTTCTGAATTTGGCACCTGCTCACCCAGTTGCCACATGATGTGGTTGGGTGCCCCGTGCCTCCGCCCCAACAAAAACACCCCTGGCAGTAAAATACAGCCCTTATTTTTAAAGATTTTCTTTATTCTCCGTTTAAGAGCAATTAGGGATGGGCAATAAATGTTGGATTTGACAGCAATCCCCATGTCTGATGATGGAATAAAGAATCAGAGCTACGACTGTAACACTACATTCTGCACTCTCTCCTTTCCTTCTCTGTGAACGTACACTTTGTCTGTATAGTGTGCCAGAAACAATATTTTTCACTGTATGTCAGTACATGTGACAATAATAAATCAAATCAAACACCTGTTTTTTATATTCATTCAAAGGAACTTGGCTTAGACAGCATTTATAGCCCATCTGTAATTGCTTTTGAACTGAGTGGCTTGCTGGGCTGCTTCAGAGGGCACTTAAGAGTCAACCACATTGCTGTGACTCTGGAGTCACATGTAGGCCAGACCAGGTAAGGACGGCAGATTTCCTTCCCTAAAGAACATTACTGAACCAGATGGGTTTTTCTGACAATGGACAATGGTTTCTTAGTCATCAGCAAATTCCTAATTCCAGATTTTTAAAAACTGAATTCAAATTCCACCCCTTCGACGACCTTTAATTGCAGATTTTTAATTTGATTTGACTTATTGCCACTTGTATTGGGATACAGTGAAAAGTATTGTTTCTTGCGCATGCTACAGACAAAGCATACCATTCCTAGAGTACATAGGGGAGAAGGAAAGGAGAGGGTGCAGAATGTAGTATTATAGTCATAGCTGAACATTGAGAAAGATCAACTTAGTGCGAGGCAGGTTCCATTAAGAAGTCTGATGGCAGCAGGGAAGAAACTGTTCTGGAGTCAGTTGCTATGTGACCAGCGGTGTGCCTCAGGGATCAGTGGTGGACCCACTATTATTTGTCATTTATATTAATGATTTGGATGAGAATATCAGAGGCATGGTTAGTAAGTTTGCAGATGACACCAGGATTGGTGGCGTAGTGGATATTGCAGAAAGTTATCTCGATTGCAACGAGATCTTGATCAATTCAGCCAATAAGCTGACGAATGGCAAGATGGAGTTTAATTTAGACAAATATGAGGTGATGCATTTTGGTAGATTGAACAAAGGCAGGACTTACTCAGTTAATGCTCGGGCTTTGGGAAGAATTACAAAACAAAGAGATCTAGGGGTACATGTACATAGCTCCTTGAAAGTGGAGTCACAAGTGGACAAAATGGTGAAGAAGGCATTCGGCGTGCTTGGTTTCATTGGTCAGAACATTCAATACAGGAGTTGGGATGTCTTATTGAAGTTGTACAAGACACTGGTAAGGCCATGCTTGGAATACTCTGTACAGTGTTGGTCACCCTATTATAGAAAGGATATTATTAAACTAGAAAGAGTGCAGAAAAGATTTACTAGGATGCTACCAAGGCTTGATGGTTTGAGTTATAAGGAGAGTTTGGATAGACTTATTTTGGAGTGTAGAAGGCTGCGGAGTGATCTTGTACAGGTCTATAAAATAATGAGGGACATAGATCGGCTAGTAGTCAATATCTTTTCCCAAAGGTAGGGGAGTCTAAAACTAGAGGACATAGGTTTAAGGTAAGAGGGGAGAGATACAAAAGTGTCCAGAGAATCAATTTTTTCACACAGAGGGTTGAGAGAGCCTGGAATAAGCTGCCAGAGGCAGTAGTAGAGGTGGGTACAATTTTGTCTTTTAAAAAGCATTTAGACAGTCACATGAGTAAGATGGATAAAGGATATGGGCCAAATGTGGGCAATTGGGATTAGTTTAGGGGTTTAAAAAAAATGGCATGGGACAAGTTGCGCCGAAGGGCTTGTTTCCATGCTGTAAACCTCTATGACTCTACGACCCCAGACTTTTAGATTTTTTCCCCACTGGAAGAGAGTGTCTCCAAGGGTATGTGGGTCCTACATTTTGCTGACTGCTTTTCTGAGGCAGCTGGAAGTGTAGACAGAGTCAATAGATTGGTGTTAGCTTAGGGTTTTTTTTTTAAAAAAAGGGTAGCATGAACAAAGGGCCTGTTCCATGCTGTAAACCTCTATGATTCTGTGACTGGTTTCTGTGAAGGATTGGGCTACGTTCACAACCCTTTGTAGTTCCTTGTGATCTTGGGCAGAGCAGGAGCCCATACCAAGCTATGATACAATCAGAAAGAATACTTTCTGTGGTGCAGCTGTAGAATTTGGTGAAATTTGTAGCTGCAATGTCAAATTTCATTAGTCTCCTGAGAAAGTAGAGGCATTGGTGGGATTTCTTAACAACAGCGTGCACGTAGGCTGTTATGGAATTCAAATTTTACCATCTGCCGTGGTAGGATTCGAACCATCTCTCCAGAATGTTACTTTGGGATTACTTGTCCAGTGACAACATCACTATGCCACCACATTTGTTGGGGTTTTTTTTTAAGTTATTGATTCACAGGATATGGGTATCACTGTCTAGGTAAAGGTGTCTTCTGGAGAACAGAAGAACCATTAAGAATTAAGGGTTGTTGCTGCTGTGAGACCATCGCTGTGGAGGGAGAGCCCTATCATTTGAAAGGAAGAATCCCACCCCTCGTTAATAAGCACCTTGAAGGTTCAGTCTGCTGAAACTGCCAGCTCTGAGGTGGACATGGAGATGTAGAAATTGTAAATTCATTCCAGATTTGCCTGTTACTAATTCCCATCATTCTCTCCAGAAGATTAGAAGGAAGACTGGAAATTATCCCTGTTTAAATAGCAGCTGGTTTCTGTTTTTAGTTACTGCCTATTTCCGCAGTCTAATAATCCAAGTTATAGACTTTGTCTGGTGTTCATTTGGTCGGGTCAGTGTTCAGAATAGAAGAAATGGATGAACAGATCCATATATTCTCAGCAGCTCAGAAACATCTGAGCAATGTGTAAATATAAAATTATGTATAATTTACAGTGCAGAAGCAGATCCTTTCACCCAATAATTCTGTCCCAGTGTTTATGCTCCACATGAGCCTCCGCCCACCCCCTTGTCACCTTGCCCCCATCAGCATTTCGTTCTGTTCCTGCATGTCTTCTGTGTGTACCCAGAGTGCAAAGATATGCAAGTTAGGTGGATTGGCCATATTAAATTGCCTCTTGGTGTCCCAAGATGTGAAGGATAGATTAATGAGCGGGGTAAATACTTGGAGTTACAGGATAAGGCCTGGATAAGCCAGCCCTAAACCTAAAACCAGGGTGTAATCTGAAACCAGCCTTCCATCCATTGACTCTGTCTACACTTCCGACTATCTCGTCAAAGCCGCCAGCATAATTAAGGACCCCATGCATCCGGACATTCTCTCTTCCACCTTCTTCCGTTGGGAAAAAGATACAGAGGTCACCTACCAACCGACTCAAGAACAGCTTCTTCCCTGCTACTGTCAGACTTTTGAATGGACTTACCCTACATTAAGTTGATCTTTTTCTGAACCCTAGCTATAACTGTAATACTGCATTCTGCACTGTCTTGTTTCCTTCTCTATGAATGGTATGTTTAATCTGTAAAGCATGCAAGTAACAATACTGTTTGCTAATACATTTTGACATTAATAAACCAAATCAAATCAAATTGGGTAAGATGCACTGTTGGAAACTCGGTGCAGACTCAATGGGCCAAATGGCTTCCTTCTACAATGTGGGGATTCAGTGAAAGACAAGAAATCAGAGAACGATTCAAATAGGGCTTCATAAGCTATGGATTATGATCCTGGGGTGAGCAATAAGGCTCGCAAGCTCTGAGGTTGCAATGGCAGATGTGGGGTGCAGACTCAAGAATTGACAATAAATGCGCGTGACTTTTCTTTTGCCTGTGACCGTGGCCTAATCCAATGAGTTTTGAGGCCCAATCGCTGACAGCAACAGAACCTGCAAAACAGTGAGTGACTTGGTGTTTATTTAACGCTCGCTGTCTCATTCCTACTATCGGCAGCACACGCCTTTCCCATGGGACCGCCAGCTCATCCACGCACTCCGGCGATCTGACTGGCCCTCCTATCCTCATCCCTGTGCTCTCTGACCCTACATTGACTCCTGACTAAAATTCTCATCCTGTTCTCAACTCCTTCTACGATCTTGCTTCTCCCCATCTTCCCAGCCCCACAATATCCCCCACTTTTCTCTCATACTGACCTCTTGAATTTTAATCACTCCACGACTGGGTCAAGACAAGATCCTGAAATTCCCTCCATAAATCTTTCTGTCTGCTCCTTTAAGATGCTTTTAAAGCCTTTATCTGTTCGAGATCCTTGAGGTGGTAACACACAGGATGGATAAAGGGGGAACCAGAAGATGTGGTGTCCTTAGACTTGTGAAACACATTTCCTCAGGTACCACTTCAAAGATTACTAGGCAGCACGGTGGCACAGTGGTTAGCAGTGCTGCCTCACAGTGCCAGGGACCTGGGTTTGATTCCTAGCTTGGGTTAATGTCTCTGTGGACTTTTCACATTCTCCCCATGTCTGTGTGGGTTTCCTCCGGGTGCTCTGGTTTCCTCCCAAAGTCCAAAGGTGTGCTGGTTAGGTGGATTGGCCTTGCTAAATTGCCACTTAGTGTCAGGGGGACTAGCTAGGGTAAATGCATGGGGCTGTGGGGATAGACCCTGGATGGGTTTGTGGTCAGTACACACTTGATGGGTCAAATCTTCTGCACTCTATGGTTCTAGACAAAAGCATATGGTACAATAGGATAACATGTTAGTTTGAATAAAGGACTGGTTAACTAACAGGAAGCAAGAATAGGCATAGATGGATCTTTCTTAGGTTGGGAAGCCATAACTAGTGGAGGATTATTTGGATCAGTGCTGGAATGTCCAATAACTTGGATGAAAGTATTTGCTCAAGAGGAGGTAAAACATCTGTAAACTTAGTAAGATAGAGGGTTATAGGTGAGCCTAGTAATCTCTAAGGTAGGGACATGTTTGGCACAACTTTGTGGGCTGAAGGCCTGTATTGTGCTGTAGTTTTCCTACGTTTCTAAAGGGTTGGATGACTGGGCAAAATGTTTCGACCATAAAACCTTAAGATATTGGAACACGAGTACGCCATTCAACCCTCTGAGACTGCCCGGCCATTTAACAAGATTATAGCAGACGGAGCATTATGTGGGAAAATTATGTGGTGGATTTGTCCACTTTGTCAGTAAGAATGGAAATGCAGTATATTATTTAAACAAAGAGAGATTGCACAACTTGGAGGTACAATGGGGGTCCTGATTTAGAAAGGTGAATGGAAGGTTGGTGTTTATTGCAAGGGGAATTAAATATAAAAATAAGGACTTCTTGCTGCAGCTGGACAGGATTGACCATACCTGGAATACTGGAGAAAATCTGGAGTCTCAATGTCCTGGGCTGGTCACGTTGCAGTCAGTCAGTAGTCAACGTGGTTCTTTGGACTCAATGACTTCAACACCCCCCCAAAATCACTGCCCCCTTCATGGTTATGCTCAGACCTATGTTTCCCTGAAGTGGGATCACGTAGTGCCTATGTTACGCCAGTCAATTTCCCTGATGCGAGGGACTGCAGTTCATCATCGACTAAATTTGAATTTAATGTGATGGAGATATCCGACTAATTCTGGTTTCACTGACGTTCAAGTTTTTGCGCCCCTTTCAGTAGGATGAAGTGCCACCCACTCTCCCGTCCCCACTCTCAGTTATCCCGCCCTGCTGGGGTTTGGGGTCGGAGGAACCAGTGAAGGCGAGAGCGATTGTTCAGATGTAACTCTGAGTTCTTTATGGAGCACCATGCGGTGTCTTAGACACTAGCGGAGTTGTATCAATGTTCATGATATTTCGCACGGTGGACGCGCAACTTTGCAGGCTTTACCTGTCAGCCATCTCTCAGCAGACAACAGCATGGCATCTCTCTGCTTGGCATAAAACTCTGTCACTCTGTCGTAAAAAAAGGAATAATTCAAATCACTCAGTGACATGTTGGATATTCTTTTAAATTCTCATGAAAATAACATTTAAATTATTCTACAGCACACACAACATACACAAACAAACATACACACATACAAATGCACACACAGAACGTATTCATAACCACACTTGCAACACACACAAACACACAGCATAACACACATACATGCAAAATATGAAACACATACAAACACATGCGCAACACACACAACATGCAAACAATGCACATGCAACACACATATTCACACACATCCACACGCACACAAACACACACTCATGCACACTCTCACACACTCACTCAGCTCCTCATTCAACTCTTCCTTCAAAAGAATCTCCCTCATCTTTGCTTGAAACAAATCTCAGACTAACTATTCCTTCTGGAGTCTCAAGTATAATTGATAACTCGCACCGACTAACGTTAAGCCAGCATCAATCTGTGTCCCCTGGTTACCAACCCCTCTGTCAATGCAATCAGTTTCTTCTGATTAATTTTATCAAAACTTTTCATGTTTCACATGAAACATTTTCACCTCCATCAGATATTCTCTCAACCTTCTCTGTTCAAAAATGAATGTTTCTTTTGGCTTTTTGAAGCCAGAGTGAAATATAATCCCCTGGCAAATTCACTGATTGTATCCCATCACCTAGAGAAACAAAAGGGTAAATGTTAACGCTGTCATTCTTACCTATCAACATGCTTCAGGAAGCCATCCTGTCCCCACTGCTGAAGTAACTGCAGAACCATGAGCTAGAAATGGAGCATAGATTAATTGTACACACTCTGTCACACTTAACTGAGCAGAAACACCTCGCGGTCAACATTATCATAGAATCCTTACAGTGCAGAAGGAGGCCCATCAACCACACCGACCACAACCACACCCAGGCCCTATCCCCGTAACCCCACATATTTACCCTGCTAATTCCCCCGACACTAAGGGTCAACTTAGCATGGCCAACCCAGCTGACCTGCACGTCTTTGGATTCTGGGAGGAAACCAGAGCACTCAGAGGAAACCCACGCAGACACGAGGAGAATGTGCAGACTCCGCACAGAGAGTGACCCAAGCCAGGAATTGAACCCAGATCCCTGGCACTGTAAGGCAGCAGTGTTAACCACTGTGTCACTGGGACTCTTTTCTCTTGAGCTGAGGAGGCCCACAAAATAATGAGGGACACAGATCAGCTAGATAGTTAGTATCCTTTCCCAAAGGTAGGGGAGTCTCAAAATAGAGGGCTTAGGTTTAAGGTGAGAGGGGAGAGATACAACAGTGTCCAGAGGAGCAATCTTTTTTGTACAAAAGGTGGTGAGTGTCTGGAACAAGCTGCCAGAGGTAGTAATAGAGGTAGGTACAATTTTGTCTTTTAAAAAACATTTAGATAGTTACATGGGTCAGATGGGTATAGAGGGATATAGGCCAAATGTGGATAATTGGGACTAGCTTAGTCGTTAAAAGTAAAGGATTGCATGGACATGTTGAACTGCTCAAACGGACTGGAATTTTCCCCACCTGCCCACCACGGGGATGGTAGCAGCCAGCCTGGGCAGACCACACCAAGGTCAGTTGACTTCGGCTGGGATTTTCTGATCCTGGGACAATGGCAGAGCAATAGAAAACTGGCCAGTAAATCCTACTCCACGCCTGGAATGTTACAGCTGTTCAGGCCAGTGGGATTTACCCATCCCGCTGCAGTGATAGGAGACCTCTCTGCAGTGGGAGCATGGTGTGTAAATGGTCAGTAAGATACCACTCACTGTTTGACTCCTTTCTGCGACAGTAAACTTATGTCAGCTTTACTATCCCACTTTCCCTGAGAGATGACTGACTGCACACTCCCCTGCCAGATTCCCCCGTTAATGTTTCCCAATAAAGTACGACCAATAGACAGTGTGTCTGAGTGAGGAATGATAGGTCAGTGAGGATTGGGGTCACAGAGCAATACAGCATAACCAACTAGTCCATGCCAACCATGGCACCCTCCCACTGGAGTAGGGACAAGTCCGAGAATGGAATCACAAACCTGCCAGCTGTTTCTTTCATTGGTGAGAATAGTAGAGTCATAGAGGTTTACAGCACGAAAACAGGCCCTTCAGTTCAACATGTCCATGCAATCCTTTACTTTTAACGACTAAGCTAGTCCCAATTATCCACATTTGGCCTATATCCCTCTATACCCATCTGACCTATGTAACTATCTAAATGTTTTTTAAAAGACAAAATTGTACCTGCCTCTATTACTACGTCTGGCAGCTTGTTCCCAGACACTCACCACCTTTTGTACGAAAAAAATTGCTCCTCTGGACACTGTTGTATCTCTCCCCTCTCACCTTAAACCTATGCCCTCTATTTTGAGACTCCCCTACATTTGGGAAAGGATACTAACTATCTAGCTGATCTGCGTCCCTCATTATTTTGTGGGCCTCCGTAAGCTCACTCCGCAGCCTCCTCAGCTCGAGAGAAAAGAGTCCCAGTCTATCCAGCCTCTCCTTGTAACTCAAACCATCAAGTCCCAATAGCACCCCCTCACCCTTGCGCTCGCTGACCTACGCTGGCTCCTGATTTAAACATTTTCATCCTTCTTTTTCCTCAAGTTCTTGCCTGACCTCAACCCTCCCCAAGCTCTGAATCTCTTCCAGTCCCACAATCCTCTGAGGTACCTGTGCTCCTTTAGTACCGACTTCCTGGGCATTGCCCAACTTCAATCGCCCTGCTATGGCTGGCTGTGCTTTTGATTGCCCAGGCTCTGAATTCCCTGTATCTCTCTCCTTTTCTTTCCTTTCCATTTCTTAAGAACTCCCTCTTTGACCAACCTTTGCCTCTCTTTATATGGCTTGGTGCTACATTACCCCTTAGCGTCAAGGGGACTAGCTTGGGTAAATGCATAGGGTTATGGAGTTGGGTCTGGGTGGGATTGTGGTGGGTGCAAACTGAATGGCTGCCTTCTGCACGACAGGATTCTATATCATCCTCCGTAATGCCTCTGTGAAATACCTTGAGATCCTGTATTATTTGAAAGATGCCAGATAGATAGATGTTGTTGTACATGTGATAGAGAAGGCAGGTGTTGATAACAAGACCTGATATGATTGTAGAAAATCAATCCTTCAGCCTGGGCATCTGATTCTTCCAGAAAACTGATTTAAGTGTTTGACCTTCACACACGGACTCGGGAAATTTTCCAAATTTTCTTACCAATTCAACTGTTACAGAAGAGGTCTGGTCATAGCGATGTGTCGATATTATTGAAACAAGAAAAGTTTAAAAGTTTATTTATTAGTGTCACAAGTAGGCGCACATTAACACTGCAATGAAGTTACTGTGAAAATCCCCTAGTTGCCACACTTCAGTGTCTGGGTAGCACTGAGGGAGAATTTAGCATGGCCAATGCACCTAACCAGCACGTCTTTCAGACTGTGGGTGGAAACTGGAGCACCCGGAGGAAACTCATGCAGACACGGAGACAATGTGCAGACTTCAGATAGACAGTGACCCAAGCCAGGGATCAAACCCAGGTCCCTGGCATTGTGAGGCAGCAGTGCTCACCGCTATGCCACCGAACTGTCCAATATTTATATCTTAATTATTTTACAAATTCAACAAACATCATGCCTCATAATTCCCTCATTTTATCCTCAAGTCTACCTCAGCCTCAATCATAGAATCACTACAGTGCAGAAGGAGGCCATTCAGCCTACTGAGCCCCCACCTACAACAATCCCACTCAGGCCCTATCTCTGTAATGCCATGTACTTATCCTAGCTAGTCTCCCTGACACTAAGGGGCAATTTACCATGGCCAATCCACAACACAGCTTGGAAGGAAACTGGAGCACCCAGAGAACAAAGAACAAAGAACAAAACAGCATGGGAAACAGGCCCTTTGGCCCAATGAGCTCGTGCCGCCACCCCAATGTTCCCACCTCTACCCGTGATCCCTGTCTATGTTTATAGATCTATGGATTAAAAACCAAATTTGAGACAATTTAGGGAGAATTTGTTTTACCAATTAGCCTAAGAGCACATCTTTGGGATGTGGGAGGAAACCGGAGCACCCGGAGAAAACCACGCAAGCATGGGGAGAATGCGCAAACTCCCACAGACACAGGCCCAAATCCATGTATCTGCACAGCACAGCGATAGTCACTGAGCTGTCGTGTTACTGTGGAGGCTGTGGAGTGAGCTTACGGAGGCCTACAAAATAATGAGGGGCACAGATCAGCAAGATAGTTAATATCCTTTCCCAAAGGTAGGAAACCCACTGAGAGAACGCGCAAGTTACATGCAGGCAGTCACCCGAATTGGAACCGCGTTGCTGGCACTGTGAGGCAGCAGTGCTAAATGTGCCACTGCTCCTCATGACTATCTCAGGCTAAAGTCAAAGTCAGCAATGAAAAATAAACCATTGAGGTAAAGATCAGACTGTACAAGTTCCAGTAACTAATGAAACAAACTGAGAAAGGCAGAAAGGGGTCCAGTAACCAGTTTGGAAAAGAATAGTGGAGTTTGAGTCAAGTTCCCTTACACAATCCAAAAGAACTGTTTACATGGGGCAGAACGGATAAAGATCCCCAAGCTCAGCACAGATCAAGAACTAAAAGAAATTTTAAAAGATTTATATTGCATCTTTCATAGCTGGAGGAATACTTCACACCCAATGAAATATCTTTGAAGAGTAGCTGAGTTTAAGTTTATTTATTAGTCTCACAAGTAAGGCTTAGATTAACACTGCATTGAAGTTCTTGTGAAAATCTCCTAGTCGCCACACTCCGGCACCTGTTCGGGTACACTGAAGGAAAATTTCGTATGGTCAATGCATCTAACCAGCACATCTTTTGGACTTTGGGAGGAAACTGGAGCACCTGGAGGAAACCCACGCAGATACAGAGAGAACGTGCAAACTCCACGTAGACAGTGACCCAAGCTGGGAATTGAATCTGGGTCTTTGGCATTGTGAGTCGGGAGTGCTACCCACTGTGCCACCATGCCGTTGACCTTTTACTTTCACAGAGATTGCGTAAATGGTAATGGAAGAACACGGTAGATGCAGGGATGATGTTCCCGATGGTGGGGGAATCCAGAACCAGGGGTCAGAGCCCGAGGATCCAGGCTAGACCATTTAGCATGGAGGCGAGGAGAAATTTCTTCTTCCAAAGAATGGTGAGCCTGTGGAATTCATTGCCACGGGAAGTAGCAGATGCCAAAACATTGAATGTATTAGAGGCGGCTGGATATAGCAGTTGGGGCGAACGGGATTAAAGATTATGGGGAGAAAGCAG
Source organism: Sphyrna mokarran (assembly GCA_024679065.1). Lineage (NCBI taxonomy): Eukaryota > Metazoa > Chordata > Chondrichthyes > Carcharhiniformes > Carcharhinidae > Sphyrna > Sphyrna mokarran. Next base: position 13,329,772 of record JAGIQG010000006.1, read on the forward strand.
GATTAGGCTATTGAGTTGGACAATCAGCCATGATCGTGATGGATGGTGGAGCAGGCTCGAAGGGCTGAATGGCCTCCTCCTGCTCCTATCTTCTGTGTTTCTACGTAACATCTCATTTTCTAAACATGGGTTAATAATTGTCGCGAATGTTTATTGTAATTAAATTGGCAGGGGGAGGAATTGTCACAATAAACATTTGAGATAAAATGATACAATGTGAAAATGATCAAGCACCTTATTTAAGATGAAGGGATGAATTGTTTGATGGGGCGGTTAAATGGTCTGTCAAGTCAGATTATGTATTCGAGGCAGAATGGTTATTCATCATTCAAACCAACCAATCATTTTAATCAATTGATTATGTCGCTAAGCAATTTGTCAATGACAATCTAATCTACGGTTTGCAGCATCAGGCTGAGATACTCATTTATCTTTTGAGACGATCGATTCCTTGCTCCCTTCCACTTTCGATACTGCAGAGGCTTTTGACTCGAGCCTGTCCATCAGGTTCGAATAAAAATCCAGCCACATTTCTGTGCCCACTTCTTGTAGCTACGTAAATAATCCCATTTCTGGCCCTTCGAGATAAAGATCAACACATTCATCATCCATACGACTATAAGATGTAGAGGCAGAAGTCGGCCATTGGGCCTATTGTGTCTATTCTGCCACTCAATGAGATCATGATTGATCACAGGACAGAACAGAAGAAGGCCATTCGACCCATTGAGTCTGTACCCAACCAGAATCCCATCCAAGCCTTATTCCCGTAATCTCATATGTTTACTTTGCTATCCCTCTTACATAGGGTCAATTTGGCATGACAAATCAACCTAACCTGCACATCTTTGGACTGTGGGAGGAAATTGGAACACTCGGAGGAAACCTATGCAGACATGGGAGAATTTGCAAACTACTACAGTGTGATCTGCTGTGATAGTCCTCAATTCCATTTTCCTGGTCTATTTCCTCGATTCCCTTACTGATTAACAATCTGTCTATCTCAGCCTTGAACATACTTAATGACCCAGCCTCTACAGCCCTCTGCTGTAAAGAATCCCACAGATTCGCTACCCTCTGTGAGAAGAAATTCCTCCTCATCTCTGTCCGAAATGGGCGACCCCTGAGTCTGAGATGATGCCCTCTGGGACTCTCCCACAAGGAGAAACAGCCCCTCAGCACCTTCAAACCCCCTGAGAATCCCGTATGTCATTTTTCCCATGTCTGCATGGGTTTCCCTAGCCCAAAGATGTGTGGGTTAGGTGGATCGGCCATGTTAAATTGCCTGCTTGTGTCAGAGGGGATTAGCTAGGGTAAATGCACATGGTTATGGGGATAGGGCCTGGGTGGGATTGTAGCGGTGAAGAATTGATGAGCAGAATGGCCTCCTATACTGTAGATTCTACGTAAACAGCATCCATAATGGCAAATCTCCCAGTTTAGCTTTTTGGCTGAGATCAAGTATCAGACCGAGCCCAAGATGAGGTGCAATGCCTAATCCTGTCAGTTTGGAACTCATTTACCTCTCTGATGAGGACCTCGAATTGGAGACAACTGGATTTTGACTTTGGTTTTTAGAGCAAGCAAGGAATGGATTTGGGTTTGGCAGCTCCATTCTCGGCACTGGCTTTGTAACTTTAAGAATGGAATTTTAAAAAAAAATATGGTCGTCTCTCATTCTTCTGAACTCCAGTGAATACAGGCCTAACCTACTTAACACCCTCCTCACAAGAAAATCCTTCCTACCCAGGACCAACTTCATGGATCTTCTCTCGACTACCTTCAATGATGTGGAGATGCCGGTGTTGGAACTGGGGTAAAACAGGAAGAAATCCCACAACACCAGCTTAAAGTTTATTTGTAGCAAATGCCACAAACTTTCGGAACAGGCTGTCCCTTGGTCAGGTGGCTGGGATTTTCTTCTGCCCTCAATGCCAGTATATCTTTCCTCAGATAAGATGACTAAGGCTACATAACAGGGTGGCACGGTGGCACCACGGTTAGCACTGGTGCCTCACAGCGCCAGAGACCACAGTTCGATTCCCCGATGGGTCACTGTCTGTGTGGAGTCGCCACGTTCTCACCTTGAACTGAATGCTTCGCTGGGCTATCTCAGAGGCCATTAAGAGCCAGCCACTGGCTGTAGTTCTGCAGTCACATGTAGGCCAGACCAGGTAAGGATGGCAGATTTCCTTCCCTAAAGGACATTAGTGAACCCAGATGGGTTTTTACAACAACTGGTGAAAGGTTGATGGCCACCATTACTGAGATGGATTTTGAATTCCGGGGGGGTGCGAAGTTTTTTTGGGGGGGGGGGGCGGAGTGGGGTAATGCTGATGACATTTGTTAGTGTAATCTCCCGAAGATCACTTGGGCTACCATGGAGAGTTGGAGAGAAATTTCCCAAGGTGGAATTTAATGATTTAGTGCTTCCTGCATTGGTGAGTTTAGCACCATGCACAAGGTTGTGTGGGGGCCGGTGGGGGGTGGAATTTAATTGTTAAATGGGGATCACAATATCTCCACCCTGTATTTACCCAAGCAGGGAGCAGGGAAAAGAAAACCCTTGTGGTGTGGCTCGCGAGCTTTCAGTGAGGTGGATGGTGGTGGGTGGGCGGTTCAGAAAAGTACAGTGTCTGATTGACTGGCCTGGGTATTAGGATGTAGAGATGCTGGCGTTGGACTGGGGTAAACACAGTAAGAAGTCTGACAACACCAGGTTTAACCAGAGAACACCAGGGAACACCTCATTCGCCTGACAAAGGCCACAGAGTCGAAAGCTTGCGAGTTTACTGTCAAATAAATCGGTCGGATTTAAAACTGGTGTTGTCAGATTTCTTACTGGGTATTAGGAGGCAGAGAAAGAGAGAGAGAGCGAGCGAGAAAGAGAGAGAGAGAGAGAGCGAGCGAGCGAAAGAGAGTGAGAGAGAGAGAAAAAGAGAGAGAAGAGAGCGAGAGAAAGAGAGCGAGAGAGAGAGAAAAAGAGAGAGAGAAGAGAGCGAGAGAAAGAGAGAGCGAGAGAAAGAGAGAGAGAGAAAGAGAGAGCGAGAGAAAGAGAGCGCGAGAGAAAGAGAGCGAGAGAGCGAGCGAGCGAAAGAGAGCGAGAGAAAGAGAGAAAGAGAGCGAGAGAGAAAGAGAGCGAGAGCGAGCGAGCGAAAGAAAGAAAAAGAGAGAGAAAGAGAGAGAGAGAAAGAGAAAAAAAAAGAGAGAAAGAGAGAGAAAGAGAGAAAGAAAAAAAGAGAGAGAGAAAGAGAGAGAGAAAGAGAGAGAGAAAGAGAGAGAAAGAGAGAAAGAAAGAGAAAAAAGAGAGAGAAAGAGAAAGAGAGAGAGAGAGCGAGAGAAAGAGAGAGAGAGAGAAAGAGAGCAAGAGAAAGAGAAAGAGAAAGAGAGAAAGAGAGCGACAGAGAAAGAGAGAGAGAGAGAAAGAGAGAGAGAGCGCGAGCGAGCGAGCGAGAGAAAGAGAAAGAAAAAGAGAGAGAAAGGTCCCCACTTGCTGCTGAACTCCTTCCTGAGCGACCCTCTTCCATCCCACCATAATTCACCTCTGGCCTGGATCCATGATGATCCTGAGGCTCAGGTAGCCAGCAGCTTTTAGGGGAAGTGGGGGGGGGGCGGTCCTTGGTCTCAGATATACTAGGAAGTGGCAATATGAGGGGGTGTTGCGAGCTCTCCAGCCAGCTGGCAAGGTGCCCCCGGCTTCCATAAAGTCCCCAGTCCCAAGTGTTTATTGAGGAAATGTTCCCACATTAAACAGCGATAGCACATCCCAGACACTTCATTGGCTGAGAAGTGTTTGAGTCATCTAAGCGTTTGCTGATTCTTGTCAACGGGTGGCATGTATTGATGTACCATAGAGAGCATCCTTCCTTGTGTCACAGCTCGGCATGGCTTTTGCTCTGACCAAGGCAGCAAGAAATTATAAAGAGTCATTAATGTAGCCAAATTCATCATGCAAACCAGCCTCCCAGCTATGGACTCTGTCTATAATCCTCGCTGCCTCGGGGAAAAGCAGCCAACATAATTAAAGACCCCATGCATCCTGGACATTCTCCCTTCCACTTTCTTCCGTTGGGGAGAAGATACAAAAATCTGAGGTCACGTACCAACCGACTCAAGAGCAACTTCTTCCCTGCTGCTATCAGAATTTGAATGGACCTACCTTGCATTAAGTTGATCTTTCTCTACACCCTAGCTATGACTGTGTAACACTACATTCTGCACTTTCTCCTTTCCTTCTCTACGAATAGTATGCTTTGTCTGTACAGAATGCAAGAAACTGTACACTAATAACATGTGACAATAATAAATCAAATCAAAACTTACCTCTCTGATTTAAATTTGATGTTAATCAGGAACAAGCTTACCTGTGTGAAGGAACTGACATGCATGGTGGAAACTTGAACATGTAAAACCACTTGGTCTATGAGTGTCTTAGGACCGGTGACGAATCCTACTCTCAGCCTATTAAAACACAGAACAGCCTGATTATTTCTATAAATGTTCCTTTCCTTTCCACATGGGGTGAATTTTCCCATCCCATTCGGCGTGGGAATCATAGCAGGCGGGGATGGGAGAGTGGGAAGGTAATGGACCAGAGAAAGGTCAGGCGGGATTTTTAGGGAAGTGGAAAAATCCACTCAGAATTGTTACAGTGCATAAGGAGGCCATTCAGCTCATCATGTCCGCTCTCCTATTGAGCAATTAGTGCCATTCCTTTGCCTTTTTCCAGTACCACATGCTCAAAAGCATCTAATGCACTCTTGAAAGCCCTGTTAGCACATCTTAACGTTCAAAGCCAAGTTCTGGCAAGTGGGATTATGTGGGCAGATCAGGGCCTTCCATGTGCCGGTGCAGACTCGATGGGCCAAAGGGCCTCTTCTGCACCGTACTATTCTGTGGAATCTGCCTCCAGGCACTTCCAGGCTGTGCATTCTAAACCCCAAACACTCAGTAGCGAAAAGCTTTTTATCACATCACATTTGTTTCTTTTGCAAATCACTAAAATCCGCTGGCTGTTGTCAGAAGCTTCTTTTGGTTGGGCACACAGTGGTGATGTTCCTGGCTGCCTGGCGCACATGGGCATCTTAAGGCAGGTACCCAGAGTGAACTTATTATTAGTTATTTATTTATTAGTCACAAAAATAGGCTTAATTCACACTGCAATGGTGTTACTGTGAAAAACTCTGGTCGCCACGCTCCGGTGCCTGTACAGGGGCAATTTAGCATGGCCAATTCACCTACTTTGCATATCTCTGGACCGTGGGAAGAATCCGGAGGAAACCCACACAGGCGCAAGGAGAACGTGTAGACTCCGCACAGACAGTTACCCAAGCCGGGACTCGAACCTGGCTCCCTGGCGCAGTATTGACCACTGTGCCACCCCCCACGCCCCCAACCTTCACTCACAGCAGTAAAGAGAGGCAACATCCTTACCCAGAAGACAAGATCTTGGAGAAGGAATCTGTCCTGATTACCCGGCCATCAACATCCAAAGAAAGAAACGAGGGAGCCCAAGGCTGAAAGTCAAATGGAAAACACGACAGAGTCAATAATCAGCCGTTCAGAACAAAATGAATACCCTTTCATGGCATCTCAGCTGTGGGAAATGGGTAGCGCTGTCTCTTCAAGCCAGGTAGCTGCAGGTTCAAGATCCAGAAATATCAGCACTGATATAGAGACTGGCAAACCCATTTTTCAAGGTACTGTCTTTCAAATGAACTGTTAAATCAAGGATTTGCCTAAGCTCCCATAGAGACATTAAAAAGGTTCCATGGTACTCTTGTAACTAGGGGGTGGCACAGCGGTTAGCACTGCTGCCTCACAGCACCAAGGACCAGATTCAGTTCTGGCCTCGGATCACTTTCTGTGCGGAGTTTGCATGCTCCCCCCCACCCCATGTCTGTGTGGGTTTCCTCCGGGTGCTCCGGTTTCCTCCCATGATCTGAAAGACGTGCTGGTTTGGTGCGTTGGCTATGCTAAGTTACCTTTTAGCATCCCAAAGGTGTATGTGAGGGGAATTAGTGGGGAAATATGTGAGGTTATGGGGCTAGGGCCAGTGGAAGATGTTCTGTTGGAGAGTTGGTGCAGTCTCTATGAGCCAAATAGTCTCTTTCTGCACTATACAGATTCTAAGAAAGCATTATTAATTGAACGCCATAGTTTGCAACAATCTATATTATGAACTCAGTTTTACTTCTTTACATTCCCTTGCTCCCCCAACTCAAGAACAGCTTCTTCCCTGCTGATAACAGACTTCTGAATGGACCCACCTAGCAGTACATTTCCCTACAGGTAGCTGCAGGTTCAAGATCCAGAAATATCAGCACTGATATAGAGACTGGCAAACCCATTTTTCAAGGTACTGTCTTTCAAATGAACTGTTAAATCAAGGATTTGCCTAAGCTCCCATAGAGACATTAAAAAGGTTCCATTTCCCTACATACTAGTTATGACTGTGTAACATTACATTCTGCACTCTCTCCTTTCCTTCTCTATGTACGATATGCTTTGTCTGTATAGCAAGAAACAATACTTTTCACTGTATACTAATATATGAGACAATAATAAATCAAATCAAAATGAAATCAAGAGTTTCCTTATCATGTGAAATCTTGAGATTTTATTCACTTTTTCTGGGCCAAGCAAAAAAGTATGCCACAACCTTCCAGAATTCATTTTAATTTTATCCTTAGTATGCATTAAGGTGGAAAAAGAACCAGATAGAGATACTTCCATCATCTTTTAGCTAAGCAATCCTCCAGAAATCAATAAATTTCAACATCTAGAATCTATATAGGGAAATGGGGAAAGAGTAGGAACATGGAGATGAGGTGGAAGATAAGTTTAAGACTTTTAATTAGTAAAGGCTTGAAGGATAATGGTGAACGGGCAGCAAAGTGGAGTGGAGGCCAAGATTAAATCAGCCATGACTGTATGAGAAGCACAGCAGGGGCTGAATAGCCGACTCCCGCTCCCAGTTCTTGTGATTTCTTATGACCTAGTTGAATAGCAAAGCAGGCTCAGGGGGCCGAATGGCCTACACCTGCTCCTACTTTCTATGCTTCCGGACCTGGATAGCAACTCATTGCAGGAACATGATAACAAGGGCCTAGCTATATCTACATTAAGGGAATCCTCATCACATAAATGATGGCTTCTAGCTACTGAAAGAGATACTGGGTCCCACAGCCAAAGATTTGGTCTGAAGGATGTCCCCATCTTTCAGAGATACCCTTCTTTAGATGAGACTTCAAATTGAGAACCTCTCTGCCTTCTCTTAAAAATACATTCATAGGATGTGGGTATTGCCGGCTAGTCCAGTACTTACCGCTCATACCCAAGTGTCTGAGAAGGTAGAGATGAGCCACCTTCTCGAAGCCCCTGTGGTATAGGTACATCCACAATAGATCTAAAGGATCTAGTTGGATATAAAAGATCCCAAATCACTATTCCAAAGAGAAGGGGAAATGTTCTGGTTCTTAATCAACATCAGGTTATTGTGTTTGGGGATTTGCTACTGTGTTTCCTACATTACAACGATGACTACACTTCCAAAGAATGCAACAGGCCATAACAACCCGCAGACCAATGATGTGTGGGTTAGCTTGACTGGCTGTGCTAAATTGACCCCAGTGTCAGGGGATTAGCAGTGTAAAAATGCTCGGTTATGGAAATGGGCCTGCGTGGGATTGTTATCGGTGTAGACTCAATGGGCCAAATGGTCTTGTTATGCTGAAGGGATTCTATGGAAACCCCCAGGAATGTCCTGGAATTACCACAGAATCCCTATTTATAGTCCATTGGGGGTAATCCTGAGAACGTACATAAGGAGGCCATTCGGCACATTCACTGGAATTCTATCACATGCCTGCCACAAGAATCAGAGCAGGCAAGGGGCGGACAATGGGAAGGTCCATTGACCTCAGGCAGGATTTTTTGGTTTTGGGTGAAGCGAAGCTGTGAAATCCCCCCCCTCATTGAGTCTGCACCAACAATAATCCCATCTATGCCCATCCCAGTATTTACTCTTCTAATCCCCCTGACACTAAAGGTGTAATTTAGTATGGCCAATTCACCTAACCTGCACATCTTTGGAGTGTGGGAGGAAACTGGAGCATCTGGAGGAAACCCAAGCAGATACCGGGAGAATGTGCACACTAACAGTCACCCAAGGCTGCAATCGAACCTGGGTTACTGACGCTATGAGGCAGCAGCGCTAACCAATGCACTGCGCCGACTTTATGGAAAATATATAAAAGTAAATATTTTCTTTTACCTTTTCAAACTGCAGAAAGTAATAAGGATCATCTTCAATTATCAGTAAATTGTATTTTCTGGCAATCTGTGAAAATAAGAAGTACATATTGAATTTATACAGTGGCTGTTCTCATTTTCCTAATGTTAAAATCTCTTGACTGCAAATTGTTCCTCTAGTTTTATGACTATTTCAATCTACAAGAATTCAGATTTTATTCAACGGTGAACATCCTCATTTCTGACCTTGTGATGGAAGGAAGGTCATTGATGAAGCAGCTGAAGATGGTTGGGCCTGAAGACATTATCCTGAGGAACTCCTGCGGTAATGGTCAGGAGCTGAGGTGATTGATGTCCAAGCAACACAAACATCTCCCTTTGTGCCAAGTATGACTCCAACCAGTGGAGAATTTCCCCTTGATTCCCTCTGACTCCAGTTTTGTGAGGGCTCGCTCCTTGATGCCACACCTGGTCAACTGCTGCCTTGTTGTCAAGGGCAGTCACTCCCTCCTTGACCTGATGAACTGCTGCTGTCTGAAAACAAAGGAAAGGAGTTTGCACATCCTCCCTGTGCTTGCGTGGGTTTTCTCCAGGTATTCTGGTTTCCTCCCAAAGATGTGCTCTTAGGCTAACTGGTGAAGCAAACTGCCCCTAAATTGTCTCCTCAATCTGGTTTCCAGTGTGGATTTCCATAAACATAGACAAGGGTCATGGGAGGAAGTGAGAACTCACGCTGTTAAAATGGCGGCGCGGGCTCTTTGGGCCGAAGGGCCTGTTTCCAGTTCTTTGAAATGGAACCCAAATGGTGCATAACTTACATTAGGTTGTCGATACACACCCTACCTCTTTCTGTGGCCCCTGGGTATTCAAAATACTGACACCGCAGGTAAGGAAAGTTCTAGATATTGCAAATGCATTGCTCCTTCAAACACCAGTCATTCTTTTCCCACATTTGCTGCTGAAAGATTGAGGGACAGAAAGGGGCTCTGATTGGAGAAGCAGTGAATACTGGTGGCAGTGAGTGTGCTGAGGGGACCAGATAAGCAATGAGTGGGAGGCAAAGGCACAGCAAGGCTGGGGGGAGAAAGTGTTGCAGTGAGTGAATGAGCTTGGGAGAGTATGTGAAATCCAGATGGTCACCCAGGCTGGGAATTGAACTCCGGGTCTTTGGCTCTGTGAGGTAACACTGCTAACCTTTGTGCCTCCTTTACTGCCAATGGTTTAACCAAATTGTGTCTGGCTAGAAGATACTAGCGTGGCTTTCAGAGAGGTAGAGAACCCTGACAACTTCTTTCAAAGGGTTCATGGACGGCACAGCAATTACCACTGCTGCCTCAGTGCCCAGGACCCAGGTTCGATTCCCAGCTTTGGCCACTGTGTGTACTGAGTCTGCGTGTTCTCCCCATGCCTGCGTGGGTTTCTTTTGGGTGCTGTGGTTTCCTCGCACAGCCCGAAAGGTCGGCTGGTTAGATACACTGTCCATGCTAAAATTTCCCTTCAGTTATCCGAACAGGCACTGAAGTGTAATCGAATAATCAGTCATGGGAGACAAGGGTAAAGTTTAAGAGCTGTGTAGGTGTAGTGCTGGGGGTCACTGAGTTCCTGTCACTTCATAATGTTCTTCACCTTTCACAACTGAACCAGAATAGTGAGCCTCTCTGGTCAGTTCAGCTCACTCATCCTTGACACAGAGAGCCAGAAGTTCAAATCCCACATCTGGAATTAAGAGCAAAGATATGGGCAGACATGATACTGCAATTAAAACAGAAATAATGCTGGATAGACTCAGCAGGTCTGGCAGCCATCCATAGAGAGTTTCAAGTTTATTTATTAGTGTCACCAGCAGGATTACATTAACACTGCAACGAAGTTACTGTGAAAATCCCCTAGTCACCACGCTCCAGTGCCTGTTCGGGTACACTTAAGGGAGAATTTAGCATGGCGCCTACTCAGCACGTCTTTCAGACTGTGGGAGGAAACTGGAGCACCCGGAGGAAACCCCACGCAGACACGGGGAGAAGGTGCAGACTCTGCACAGGCAGTGGCTCAAGCCAGGAATCAATCCTGGGTCCCTGACGCTGTGAAGCAGCAGTTGATGGACACATTGAAGATGAGAAGAGGAGAATTGGTCATCAATCAAGCAAAGGGGTGAGGCACTGTTACATAAAGGCAGATGGATTTTCCTTCAAGAAGGAAGAAGGGATATTTGCCTTTATTAGCCAAGGCAGGGAATATAAGAGCAGGGAGGCTACAATGGAGTTATATAAAATCCTCAGCTACAGTACAGTGTGCTGTTCTGGTCGCCACATTATAGGAAGGATGTGTTTGCACTGGAGAAGTTGCAGAGAGGATTCACCAGGATGCTGGAGTGTTTCAGCTACGAAGAGAGGCTGATTAACCTGGGGTTGTTCCCCTCACAGCAGAGAAGGCTGAGGGAGGAACCTCACTGAGGTGTACAAAATTATGAGGGACCACAGTTAGAGTGGACAGGGAGAAACTTTTCCCCTTAGTAGAGAGGCCAATAACCAGGGGACATCAAGGGGCAGGAGATTTAGAGAGAATTTGAAGAAAGTTTTTTTCCTACCCAGAGGGTGGTGGGAATCTGAGACTCTGCCTGAAAAAGGATGGGAGAGGGGGGAACGCTCACAGCATTTAGATGAGATATTTGAAATGCTACAGCATACAAGGTTACGGACCAAGTGTTGAAAAATGGGATAGATACTTGATGGCCGGCACAGCTATGACGGGCCGAAGGGTCTTTTACTGTGTTGTAAGGTTCAACGGGATAATCCCGTAACATTCCAGTCTATGACAGTTATCCGTGCATAGGAAAATGAGGAGAGAGAGAGAGAGGCACCCAAGGAGGGACTACGGAATATTCTACACATCCCACAAGGAATATTGTTCATACCCCATGCAGGCACGCCCACTTTTTATTTTGAGGAAGTGAGTGAAGTTAAAAGGGGGTTTGTTGAGTGTGAGAATAGGTTCAGACCGCTGGGGTAATGTGATATGTGGGGGAAAGATGGTTGAGCCTCTATTCAGGGAGAGGTGGAGAATGGAGGTGCAGACAGAGCATGATTACTAAGGGGAAAAGTTTCTCCCTGTCCACTCTATTTGTGTCTCTCATAATTTTGCACACCTCAATGATGTCCCCCCCCCCCAACCTTCTCTGCTCTGAGGAGAACAGCGCGAGACTAATCAGCCTCCCTTCGTAGCTAAAACGCTCCAGCATCCTGGTGAATCCTCACAACACCCTCTCCAGCGCAATGACTTCCTTCCTATAACGTGGTGACCACAGCGGCCCCTGGAATTGAGGGTAAAAACAGTAAACGGGCTCTGAAACCCGTCAAAGACAACCTTTCTTTAGATACAGAAGTCAGTTACAAAGCATAGAAAGTAAGGACAGCAAGATGAGAAAAAAAGGACCCGTAAAAGGAACAGTTGGGAGAGAGGCTCAAGAGCCCCACCAACTGGACAAAGTTAGTAATTCGAACGTACAAAATAGAAGCAGAAGTAAGTAGGCCATTCAGCCCTTCCAGCCTGCTCTGCTATCTAATAAGATCATGACCGGTCTGCTTGCGTTTCAAGTTCCACATTGCCATCTTCCCCAATAACATTTGATTCCCTCGCCTTAGAAATAATCAGTTCTCTGCTTCCACTGCCTTCTGTGGCACAGAGTTCCAAAGCAGCACAACCTTCAGAGGAATAAATTCTCCTCATCTCAGTCCTGTAAGACAACCCATTCATTCCAGCTATCAGCCTGGTTAACCTCCTCTGAACTGAATTCAATGCATTCACATCCTTCCTCAAATAAGGAGAGATAAACTGCACACAGTATTTGAGATGTGGTCTCACCAATGACTTGTGTAACTCAAGCATAGTAAGAAGTCTGACAATACCAAGTTAAAGTCAAACCAGTTTATTTGAAAGCAAACCCACAAGCTTTCAGGGTTTGCCCCTTCGTCAGGTGAGTTCTGGTCTCAAACAGAGCATATAAAAGGCACACCCAGTTCACAGAATACTGATTAGAATGTGAGTCTTTGCAGCTAATCTGCTACTCAAGTCTTAAAGATGCAGACAATGTGAGTGGAAATAGCATCAGGGATGTGCTAAAGAGATGTGTATTGTCTCCAGACAGGACAGTAAGTGAGATTTTACAAGTTCAGGCAAGTCATGGGGGTTACAAATGGTAAACTGATTGGACTTTAACCTGGTATCAGAATTCTCCACTTACCTGACGAAGGGGCAAACCCTGAAAGCTTGTGGGTTTATTATCAAATAACACAGTTGGACTTTAACTTGGTGTTGTGAGACTTCTTACTGTGTTTACCCCAGTCCAAAGCTGGCATCTCCACATCGTAACTCAAGCATAACATCCTCACTTGATGTTCAATACTCATTGCAATCAGGGTTAGCATTCCATTAGCCCTTTTGATTATGAGCTGCATCTGAACACCAGCATTTTGCGACTCATAAGAGACAGGAACAGAAGTTGGCCATTCAGCCCATCGAGTCTGCTTCAGCATTCAATGAGATTAGAGGGCAGATTAGAATTAGAGGGCACAGCCTCAAAATGAGGGGGAGCAGTTTAGATAGGAGTTGAAGAGGAACTTCTTCACTCAAAGGATGGTGAATCTCTGAAATTCTCTGCCCATTGAAGTGGTGGAGGCTACCTTGCTGAATATATTTAAGTCACAGGTAGACAAGTTTCTGATAGACAAGGGAATTAAGGGTTATGGGGAGAAAGCAGGAAAGTGGAACTGATCCACTTCAGATCAGCCATGATCTTGTCGAATGAGGCTCGAAGGGCTAGATGGCCTACTCCTGCTCCTATTTCTTATGTTCTTAGACCGATCTGATGTGATAATCCTCAACTCCACATCCCTGCTTTATCCCCAAATTCTTCATATCGCCCTACCAGGGAGGTGATGACTTTGTGATATTATCGCTAAATATTAATCTCGAAACTCAGCAAACATTCTGGGACCTGGCCACCACGGATGATGGAATTTGAATTCATTTTGATTTGATTTACTATTGTCACATATTATTACATACAGTGAAAAGTATTGTTTCTTGTCCGTTATACAGGCAAGACATTCTGTTCATAGAGAAGGAAAGGAGACGGTGCAGAATGTAGTGTTACAGCCATAGTTAGGGTGTAGAGAAAGATCAACTTAATACATTTAAGGTGGGTCCATTCAAAGTCTGGCAGCATCAGGGAAAAAGCTGCTCTTGAGTTGATCCTCGGACATTTGTATCTTTTTTAAGAGAAGAAATTCCTCTTCACTTGTGTCTTAGCTACCTTTAATGTTTTGAGTCTGTATGATTCTTCTTCAGAATTTAGAGAGGAAGAAATGTGAAGGATTTTAAACTGCATAAGAGGTGGTGGCAGAACAGAAAGTTAGTGATAGATGGGAACTAAGGGAGGATGGACAAAGGTGTGTAGGCATGATGTGGAGATGCTGGCATTGGATTGGGCTGGGCGTAGTGAGAGATCTCACAACACCAGGTTAAAGTCCAACAGATTTATTTGGAATCATGAGCTTTTGGAGTGCTGCTCCTTCATCAGGTGAGTGGACAGGTTGGTTTCACAATCACAGCATATGTAGACAAAGGTACAGACCCCCGCTGACTACGGCGAGGTCTACAAGGTATAACAGGCTACAAGATGAAAATATGTAAAATCATCGGCTCCAAAGCACCCCTCCCTGATGAGCTCAATGCATTCCAAGCCCATTTTGAGCAAGAGGTCAGCGAGAGCATGCCCTCCACCCTGGAAGCCTTGGATGAACCTGTATCTGGGGTAACTATGATGTCAGGGCAGCTTTTTTGAAGGTCAACCCATGGAAAGCAACAGGCCCGGATAGGATATCCGGACCAGCACTCAGATCCTGCACGGATCAGCTGGCAGGGGATATCGCACACATCTTCAACCCCTCTTTACAACAATGAGGTCCCTATCTGCTTCAAGAAGAAGACCATCATCCTGGTACCTAAGAAAAACCAAGCAGCGTGCCTTAATGACTATCGGGATGTCAGACATCCATCATTATGAAGTCCTTCGAAAGGCGAGTCATGGCACAAATCAATCCCAGCCTCCTGGATTGCCCAGATCCAGTAATGTTTGCCACAGCAGACGCCAATTCCCTAGCCCTGCAATTAACCCTGGAACATCTTGATAACAAGGACATCTACATCAGACTCCTATTTATTGACTACAGCTCAGCCTTCAACATCACGAAACTCATCTCCAAATGTACCCTGGGCCTCGGCACCTTCTTCTTTGACTGGATCCTGAACTTCCTAACTCACAGATCACAATCAGTAAGCAGAGGCAACAACACCTCCTCAATACCAGTGTCCCACAAGGATGTGTTCTCAGCCCCCTACTATACTCCTTATACACCTCTGACTGTGTGGCCAAATTCCCTTGCAACTCCATTTTCAAGTTTGCTGACGACACCACCGTAGTGGATTAGATCTCAAACAACGGTGAGACAGGGTACAGGAATGAGATAGAGACTTTGGTGAACTGATGCGGCAACAATAATCTCTCCCTCAATGTCAACAAAATGAAGGAGATTGTCATCGGCTTCAGGAAGTGTAGTGGAGAACATGCCCCTGTCTACATCAACGGGGACAAAATAGAAAGGGTCAAGAACTTCAAGGTTTTAGGTGTCTAGAGCATCGATTACCTTTCCTGGTCCCCCATGCTAACACTGTAGCTAGGAAAGCCCATCAAAGCCTCTACTTTCTCAGACGACTAAGGAAATTTGGCATCTCAACAACTCCGACAGATGCACCCACAGAAAACATTCTTTCTGCTTGTATCACATATTGGCATGGCTCCTGTTTTGCCCAAGACCACAAGGAACCTGGAGAGGTCATGAATGTAGCCCAATCCATCCAGCAAACCAGCCTTCCATCCACTGACTCTGTCTACACTTCCCACTGCCTCGGAAAAAACAACCAGCATAATTAAGGGCCCACGCAACCCAGGCATTCTCTCTTCCACCTTTTTCTGTCAGGAAAAAGATACAAAATTCTGAGATCGCGTACCAACCGACTCAAGAATACCTTCTTCCCTGTTGCCATCAGACTTTTGAATGGGCCTATCTCACATTAAATTGAGCTTTCTCTACATCCTTGCAATGACTGTAACACTACATTCTGCACTCTCTCCTTTCCTTCTCTATGAACAGTATACTTTGCATAGCGCACAAGAAACAATACTTCTCACTATACGCTAGTACATGTGACAATAACAATTCAAATCAAATGAAAAAGGCACAATTGGAAGATAATGATTGGAATGTGAGTCTTTCCAGGCAATCATGTCTTTACAGGTACAGACAATGCGAGTGGAGAAAGGGATAATCACAGTTAAAGATAACCTGTGATCATCTCTCTCTCTCCACTTGCATTATCTGTACCTGTAAAAACTTGATTACCTGTAAAGACTCGCATTATCATTAGCAAAACCATTGCCTTGCAACTGTATCTTTGTCTCTGTATACTGTGTTTGTGAAACCTACTTTTCCTGTCATCTGGCGAAGGAGCAGCACCTCGAAAGCTTGTAATTCCAAATAAACCTGTTGGACTTTAACCTGGTGTTGTGAGACTTCTTAAAAACATGTGGAGCATGACACAGAGCAAGTGTTAATGGCAGGATTATGGAAGTGGCATAAAGGTGAGGTCTTAAAAGTCGCTAACTGTTTATTTTTTTGCCAGATTTTTGGGTTTAATTTCCTCTGGTTACACATCACATAAAATCTTTTCACATGCTGTTAAAATCTCACTGATTTTAAACAAATTAGTGACTGCTCACAAACACACTGAAGAATTTTCCCTGGGCACATCAATACCAGATGAAATTAGCTCCTTTAATTCTGTTCACCGCTCTTTTTTTAATGACTGTTGTCTCCAGAATATTTTTGCATCAAGTAAATAGCATGCAGGTAAATAGCAAATGGCCATTCAGCCCCACCACTTTTGCCTCTTTTAGTTTGATAAATGGCCTATCCACCCACTTTTTTGGTCCATTTCTATTGATATCCTTACCCGACAGAAATCAGGGTCAAATGAAAGGTTCTTATCCCAGAATATCATAGAATCATAGAACCCTACAGTGCAGAAAGAGGCCCTTCGGCCTATCGAGTCTGCACCAAACACAATCCCACCTCGGCCCTACTCCCATATCCCTACATATTATACCCACTAATCCCTCTAACCTACACATCCCTGGACACTAAGGGGCAATTTCTTAGCATGGCCAACCAACCTAACCTGCACATCTTTGGGCTACATCAGCCTAGAAATAAAACGGAACTCTATTTTGCTGTCACTTACAAAAAAAAAATTAAACATTTCCAGATTAACTGACAAGCTAGACAAAAATAAAATTTAACTTGTCAAACTTGTTCCGCGGTTCACAGCTCTCAGAATTCTTTCGTTCCAGATTATTAGGAACTCAATTGGACATGGCATCCAAATGAGGCCCAGTGAAGGAGCGGACTCAGTGGGTCAAATGGTCACTTTTTAAATTACTTTCTCACGCGAGGCTGATTAACGATTACTCAGGCTCCCTGAGCCGTCTCTCTAGGTCATAGGCTCGGAACTGGTCTTGGGGCAAGAATCTCCTCCAGGAGTCAATGTAACTGATCAGAGTTCAGGACTGGCAATTTTTAGTAAGGATGGCAAGGTAAGGGCTCCTTGGATAATGAAAGAGGTTGCGAATTTAATCAAAAAAGGGCAAAAAAAGCATATGTAAGGGTTAAAAAGCAAAAATCAGACTGGGCCCGTGAGGAATATAAAAAATGCGGCAAAGAACTGAAGCAGGGAGTTAAATGGTTAGATTAACTTATTAGTCATAGAGGTTTACAGCATGGAAACAGGCCTTTTGCCCAATCTGTCCGTGCTGCTTTTTGTTTAAACCCCTAACCTAGTCCCAATTGCCCACATTTGACTCATATCCCTCTATGCCCATCTGTAACTATCTAAATGCTTTTTAAAAGACAAAATTGTACCTACTATCTCTGGTAGCTTGGTCCAGGCACTCACCATCCTCTTGTGACCCTCTGGACACTTTTGTATCTCTTCCCTTAAAACTTATGCCCTCTAGTTTTAGATACCCTTATTTTTGGGAAAATATATTGACTATCTAACTGCTCTACGCCCTCATTATTTTATATGATCATCCCTCAGCCTCCCATACACCAGAGAAAAAAGTCCCAGTCTATCCAGCCTCTCCTTACAACTCAAACCATTAAGTCCAGGTAGCATCCTAGTAAATCCTAAAAACAAGGTTTACGTTTATACTTCAATGAAGTTACCGTGAGATTCCCCCAGTCACCACACTCCAGCGCCTGTTCGGGTCAATGTACCTCATCAGCACGTCTGGGAAGAAACCAGAGCACCAGGAGGAAACCCATGCATACATGGGGAGAATGTGCAAATGCCACACAGACAGTGACCCAAGCAGGGAGTCGAATTTGGTGCCTGGCGCTGTGAGGCAGCAGTGCTAACAACCGTGCCCACCATGCTATCCTGAGAAGAGCAAGGCGGGGCCATGAAATGACCTTGACAAAATTCTTAAAGAGAATCCCAAGACATTTTAAACATCTATTAAAAACAAGCAAACAATTCGGGAGAGGGTGGGGCCACTTAAGAGGAAAAGAAGGGAACTTATGCTTGGTGGCAGAGAATGTGGGCGAGATTCTAAATGAATACTTTACATCAGATAGACGTGACGGAATCATTTCCCCAGAGTTGGAATGTCTAATACTATGGGGTGTACATTTAAGATGAGAGGGGGAAGGTTCAAAGAGATAGAACATAGAACATAGAACATTACAGCACAGAACAGGCCCTTCGGCCTTCGATGTTGTGCCGACCAAAATAAAAAGCAATGCCCCTCCAAACTAAACCATTCCCTTCTCTTCCATATACTTATCAATTAACCTCTTAAACGCCACCAAACTTGGCGCATCTACAACAGCTGCAGGCAGGGCATTCCACTCCCTAATCACTCTTTGAGTAAAGAACCTACCTCTGATATCCGTCCTATAACTCATACCCCTTAATTTAAAGCTGTGTCCCCTCGTGCTAGCTTTCTCCATCCTAGGAAAAAGGCTATCACTGTCCACCCTATCTAAACCTCTAATCATCTTATATGCTTCAATAAGATCCCCTCTTAGCCGCCTCCTTTCTAACGAAAACAATGTAAACGATGTAAAGGGCAAGTGAGTGGTAAGTGTTTGAAATGTGCTGCCTGGTATAATAGGGGCTTTTAGATAAGTACATGCCAGTGCAAAGAATGGACAGATATGGACCAAGAGCAGAAAGAAGGGATTAGTTTAATTTGGCGTCATGTTTGGCACAATGTTATGGGCCAAAGGGCCTGTTCCTGTGTTGTACTGTTCAATGTTAAACCATAGAAACCCTACAGTGCAGAAAGAGACCATTTGGCCAATAGTGTCTGCACCGATCACAAACCTACTCCCACATCCCCACATATTTACCCACTAATCCCTCTAACCTATGCATCTCAGGACACTAAGGGGCAATTTTAGCATGGCCAGTCAACCTAACCGCACATCTTTGGACTGTGGGAGGAAACCGGAGCGCTCGGAGGAAACCCACGCAGACACAGGGAGAATGTGCAAACTCCACACAGACACTGACCCCAGCCGGGAATCGAACCCGGGCCCCTCGAGCTGTGAAGCAGCAGTGCTAACCTCTGTGCTACTGTGCCGCCCAATGTTCTATGTAACTGATTGGAGAATAGTTAACATAATCCTACTATTTGAAAAGGGAGGTAGAGAAAAAAAAGCGGGGAATTATAGACCAGTCAGCCTGATTTATAGCAGGGAAAATGTTAGAGTCCATTATGAAAGATTTGATAGCAGAGCATTTGGAAACCAACTGTAGAATCAGATAGAGTCAGCAAGGATTTACGAAAAGGAAATCATTCTTGACAGATCTACTGGAATTCTTCAAGAATTTAATGAGTAGAGTTGATGAGGGGAATCCAGTGGATGTGGTTTATTTGGACTTTAAGAAAGTTTAAGTCCCAAATAAGAGATTAGCGTGTAGAAATAAATGCAAGGGATTGAGAATAATGTATTGAGATGGATAGAAAATTGGTTGGCAAACTTTTCCTAAATGGCCGGGAGCCACTATTGGGGTGTCGCAAGGATCGGAATGGGGCCCCAGCTATTCACTATATATATTCATAATTTAGATGAGGGAACTAAATGGAATATCTCCAAATTTGCAGATGACACACAGCTGGGGATAGGACAGTGAGCTGTGAGGAGAAGGCGGGGATGCTTCTTCGTCACTTGGACAAGCTGAGTGATTGGGCAAACGCATGGTAGATGCAGTATAATGTGGATAAATGTGAAGTCATCCACTTTGGCAGCAAAAGCAGGAAGGCAGATTGTTATCCTTTTATTTATTTGTGGGACATGGGTGTCACTGGCTGGCCAGTATTTAGTGCCCTTCCCCAGATGCCAGAAGACAATTGGTTCTGGAGTCACACGTGGGCCAGATGGTAAAGGACTGCTGATTTCCTTCCCTAAATAGACATTAGTTTTTACAACAATTGACATTTCTCAACTCCAGTTATTTTTTATTCAATTCAAATCCCACTAACTGCTGTGGCAGGATTCGAATCCCGGTTTCTGGAACATCAGTTGAGTTTCTGGATTAATAGTCAAGCGATAATACCAAATCACGTCACGGGCTCTTAAAGCAAGCGTGCGACCACTTCCATATATTACAGACACAAAGCCACAGAGGGAGATATTAGGTCAGATGACCAAAGGCTCGGTTATAAAGATAGGTTTTAAAGGATTGTCTGAAAGGAGGACAGAGAGATGGAGGTGTTGGGCGTGATTTCAATACCTTGGAGCCCAGGCAGCCGAAGTTGCCAATACCAAAGTGAATAACATGGGATATGCTCCAGAATTAGAAGAGATATTGTGTAAGGTTGTAGGACTGGAACTGAATACAGAGAAAGGGCATGGTTCTGATGCATGAATACCTCTGAGCAAAATTGGTCGAATGCAATTAAAATGACTTTACTTCCCTATTTCCTACGCACCATTCACAAGAACAATAATGGGAATTTTCTTCAGGCGTCTGTTGGAGTTGGGAATGGTCATGTGATAAAGCCTCCAAGAATATCTCCAAAGCATTGAAACATGTAGGATTCTTGAGGGGCGTGACAGGGTCAATGCTGAGAGGACATTTCTCCCCATCGGACCAGGAGCGAGACTCTGAATAAAGGGTGTGCGAATTTAAAACTGAGATGAGGGGGAATTCCTTTTCTGAGGGTTGAGTGTCTTTGGAACTCCTTGCCATCGAGAGCAGAGAGGACAGGGCCATTGTGTTTATTTAAGGCTGAGATAAGTTTCTGATCAATATGGGAATCAACGGTTAGTGGGAAAGGGTAGGAAAGTGGACGTGAGGAATGTCTGATCGGCCACAATCCTACTGAATGGTCGAACGGGCTCGACGGGCTGAATGGCCTATTCCCGTTCCTTGTTCTTACTACCATTGTTAAAATATTCTGCTTACTGCGTACCTGGTAGACCTCCTTCTTCCGCTCAGTAGTCATGGAGGCTCCAGTTGGGTTCCCACCATTCGGAATTGTGTACAGGATCTTTGGGATATCAGAGAGTGGGTTCTTCGCATCCTCTGGCTTCCACATTGAAAGGACGTCTGACAGGGATTGTGGGATGAGTCCGTGCTGATCACTCGAGACGCTGAGGATCTTGCAACCCAGTGGCTGGAGCTGTACCAAAACAAAGGTCAATCACCGATTATTAATCCATACTGTACTGTATTTTAACTGGATGGAAGAGGGAATGACCAAAGTTAAAACTTTTGAAGTTTATTTATTAGTGGCACAAGCAACACTGCAGTGAAGTAACTGTGAAAATCCCCTAGTGGCCACACTCTGGCCCCTGTTTGGGTACACAGAGAGAATTTAGCAAGGCCAATGTATTAACCAGCACATCTTTCAGACTGTGGGAGGAAACCCATTGCAGACATGGGGAGAATGTGCAAACTCCACACAAACAGTGACCACAATCGGGAATTGAAGCTGGGTCCCTGTTGCAATGAGGCAGCAGTGCTAACCACTGTGCTGCCTCAGTATAATTACCAGTCATTGTATTCCCTACCATTAGAGGCCACGAGTGTCAAAGCAATCTTTTGCTGAACTAGGGCTCACTCCCTGTGCTTCGATTAGTAAGAGTGCTGATTGACATGAATTACAATAGTTCCAACTCAATTCAATCCTGTGCCTTTGCAATTTGGTGATTTCAGCCAATGTAGTGTTACAGTTTCCCTGACTTCTAAGGTAGGAAAATATTGATCTATAAAATAATGAGGGGCACAGATCAGCCAGTCAATATCTTTTCCCAAAGGTAGCGGAATCTAAAACTAGAGATCATATGTCTAAGGTGAGAGCGGACAGATACAAAAGTGTTTAGAGGGACAATTTTTTCCACATAGAGGGTGGTGAGGTCTGGAACAAGCTGGCAGAGGTAGTAGTAGAGGCAGGTATAATCTTGTCTTTTAAAAAGCATTTAGATAGTTACATGGGTACGATGGGTATAGAAGAATTTGGGCCAAATGCAGGCAATTGGGATTAGCTTAGGGTTTAAAAAAAGGGCAGCATGGACCAGTTGAGATGAAGGGCCTGTTGCTATGTTATAAAGCTTTATGATTCTATGGTGGTCATTGGAGTGAATGGGCGATAAATTGGTCAAAGATATTCAGAGACTGTACTGGGAATTGTGGTTGTGTGAGAGTGCCAGGGAGGCGAAGGCGGACTCAAGGAGGGAAAGTGAAATAACTCCTCGTAGGCCACTGTCGCTTTTTAGTTACGAACCTATTCCACTCCAAGAATGCTTCAAGTACAAAGTCAGAATCCAGAATGCCAGAGGATCCGACACTTCCATTTTTATCTACAGGTGCACCACTCCCTCATTTCTGTAATGACTTCAACAGGTCCCAAGAGGTTGGGTTCTTGGAGGATGGACTTCTTGATTGAGGTCACAATTGCCTGTCCAATCAGGGAGATCCTACTACAAGAGCCCAAACCTCTTGTGTCCCGTTGAAATCATTCCAAAAATGAGGGAGTGAGTGTGTGCAACATGAGCACAAGGGAAAGCACAGGCACAGGAACAGGAAAATGTGGAAATAAACATAAGCCACATGAAACAGAAATGGTCGAGAGCTTCAAGTTTTTCAGATGAAGTAAAAGCGGGTGGCACGGTAGCACAGTGGTTAGCACTGTTGCTTCACAGCTCCAGGGTCTTGGCTCGAGTCACTGTCTGTGTGGAGTTTGCACATTCTCTTCATGTCTGCGTGGGTTTCCTCCGGGTACTCCGGTTTCCTCCCACAGTCCAAAGGTGTGCGGGTTAGGTTGATTGGTCATGCTAAAAACGGCCCCTTAGTGTCCTGAGATGTGTAGGTTAGAAAGAGTGAAATATGTAGGGATATGGAAGTAGGGCCTTGGTGGGATTGTGGTCGGTGCAGACTCGATGGGCCGAAGAGCCTCTTGCTGTATTGTGGGATTCTATGAGAAGTGATTGAGAAGTTCAAATTTTTCAGATGTCAGATCACCAACAACCTGTCCCGGTCCCTCCATGCCGACACTATAGTTAAGAAAGCCCACGAATGTCTCTACTTTCTCAGAAGACGAAGGAAATTTGGCGTGTCCACTACGACTTTCACCAACTTTTACAGATGCGCCATAGAAGGCATACTTTCTGGTTGTATCACAGCTTGGTAGGGCTCCTGCTCTGCCCAAGACTGCAAGAAAGTACAAAAGGTTGAGATTGTAGCCCGAACCATCACACAAAGCAGCCTCCCATCCACTGACTCTGTCTACACTTGCCAACGCCTCGGAAAAGCAGCCAGCATAATCAAGGACTCCACACACCCCAAACATTCTCTCTTCCACCGGGGAAAAAGATACAAAACTCTAAGGTCACGTATCAATCGAGTCAGGAACAGCTTCTTCCTTGCTGCTGTCAGACTTTTGAACGGACATACCTTATATTTAGTTGATCTTTCTCTACACCCTAGCTATAACTGTAACATTACATTCCACATTCTCTCATTTCCTTCTCTATGTCTTAACTTTCAAGAGATGATTTTAATGGTATACTTTGACCATATAGTGAACAAGAAACAATACTTTTCACTGGACAGGAATACACGTGACAATAATAAATCAAATCAAATAGAGAGAGCTTGCAAGCAAATGACTAAATGAGCAAGTGAGGCACTTCCAAATTATTAGGATATTCAGTCAATGAGGTACCTTTGAAGTGTAGTTACTATCACAATTCAGGGAAAGACGGCAACTCATTTATGAACAGCAAGATCCCATAAGTTATTATATGATGGCTTGGTAAATCGCCTGTTTACAGAGATGTTTGGGTGGGGATAAATATTGAGCAGGGCAACTCTGTGAGCAGAGCAACCCCATGGTTCTCTGAATAGTGCGATGGGATCTTTATTGTTCACCTGAGAGGGCAGAGGGAGCATTGCTTCGGTATCCTATCCGGAAAGTTTCAGATCTGACAGTGGAGCATTCGCTTCTCAGGGGTGTCAGCCGAGACTTCTGTGTTCGAGTCCTAGGGGTGGGCTTGGAACCCCACCACCTTCAGACTGGGCCTCGGGAGAGCTACCGCTGCCACACGGATTCTTCAGGCCTAATTCTATCCATGGAATGAAAATTGGAATGGCCTTTCGGCATAGGCGGAGACACAGGAACAGTCCTTTATTCAAGCAAACTCTCAGCAAACTTTACCGTGATTAATGTCCCCGGATAGGTTGGGGTGTCTAGAAGAATGGTGTCACCAGGATTGATGAGCATCTCGAATATCTGAAAGAGAGAAATCCATTGTTTAAACCACAGGTTTGAGAATACGCATCTCCCCCCCAAGTGCCCCGTATCGCCATTGGGAATCACTCGGTAGCCTTGGAGGATAACTGGGCAAAGATCAAAGCAAGATAATGCTGGAATCTGAACCAAAAGCAGAAAATGCTGGAAAATCTCAGCAGGTCTGACCACACCTGTGGGGACTGAACAGAGTCAATGTCTTGAGTCAGGGATGACCCTTCCTCAGAGCTAAGGGCAAAGACCATAAGACATAGGAGCAGAGTTAGGCCACTCGGCCCATTGAGCCTGCTCTGCCATTCAATCGTGGCTGATGGTTTTCTCATCCCCATTCCAATTGAGTGTTGGGAGTTCCCTTATTAATCAAGAACCTATTTATCCCTGTCTTAAAGGCACTCAATGACCTGGCTTTCACCAGAGGCCAAGAGAGTCAGCAGAGATTTATTCTATGAGGCTGGAGGGATGAGGGGCAAAGAGGTTTCTCCTGAGTTCCACAGTGAAGTTAGTAGGGAATATCTTACACTCGCAGAAACCCATTAAGCTATTGTGGAGAAATTGGTTTCGTTATTGCACCAGTTTTCCATTAAACTCCGATCTGGTGCCATTCCATTCATCTCATGCAATCCCCAGACAATTCCTTCAACCTCTTTTATATTGTCCCCATTCCTCCGCCCTACTCCTCCTTCCTACGCCACCTCCATTCCATTCTTCCTGAGCTATTTGGCACCAACCCCCTGCTCACTGTTTCCCCCCAACCTGTCCCTATCCCCATGGCTGCCATGCCATGAGAACATTAGAAATGCACAGGATGAGGGACAATGGGGTGGGAGACCTGCATGCAGGCCTGCTGAGGTGGCTGGTCAGAGGTCCAAGAATTGGATGGTCAAGGGGTACTATCTGCCTCTCTTTCCAGCCTACGTTCGTGGCCATGAGCTCCATGGAAAATTGTAGTGTCCACTGGTATATTTGAGACGTGGCATGAGCTGTGGGCATGTTGAGGATTGGAGTGCATTATAGAAACTAGAAGCTTGGAGTAGGCCATTCAGTCCTTCGAGCCTGCTGTGCCATTCGTTTTGAACACGGCTCATCACAGAATTCAATATCCTGATACCCACCTTTCCCCCCCATATCCCTTTAGCCCTAAGAGCTATATCTAATTTCTTCTTAATCAGAGAACATTTTGGCCTCATTTACACTCTGTGGTAGTGAATTCCACACATGCACCACCCTCTGCGAGGGTGGAATTTCTCTTCACCTCAGTTCTAAAAGGTTTACCCCATATCCTTAATCTATAACCCCTCGCTCCCCATCATTGGGAACATTCTTTCTACTCTGTCTAACCCTGTTAGAATTGTATAAAATTTCTATAAGATCCCCTCTCACTCTCCTAAACTCTAGGGAATATAATCTTAATTGACCAAGTCTCTCATTAGCCCTGAAAGCAACATGTCAGTTGAGTTATAAAGCTTTCCTTCCTTTCAGGGGCTATCTCAATACCCTAATTGTTTAGTTAAAACATGAACGAGAAGAACATTAGAAGTAAGAGCTGGAAATGATCTTATAATCCATTGCGCCTGCTCTGCCACTCAATATGGGTGTAGCTGATAGTCATCCTTATCTCCATTTTCCCTCGTGCACTGCATATCTCTTGATTCCCTGGGAGAACAAGGGAGAATTTTCTACGGCAAGCATAGTGGACGGGAACACGGACCAGGGGAAGACCTTGGGTGGGATTTCCCGGTCTTGGGGAGAGTGCGGTCAGAAAATCCCGCCCCAAATGTCTGTCTATCTCAGCCTTAGTGCATTAATTGACGATATGTAAACCCTCTGGAGTAGAGAATTCCAATGATCATAACATCGCCCCCCCCCCCAATCATCCAGTTGTGGAAATTTCTCTTCATTTCGGTCTCTTATCCAGAGACTGTATCTCCCCCCCACTCCATGTTCTGGATTCCCCAGCCAAGGAAAACAATTTTTTGTCCTCTCTTATTCTTTAGTGGGCTTCACTGGCAAGGTTAGTATTTATTGCTCCTGAACTCAGTGACTTGCCAGGCTATTTCAGAGGGCAGTTACAAATCAACCACATTGCATTGTGTCTGGAGTCACATGTAGGCCAGACCAGAACAAGGTGGTCGTTACCCTTCTCTCAAGGACATTAGTGTACCGGATGGTTCTTATAACGATCAATGCAAGTCGTCATGGTTATCATTAGTTCCGTTACTAAGACTAGCCTTCAATTCCAGACTTTTCTTTATGGGCAGCATGGTGGTTATCATTGCTGCCTCACAGTGCCACGGACCGTGGTTCGATTCCCAGCTTGACCCACTGAATGTTTGGAGTCTGCGCATTCTCCCCATGTCTGTGTGGGTTTCCTCCGGGAGTTCCGGTTTCCTCCCACAGTCCGAAAGACATGCTGGTTAGGTGCATTGGCCGTGCTAAATTCTCCCTCAGGGTACCCGAACAGGCACCAGAGTGTGGCGACTGGGGGATTTTCATAGTGACTTATTGCAGCGTTAACGTAAACCTATTTGTGACACTTATAAATAACCTTTAACTGAATTTAAATTCCACCAAATACTATAACGAGATTTGAACTTATGTCTCTTTAGCTTCAATCTAGGCCTTCGATTATCAGTCTAGCGACATGACCACTTTACTGCTTTCTTTCCTATTTGCTAATCTCTGAGTATATATCCTGACAAGCTCCTTCAGAATTTTATTTCTCTTAATGAAATTACCTCTCATTTTCCTGAATTCCAGAGGATATAAGCCCAATTTACTCTGCATCCCCTCTCATTATTTCTGCCCTCCAATTGCCATACCTCACTACACCACCTTAATCCCCCAGCTATATTATTGGGTTCTACTTGCCTTTTGACCTGCATACAGCAGTATTTAATAAAATCCTCATCTGTTATTAGACAGCATGGTGGACTGCGGTTTGCACCACTGTCTCACAGTGCCAGGGACCTGGGTTCAATTCCAGCTTTGGGTCAATGTCTGTCCGGAAACCGCATGTTCTTCCCACATCTGTGCGAATTTCCACCGGGAACGCTGGTTTCCTCTCACAATACGAAAGATGTGAGGGTTAAGTGGATTAGCCATGGGAAATGTGTGGGGTTACAGGGATAGAGGGTGGGGGAAAAGGGCAAGATACACCTCGAAAGAGTTGGTGCAGACTCAATGGGCCAAACAGCCTCCTTCAGACCGTTTTGATTCTATGACTTTATGAAATTAACTCCTTCCCATATCATCCTTCACAGCTCTACCTTTTCCATTCTTCCCAGGCCGTCCCCATTACAGATCCTCCCACCTCCACACCTCCTCCTTATACACCTTCCCATGCATCCCAACCATGCAGAAATTGCCTTACGATTGGGGAGACTGTGCTGTAAACCTGAGCACCTCTGGGGTGACAAATGCTTTATTGGATATTTAAAACACTTTTAACATTTCATTGTTGGGTGCATCCTAATGCTACCCATCAGATAAACCAACAGAAGGAGATGCACTCCTTAAACTGACCAATTAAAATGGTCCGGACAGATAAAGAACTGCATCATTCTTATTATACATTCATGGTCCCTAATTTTGGACTTAGAAGTCCCAACATTTTTGCTACATTTGGAGTGGCACAGTCATTAGCACTGCTGCCTCACAGCGCCCGGGACCCAGGTTCAATTCCAGCCTCAGATCACTCTCTGTACCCAGTCTGCACATTCTCCCTGCGTTGGTGTGGGCTTCCTATGGGTGCTCTGGTTTCCTCCCACAGTCCAAAGATGTGTAAGTTAGGTGGATTGGCTATGCTAAGTTGACCCTCAGGGTGCCAAGATGCACAGGTTCAGGGGATTAGCAAATCCATGGGAGAGGGCATGGGTAAAATGCTCTGCTGGGGAGTCGGTGCAGGCTTGATAGCCCAATTTCAGTACTGCAGAGATTTTATGATTTGCCCTAACGTAAAATGGCATCTATCTCCCCTAAAATATCTTTAATCTGCAGACAGAAATGAAGAACGTGCTTGAAATTACACAGAGAAACTGTTTTTTTTAGATCATTTTGCATTTGTTACTTGTTAGTAAGTCATCTTTCAGTTTTCATAGGAAGAAAATCCTCTTCCAACAATGTCTTTGTGTAATCTGGTGTTTTTTTAATATTCATTCATAGGATGTGAGTGTCACTGGCTGGCCAGCATTTATTGACCATCTCTGAGAACAGTTGAGAGACAACTACATTGCTCTGGAGTCACATGTAGGTCAGACTGGATAAGGTCAGCAGATTTCCTTCCCTCAAAGACATTAGTGAACCAGATGAGTTATTGCCACAATTGACAACGGTTTTCATGGTCATCTGTAGATTTTTAATTCCAGATTTTCTTTTTAATTGAATTCAAATTCCACTATTTGCCGTGATGGGATTTGAACCCAGGTCTCCCGAAACTTTAGCTGAGTTTCTGGATTAATAGTCTAGCGATAATACCAGGACACCACGGCTTCTCAGCTAAGGGGACTGCTGGATCAGGTGTGCTGATTGGTTCAACCCTCCCCCTCCTCACCTTACTGAGTCCATCCTGACTGCCGTTGGTGACACACAGGGCCATCTGTCCTTGTTCAGGGCTGTAGTTGATGGTTGGAGGATTATGAATGCATTTTTGCAGGTCCTTCAGCCAGGAGATCAACTCTGGAAGTCTGCAACACACAAAGTGACACTTGATCATCACTTTGGAGATCTATCTGAAAGACCGTGGCTCAGGTACAAGGCGAAATTCATCTTCCTCCTCAAAAATGGAATCTGGGCCTGGTATAATTTCTCTGCATCTGATAACTTGATGTTGAAATGGCATTTTCCTAGCTTTCAAAGCCACTTGTTATTCCTACTACTTCAATATTGACTCTTTAATGATAAGAGATATGCGGAACATCTTTCACTGTTCTTTAACAGAGGCCATGAATGACAGAATCACACAAAATGGTCTGCTGGTGGCCAGCGGTCAGGGGCATTCGGCCTCTGACCTTCGGGTAAGCATTCTCCAAGGTGGCCTTCATGATACACGACAGTGCAGAGTCGCTGAGCAGAGACTGATAGCCAGGTTCCACACACACGAGGACGGTCTTAACAGGGATCTTGGGTTCATGTCACACTATCTGTAACCCCCATGACTTGTCTGGGTTTGCAAAACCTCACTTACTGTGTCTCCATCTCTTTAACCTGGCCTTAATGCTCCTTCCACTCACATTGTTAGCCACTTTAACACTTGAATAGCGGGTTAGGTGTAAAGATTCGCATTCTAATCAGTAATCTGTAAACTGTCTGTGCTGTTATATGTGCTATGGCTCTGGAGTCACATGTAGGTCAGATTGCCAGAATACCTCATTCACCTGACAAAGAGGTCGAAACACCTTGAAAGCTTGTGAGTTTACTGTCAAATAAATCGGTCGGACTTAAACCTGGTGTTGTCAGACTTCTTACTGTGTTTACCCCAGTCCAACACCGGCATCTCTATATCATGGCCAGCAATCTTAAACAGGGCAACCCAACCACAGGGCAGGCAAGGCTCAGGGTAGCCCACCCTTGGGTAGTCCACCGGCAGAGCAGCCACCCGCAGGACAGCCCACCACCCTCAGAGTCACTTCCTGCCCAGCTGCAATCCTTAGCCTGTGGCTGTTCAGGCCACACCCTGCTCCAAAGGCCTCACAACCCAACTCTCACCCCTCACCTCTCTCTCTCCCTCCCTCCAATCCTGGTGCCTGCTCCTCTGGCCCTGCCAATACACCGCGGACTTACCTGTTGGCTGGCCTCGCAGCACTTTGCTCTGCAGTTCCAGCAGTGGCTACTGTATCTGGTGGTACCGTTGCCAGATTAGCTGACCTGAAATCTGGCAGGCAGCTCCAACACGTCATTAAGAAGGCAAATAACGTTTTGGCCTTCATTGCAAAGGGGTTGTCATTTAAGAACAGGGAGATTTAGTCACAATTGTATGGGGCGACTGCACAAGGCTTGGCAAAGATTGTATCCTTCAAAGGTTTAGCTAGGCTCTCATCCACCGATGCCACTTGATGTGTTGCTCAATCCACCGCCTTGTTCAGGTTGTATATAACCTACATGGGAATGCAGGTGACCAACAGGCCACGCACAACAAGCAACATGACAATCTTAAAGGGCAAGAAACAAATAATGGGCTGTGGGTGGCACAGTGGTTAGCACTACCTTCTCATAGCGCCAGGGAGTCAGCTTGGGTCACTGTCTGTGTGCAGACTGCACATTCTCCTTGTGTCTGTGTGGGTTTCCTCCAGGTGCTCCAGTTTCCACCCACACTCCAAAGACGTGCAGGTTAGGTGGATTGGCCAAGCTCCATTAGTGTCAGGGAGATTAACAGGGTAAATATGTGGGGTTATAGGGATCGAGCCTGGCTGAGATTGTTGTTAGTACAGTCTCGATGGGCCGAACAGCCTCCTTCGCATTGTAGAGCTTCTATCAAATGAATATTTGGGGGGAACATTGGTTACAACTGCAGGTTTTGTTTTCCTTAAAGAGACCTTAAATGAACCAGTAGAGTTTTGAGGGCAATCCAACAGCTTCACGGTCATTTTGACTGACACCAGTTTTTTAGAAACATAGGGCTGAGTTTGCCTACTTCTGCCCCTTTGATCCTGCTCTCCCAATCAATCAGATCATGGTTGATCTCTCCCTACTATCAAATGCAACTCCCTACGTGTTTCCCGTACCCCTTATATTTATTAGAAATATATCATTTTTAAGTTATTCGTATCAGAAGTAGGCTTACATTAACTCTGCAATGAAGTTATTCTTGAAACCAGTCAGTGACTCCGACTCCAGTGTGCTGCAGGGCAACGAGTTCCACAAATTCACCACCCTCTGTGAGAAGTAACTCCTTCTCATCTCAATATTAAATCTACCACCTACACTGGTGACTTCTTGTTCTAGATTGCCCCCTAAGAGGAAACATTTGCTTTACATTTACTTTATCAATTCCTTTTATTATTTAATACACCTCAATTAGATCCCTTTCACCTTTCTAAATTCCAGCTAGTATAAGCCTCTACCCGTGTCTACGTGGATTTCCTCCGACTGCTCTGCTTCCCTCTGAAAGACGTGCTAGTTAGGTGGATTGACCATTCTAAATTCTTCCTCGGTGTACCCGAACAGGCACCAGAGTGTGGCGACTAGGGGATTTTTACAGTAACTTCACTGCAATGTTAATAGAAGCCTACCACTAATAAATGAACTTAACAAATTGTTTAATCTCTCCTCACGCGTCAATCCTTTCATCCCCGGAATCAACTAAGTATATAACCTGAATTTAAATTCTGTGCCTCTAATTGTAGCCACGGCGGAGTAATTCAGTGAGAATAGGTGATAAGTAAGTTTCTCATTACCCTGATGAAGCCGAATACTGCAGTGCCCTGTTCATTATATCTGGACCAAAGGTTATCTTCAGGCCATCCTTGATGGTGAAGCTGGCCTTCTCAAAGGGGAACATGTTGGGGTTTGGCATTCCAGAGGCCAAAGTGATCATGGTTTTGGGGCTCCTTAGCAACAGCTCAGCTGGAAAGAAGCAGAAACACCTGGGTCACAACTGCAAAGTCAGGAGTCAAGAAAAGCAAGGTTAGGCGGACTTACATTGATAACATGAACCCTGTTCTTGTGAGCGACACAGTGGTTAGCACCACTGCCTCACGGTGCCAGGGATCTGGATTCAATTGGGCGACCGTCTGTGCAGGGTCTGCATGTTCTCTCCGTGTCTGCGTGGGTTTTCTCCAGGCGCTCTGGTTTTCTCCCACAATCCAAAAATGTGCTGGTTAGGTGCGCTGGCCATGCTAAATTCTCCTTCAGTGTACCCAAACAGGCACCAGAGTGGTGACTTCATTGCAGTGTAATGCAAGCCCAATAGTAACACTAATAATACATAAATTGTTCACTGCAACTCTCGTGATTAGTTAACTAAAAGACAAATGGGTGGGATTTTGCACCCCCTTGCCCTGCCACTGATCGGTGGTCTAAGGCGTTGTGTATGACCCACCATCCGCAGCAAAGAATCATAGAGTCCTTACAGTACAGAAGGAGGCCATTCGGCCCATTGAGTCTGCACCAATCAACAACCCAGGCCCTATTCCTGCAATCTTCATTACTCTGCTAATCCCCTGACACTAAGGGGAAATTTATCATGGCCAATCAATCTAATGGAGCGTGGGAGGAGACAGGAGAATCCGGAAGAAACCCCCATAGACATGGGGAGAATGTGCAAACTCCACCGCCAGTGGTCATGTCGGCCGAACCAGAAGATCCGGCCAGGGCGGGGGGAAGGTATAGGAAAACTTCAGTGAAAGAATCTGCCGATTTTTAAGCCAAAAAAAGTCACTGTGCCCATTCACTTGTTAAACTGGTTTTACTGGAATAGTCCCAAGTCTAGGGATGTCTCAATCAATTAGCCATAATGTTGCAATGAGTCATTACTGAAGCTCAAGACTGGGCGTTAGTCATAATGAGCTTGTAATACAATGATGCAAAACAGAAGTAGGAAGAGGCCAAAACGCTGGAAAATCTCAGCAGGTCTGGCAGCATCTGTAAGGAGGGAAAAGAGCTGGTGTTTCTGTTTGCCGCGTTATAAAGGAGGATGTGGAGGCATCGGAAAGGGTGCAGACGAGGTTTACCAGGATGTTGCCTGGTACGGTGGGAAGGACTTATGGAGTAGAGGCTGAGGGACTTGAGGTTATTTTCATTAGAGAGAAGGCTGAGACGTGACCTAATTGAAGCATACAAGATGATCAGAGGGTTAGATGGACAGTGAGAGCCTTTTTACTTGCATGGTAATGGCTAACACGAGGAGCATAGCTTTAAATTAAGGAGTGGTAATTATAAGACGGATGTAGGTTCTTTACTCAGAGGGTAGTAAGGGCGTGGAATGCCCTGCAGCATTAGCGGACTTGCCAACTTTAAGGGCATTCAAATGGTCAGTGGATAGGCATATGGATAACATTGGAATAGTTTAGGTTAGAGGATCATTAGATTGGTTCCACTGGTCGGCGCAACATCGAGGGCCGAAGGGCCTGTACTGCGCTGTAATCTTCTATGTTCCATGTTTCAAGTCCAGATGACCCTTTGTCGAAGCTTTTCTCTTTTGGTTTCGGATTCCAGCATCCGTAGTCATTTGCTTTTATTTAATAGGAGGATGCCATTTGGCCCATCAAGCCTGCTCTGCCACTCAAGGAAATGATAACTAATTCGAACGCAGCCTGAACTCCACTTTCCTGACCACCACCTCCCGCCGCATAACCCTTGACAATCAAGAGTCTGCTCTCTGGGGAAGAAGAATTCCACAAACTCCCCTCCACCCCAACCCCCCCACCCCACCACATCTCCATCTTATTTTTAAGTCATTTGCTCATTTTTGATTAAATCAAATTACTGCGGATGCTGGAAATCAGAAAGAAAAACAGTAGATATTGTATAGACTCAGGAGAGAAACAGAGTTCTGATCGAAATGATGCTCCTACAAGTTAAGGAAATTCCATTGACAGCAGCAAGAGCAGAAGATCCTGCCTCTGGCCAATGGCGTGTCGCTTCCCACTTTGGGAACAACACCGCGGGGAGGCCAGAGAATTGCTACCAGCTACAATAACACAAGTACTTTCTCAGGAGATGAAGGAAATTTGACATGTCAGCTACGACTCTCACCAACTTTTACAGGTGCACCTCAGAAAGCATCCTTTCTGGTTGTAGCATAGCTTGATATGGCTCCTGCTCTGCCCCAAGACCGCAAGAAATTACAAAAGGTTGTGAATGAAGCCCAGTCCGTCACTCAAACCAGCCACCCATCCATTGACCCCATCTAGACTTCCCGCTGCCTTGGAAAAGCAGCCGGCATAATCAAGGACCCCAAGCACGGCCAGACATTCTTCCACCGGGAAAAAGATACAAAAGCCTGAGGTCACGCACCGACCGACTCAAGAACAACTTCTTGCTTGCTGTTGTCAGACTTTTGAATGCACTTATCTCGCGTTAAGTTGATCTTTTTCTACCTCACTATAACTGTAACACGACATTCTGCACTGTCCTTTCCTTCTCTATGAATGGTATGCTTTGTCTAGCATGTAAGAAACAATGCTTTTCATTGTATCCCAACACGTGTAAAAATAATAAATGAAATCAGATCAAATCTAATTCAATTCCACTGTTAGCCTTTGAGCAATTTGAATGACTAAGTTTTCCAAATGATTGGAGTTTGTCAGGCTTCAATGTTTTGATCCCTGATCAAGGATCCTGCTGATATCAATCAGTTGGAAACCGATGGCCGATTTGTGATGCAGAATAATGGCAACAGCGCATGTTCAACTCCCGTACCAGCTGAGGTTACTCATGAAGGCCCGCCTTCTCAACTTTGCCCTTCGTCTGAGGTGTGGTGATCCTCAGGTTAAATCACCACCAGTCAGCTGTCCCCCTCAAAGGGGAGAACAATCTGTGGTGAGCTGGGACTACAGTGACTTTGCCTTGTGTTAAGTATTATTTGAGAGAATGCTGCCACTTGTTAGAAAGCAAAGATGTGCTGGCACTAAATGGATTATAGAATCCCTAAAGAGCAGAAGGAGACCATACAGGTCTGCACTGATCACAATTCCACCCAGCCCCTATCCCCGTAGCCCCGCTTATTTATCCTAGCCAGTCCCTCTGACACTCAGTGGCAATTTAGCACGGCCAATCAACCTAACCCGCAAATCTTTGGACTGCGGGAGGAAATTGGAGCACCCAGAGGAAACCCACGCAGACACGGGGAGAATGTGCAAATGCCGCACAGACAGTGACCCAAGCCGGGAATTAAACCCGGTCCCTGGCACTGTGAGGCATCCCACTCTTTATGGGACTTATTATTTTACGTGGTGGGCAGAAAGTTTTTCACTCCTCGATCTGGAGGCAGGTGAGTTGAGCTTACTGTACAAAAGTCAAGTTTTCTCAAGTTTTCTCAGCTATTAATGTTTAGCTGGAGAATTTTGAATCATTGCTGAGTAGGACAGTACAAAGCACATAAAACCCAAGGCTCAGGTTAATGTCCTGTGGATATGGGTTCAAATACCACCTCAGCCACAGGTCAATGTTAAATCCAGTTAATTAGCTTCAAAACTCTGTTCAAGTTTATTTATTAGTGTCACTAGTTAGGCTCACATTAGGTACACTGCGAGGGGAAGAATTTAGTGTGGTCAATGCAGCTAACCAGCATGCCTTTCAGACCATGCGAGAGCACCCAGCAGAAACCCACACCGACACAGGAAGAATGTGCAGCCTTAGAGGGCCAAAAGGGCCTGTTTCTGCACTGTAATTGTTTTTTGTTGTATGTGGAAATAAAGTAGAACGTGTTTGGTAGTGACAGACTTGTTCCTTTACTCACTCAGCTCTCGAATTGGTGATGGTTTCCGTGCTGCACTGACTGCATTGATATAGCGGGCATAATTCATGATGCCTGTAAGAAAGAATGATATATTTTTAACATATGGGAAACAATAGCAAGACAGTTTAAAGATGTGGGGGTTAGGGAGATTAGCCATGGTAAATCCTATACACATTACTGTGCAGAAAGAGGCCATTCGGCCCATCAAGTCTGCACCGACAACAATCCCACCCAGGCCCTACTCCCATATCCCTACATATTTACCTGTTAATCCCTCTAACCTACACAACTCAGGACTCTAAGGGGCAATTTAGCACAGCCAATGCATCTAACCAGCATATCTTTGGACCGTGGGAGGAAACTGGAGCATCCGGAGGAAACCCATGCAGATACAGGGAGAACATGCAAACTCCACACAGACAGTGACTCAAGGCTGGGAATCGAACCTGGGTCACTGGCACTGTGAGGCAGCAGTGCTAACCACTGTGCTACTGTGTTTCCAAATACACATCCTTACACACGCTTCCTTTTTCCTCTTGACAAGACATTCAACCTCCTTTGTGAGCCATGGTTCCCTCACTTGGCGAGTTCCTCCCTGCCTGACAGGGACATACCTATCAAGTTCCTTGAACAAGCTCCAATTTTCGTTTGTGCCCATGCCTGACAGTTTCTGTTTTCAACTTACGCTTCCTAATTCTTGCCTAACCGCATCATAATTGCCCCTACCCCAATTAGAAACCTGCCCTGCCGTGTGACCCTATCCCTCTCCATTGGACACCGAATTGTGGTCACTATCTCCAAAGTGCTCTCCCACAAACAAATCTAACACTTGGCCCAGTTCATTACCAAGTCCAATGTGGCCCCCACCTCTTGTCGGCTTACCCGCATATTGTGTCAGGAAGCCCATCTGCACACACTGTATAAAAACTGCCCCATCCAAAGGTATTCAAGCTATAAAGGTTCCAATCAATACTAGGAAAGTTAAAATCCTTCTGTGATCTCCACACCCATCTGCTTTGCCATTTCCTCCTCCGCATCTCCATTACTATTTGGGGGCCTATAGAAAACTCCTAACATCTGATCCTTTCCTATTTCTAACTTCAGCCCACATTATCTCAATAGCAGATCTCCCTCGAAATGCCTTTCAGCAGCCGTTAAACTGTCCTTGATTAACAGTGCTGCTCCTCCACCTCTTTTACCGCCTTCCCTACTCTTACTGAAACACCTATACTCCTGAACCATTCCTGTCCCTGCTCTAACCATCTCTTCATAAGGGCCACAACATCATAGTCCCAGGTATCAATCCACGCTCCAAATTCACCTACCTTATTCCGGATGCTCCTTGCATTGAAGTAGATACACTTCAACCCACCATCCTGACTGCCTGTACACCTTGGTGACCTTGATACTCTCCTCTGTACCTCATGGTCCTCAACACTGGCTTTTGGACTACAGCTCATTTTCCCAACTTCCTGACAAGTTAGTTTCACCCCCCCCAACCCCAAATGAAGAGTCCTACCAAATTTCCCTCCCAGGTGACCCTCTGGTTGAGGTGCAAACCGTCCTGTTTGTACAGGTCCCACCTTCCCCAGAATGTACTCCAATTATCGAAGTAAATGAAACCCTCTCTCCTACACCATCCCTGCAGCCACATGTTAATCCGCACTCTCTCCCCATTCCTCAACTCACCAGCAACAAACCAGAGATGACAACATGCTCTGTCCTGGCTCTCAGCTTCCATCCTAGCTCCCTAAATTCCTGTTTTAAATTCCCATCCCTTTTCCTACCTATCTCGTTGATGGCGCTGTGCACCACTACCTGCGACTAATCCCCCTCCGCCTGAAAATACAGTCCGAGATGTCACGGGCCCTTGCGCTGTAGGGATTTTATCATTTTAAATGATGGTTTAATGAAAATTTTATACATTGCGCATTTAAATTCAGCGGGTTGACAGGTCTGATCTGAGGTCCTTGAACTCTGTCCCCCAAGGGTAGTAATCTCAGAATTGCTACCTGTGTCAGTGAGGGTAAGAGTAGGATGCTCGGGCAGATGAACGTGTGGATGAGAAAGTGGTGTAGGGGACAGGGTTTCAGAATTCTAGATCACTGGGACTTCTTCTGGGGCAGGTGGGACCTGTACAAGAGAGACGGATTACACCTAACCACAAGAGGACCAATATACTTGAAGGAAGGTTTGCTGTGTTATTGGGGAGTGTTTCAACTAGATTTGCCAGGGGGATGGGAACCAGAGTGCCAGAGCAGATAGTGGAGCGAAGGTGAAAATAAATGATGATAGTTCATGCAGAATCAAAAATAGAAGGATTGTGTGTGGTGGTAATAATCTTCTGAGCTATATCTATATTTCAATGCCAGGGGTATTATGGGGAAGGCAGACGAGTTGAGAGTGTGGATTGACACATGGAATTATGATATTATAGCCATTAGTGAAATTTAGTTACAGGAGGGACAGGACTGGCAGCTCAATATTCCTGAGTTCCGATGTTTCAGATGCGATAGAGGCAGAAGGATGAAGGGTGGGTGGGGGCGGGGTGGTCACTGGCATTGCTAGTCAGTTGCAGCAGTGCTCAGGCAGGACAGATTAAAGGGCTTGTCTACCGACGCCATACGGGTGGAGCTGAGAATCAGGAAAGGTATGATGGGGTTGTATTATAGACCACTCAATAGTCAGCGAGAATTGGTAGAGCAAATCTGCAGGGAGATAGCAGCCAACTGCCGGTAACAGAAAGTTGTGATAGTAAGGGATTTTAATTTTCCAATGTAGATTGGGACTCCCGTACTGTTAAAGGTCTAGACGGGGTGGAGTTTGTAAACTGTGTTCAGGAAAATTTTCTGAATCAATATAAAGAGGTACCAACTAGAGAGGATGCAATATTAGATCTCCTATTGGGAAATGAGTTAGGGCAAGTGACAGAAACGTGTACAGAGGAACACTTTGGTTCCAGTGATCATAACACCATTAGTTTCAACTTAGATCATGGATAAAGATAGGTTTGGTTCTCTGGTTAACTACTGGACTGGAAAAATGCCACATTTGAAGAAACGATCTAAAAAGCGTAGATCGGGACAGGCTGTTCTCTGGCAAGGATGTGATTGGTAAGTCGGAGGCCTGCAAAGGAGAAATTTTGAGAGTGATTCTGCTCTATGACTACTTTTGAAAAGTAGGGCATTCCACTGATGCGCTGACCTGTAGTCACACCTTATTTAACTTCACAAAGACAGATTAGAAATGTGATGCCAAGAATCTGAAATAAAAAGTGAAAGAGTTGTCAGCGCGTCTGTGCGGAGGGAAGCAGAGTTAAATTATCTCAGGTTAACGACTTTTAGTTACTGTTTCTGACAATGGGTCATTGGGTCTGAAACATTAACTCTGGTTCGCTCTCCACTGAAACAGGTAATTTGTGCATTATCACGTGGCATGTTTACGGCAATATTTCCCCCTCCTTCACATCTCTCACATGTTTCAACAGATGTAAAGTGTATTGGGATGTCCCGAGAGTGTGTCAGGTGCTATATAAATGCAAGTTCCTTCTTTTTTAAAAATTTTTTTGTTTCAAATATTTATTCCATCCAAAAAACTAAATTTCAATTGAACCCAATTTATGGGCCCCACAAGAGAGACAAATAAGATCCAAGCTGATAAGGTGAGGCATTGCATCCCATCTTGGGCTTGATCTGACTCTTCAACTGAGCTAAAAAGGTCGAGGTGGCTTTTTCTGAGGAAATGGTATCTGAAGGAATCATAGGACCTAATAGTGACTACGATAGGACTTTTAAGAGGCGTCTTGACAAATAAAGTTAATTTATTTGTCACAAGTAAGGCTTACATTATCACTGCAATGAAGTGAGTGAAATTCTCCTAGTTGTCACACTCCGGTGCCTGTTTGGGTCAATGTGCCTAACTAGAATGTGGGACGAAACCAGAACACCCAGAAGAAACCCACGCAGACACGGGGAGAACGTGCAGGCTCCACATAGACGGTGACCCAAGCTGGGAATCAAACGCAGGTCTCTGACAGCGAGGCAACAATGCTAACCACTGTGCCAAATAGGTGGGAATAGAGGGATATGGTCCCCAAAAGGGAGGGGGTTTTAGTTCAGTCAGGCTGCATGGTCAATGCAGGCTTGGAGGGCCAAAGGGCCTGTTCCTATGCTGCAATTTTCTTGGTGCTTTAACCCCTATATTGCAGAAAGAGACCATTCAGCCCATCAAGCCTGCACCAACAACAATCCCACTCAGAGTCCATCCCAGTAACCCCACACATTTATCCAGGCGTACATGTGATTCCAGAGCCACAGCAACGTGGTTGGTTTTCAACTGCCCTCTGAAATGGCCTGGAAAGACACTCAGGTCAAGGGCAACTAAGGGATGGGCAATAAATGCCAGCCAGCCAGCGACACCCGTGTCCCACAAATGAATATATGAAAAAAATTGTTAAGAGGCAGATACGCAGACACAGGCATGATGGGCCAAATGGCCTCTCCTTCTGCACAATAACAATTCTGTGAGCGGAAAGGTGCAAAAGTGAAGTTGAAGTGTTGAAGGGAACGCACAAACCTCAATACAAACCCATTTACACAGCCCTTCAAACATCACCTGCCAGCAGTGTGTACAGTCTGCGCACTGGACTATTCTCAACCATCTTAGAAACCATTAAACCAAACTGGAAGCAAATCATCCTTTTGACTGTCTAAGGAGGAGAAAGGATCCTCATAAGTGCCCAAAACCCCCTCTCCATCCCTCATTTTCTGATACAGGGAGAACGTGCCAACTTCACATAGGCAGAATTCAAAGAACAAAGAACAAAGAACAAAACAGCACAGGAAACAGGTCCTTTGGCCCAACGAGCCCGCGCCGCCACCCCGATGTTCCCACCTCTACCTGCGATCCCTGTCCACGTTTATAGATCTATGGATTAAAAACCAAATTTGAAACAATTTAGGAAGAATTTGTTTTGCCAATTAGCCTAAGAGCACATCTTTGGGATGTGGGAGGAAACCGGAGCGCCCAGAGAAAACCCATGCAAGCATGGGGAGAACGCGCAAACTCCCACAGACACAGGCCCAAATCCACGTATCTGCACAGCACAGCGATAGTCACTGAGCTGTCGTGTTGCCCATCAGATGGTCCAGGTCAAGCGTACACTAACGACGTGAAGCATTAGGATACTCTCGAAAAAAATCCAAGAGCAGCCCTCTCACGACCCATCGCGTGTATGCCCCTTGTTAGACAACAAGGTGGACCAAAGCACCTGTAGGATAAAAACAAGTACATCAATATCATCATCTATTTACACACTTCCCAGGGACTCCCAAGGCTCATGATCCCTATTTTAAATCAGTTTTCTATACCCCTCCATTCCCATTCTGTTCATGTGCCCATCTAAGTATTTCTTAAATAACTCCAGAGTGCCTGCCTCCACCACTTCACTTGGCAGCGCATTCCATACCCCCACCACCCTCTGTGTGAAAAAACTCCCTCTAGCATCCAAATTATACCTTACCCCCCTCACCCTAAGCCCGTGACCCCTCGTGCTATTTGAGTCCATCCTAGGAAAAAGCTTAACCCTGTTTACTCTATCTATCCCCTTCAAAATCTTGTACACCTCTATCAGATCTCCTCTAAGTCTACGTCTTTCTAAGGAAAACAGTCCCAATTTGCCTAATCTCTCCTCGTAACTCAGACCTTCCATACCAGGCAGCATCCTGGTAAACCTCCTCTGCACTCTCTCCAGAGTCTCCACGTCCTTCCGGTAGTAAGGCGACCAGAACTGGACGCAGTATTCCAAATGAGGTCTAACCAACGTTTTATACAACTGCAACATTAAAGGCCAGCTCTTGTACTCTATACCCTTCCTATAAAGGCTAGCATACTATATGCTTTCTTCACAACCTTCTCCACTTGCTCTGCCACCTTCAGAGACTTGTTCACCTGCACCCCGAAATTGGAATCCCGGTCCCTGGCACTGTGCCAATCAGGACAAGTAGTTTAGCTTGTGGGCTAATTCAAACTATCTTTCAATCTTACCACATCAATCCCTGAAGGTTGCAGATGAAAACTGAATAGTGGAGTTACGTTAGCTTTCATTGCGAGATCAGATTGTGGGGCAGCACGGTAGCACAGTGAGTCCTAACTGCCCTCTGAAGTGGTCTAACAAGCCCCTCAGCTCATGGGCAATAAATGCTGGCCAGTTAGCGATGTCCATGTCCCACGAATGAACAAAAAAAAAATTGCTAAGAGGCATATGCTAACATGATGGGTCAAATGTCTCTCCCCTTCTGCGTAAGGTAAATTCTGTGATTAGAAAAGTGCAAAACTGAAGTTGAGGTGTTGGAGGCAGCACACAAACCCATTTACACAGCCCTTCAAACACTAGCTGCCCTGCATGTGACAGTGTGTACAGTCTGCGAACTGGACTAACCTCAATCAAATCAGAAACCAGACCGAAAGCAAATAGTTGAGGAACTGTCTAAGGAGGAGGAATGACACTCCCCCAATGATCCCTCATTTTCTGAGGAGTATGCCTCTTCACACATTCAACCAAAATGCACAACTTCCAAAATTCATTCATTCCACTGAAATTCATTATTAAAATAATGAGGGGCACAGGTCAGCAGGATAGTCAACATCTTTTCCCAATACTAGGGGAGCCTAAAACTACAGGGAAAGATTTAAAGTGAGAGGGGAGAGATACAAAAATGACCAGAGGGGCAATTTTTTCCATACAAGAAGGTGGTGAGTGTCTGGAACGAGCTGCCAGAGGCAGTAGTAGAGGCGGGTACAATTTTGTCTTTTAAAAAGCATTTAGACAGTTACGTGACTTGGATGGGTAAAGAAGGATATGGGCTAAATGTTATGATGGGATTTGAAACCAGGTCCCCAGAATATTAGCTGAGTTTCTGGACTAATGCTAATGATAATACCACTGGGCCATTGCTCCCCTGCCCCAAGATTCTGTGATAAAGTCTCTCAATGAGTTGGTGTCTTCTCAAGTGGCCAGTCCCAAGCTAGGGGCTCTGAGGTGTTGGTGGGTATGTTCCTTTCTCCTCAGGGATGCTTTGAAGAGGTCTCTAGAACATAACAGCTGTCCTCTTGGGAATCTCCTGCCGTAACAAAGATCCCTGTAGAGCAGTTGTTTTGGGCAACCAGGACTAGTTTAGTGATTAAAAAATACAGGACAGCACGGACAAGTTGGGCCAAAGGGCCTGTTTCCATGCTGTTGACTTCTATGACTCTAAATATACCTCCACCAGGAATGGATTTTTGAATCTTCTGTACACATAATGAGGAGGCATTGAAAACGGGGCTGATTAACTCAGTTGGTTGGATGGCCAACTTGTGGCATGGAACGATGTTAATGACATGGGTTCAATCCCCGTACCAGCTGAGCTTATTTATTGTTTCATTAAGGATCATTCATGAATATATGATGATCCTTAGGGGAGGCAATGGCCTAGTGGTATTATCGCTAGATTATTAATCCACAAACTCAGCTAATGTTCTGGGAACCTGGGTTCAAATCCCACCATGGCAGATGTATTCAAGAAAAAAAAAATATGGAATTAAGAATCTGCTGATGACCATGGAACCACTGCTGAAAAATCCTGTCAGGTTCACTCATGTCCTTTAGGGAAGGAAATCTGCCATCCTTATCTGGTCCGGCCTACGTGTGACTCCAGAGCCACAGCAATGTGTTGACTTTCGACTGCCCTTGGGTAAACTAAGGATGGGCAATAAATGGTGGGGAGCATTGAATGAATAAAACGAAAACCCTACCTCAAAGGGGAAAGCAACCTATGGTCATCTGGGACCATGGCAACTTTATTTTTTATTCATTGAGGCAACTCAACTTTGCTCCTTGCCTGAGATGTACAAAGAACAAAGAACAACACAGCACTGGAAACAGGCCCTTCGGCCCAACGAGCCCGCGCCGCCGTCCTAACGTCTTAATGACATATAGGGACCAATTTGTTACCCAATCAGCCTAAGAGCACATTTTTGGGATGTGGGAGGAAACCGGAGCACCCGGAGAAAACCCACGCAACCACGGGGAGAACGCGCAAACTCCCGCAGACACAGGCCCAAATCCATGTGTCTGCACAGCAACAGCGATAGTCCCTGAGCTGTCATGGTGCCCATCAGATGGTCCAGTATAAGCATACACTAACGACGTGAAGCACTAGGCCACTCCTGAAGCAACATCCAAGAGCAGCTCTCGCACGACCTGTCGCATGCACGGCCTTGTTGGTCAACAAGGTGGACCGAACATCCTGTGGAAACAAATAGGATATTTAAACAGTCCTACTATATCCCTCTATCTGCAGACCGCTCATGTGGCTGTCCAAGAGACCCTTAAACAACCCTAGCGTGCCTGCTCCCACCACCTTACTCAGCAGTGCATTCCACACCCCCACTACCCTTTGTGTGAAAAACTGCCCTCTAATATTCGTCTTATACATAGCCCCCCTCACCCTAAGGCCGTGACCCCTCGTTCTATCCTTTTCTAATGGTGGAAAAAGCTTACCACCATTTACTCTATCTATACCCCTCATAATCTTATATACCTCTAATAGATCCCCTCTCAGCCGACGTCTTTCAAGGGAAAACAACCCCAGTGCGTTCAATCTTTCCTCGTAAGACAACCTTTCCATACCAGGCAGCATCCTGGTAAATCTCCTCTGCACTCTCTCCAGGGCCTCCACATCCTTCCGGTAGTAAGGCGACCAGAACTGGACGCAGTACTCCAAGTGAGGCCTAACTAACGTTCTATACACTTGCAACATTAGACTCCTACTCTTGTATTCTATACCTCTTCCTATGAAGGCTAACATACCATACGCTTTCTTTATCACATTCTCCACCTGTACTGACACCTTTAGAGACTTGTGAACCTGCACCCCCAGGTCTCTCTGCATCCCTATACTCCGGATAGCTTTACCTTTTATCCTATAACTCCCCGCTACATTTTTCCAGCCAAAATGCCGAATGTGGTGATCCTCAGGTCAAAAATCACCATCCGTCAGCTTATGGTCATCTGCCATGGTGGGGACTTCACCTTCCCTTTTAATGTTTTCAAACTTTCACTGCTTCCTTAAAGTTACCCTACTCGAGAGTGGACCAGTGAATCTGAATCCATTCCCTGCTTGCTCCAAAAACCAAGTTCAAAATCCAATCTAATCCAACATTCTAATCTTATGTTGTTATGTTCAATTCATGGTTCATGCAAGGAAGGCAAACAAGA
The DNA here is from genome assembly GCA_024679065.1 of Sphyrna mokarran. Classification (NCBI taxonomy): domain Eukaryota; kingdom Metazoa; phylum Chordata; class Chondrichthyes; order Carcharhiniformes; family Carcharhinidae; genus Sphyrna; species Sphyrna mokarran. The sequence goes on from JAGIQG010000006.1 coordinate 13,374,613, forward strand.
TCCAAACTGACAAGATGAGTATTGCACCCTATCTACCTCTTGCTAATAGCCAAACTATTTGTTTAAAGTTTATTTATTAGGATCACAAGTACACTGACACTAAATTTAGCATGGCCGATGCACCCTAATCAGCATGTCTTTTGGACTGTGGTTTTAAAAAAAAAGCACCTAGAGGAAACCCACACAGACATGGGAGAACATGCAAATTCCTCACATACAGTGACCCAAGCTGGGAATTGAACCTCTGGTGCTGTGAGGCAGCAGCGCTATCCAGATCAAAGGACTGTTGCATAGTGGGTGGAACTGGAAAATTCATCCTGCTGAATCCATACATTCAGCCCATTGAGTCTGCACTGACCCCACTCAAGCCCTATCCCCAGGGATTTAGCCGAAACTAGGGGACAATTTAGCATGGCCAATGCATCTAATCTGCAGGTGGAGGAAATCGGAGCACCCGGACAATACCTACGCAGACACGGGGAGAATGTGCAGACTCCACATCAACGGTGACCCAAGCCGGGTCCCTGGCACCGTGGGGCAGCACTGCTAACTGCTGTGCCCACCCTAGTGAAAAGAAAAATCCTCACCTGGGGTCGAGCACTTCACAATGGACAGCAGCAGCTGATCAAAACGGATGGAACTCCCTGTCGCTGTCTCAAGTTTCTCTGCTTCTCATTGCAATGATTCCCTTTTCAATGGCATAAGGGAGCCCGCCCCACAGTGAGAGGGGTCAGTGATTGGGCAAGAGGGCTGAATCCTCCCACACACTCGGCACTGCCCATGCCGAGGCTTGGGTGGCTGGTTACTGGTGCCCTGAGCTGTCACTCACTCACCCACACGCATGCATGGAGACTGACTTCCAGCGCCAACAGGAGCTTCCCACGCCCTTTCCCGAGCGTAGCGCAGAGCACTGCTCAACTCACCGTTCCGCAACACTACGCTGCCTATCATGCTGAGCCTCCAGCTGTACGAAGGGAGGGTGAGGAGAGAGGAGAGGGAGCGGGGGCTGAAGGTGCACCGAGTCCCAGCCGCAGCGAAGCTCCTATGCTCGGGGCGCTCCGCTGCCGCATAAGCTCCGACTGCGCTCCAAGCGGGCAATCGCTGCTTCAACACCCTCAAGCTCCACTCACAATGTGCTTACCATCCCTGCCATCCGCACAACACAAATCTGGGTGGAGCAAACGCTTTCTTTATTTTCAAAGGGCCTTCAGAATCAGATGTTTGTTCACTCTTTTCCCTCTCAGGACTGAGATGTGGAAGAACTTCTTCACTCAAAGAGAGAGAGAGAGAGAGAGCTGCCAATCTGTGGAATTCTCTACCACAGAAAGCTCTTGGGCGGCGCAGTGGGTGAGCACGGCTGCCCCACGGCGCCAGGGGACCCGGGTTTGACTCCCGGCTTGGGTCACTGTCTGTGCGGGGTCTGCGTGTTCTCCCCGTGTCTGCGTGGGTTTCCTCCCCATGGTCCAAAAGACGCGCTGGTAGGTGCACCGGCCACGCTAAATTCTCCCTCAGTGTACCCGAACAGGTGCGGGGGTGGGGGGGGGGGTGGTTGTGGCGACTAGGAGATTGTCACAGTAACTTCATTGTGGTGTTAAGGTACTTATAACTAATAAATAAACTTTACATAGCATGGAAACAGGCCCTTTGGCCCACCTTGACCAGACCACCTTTTTTTAGTCACTGAGTCAGTCCCAATAAGTCTGTATTTGGCCCGTATTCCTCTACACCATCTTACCCATGTAACTGTCCAAATGTTTTTAAAAGTCAAAATTGTACCTGATTCTACCATGTTCACAAGGCGTGGCCCTTGTGCTTAGAGGGATCAAGGAGTATGGAGAGAAAGCGGGATGTATTGACTGGGACTCACTTAGTGCTAGGGATGTGGATGGGGCAGAGTTGGTAAGGAGCATCCAGGAGGGCTTCCTGAAACAGTACGTAGATAGTGTCGTGGTTCCCCAAGACGACAACTTATTTAACCCGATTGAAACAGAGAGTCTGAGCTGTAATCCTCCAAGCAGTAGACTTTATTCTCCAGCACAAGAGAATAAAGCCGGGATGTCCGGAACATTCCACTGAACCATTCTGCTTACAGTCTTCTTATACATCTTACAGCTCCATATCTCAAGACTCTTATCTTTCTTTCAAAATTCAATCTTGTTTAGCCACCATTGTTTCTAGGTCGACCCTTTATCTATCTTGCTTGAGACTGGCCATTCATTGTTACATCTCTTTGCTTTTTGAAACCATGGTTGTTAAACCTTTTCCCTTGTCTAGACCATTCTGCTTACCTCCTAATCATAGTTTAATTAGCTCAAGAAAAAACATGCTGACTTTATTCTCTCATTTGCTACTGTCACAGATCAAGTTGGACAACTGGGCAGTGTCCATTGTTCTCCCGAGTGGCTACTATTTACATTCACTAATGAGTGATTACTGTACTAACTTCATTGGATCGCATGCATTGATTATATCAGTTATACTTAATTACATTAAGTCACACACATTGAGCTGATTAACTATACTAGTCTTATCCCATCACCCATCCTAAATCTACTTCAAGAAAAACATTCTAATACAAGTTTCAGCTACAATTCTTTTACAATAAGAAAAACATTCTAATACAAGTTTCGGCTACAGTTCTTTTACACACATTCTAATACAAGTTTTGGCTACGAATTCTTTTACATATCCCCCCTTTGAGACTATCTTCTAGTCTCATCCCAATTCCCAAAAGTTAGCTTAGGTAGTCCCTTTGCTTGATCCTGTTCACATACACATATTTTTATCATACTTACAAGCAATGTGGGGGAGCCAAATATTTTGGTCAGGGATCAATGTCCCTATTCTAACTTTATCATGGCCTGTCTATCAAAGTCCTGATTCTTAGGTTGCTCCCCCAGATTGCCTGCTGCTAACAGTTATCAGCCAAAAACCTTCCCACTCTTGTCTAGGGAAGGGAAAAAGGCTGATCACTGTGTACAGACTAAGTTTCTTGGTCTCAATAGGTATCAGCAAGGTGTTATTGTTGTCACAAGGCGATCTTCCACTATCGTAGCTATTTTACAGAATGACAAGTTTCAATTTCGACCAGGGTCATTGTGAATTCATCCAGCGGGGGCAGTTCAATGTCTCCCCATTCCTTTGTTTCTCCTCCTGAAAGTGGGTTGCTTGTTACTTGTGTCACCATCTGTCGCACTGCCAGCCTGGCAAGGAGGGATCTCAGGACAGGTAAAAAACAGCAAAATATTAATCCCAGGATGATTATTGTCATGACCACTATAACTCCAGCTTTAACAAACCAAGCCCCCCATCTTCCTAACATACTGTCCAGCCAATTCCACACTTCATGCCCAAACCCAGCATTTTCCTTCACCTCCCTCCTGAGATTTTTCAGCTTAGTCATGGCCTGTGTGAATGATCCCTCTGAGTTAGTGTTATTAGGGATAAATGTGCAGCACTGGTCCCCAAACATGACACATACTCCTCCTTTTTCTGCCAGAAGCCAATCTAATGCCTGTCGATTCTGCCAGGCCATTTCGCTGGTCGCATCCAATTGTTCACCCAATGCCTCAAGGGCATCATTTGTATAATTAATAAACCTTTGTTGATTATAATAGATATAATTAATCCATTCAGTATTTTTGTTGGGTGTAATCCAGACCAAAATAGATTCAAATCCAGCGGCTATCTCGTTATACTCGATCTCCAGGTTTGATCTGGTGTTCTACTGCAGGACTCTCCTCCTCCTTGGCTTTTTCCTGTTCAAATATAGTTCTATGTATAACAGTTAATTGTTGTGTATACTCCCTTGTGTACCGCTTCTATCTGCTGTAAAGCTATCCTCTTTTGCCCTGCTGATATTTCCCTTCCAAGATATTCTACCTTTTTCTGACACAGCTGCAGCTTTTTCCTGGATACTTTGTGACCCCCTTCTGCTAGTCTTTCCAATAGTTTTAGACTATCCTTCCTGCATTGTTCTCTTGTTTCTGTGCATAATAATAAATCATCCACATATTGTATCAATGTTCCTTCCAACTGTATCCTCTCTAAATCTGCTCTCAACACCTGATTGAATACATGTGGGGAATGCTTAAATCCTTGGGGCATCCTATTGTATGTGTATTGTTTCCCTTCAAACGTAAATGCAAAGAGATACTGGCTTGCTTGAGCTAGCGGCACGCTAAAAAATGCTGAACATAGGTCTACTACAGTAAACCATCTACTTTCAGGTGGTATATTAGTCAACAGGGTGTAAGGGTTTGGAACCTCTACTGGCATATCTTCCACTACCTCGTTAACTGCCCTCAGGTCATGCACCAGTCTCCATTTTTCCCCATCTGCCTTTTTCACTGGTAGTAGTGGCGTATTGCACCTGCTCCGGGTTTCCTTTAATACCCCTGCTTCTATCAGTCCCCTGATTGTTCCTCTAATTCCTTCAATTGCTTCTGCCTTAATCGGATATTGTGGCCTATAAGGTCCCTGTCGTCCTGTCTTTAATCTGACCTCCACTGGATTAGCGTTTTTGACCCTTCCCACATCAGTGTCCTGTCTGGACCACAGCTCCTGTGGGAGGGAATTCAAATCTCTATTTAAGCCTTCTCTCCACTCCTGTTCTCGCTCCTCAGTTTTTGCCTCTATTTTTACCTGTTTTGGTTTCCCGAGCATCTTAACATCCAAGATTATTTTTATCATTTGTCCATTAGTGGATATCCAAATATCCACATTGTCTGTCTGAACAAATTCTAATTCTCGTGCTCTCAGCACCATTGGTCCTAAGTCTTTTGATCTGTATCCCGGATTCACTTTTAATGTAACATGTGGCTCCGCCCCAGATACAGAGAACCATTTGTTAACCCATTCATCCCTAACGACCGTGAGGGCCGCTCCCACTGGTCCAATTAAAATACTTCCTGACTTTATTTCCTGTTCTTGTCCTGCCTCCTTTCCCCACTTCTCCTGTATTTCAGGTTTCTGTTCTTCATCAAATATCATTGTACTGTGTAATTCTGTTTTTGGCCATTTGGCTTGTGGAACCCAAGTGTCGATAAGCTTTCCCCAAACTTCCCATACCTGTTTTTTAACTTGCTCCTCTATATCTCCCAATCAATGCACATTAACCCCTTCCTTTCCTGGTATTATAGTTATTATAACCCGGTGTATTACCTTTCCGTGCTCAGTCCTCTGTTCACTTTTCCCTTGTGTTTCCCTTGCCAGTATCTGTAACTCTAACCGGGGTCCCGATATCCACTTCTCCGTGGCACCCTTCCCTGGCACTACCTTTCTTTCCCTGGCTAAAGGGTAGTAGGTTTTCACTTGCTCGTCTATGTGTATAAAAACCCTATACCGGTCAGATCCCTTTACTAGTTTTCCTAAGGTTTCTAATTTTATTTTGTTTATCCAATTCCTGTCGGCTATTCCTTCCCAGTTTACATATGGCCACTCATTTTTTACCTCATCCAAATTAGTTATATATGTAATCTTCTTCCAATCCAGTGTCTCTTCCGTTTTTGTTCCTCTTTCAATCTCCTAACTGTCCTTCCCTTTTAAATGAGTGTGCCTGCTTCACCACTAGGAGACTTTGTTAGTGTAGTTTCCCCAAGTTGTTAGTTATTACCCTGAATGTGTCCTGAATCTCCCTTTTATTTCTGTTCTCCACGCTGCTGTCTCAGACTAGTCTGTTCAAATTGGTCTTTCACTTCCTTTACTCTAACTGCTCGCCCCCTCCCCTTAGCTCCGATTCCCACCCCTATAGTTTTGACTACCGTATTAGGTAAGAGAGTAATCTCTCACAGACCTCTCTCCCTCTCGGTTGATGTCCTTTACCCGAGGTCCTGGGTAGGTTCGGACTGGCAGGCCTTCCTACACTTACTCTCCTTGGGCAAGTCGTAACCTGGAATCCCGCTCCAAACCGCTTGACTTAACCTAGTTGCATCAATTAGCGTTCGGTTCTTTTTGCGTCTCGCTTTTTACCCATTCACAGACAATACAGTATTCTCAGCGCGCTTTGCATGCAAAACTCTACCCTTCAGATCAGACTCAGTCTCTCAAAATGTTTTTACACAATTTAGTTTTACCTATGCAGGATGTCTTTTGGGTTGGGGAGATCCAGGACCAGCAGAGAGCCGGGTGCGCCGGGCCTCGAGATCCCTTTTCTGACAACAAGGATTTACATGCAATATAAATCTGCTTACCTTGCTGTCAGAATGCCGGCTTTGGGATGTCCAGCCCCGGTCGGACCACCGTCTCCGCCACTCCTTCCAGATGCTATTTTCTGGGTGATCTTGCACCAACCCTGCTCGCAGCGCCAATTTTGTCGTGGTTCCCCAAGACGACAACTTATTTAACCCGATTGAAACAGAGAGTCTGAGTTGTAATCCTCCAAGCAGTAGACTTTATCCTCCAGCACAAGAGAATAAAGCCGGGATGTCCGGAACATTCCACTGAACCATTCTGCTTACAGTCTTCTTATACATCTTACAGCTCCATATCTCAAGACTCTTATCTTTCTTTCAAAATTCAATCTTGTTTAGCCACCATTGTTTCTGGGTCGACCCTTTATCTAAAATGCTTGAGACTGGCCATTCATTGTTACATCTCTTTGCTTTTTGAAACCATGGTGGTTAAACCTTTTCCCTTGTCTAGACCATTCTGCTTACCTCCTAATCATAGTTTAATTAGCTCAAGAAAAAACATGCTGACTTTATTCTCTCATTTGCTACTGTCACAGATCAAGTTGGACAACTGGGCAGTGTCCATTGTTCTCCCGAGTGGCTACTATTTACATTCACTAATGAGTGATTACTGTACTAACTTCATTGGATTGCATGCATTGATTATATCAGTTATACTTAATTACATTAAGTCACACACATTGAGCTGATTAACTATACTAGTCTTATCCCATCACCCATCCTAAATCTACTTCAAGAAAAACATTCTAATACAAGTTTCAGCTACAATTCTTTTACAATAAGAAAAACATTCTAATACAAGTTTCGGCTACAGTTCTTTTACACACATTCTAATACAAGTTTTGGCTACGAATTCTTTTACAATAGTCCAATGAGGGAAGGGCCATACTGGACCTGGTATTGGGAAATGAGCGAAGCCAAATGGTTGATGTTTCAGTAAGGGAGTAACTCGGGAACAGTGACCACAATTTAGTAAGCTTTAAGGTACTGATGGATGAGGAAACGTATAATCCCCAAGTTAAGCTACTTAACTGGGGGAAGGCCAATTACAACAATATTAGGCAGGAACTGAAGAACGTAGGTTAGGGGCAGATGTTGGCAAATCAACATCTGGCATTCGGGAGGATTTCAAGTTGACAGAGATTCAGGACCAGCGTGTTCCTGAAAGGATGAAGGATAAGTATGGCAAGATTTGGGAACCTTGGATAACGAGAGATATTGTGAGCTTTGTCAAAGAGAAAAAGGAGGCATTTGTTAAAGTTAGAGGGCCGGGAGCACACACAGCAAGTGTGGAATACAAGGAAAGTAGAAAGTAAGGAGGACTAAAAGGGGTCATGAAAAATCATTGGCCAGCAGATTAAAGAAAATTCCAAGACTTTTTACATATATACAAAGAGCAAGCGGTTAACCAGGGAGAGGGTTGGCCCACTCAAGGACAAGGGAGGGAATCTATGCGTTGAGCCAGAGGAAATGGGCAAGATATTAAATGAATACTTTGCATCAATATTCACCAAAGAGAAGGACTTGGGGGATGATGAGTCTGGAAAAGGATCTGTAGATGGCTTGAGTCATATTGAGATCAAAAAGGAGGAGGCATTTGGGGTACTTGAGAAACGTTAAGATAGACAAGTCTCCAGACCTTGATGGGATATATCCCAAAATACTGAGAGAGGCAAGGGAGGAAATTGCTGGGGCCTTGAAAGAAATCTTTGTATCCTCACCGGTTATACGGGAGTCGTGATGGAGAGACTGGGGTAAACACAGTAAGAAGTCTCACAACACCAGGTTTAAGTCCAACCAGTTTATTTGATAATAATCACACAAACTTTCAGAAACGGTGTTCCTTCGTCAGGTGTGTGGAAGGTTCTGTTCGGAGAAAGACGTATAAAGACACACCAGTTTACAGAATACTGATTCGAATACAAATCTTTGCAGCTAACCTGCTATTCAAGCCTTAAAGATGCAGATAATGTGAGTGGAGATAGCATCAACATAGGCGAAAGGGATGTGTATTGTCTCCAGACAGGACAGTAAGTGAGATTTTGACAACTGGGATCCGGGGTTCATGTCGCACCATTTGTAACCCCCATGACTTGCCTGGGCTTGTAAAATCTCACTTAAAAATAAGTGGATGTTCAGTGAGGGGCAACATGTTTTTTGTGAAGGGGAGATCATGTCTCACTAACTTGATTGAGTTTTTCGAGGAAGTGAGGAAGATGATTGATGAGGGTAGGGCTGTGGATGTTGTCTACATGGATCTCAGTGAGGCCTTTGACAAGGCCCCTCACGGCTGACTGGTGCAGAAGGTAAAGTCTCATGGGATCAGAGGTGAGCTGGCAAGGTGGATACAAAACTGGCTCGGTCATAAAAGACAGAGGTTAGCAGTGGAAGTGTGTTTCTGAATGGAGGGCTGTGACGAGTGGCGTTCCTCAGGGATCAGTGCTGGGACCTTTGCTGTCGTATTATATATAAATGATTTGAAAGAAAATGTAACTTATCTGATTAGTAAATTTGTGGACAACACCAAGGTGGATTTGCAGATAGCAATGAGAACTATCAGAGGATACAGCAAAATATAGATCAGTTGAAGGTGTGGGTGGAGAGATGGCAGATAGAGTTTAATCCGGACAAATATGAGGTAATGCATTTTGGATAATACAAATAGGGAATATACAATAAATGGCAGAACCTTTAAGAGTATTGATAGGCAAAGAGATCTGGGTGTAGATACACAGATCACTGAAAGTGGCAACGCAGGTGGAGAGGGTAGTTAAGAAGGCAAATGGCATGCTTGCCTTCATTGGCTGGGCATTGAGTTTACAGATTGGCAAGTCGTGTTACAGATTTATAACTTTAGGCCGCATTTGGCATATAGTTTTCAATTCTGGCCGTCACACTACCAGAAGAATGTGGAGGTTATGGAGATAGTACTGAGAAGATTTACCAGGATGTTGCTTGGCATGGAAAGCATTAGTCATCAAGAGAGGTTGGAGAAACTTAGTTTGTTCGCACTGGAGTGACGGAGGTTGAGGGGCGACCTGATAGAAGTCTCCAAGATTATGAGAAGCATGGACAGAGTGGACAGTCAGAAACTTTTTTCCAGGGTGAAAGAGTCAATTACTAGGGGAGGCATAGGTTTAAGGTGCGAGGGGCAAAGTTTAAAGGAGATGTATGAGGCAAGTTTTTTACACAGAGAGTGGTGGATGCCTGGAACTCGCTGCTGGAGAAGTAGTGGAAGCAGATACAATAGTAAGTTTTAAAGGACATCTGGACAAATATATGAATTGGATGGGAATAGAGGGATATTGTCCCCAGAAATATAGGGAGTTTTAGTTAAGTCAGACAGCATGGTTGGTGCAGGCTTGGAGGGCTGAAGGGCGTATTGCTGTACTGTTATTTTCTTTGATCTTTGTTCTTTGAATGGGACGGCACAGGGGTTAGCACTGCAACCTCACAGTGCCAGGGACCCGGGTTCAATTCCCAGCTCAGGTTTGTGCGGAGTCTGCACATTCTCCCTGTGTGTGCGTGGGTTTCGTTTGGGTGTTCCAGTTCTTCCCACAGTCCAAAGATGTACAGGTTAGGTGCATTGGCCAAGCTAAATTGACCCTAGTGTCAGGCAGATTAGCAGGATAAATATGTGGGGTTATGGGAATAGGTCCTAGGTGGGATTGTAGTCAGCGCAAACTCTATGGGCCGAATGGCCTCCTTCTGCACTGTAGCGATTCTATTCTATGACTATTTTTGAAAAGTAGGGCATTCCACTGATGCGCTGGCCTGTAGTCACGCCTCATTTAACTTCACAAAGACAGATTAGAGATGTGATGCTGGGGATCTGAAATAAAAAGTGAAAAAGCTGGGAGTAGTCAGTGATCTGTGCAGAGAGTAGCAGAGTTAACTTGTCTCAGATCAACAACTTTTAGTTACTGTTTCTGATGATGGGTCATTGGTCTGAAACATTAACTCTGCTTCACCCTCAACTGAAACAGATAATTTGTGCATTGCCACGTAGCGTGTTTATGACAATATTTCCCAACACCCCCACCCCCTCCAGTTCACATCTCAGACATGTTTCAACAGATGAATAATGCATTGGGATGTCCTGAGGGTGTGTAACGTGCTATATAAATGCAAGTTCTTTCTTTTTTTTGTATCTTTTCGTTTCAAATTATTTATTCTCTTCAGGTTGGGCAGCATTGGTCATGCTAAATTCTCCCTCTGTGTACCCGAACGGGTGTCAGAGTGTGGCGACTAGAGGATTTTCACAGTAACTTCATTGCAGTGTTAATAAAAACATAAGAACATAAGAAATAGGAGCAGGAGTAGGCCATCCAGCCCTTCGAGCCTGCCCCACCATTCAATAAGATCATGGCTGATCTGTAGTGGTTCAGTATCACTTCCCCACTTTCTCCCTGTAAACCTTAATTCCCTTGTCAATTAAAAACCTATCCACTCTTGACTTGAACATATTCAGCGAGGAAGCCTCCAGCACCTCATCAGGCAGAGAATTCCAAAGATTCACCACCTTCTGCATGAAGAAACTCCTTCGCAACTCTGATTTGAACTGTCCCCCACTAATCTTGAAGCTGTTAGTTAGTTAACTTGAATCTTAAAGTTAGAGAGTCACCCTGTTAGGGCAGAGATAAGGAGAAATTTGTCCTCTGAGCGTTTCGCAACTCTCTGCCTCAGCAGATGATGGAGGCAGAGTCACTCAATATTTTTAAGGTAAATGTAGACAGATTCTTGTTAAGTAAGGGATTCAAAGGTTATTGAGGAGAGGTGGGAATGTAGAACTTGAAACTCAAACAAATCTTAGTGAATGGTGGAGCAGGCTTGAGGAGTCAAATTGGTTTATATGTCAAAAGTTAAAAATTAAAGTTTATTTATTTGTCACAAGTAAGGCTTAGGTTAACACTGCAGCAAGGTACTGTGAAATCCCCAAAGTTGCCACGCTCCGGTGCCTATTCGGGACAATGCACCTAATCAGCTTATCTTTCAGACTGTGGGAAGAAGCTGGAGCACCCGGAGGAAACCCATGCCAACATGGGGAGAATGTGCAAATCCACACAGTCAGTGCCCAAGTCAGGAATCTAACCCAGGTCCTTGGCACTGTGAGACAGCAGTGTGTCATCATGCCACCGATTCTAATCTCTCATCTCACTAATGTCTCACCTCTCCCTCATTTTTAAAGATCTTCTCAAAATGCATCCATTGAACTTGTCAGCGATTGTCTTCCTTAATCTTGCCCCCGCTTGGGGTCTCATTCCCCGCATTTGTAAAGCCCTGGGAGAGTTTTCTGTGCCAACAGCAGACAAGTGCAAGTTATGTTATAGTTGGATATCAAGTGGAGAAGCTCTTTGTCACAGACTGTGCATCAATCCTGCCAGAGGTTGGATTTTTCTTTTTACTGAATAGGAGCTAAAATACCATAAGACCATAGGAACATAGCAACTAAGAGCAGGAGTGGGCCATTCAGCCTGCTCCGTCATTCAAAATGATCATGACTGATTCTCCATCTCAAGTTAATACGCAGCTGAAGAGTTAAAGTTCAATTGAAAGTTGATGTTCAGTTCGAGTTAAAGTTAAGTAAGGAGTTAATGAGTCGCAATTGTTTATGTTTGAGTTGACACTAGAAGTGTTCAATAAAGAACTAATTGAATTGCTGTCCTCATTTGTCTCATTAAAACTGGAATATTTGGGAGGTATTTAAATTAAAGTTGCATAACAATATCATCCTTTTAGAAAAGATTTACCAGGATGTTGCCTGGTATGGAGGGCATTAGCTATGACAGAGGTTGGAGAAACTTAGTTTTGTTCTCACTGGAACGACAGAGGTTGAGGGGCGACCCGATAGAAGTCTAAAAGATTATGAGAGGCATGGACAGAGTGGATAGTCAGGAGCTTTTTCCCAGGATGGAAGAGTCAATTACTAGGAGGCACAGATTTAAGGTAGAGGGACAAGGTTTAAAGAAGATGTACAAGGTAGATTTTTTACACAGAGAGTGGTAGGTGCCTGAAAAAACCCGAAGCAGGTTCTTTACACAGAGGGTGGTGAGGGCGTGGAATGCCCTGCCTGCAGCAGTTGTAGACTCGCCTACTTTGGGGGCATTCAAATGGTCGGTGGATAGGCATATGGATGATATTGGAACAGTTTAGGTTAGAGGGTCCACTGGCCGGCGCAACATCGAGGGCCGAAGGGCCTGTACTGCGCTGTAATGTTCTATGTTCTATGAAACTCTTTGCCGGGGGACGTAATAGAAGCAGATACAATAGCGATTTTTAAGGGATGTGAGTGATTTTAAGAGGCGTCTTAACAAATGTATAAATAGAATGGGAATAGAGAGATATGGTTCCTGGAAGGGTTGGGGGTTTTAGTTCAGTTGGGCAGCATGTTGGGTGCAGGCTTGGAGGGTCGAAGAGCCTGTTCCCGTACTGTAATTTTCTTTGCTCTTTGCCCTTTGTTCTCACCGCATGCATTCCCATCATGTTTTGTGTTATCAGAAAGCCTGGAAATATTACAAACAAAAGTAGAAAATGCTGGAAAATCTCAGTGAGTCTGACAGCGCCTGTGAGAGCCAACATTTCAAATCAGGTTGAACTTACATCTAATGAGTTTTGAAGTTTTTTTTATTAGTGTCACAAGCAGGATTACATTAACACTGCAATGAAGTTACTGTGAAAATCCCCTAGTTGCCACACTCCGGTGCCTGTTCAGCACAATGAGGAAGAACTTAGCATGGCCAATGCACCTAACAGGCCTATCTTTCAGACTGGGGTAGGAAACTGGGGCACCCAGAGGAAAACTCGCAGACATGGGGAGAACATGGGGACTCCACACAGATTGTGACCCAAGCCGGGAATCAAACCAGGTCCCTGGATTTATGTGGATTTATGGATGACCAGGCTAACCACTGGTCATCCTGAAGCAAAATATTGGCTATACTCTATCCTCGCAGATACTGTCGCACCGGCTGAGATTTTCCAGCACTTTCTGTTTTTGTTTCAGATTCCAGCATCTCCACAATTGGTTCCCTCGTCCAAATCATTGCTGTATGACGTAAATAGCTGGGGCCCAAGCACTGATCCTTATGGGACTGCAATAGACTGCAATCAGCTGCCACTTTGAAAAAGACCCATTTATTCTTACCCTATGGACAAAATTCCTGTGCCACCTGCCACAGAAATCGTAGCAGGCGGGATATGGACCTTGCAAAGGTCTGTTAACCTCGACGGGATTTTCTGACCTTGGGGGCAAGTGCAGCTGGACAATCCTGGCCTTTGATCCTTATCTGCTAATTAATTCTCAATCCTTGCCAATGTATCACCCCCGATCCCATGCACCTTCATTTTGCACAGTGGCCTTGTATTTGGGAGTCTGTCAAAAACTTTCTGAAAGTCTAAAAGTGAACTCAACTGTGAGAAAACTAATATTGATGCTAGACATTGGATTATAATAGCACTGGGTTGACATTTAATTAAAACACAGCATCGGGGCAGCGAAAGCTACAGGTAGAGAACTGAATTCATTGTGGTTAGTGACCTGCTACTCCAGATCTCTGCTTTTTAAGTGTCTGATTATATAGTCTCAGCACAAAGTTCATTGAGATCCTGGCTGATATCTACTTCTACAAAATTTTGTGCACTCTCCTTTTATCACTTCAACTTTGTAACGTAGAAATCTATCAATCTTAAGTCACTAACAACACTCAATGACTGAAACCTCCACAGCCCTCTGAGGTAGAGAATTCCAATGATCCACTACCTTCCGAGTGAAATTATTCCTTCTCAGCCCTCCTCAGTATTGAATGACCTGCCTCTTATTTTGAGACAGTGGGCTTTTCCCAAGAGCAGAAAAGCCAGCCTGAGGTCAACGGACCTTTGCATGGTCCATGCTCGCCCGCTACAATTCCCATGAAGGGTGGGGTAGAAAAATTACGATCTATGCTGTCCAGTTCTAAATGCCTCTCCAGTTTCTGGTTGAATTCAACTTTAATGTAAAATTTTGTCATGTTGTGGTCACTCTTTCCTGAAGGCACCTTTATAATAAGATTATTAATAAGACCATTTCCTCACAAAATTGCAGCTTTATCAATTGACTTCAAATTCCGCCAGCTGCCGTGGTAGGATTTGAACCCATTCCACAAGAGTGTTATCCAGGTCTTCGGGGTTACCAGTCGAGTGACATTACCATCACCCGTCACCTCAGCAAATCATAGAATCGTATGCCAAATCCTACTGCTTTTCTTGCCATAGAAATAGAGCAAGTGAGGCATCGTCAATGGAAATGTACATCGACTTCTGGCGGGAATTTCTGGTCTCACTCGAGCGAGACCATAAAATCCTGCCCATAGAATCATACAGTGCAGAAGGAACCCTTCAGTCCATCGAGCCTGCACCAACACATTAGAAACACCTGAGCTCCCATCAAATCCCATTTACCAACATTTGGCCCATGGCCCTGCAGGTTATGATGTGCTAAGTGTTCATCCAGATACTTTTTAAAGGATGTGAGGCATCCGGCCTCTATCGCCTTCCCAAGCAGCACATTCCAGACCATCACTACTCTCTGGGTAAAAAGGATTTTCCTCTCATCCCCCCTAAACCTCCTGTCCCATCACTTTGAACTTGTGTCCCCTCGTGCAGACCGTTCAACTAAATGGAACAGCTGGGGACAGCTCCCTCAAGAGGTTTCTATATTAGTTTTTTTATTAGTGTGATGAGTGGGTTTACATGAACACTGCAATGAAGTTACTGTGAAAATCCCCTGGTTGCCACACTCCAGCGCCTGTTTGGGTACACTGAGGGAGAATTTAGCAAAGCCAATGCACCTAACCACCAGGACTGTGGGAGGAAACCGCAGCATCCAAAGGAAACCCAAGCAGATACGGGGAGAAATTGCAGACTTCACGGAGGCAGTCACCCAAAGCCGAGAATTGAACCTGGGTCCCTGGCACTGTGAGGCTGCCGTGCTAACTACTGTGTGTGTCTGGGTGGCACAGTGTTTGCACTGCTGTCTCACAGTGCCACGGACTGGGTTCGATGTATCATGTATGTTGGGCACATGCCCCTTTAAGCGAATGTGTCACACATGATCCGGGGTACAAGCTCCACCCGGGATGGAGCATTTCAAGCCAATCTTGTACTAACTGTAGTGGAGATACAATGAGTGCAATTTTGGCAATAAGCCAAATCCCTCATCGAGGGATGCAGCGAGGTGAGAAAATTCCGGCCAATCTTAAAATAATCTGCCCAAAAATTGCTTCTAGTTTGGGTGGAACTCAGATCAAGTCCCCTGCATATCTGAAAGATGCCTATGGCGTGGGTACAATGCCAGCTGAAAGCTTTACCCCATTAGATGGCAGTGTTGTTACGTCGAAACAGAGGATTCTGAAATCATTCTCAACAGCTGGGGAATCTGTAGTTCCCCAGTAGATGTCAAACTTGAGTTAGCTATAAATGTACTTACACCATTTGTGTATCTGTAATTTTACTTTGCATTCTAACTTTTGACAGCCAATTTGTTTTGCCTTTTTTCGCAGTGTGGGTGCTAATTGATGCTTCCGATCACCTAGCTAGACATTAAAGTAAAGATATTGGACCAGTCTACATTGGTAAATACAGTGTAATAATTCGGAGTGATAATGGGGCTAATGATATTCCATTCTGAATTTTCTTATTAAGTATCACTTATTTACTTCTAGTTTTAATACTCGCAGTGCTTGCTGTGCAGTACTGCGGGAATGCTACATTGCCTAATATACGACGGTAAGTCTTCCAGTCTTGCCCACCACGGGATTTGTCGTGGGTGGAATGGAAAATTTGGTAGACTGTTTAAAGACCCGTTGACCTTGGGAGCGAATCCCCAATCTTGGGGCAGGTGTGACTGGAAAGTCCCTCCCGTTGTCTTTCAGATGAGATCATAGTAACGTAGAAACCCAATGGTGCAAAAGGAGGCCATTCGGCCCATCAAGCCTGCACCACAACAATCCCACCCCGGCCCTATCTCTGTAATCCCACATATTTACCCTGCTATTCTAGTTAACCTCCATATCCTGGGAGACTTAGGGACAATTTAGCATGGCCAATGCATCTAACTCGCAATTCTTTGGAGATATTAAACTATCTACCCTCTTAGGTGGAAGTATTATAGAGCACGTATTACAGCGGACAGGGTGTTCTTCTTTGACCAATATTTATTCATTAGCCAATGTCAAAAGTTTATAAAATATTTGATGTTCCCTGCTTCCTTGAATGTTTCTGTGTCTGTCTCTTTGTATTGGCACCATTACAAATAACACCACGTTATTACAGGAGTTTCCAGCCTTTCTGATTGGCAATTCTAAAACCAAGGGTGGCACAGTGATTAGCACTGCTGCCTCACAGTGCCAGGGACCCGGGTTCAATTCTGGCTTCAGGGAGCTGTCGATGTGATGCTTGCACGTTCTCCCCATGTCTGCGTGGGTTTACTCCGACTGCTCTGGTTTCCTCCCACAGTCCAAAGACATGCGGGTCAAGTTGACTGGCCATACTAAATAGCCCCTTAGTGTCAGGGGAACTAGGCGGGTAAGTGTGTGGCGTAATGGAGATAGGGCCTTGGTGAGATTGTTGTAAGTGCAGGCTCGATGGACTGAATGGCCTCCCTCTGCACTGTGAAGTTTCTATAATAAATGGTTGTAAAGTGCTAAAGGGGGGTGGGGGTGATGTGATAGAGGGTCACAAGATCATGACAGTTTTGGACAGAATGGATAGTCTTTTTCCCAGTTTTGAACAGTCAGTTACTCAGGGCCTAGGCTGAAAGTGAGAGAGGGAAGGTTCAAAAGAAATGTAAGCTTCAAGTTTTTCACACACAAGGTGGTGAATGACTGGAACGTGCTGCTGGAGGAGATGGTAGAAGCAGATTCTATAACAACGTTCAAGA
The DNA here is from genome assembly GCA_024679065.1 of Sphyrna mokarran. Classification (NCBI taxonomy): domain Eukaryota; kingdom Metazoa; phylum Chordata; class Chondrichthyes; order Carcharhiniformes; family Carcharhinidae; genus Sphyrna; species Sphyrna mokarran. Next base: position 13,391,719 of record JAGIQG010000006.1, read on the forward strand.
GGTATCTGGATAGATACATCGATAAGCAGAGAATAGAAGATACGGACAATGTAGACACAAGAAAATATCAGGTTAGAGAAGCTTCTGTTTTGGCACAGGTTTGATGAGCAGAAGGGCCTGTTACTGTGCGGTGCTGTTCTTTGTTCTTTGAGAGGTCATAAGATTGTGGATGCTTTAGCTTTTAAAAGTAGTGAAATAGAGGCAGTCACATGCCATGTTGCCTTAGCAACTACTGAGAACAGCTTAGAGCTAGTGGGACCGCTGCTGATGCACTGTGCACAACATTGGTCTCCTGGTTGAAAGAAGGATGTAAACTCATTGGAAGTAGCTCAGAGAATTTTTAAAAATTCATTTGTGGGACTTGGGCGTCGCTGGCTGGCCAGCATTTATTGCCCATTCCTAGTTACCCTTGGCGGGCAGTTGCGAGTCAACCACATTGTTGTGGTTCTGAAGCGACATGTAGGCCAGACCGAGCAAAAGTTGGCAGATTTCCTTCCCTAAAGAACATTAGTGAACCAGATGGGTTTTTCCAACAATCGACGATGGGTTTCATAGTCATCAGTAGATTCTTAATTCCAGATATTTTTTATTGAATTCAAATTCCACCTTCTGGCTCAGGTGGGATTCAAACTTGAGTCCTCAGAACATTTTACCAGACTAATACTGGAATGGGCAGGTTGTCTTATGAGGAAAGATTGAAGAGTTTAAGAACAATGGTGCATGGCACCTTCAAGTGAACAATGCTGACATTGCACTTTTCAAAACACTAATACATCATATGCCTCCCTTTCTGAGTAAATGAGAGATGTGGTATATTCCAACAATTTGTCCATAATGGGGAAGAAAATGTCTCAGTCCTAGCTTGTGTGACTTGCTCTCAATTCCAACTAAAAAAAACTCAGATTTCTCAAGGTTTACATGGATCTTAATTATTTCCTTAACTCTTGGTCAATGGGTCCCTTTGTCAAAGCTTCATGGCCAGTCCACCTAAACTGCACATTTTTTGGACACTAAGAGACAATTTAGCATGGCCAATCCACCTAACCTGCACATCTTTGGTCTGGAAACCAGAGCATCCAGAGGAAACCCACACAGACAAGGGAAGAACACGCAGTGACCCGAGACTGGAATTTGAACCCAGGTTCTTGGTGCCAAGAGGCAGCAGAGCCAGAACTACTGTGTCACCCTATTAGAATGATTATCTGGATATTATCAGGGACGTTGCTCTGTACAAATTGGCTGCTGCATTTACTAGGTTACTTCACTCCTACAGCACGTCTGTGGCTGTTAAAATGTTTCGAGAAGTTCCAAGGCTGTGGAAGGAGCTATAACAATGCATTTCATTCTGCTGCTTTGCCCAGGGATGGCGTGAGGACTGGCACAGTCGCATATTAACTTACAACATTCATTCCTGCCTGAGGTTTCTGCCTCCTGTTGTGATGAAGATCAGTGGTCTCAAACCAATTCCTTGTGGATGTGAGCTCAGAGCCTCAACCCACCTAGCCATCTTTTAGCACTGGCTTGGCAATACCTCTGAGAGATCGTGAGGATGGCTGTTTTGCAAAATGGAAAGGGCACACTGGAATAGCACAGGAATGACCCTCTCAGTGCAGGTTAGTGGAAGAGAAATCTCAGTAGGTCTGACTGCGTCTGTAAGGTGAGAAAAGAGCTGATGTTCTGAGAGTGGACGACCCTTTGTTAAAAAGCCTCGTGGCAATCCACCTGAAGAGCACGTTTTTGGACTGTGGGAGGAAACCAGAGCACTCAGAGGAGACCCAACGCAGAGAACATACAAACTCCACACGGACAGTGACTCAAGCCGGGAATCGAACCTGTGTCGCTGGTGCAGTGAAGCAGCAGTGCTAACCGCTTTGCCACCTGATCCTCTGAAGTGGCTGGCTGAGCAGTTCAAGGGATAGGCAACAAATCTGAGACACCCATATCCCGGGGGCAATGAATTTTTAAAAAACAGAATGCAAGTCAGACAGAAATCAACTCTCAGTGATGGGAAGCTATCTCAGAACAATAGTTGCAGGAAATTTCATTTCCACTTTTCGGGCCTTTGTCCCATTCAACGTAAACAAGACCGGAATATTTAGAAATGCTAAAATTTGAACTTATTTTCCCGCATCCCAAGAGCCTGTATATCATTGCAGCTAGTGATCTCACTGACGGAATGCTAATTTGTGATTCAACAAGTCTTAAAACATATCTCAGTTATGCAATGAGTTACAGAATGTTGCAACTTTGGCATGTTTCAGTCTTGTGCAACCCCCAGTTGTTGCATCAGTTGCTCACCAATTCACTGAAGAAGTTATAAATCTGTGATTGGAGGGAGGGGGACGGGGTTTTGGGAGAGGAGGCAGCATTGCCTCAAAAGTCATTGGAAACCATCGTATTGCATGGGATAATATCATTCAACTTCTAATATCAGTCTTACAGAGAGAGAGCTGCGTAATAGATCTTAATAGAGGGTGGCACGATAGCACAGTGGTTAGCACTGCTGCTTCACAGCATCAGGGACCTGGGTTCGATTCTCAGCTTGGGTCTCTGTGTGGAGTCTGCATGATCTCCCCGTCTCTGTGTGAGTTTCCTCTGGATACTCTGGTTTCCTCCCAAAATCTGAAAGATGTGCAAGTTAGGTTGATTGGCCATGATAAATTGCCTCTTAGTGTCAGGAGGACCAGCTAGGCTAAATGCATCAGGCACGGTAACACATTGGTTAGCATTGCTGCCTCACAGTGCCAGGGATCCGGGTTCAGTTCTCAGCTTGGGCTGCTGTCTGTATGGAATCTGCACATTCTCCCTGTGTCTGTGTGAGTTTCCCTCCAGATTGTCCGGTTTCCTCCCACAGTCCAGAAGGCATGCTGGTTAAGTGCATTGGCCGTGCTAAATTCTCCCTCAGTGTACCCGAACAGCCACCAGATTGTGGTGACTGGGGGATTTTCACAGTGACTTCATTGTAGTGTTAATATAAGCCTACTTGTGATACTAAAATTTATTTTTTATTTATTAGTCACAAGTAGGCTTGCGTTAACACTGCAATGAAGTTACTGTGAAATTCCCCCAGTTGCCACACTATGGTGCCTATTCGGGAGAATGCACCTAATAAATAAACTTAGTTACACATTGGAACAATATTCTTTTCCCTCCCTTATTCAATGCACCAATTTTGTTTAACTTGGTTAAAATTTGTTTTTGCCTCTTAACAACTTTTGTCTTTACTAACTGTTTGGTTTAGAAAAATGAATATTTGACTGTTTAACAAATAACTACAGATTGTGCAAACACATGGACCGACATCTTGTCATTTTGCATATGAAAGACAAAAAGTGAACAAGTTGCCACTTTGCTTGAGGCTGTTTTGTAATTTGATCAAAAAAAAATGAAGCTTTGAACAAATAAATGCAGTTACTCATCATATTTTGCAAACTTTGTTAACTTTGTTCTTTGTTATCTTGGTAAACAGTGCAAGTATTAAATAATAGATTGCTAAATCCCTTGGCTGGAATGCAAAATCCACTTGATAACATTGCACTGAATAGGTAGTATATCAATATTTACCAAATATTTACCAATATTTACTATCACTTCCAGAATGCCTGATCAACTTCCTACGATTTCAAATTTATTGTCATTATGCTTCTCTTCTAAATAAATGATTCTTCATCCCTCTGTGTCTTTAACTCCTGAGCCAATTTCAACCTTTCCATCTTCTCCAAGGTCCTTGAGCATGTTTTGACTTCCCAAACCTTTACTCATTTTTCCTTCAATTCCAATGTTATAGCTCTCTAATCAGGTTCTGGCACAGTCAGAGTACAAAGACAGCCCTTGCTAATGCACACATCGCATTCCCTAATGCAGTAGCAATGATAACTTATCTCTCTTTCTTCACTTGCTGGCAACCTTTGACATGATTGGCCGCGCTATCCTCCTCCAACGTCCCTCTCTGCTGTCCGACTGTGTCGAACATGACTCCGTCTTTAACTATATATTCTTAACTCACCAAAAATTTGTGTCCAAATGTGGCACATTCGGGCATCGGGCCTGTACCACGATCTGCACCCGAATCCGAGCAGATTGCAACTTTACCGACACCCGATTTGGGCGCGGGTCTGGTCTATGCCTCAGTTGGGCAGCCCGACAATTTAACATAGAATGTAGAATATAGAACAATACAGCACAAACAGGCCCTTCGGCCCACAAGTTGCGCCGATCACATCTACCAATCCACAGACCTATCTATAACCCCCTATCCTATTCTTTTCCATATACTCATCCAGAAGTCTCTTAAAAGACCCCAGTGAGTTTGCCTCAACAACCTCCGACGGCAGTCGGTTCCATTCACTCACCACCCTCTGAGTGAAAAACCTACCCCTGACATCTCCTTTGTATTTGCTTCCCTGCACCTTAAATCTGTGTCCTCTCGTAGTGACCATTTCAGCTCGGGGAAATAGTCTCTGAGAGTCCACCCTATCTATTCCTCTCAACATTTTATAAACCTCTATCAGGTCGCCTCTCAACCTACGTCTCTCCAGTGAGAAGAGTCCCAGCTCCCTCAACCTATCTTCATAAGGCCTGCCTCCCAATCCAGGCAGCATCCTTGTAAATCTCCTCTGAACTCTCTCAATAGCCTCTACATCCTTCCGATAATGAGGCGACCAGAACTGCACACAATACTCCAACTGGGGTCTGACAAGAGTCTTATAGAGCTGCATCATTACCTCCTGACTCCTAAACTCTATTCCTCGATTAATGAAGGCCAGTACACCATACGCCTTCTTGACCACTTCCTCCACCTGCGAGGCCGATTTAAGAGTCCTATGGACCCGGACCCCGAGATCCTTCTGCTCTACAACACAGCTAAGACTCCTACCCCTTATATTGTACTCATTCATCCCATTATTCCTGCCAAAATGGACCACTACACATTTATCTGCGTTGAAGTCCATCCGCCACTTCTCCGCCCAGTCTTTCATCCTGTCTATGTCCCGCTGCAACTTTTGGCATTCCTTCAGACCATCCACAACACCACCGACTTTTGTATCGTCGGCGAACTTGCTAACACATCCCTCTGCTTCCTCATCCAGGTCATTGTATTAGCATGCATTTAAATTGACTCAGTGAATCGTCCGCCCAATTCTACCGCCAAATCCTATTTTACCGTCTTCATTCCGGATCTAGGAATCTGCTAGATAAAAATCTGAAGCGGATTCCTATTCTGCAGGGGAAACTCCGAAGTCCATTCTCTCGACCATCCTTCGCAGACCTTTGGGTGCAATGAGCAAGAATTTAGCATGGCCAATGCACCTAACTAGCACATCTTCCAAACTATTGGGGGAAACCAAAGACCTGGAGGAAACCCAAGCAGATATGGGGAGAATGTGCAGACTCCGCACAGTCATAGTCACAGACACAGGTTGGAATTGCACCCGGGTCCCTGTTGCTATGAAGCAGCACTACTAACTGCTGTGCCACCCTGCTGCCCCTATAGGAGCAGGAGTAGGTCATTTGGACCCACAAGCTTGTCCCGCAATTTAATAGCATCATGGCTGATTGGGTTGTGGTCTTAACCTGACATTCTCATCTGCTGCCCCTCGACTCCCTCACTCATCAAAAATCTGTCTAACTCATCCTTGAATATAATTGATAGCCCAGCCTTCACTGCTGTCTTGAGTAGAGAATTCCAAAACTTAATAGCCCTCCGAAAGAAGAAATTCCGCTTCATCTAAATCTTAAATGGATGAATCCTTACTTGTTATCTCCACCCTCTAGATGATTCCCTTACAAGGGGAAGCATCCTTTCAGCGTCTACCACCTGGCAGATCTGATATACATCAAAGCCACAACTTGCAATATCTCCTCCAATCACTCATCATCCTGACCTGGTGAAATATGGCTGCTCCTTTACTTTGGGTTAAAATCCAGGAACTCCCACCATAACAGCATTGTGGGGGCAACTGCAACACAGGAATTGTAGCCGATCAAGAAGGCAGCTAATCATCACCTTCTCAAAGGTGTGAGCAATAAAGTGCTGGCCTAGCCAGCGATGTCCACATCCTGTAAAACGAATAAAAAAAAAATCACTGCCAGAATGTTGCCACCTCGCCCGCCCAAACTTGTAAGATTCCAGCCGATGCCAAAGGAGAATATTATTCTGCAAGGCTTGCCCACCCATATTTTGGGGTGAGCGGGACGGTAAAATTCCGGTCCACCTCTCGTTCTTCTAAAATTCCAACTTAACTTGCACAGTCTTTCCTCAGCCATACATCTGTCCTCATCTTCCATCCTCTAGAAATTCATGCCTGGCCAAAAGTTTCTGCATATACCTTAATTTGCTCCAAATTACCCATTGATCCTAAGTTTGCCACTCCCTCGTTAGCTTACTGCTTGATACCGCTTCGGTTTTAAAATCTCCATCCTAATTTTCATATCTCTGTGTGCTCTGAGACACTCCTTACCCCTCTCACCTTTCTCCAACTCTGCAATCGTTCAGTCCTGGCCCCTTTGTCTATCCTGGATTTTAAAGATTCCGCTCTTGGCAGCCTGGGCCTCCAAGCTCTGGAATCCTATCCCTAAACATTCCTGCCTCTTTCCTGATGTACGATGCTCTTCAAAAATCCATCTCTTTGATTTAATTTTGTCCAGATATCTCCTTAGAAAAGAACGCCAAAATGTTTTTATTTTTCATGCTCTTGTTAAGCTCTTTCGAATGTTATGCCAAGTTTAATGTGTTATATGCAGAAGTTGTGTTCATTCCCTCAGGCTGAGTTAAATATTTATTACCAGCTCCCAGTTTGGGTTGGATGGAAACTGATTGTCTTCATGGCTGTTGGAATCCCTGAAGGATTGGAGCTGTTATTTAAAGGGTCCATGGGTTATACAATATTCCGAAACAAATTTAGCGCTACACGAGCAATGCACCCTAACTGAAAGGTTTGAGTTCCAAATTAATGGCTGACTTTGTGTGAGTCTCTTGAAGCAACAAGCTCTAATTTAAAGAATTTTTTTTGGTTTTTGGAAGGTAGTGACATAGTGGAAATGTCAATAGAAATATTCCATGAACCTCAATTCAATGGGGATACAAACCCCAATGTCCTGGGATGCAAACCCCAACAGTCTGGAATGCAAACCCCAATGCTCTGGGATACAAATTTGAGTGCTCTGGGATAGAAATCTCAATGCTCTGGGATACAAATCCCAATACTCTGGGAATGTGGACCCCACATTCTGGGGACAAGGACACCAATGCTCTGGGATACAAACCCCAACGCTCTGGGATACAAATCCTACTGCTCTAGCATACAAATCCCAATGCTTTGGGATACAAATCCCAATGCTTTGGAATAGAAACTCCAACGTTTTGGGATAGAAACTCCAAAACTTTGGGATAGAAACTCCAACGCTCTGGGATAGAAACCCCAATATTCTGGGGGCATGAACCCCAACATTCTGGGGACAAGGACCCCAGCTCTCTGAGATAGAAACACCAACTCTCTGGGATACAAATCTCAATGCTCTGGGATATAAACCCCAATATTCAGGGGACATGGACCCCAATACTTTGGGGACATGGCCCCCAGCATTCTGGGAATGGACACCAACACTCTGGGGGCACAAGACCTCCACTCTGGGGACATGAATCCCAACATTCTGGGAACATGGCCCCCTAACATTCTAGGGACACAACACCAACACTGTGGGGATACGAGTCCCAAAACTCGGTGGACTGGATTCCAACAATCAGGGGACATGGACCCCAACACTATGGGGACTCGGACCCCCTGGTGGAATTTAAAATCAATTAATAAAGTTTGGAATTGAAAGCTGGTGTCAGTAAAGGAATTCTCACATGCAAATTCTCACAGGAGATGGGTGACATGGTGGCACAGTGATTAACAACTGGTTGGGTGAATTGGCCATGTTAAATTATCCCTTAGTGTATCCAAACAGCTGCCGGAGTATGGCAGCTAGGGGATTTTCACAATAACTTCATTGCAGTGTTAATGAAAGCCTACTTGTGACTAATAAATAAACTTTAAGGAATTCTCATTGATTATCCTAAAACACCATGAATGTCTTTTGGAAAGGGAAATCTGCCATCTGGCCTGACCTATCTGTGACTCCAAATTGTTGTAGATAAAATAATACCTCTGAGATTGTTAGTGAGGTAAAATATAGTGGCTTTTATTTCAGAGCTTTGGGAGAAACTGGTTCTAAACAAGGACTGCCAGACTTCTCATGGAACACAAATGCAAGCAGGTATTTATACATCGCGAGTCTTAGTAACAAACATGACACAAACTTCCAATTCCAGTCAAAGCTTTGATCTTCCTTCTTGAATTACAATGCCTGCGGTTACTTCAGCATCTCTGTCTTTGAAGTTATTTATGTGATTACGGCTTCTGTCTGCAAAATAACATTCACACCTGACCATCTGTCTTTATATGCACTATCTATATTCACATCTGATCATTTGTCTTTATAAGAGTTAAAGAATGAAAGACACAAACAAGTAATTTACATTAACGCTAGGAGCAATGTAAACCTGGGAAGATCAGCCATGATGAAGGAGATATATTCCAGATACAAAAATTCATTAACCGTTTTCCTTCTTTAAAATCCACGGCAATGATTTTAGCTCTTAACTGCTCTCTGAAATGGCCCAGTGAGACACACTCCATTGTACCAAACTGTTTCATTGTGCCAGGATTCAATTCTCAGCTTGGGTGACTGTCAGTGTGGAGTTTGCATGTTCTCCCCGTGTCTGCATAGGTTTCCTCTGGACGCTCTGGTTTCTTCCCACAGTTAATATAAGCCTGCTTATGACTAATAAATAAACTTTAAGGAACTCTCATTGATCATTCTAAAACAAATCCATCAGGTACCTGAGCGTCCTTTAGGGAAGGAAATCTGCCATACCTTCTCTAAGCACAATAGAAGCACAGTTTGAATTGAAACTAAAAACCCCCACAAATACAAATACCTTTGTCCAGCAGCAATCTGACTATAGGTTTACCCACCTCACACAGAAACGGCCAATTAAATCCATGTAAAACTATACCTTGTCTCTAATATTAGCCAATGCAAATTGAAATCCCTTAAAAACTACCTTTGGGTGACACAGTGGTTAGCACTGCTGCCTCACAGCACCAGAGACCTGAGTTTCATTCCTGGCTTGGGTCACTTCTGTGGAGTTTGCACGTTCTCCCTGTGTCTGCATGGGTTTCCTCTGGGTGTCCAGTTTTCCTCCCACCATCCGAAAGACGTGCGGGTTAGATGCATTGGCCATGCTAAATTCTCCTTCAGCGTACCCGAACAGCCGCTGGAGTGTGGTGACTAGGGGATTTTCGCAATAACTTCATTGCAGTGTTCATGTAAGGTTAATTGCCTTAATAAGTAAACTTCTAAACTTTATTTTCCTAAAGAGTACTTTACTGATAACAAAAGACTACAACGAGCACTTCCTAATGTAAAGTCAGAAACACAGCAGCTAATTTGTGCACAGTAAGCTCCCACAGACAGCAAATGTGCTGATGACTAAAACATCTGTACTTTTTAAGAGATGTTGATTGAGGGATAAATTTTGGCTAGGACACTCATACCATTACCCCGGCTGTTCAGCAAAATGACAATTTTGCTTTTGTTGTGTTCATCTTTAAAAGGCATTGCAATCTTTTGACAGCGCATCTGCACCAGGGTTAGATGGAAAGACAAGACATTATTTGGTGGACACAAAGTTAATTTACCATGTTCAATGTCCAATTATCAAAGAAATAGAATCAAATAATCTTTACAGTGCAGAAGGAAGCCATTGGGCCCTTCAAGTTTACACTGGCCATAATCCCACCCCGGCCCACTCCCCATAACCTCATGCATTTACCCTGCTAATCCCCCGACATTAAGGGACAATTTAGCATGGCCAATCCACCTGACCCACATATCTTTGGACTGTGGGAGAAAATCGGAGTACCCGGAGAAAACCCACACAGACAGCGGGAAGAAGATGCAGACTCCACACGGGCAGTGACCCTTGGCCAGAATTGAACCCAGGCCCCAGCGCCATGAGGCAGCAGCGCTAACCACTGTGCCATCTTGCCTCCCCTGAAGATTGGGGGGCCCAAAACAAGAAGTGGCTTTTCAGGAAGCTGTGACTGTCTGCTGCTGCTCAGAAACATGGAAAACAGAAAGTAGGAACAGCAGAAGGCCATTTGACCCTTCAAGCCTGCTTGAACCATTTCATTATGCTCACGGCTGAATGTTCAACTCCAAAGCCTGACCCCATCTTCCCCACATATCCTTTGATCGCCTTCAGCCCAAGATCTGTATCTAATTGTGTCTTGAAAATACTCAGTGTTTTGACTTCAACTACTTTCTGTGGTAACAAATCCACAGATCACTCTCTGTGTGAAGAGTACTATTCCCACCAGGAAAGCAAGAAACTAGAAGCAGGAGTAGGCCATTTGGGATGATCAACAAATTCAATATCTTGATCTCCCCATCTTCCCTTATCCCTTGATCCCTTTACTCCAAAAGCCAGATCTAATTTCTTCTTAACGCTAGGTTAATAGAACATAGAACATAGAACATTACAGCGCAGAACAGGCCCTTCGGCCCTCGATGTTGCGCCGACCAATTAAGAAAAAGCAATGACCCTCTAACCTAAACCATTCCCTTTTCATCCATAAACCTATCCACGGACCTCTTAAACGCCCCCAAACTTGGCGCATTTACAACTGCAGCAGGCAGGGCATTCCATACCCTTACCACCCTCTGGGTAAAGAACCTACCTTTGACATCCGTCCTATAACTACCACCCCTTAATTTAAAGCTATGTTCCCTCATGCTAGCTTTCTCCATCCTAGGAAAAAGGCTATCACTGTCCACCCTATCTAAACCTCTAATCATCTTATATGTTTCAATAAGATCTCCTCTTAGCTGCCTTGTTTCTAATGAAAACAACCTCAAATCCCTCAGCCTCTCCTCATAAGATTTGCCCTCCATACCAGGCAACAACCTAGTAAACCTCCTCTGCACCCTCTCCAATGCCTCCACATCTTTCTTATAATGTGGGGACCAGAACTGTACACAATACTCCAAGTGCGGCCGCACCAGAGTTTTGTACAGTTGCAACATGATGTTGCGGCTCCGAAATGCAGTCCCCCTACCAATAAAAGCCAAGACTCCATATGACTTCTTAACAACCTTATCGACTTGATTGCCAACTTTCAGGTTAAAGTCTAACCATCAGCTCCGATCTCCTACCCTGTCCTTGTAACTCCATACTAACCAATGAACTTACACATCTTTGGGCACTAAGAGGCAATTTAACATGGTCAATCTGCCTAACCCGCACATCTCTGGATTGTGGGCAGAAAGTGAAGCACCCAGAGGAAACTCAGGTGAAGGGCAACATTGAGAAGGTGGATCTTCATGAACAAGGTTAGTTAAGCCCTCTGTGATGGAGGACAGGAGCGACTGGGAGACCATACTGCCAGTTGGTTTCATAGAATCCTACAGTGCAGAAGAAGGCCATTTGGCCCATCAAGTCTGTACCGATCACAATCCTATCCAAGCCCTATCTCCATAACCCTAGCTAGTCTCCCTGATACTAAGGGGCAATTAAGCATGGCCAATCAACCTAACCCTCACATCTTTGGACTGTGGCAGAAACCAGAGCACTCAGAGAAAATCTACATGGGGAGAATGTGCAAACTCCACATAATCAGTGACCCTAGCCATGAATCAAACCCAGGTCCCTGGCGCTGTGAGGCAGCAGTGCTAACCACACTTCAGGTCACGCAGTTGAGCACAGAAGGATTTGCTGATCCTCAGAATGTCAGGCTTGCAATGACTTTACCGAACTATCTTCTTCCTTCAGGCTGCTGATCACCTTTGTGTGCACCTTTCCGAAGGTCACTGAAAGAAAAATCACTGAGATTACGAAAAGAACGATAGAAATGCAAATCTTTTCTTTCATATCTCATTAGGTGAGCAGAATTTGTTTACACCTGGGATTTAATTGCCAACATCTCAAGGGCAATGAGGAATGGGCAAGAATCTTTTTGATTTAATTTGATGTGATGTGATCGGGATACAGTGAAAAAGATTGTTTCTTCTGCGCGATGCAGACAAAGTATACCATTCATTGAGTCTTATGAAGAGAGGCTGAGGGATTTGAGGTTGTTTTCGTTAGAAAGGAGGCAGCTAAGAGGGGACCTAATCGAAACATATAAGATGATTAGAGGTTTAGATAGGGTGGACAGTGATAGCCTTTTTCCTAGGATGGAGAAAGCTAGCATGAGGGGACACAGCTTTAAATTAAGCGGTGATAGTTATAGGACGGATATCAGAGGTAGGTTCTTTACCCAAAGGGTGGTTCGGGAGTGGAATGCCCTTCCTGCAGCAGTTGTAGATGCGCCAAGTTTGGTGGCGTTTAAGAGGTTAGTTGATAAGTATATGGAAAAGAAGGGAATGGTTTAGTTTGGAGGGGCATTGCTTTTTATATTGGTCGGCGCAACATCGAAGGCCGAAGGGCCTGTTCTGTGCTGTAATGTTCTATGTTCTATAGGGGAGAGAGAAAGTAGAGTGTACAGAATGTACTGTTACAATCATAGCTAGAGTGTAAAGAAAAATCAACTTAATATAATGTAGGTCCATTCAAAATTCTGACAGCAGCAGGGAAGAAGCTGCTCTTGAGTTGGTTGGTATGTGATCTCAGGCTAGAAACTTAGAAACATAGAAAAACTACAGCACAAACAAATCCTTTGGCCCACAGGTTGCGCTGAATGTGCTCCTAACTATAGGCTATGGAAACATAGAAAAACCTACAGCACAGATTTTTGTATTTTTTTTCCCGATGGAAGAAGTTGGAAGAGAGACACATGCACACGGGGGTGCGTGGGGCCCTTGATTATGCTGGCTGCTTTTCCAAGGCAATGGAAAGTGTAGACAGAGACAATGGATGGGAAGCTGGTTTGCATGATGGACTGGGCTAAGTTCACAACCCTGTGTAGTTTATTGCAGTCTTAGTCAGAGCAGGAACCATATGAAGCTGTGATACAAACGGAAAGAATGCTTTCTGTGATGCATCTAATGTTTAGAACATAGAACATAGAATATTACAGTGCAATACAGGCCGTTCGGCCCTTGATGTTGCGCCGACCAATGGAACCAATCTAATGACCCTCTAACCTAAACTATTCCAATGCTATTCATATGCCTATCCAATGACCATTTGAACGCCCTTAAAGTTGACGAGTCCACAATTGCTGCAGACAGGGCATTCCACGCCCTTACTACCCTGTGAGTAAAGAACCCACCTCTAGCATCTGTCCTATAACTACCACCCCTTAATTTAAAGCTATGTCCCCTCATGTTATCCATCTCCATCTGAGGAAAAAGGCTCTCACTATCTACCCTATCTAACCCTCTGATCATCTGATATGTTTCAATTAGGTCACCTCTTAGCCTTCTTCTCTCTAATGAAAATAACCTCAAGTCCCTTAGTCTTTCCTCATAAGACTTACCCACCATATCAGGCAACATCCGGGTAAACCTCCTCTGCACCCTTTCCAATGCCTCCACATCTTTCTTATAATGTGGCAACCAAAACTGTACACAATATTCCAAGTACAGCCGCACCAGAGTTTTGTACGGTTGCAACATGACGTCTCGGCTCCAAAATTCAATCCCTCTACCAATCAATTCATTTCTTTCTAAATGACTATTTATTAGTCACAAACAACACTGCACTGAAATTACTGTGAAAATCCCCTAGTTGCCACACTCCTGTTTGGGTACGCTGAGGGGCAATTTAGCATGGCCATCGCGCCTAACCAGCACTGCTTTTGGGAGGAAATCGGAGTACCCAGAGGAAATCCACACAGACACGTGGAGAATGTGTGGACTCTGCGCAGACAGTGATCCAAGCTGGCAATCAACTCGGGGTCCCTGGTGCAGTGAGGCAGCAATGCTAACCATTGTGCCACTGTGCCTGTAAAAGGCGGTGACAGCTGTCGGCTTTACCAACGATGCTAACATCCCACAAGCGAATAAAAAAAAACACATTCCAATCTCCGGGCAGTCTGAATATCGGAGGAATTAAATAGAAAATGCCCTCAAAACAGATTCTACAGCCACCAAAGATGATTGGATTGTTGTGTTATTAAGATTCCATTAAAGTGTCAGAATAAAAGTACAGACATATGTGACATTAAAGCCAGAGTACAGGGAGGATATAATTTCATTCAATGTTGATTTCCGACCTAAGCTGTGTGTTGAGATAAAAATAATTGCTTGTGTACATGCCAATGACAGGACTAACTTTGCCTTGTTTTGTTATGATATTTTGGAGCTTGCTTGTTTACTCGTGCACTGAACCATGTCGAAATGTTTGTCTTACAGCTAAAGGCTGCAGAAGTACTTTTTCGTTTACTGTGCATCTCCTGGTAAGCAAATTAACATATTTCACAGGTTCATAAATCTTGTCGTAACTGTGCCTCTGCCACTGACACTTGCTACAGCTGTTACACGTGTCAACGGCAGCCCTTGGCTCTCTGTCAGAGGGTTGTCCCAATCTGAAGATGTCAACTCTTAAATCTTGGCTAACGTTTCCCAGTGCTGCAGGGCCAGAGGCACCACCTATCAGATGAGACAATAAACCTAGGTCCCACCTGCCCTCATTAGTGGATATAAAAGATCCCACAGTGCTGTTTTGAAGTAAAATGCCTGATTTTCTCCCAACATTAGCTGGTCACCATTATGTTGCTGTTTGTGGTGTTATTGGCTTCAATGATGGAACTTTACAGCTCCTCCCATAGCAGGATCTTCCAGTCCCACTGAAGTCAAAAGACTTTTGAACGGTTCACCGTGTTTTTATGGCCCCATCCCCACCACAACATGGCCATCAGATTCCCCTACTGGTTTCCCTAAATTTCCACGATAACGAGCCTTCAGAAATATCTTATCTGAAGTCTTTTATATACTGACTTTCACTGGCTGAAGAAATCATCGATATGTCTGAAAAATAATTGGTTTCCACAGCTATACAAGGCGATGAGAGGCAGTGGCGCAGTAGTTTTGTAATCCTGATATCCAGAGCACAGAGGTTAGCACTGCTACCTCACAGCGCCAGGGACCCAGGTTTGATTCCTGGTTTGGATGACTGTCTCCCTACATCTGCATGGGATTCCTCTGGGTGCTCCGGTTTCTTCCCATTGTCTGAAGAACTTCACCAAAGATCCTTAGACCGCACCTTCCAAACCCATGATCGCTTCTGTCTAGAAGGACAAGGGCAGCAGATAAATGGGAACACCACCAGCTGCAAGTCCCCCTCCAAGCCATTCACCATCCTGACTTGGAAATGTATTGCCGTTCCTTCACAGTCGTGGGTCAATATCTTGGAATTCCCACCCTAATGGCAATATGGGTCAACTCACAGCAGCGATTCAAGAAGGCAGCTCACCACCACCTTCTTCAGGACAACTAAGGATGGGTAATAAACGCTGCCTAGCCAGCGACACCCATATCCCATGAATGAATAACAAAAGACTTGCTGGTTAGGTGAATTGACTGTGCCAAATTCTCCCTTCGTGTACCCAAACCGGCGCTGGAGCGAGGGGGTTTTCACAGCAACTTCATTGCGGTGTTAATATAAACCTACTTGTGAAATTAATAAATAAACTAAACTTTCTTTGCCAGCAACATCCATATCTGAAGAATCAATTCTGAAACAATACAGCCAGTGCATTGCTTCCTTCTCCTACTGTGCGAAGACACAGAAGGAGATATAGAATACGTAAAAAGCATTTGCAAAGGCATTTGTATATCGATCTTTTTTATTGACTTTCCATTAGGCCACACATTTCGTTTGTAATGGTGCAGATTTGACTGCAGAAAAATGGATGGTTTTGCAGAGTGGCTTTTGTTAAGCAGAGCACTATTGGTTGAGATAAAACTGTTTACAGGAACGGGGTTATTCGCCTGCTTTTTTTTTGGATTGAGTTATATTCTCAAGAAAAAGGGGACAGCTACTAAAAACTGAGAACAGAGAGAACTGTCTTCACTCGGAGAGTTGTGAATCTGCAGAATTCTCTAACATAGGGATCTGTGGTTAATGAGGATATTTAAGTCCAGGGGGAATAAGGAATAGCAGGAAAATGAAGATGAGATGGAAGGTGGTGCAGTACTAATGTCACTGGGCTAGCAATCTAGAGGCCTAGGCTATTGCTGTGGGAACAAGGGTTCAAATCCCACCACATGCCAACTAGGATTTAACTTCAATTAATAAAATCTGGAATTGAAAGTTAATCTTAGTGAGGCAGGTATTGTTAAAACCCACCTGCCTCACTAAGGAAATCTGACCTTTGTACCTGGCAGCATTTGACCCACTGTGGCATCAAGGAGCCTGAGCAAAACTGGAGTCAATGGGAACTGGGGCAAAGATCTCTGCTGTTGGAGTCACATCTGAGGCAAAGGAAGATGGGTTGTGATGGTTGGAGGCCAATCATTTCAGTTCCCGGGGTTCACTGCAGCAATTCCCTAGGGCAGGGGCCAAGACCCAGCCATTTTCAGCTGCTTCATATATGACCTTCCCTTCATCATCAGGTCAGAAGTAAGTATGTTCGCTGATGATTGAACAAGATTCACAATCTCTCACATACTGAAGCAGCCCATGTCCCTATGCATTAACATCTGGACAATGTCCAGGCTTGGTCCAATAACTGACAAGTAAGATTTGGATCACACAAATTGCAGGCAATGACCATCTCCAACTTGAGAGAATCCAACTATCTCCCCTTGACATTCAATGATATTATCATCACTGTATCCCCCACTATCAACATTCTAGTGGTTTTAATGTAACCAATCATAACATTGGAACCTATTATAATCTAACCAATGGTCACATGCTGTGAGGGTCAGCTGACCCGCTGATGATGTAACCAATGGCAAAATGATGTGGTGATCAGCTGACCAGCTGATTTGCTATAAGTAGAAAGCAGTTGGGGCTTGTGGGGATCATTTGTGGCTTAGGGTGTGGCCTAAGTGGTGGTGTGATGAAGTTTCTTTATTAAACATTTACTTTTGTGAAGTTAGTTCTCCTATTGCTTGTGGCTGAAGTAGTCTTACTGCTGGATGACTTTGGGAGTTGCTGTTGACCAAAAACTGAATTGGACTAGCTGTACTAGCTGTAGCTTTATGGAAGAGAAGGGAATGGTTTAGTTTGGAGGGGCATTGCTTTTTACATTGGTCGGCGCAACATCGAAGGCCGAAGGGCCTGTTCTGCGCTGTAATGTTCTATATTCTATTCTATATACAAATACTGTGTCTACCAGGGGAGGCCTGAAGCCAATAACACCACAAGCGCCAATGCAATGATGAGCAGATAATCTACATCTGGCATGTTGGTCAGGAGAAAATCAGACATTTTTCTTCAAAACAGCGCTGTGAGATCTTTTATATGCACTCGAGGGCAGGTGGAACCTTGGTTTATCACCTCGTCTGATAGATGGTACCTCTGGTGCTGTAGCACTCCCTCGGCACTGCTTTGGGAAGCATTAGCCAAGATTTAAGAGTTGACACCTTTAGATTGGGACAACCCTCTGACAGAAAGCCAAGGTTGACACGTGTCACAGTTGTAGTAAGTGTCAGTGGCAGAGGCACAATCCTGCTATCTCACCTCCCCAAAACCTGTCCATCGTCAACAAGGCACATGCCAGGAGTGTGATGGAATACTTGCCGTTTACCTGGATGGGTGTAGCTCCAAAAGTACTCCACAAGCTCAACACCATGTATGGCAAAGCATCCTGCTTAATTGGCATCCCATCCACTATCATAATCATTCACTCTCTCCATCGCTGGTGCACAATGTATGCCATCTACAAGATGCACTGCAGCAACTTACCAAGGCTCCTTTGACAGTACCTATCAAACCTGTGACCTTTACCACCGGGAAGAACAATGGCTGTAGTTGCATAGAAACACCACCACCACCTACAAGTAACCCCCCCCCCCACCCAAGTCACTCAGCACCCTGATTTGGAAATATAGCACTGCTCTTTTACTGTCACTGAATTAAAATCCTGGAACTGCCTCCCTAACAGCATGGTTGGTGTACCTACAGCACAGGGCCTTCATTGGTTCAAGAAGACAGCTCACCGCCACCTTGTCACCTCATTAGAACAAAAACAAAACATGATTTGGAGAAGAGAATTTGCTTCCTTACCTGTTCTGGCCTATATTATTTGATAGTAATTGGGTTTATTCTCTAGGACTGCTCTCTGAGGTGGCTGAGCAAGTCCCTCAATTTGGATCCAACTGCCACCAGTTTAAGAAGGCCCAGCAGCAAATTCTTAGGCAACTAGCAATGGGCAATAAATCCCAACCTTACCACATCCGGAGAATGAATAATAACAAAAAATACACCTAATTCATAATATCTGGTCTTTGAGATTTTGCCTTAGGTACATTTCCTTCAAAGTTTTTTAATTGCAATTTGCAGGATATGGGAATCTCTGGTAATGACAGCATCCCTTGGTCATTAATTAGCTTGAAGATGATGGAAGTAAATAGCCTTTTTGAGCTGTTGTAGACTGTCGTTATTATAATGTTGTAATACCTTGGACTTGTCATTCTTGCAAGCTGTTCTGGGTTGCAGTTGAGATATTGTCCTTGGTTCAGTAGGATGGTATGATTGTTGAAGAGCTGGAGTGGACCTGACTTGTCCTTGATGTCCTTGTCCTTGAATGCCTTTAAGGCAGAAAGACATAGATTCTTGATCAATAAGGGATTTAAGGGTTGTGGGGAGAAGGGGGTGAGAATCAAATCAAACATGATAGAATGGTGGAGCAGACTTGATGGGCCAAATGGCCTAATTCTGCTCCTTTATCTGTTTTAGAATAATAGAAACCTTATGGTGCAGAAGGTCATTCAGCGTATCAAGTCTGCATTAACCCGTAAATCCACATAGTTACCCTGCTAATCCCTCTAAGATACGCATCCCAGAACACTAAGGGGAAATTTAGCATGGCCAATTAACCGAATCCGCACATTTTTGGACTTTGGGAGGAAACCCATGCAGACACGGATAGAACATGCAGACTCCACACAAAAAATGATCCAAGCCGGGAATCGAATCCCAGACCCTGGAGCTGCAAGGCAACAGTGCTAATCACTGCACCACCTCCTTACAATTACTCCTCACTATTGCTTCCTTGTGTGCATGGAAGTCATGGTATTTTGTCTCTTAACAAATCCTTGTTGACTCAGCTTGAACTAAATTAGAAATGTATAGAGGCAAGAAATTAAAGATTCCTGAAAATCTTTGCAGATTGTCTGTATCTTAAAGAGTTGGCATAATGTTAATATTCCTAATTTCACTTTGATTGGGATATTTGCCAGCACTGGAATAAAAAGAACTGACAAGATTTTTAAGGTTAGCATTTATTAATTAGTGTCACAAATAGGCTTATATTATCACTGTAGTGAAGTTACTGTGGAAATTCCCTAGTTGTCACACCCTGGCATTCACCCTCAGGTACACTGAGGGTGAATTTAGCATCTAACCAGCATGTTTTTGGACTTTGGGAGGAAACCCCTGCAGACATGGGGAGAATGCGCAGACTCCGCACAAATAGTGACCCAAGCTGGGAATCGAACCCGGATCCCTGGCGCAGTGAGTCAGCAGAGATAGTCACTGGGCCGCCCCGTGTGCATCATTTAAACCACATGCTGACCTCCTCTGCATCTGAAAATCAAGGCCACCTTTAAAACTAAGATGAAAAGATCTGACAACCAACATCAGCAACCCTTAGCCCTGTGTTGCTCTGCTTAAGGAACGAAGTTGAATTGTTCCTGCCGGTGACATCAGACTGACAAAGTTTGACAAGGCTTCAAAACATCACTGCTTCTTGAGAACATTAGTAGCTTCAGGTTTACTCAGGAGTCAGGTTCGCAATTGCCTTGGATGCCACTTTCTGGGTCTGAGTAGACAAGCTGTCAAACTTGTGGGAGAACTGAACCAACAATGGGATTCATATGGCCTTGTAAAGGTTCAATCTGAGAAAGAGGGATTGACAATGAAGAACATTGCCAGTTGTATCCTTAACCTCTCCTTTACCTGTCATGCTTTAAATCCACAACCAATAATGATTTTTAGAAAAACTTTTTTTTTTAATTCATTCATGGGAGTCGCTGGCTAACCCGCATTTATTGCCCATCCCTAATTGCCTTTGAATCGAGTCGCTTGCTAGTTCGTTTCAGAGGACAGAGTCAACACATAGGCCAGTCCAGGTAAGAGCAGCAAATTTCCTTCCTTAAGGGACATTAGTGAACCAGATGGGTTTTTTCAACAATCGATTATTATGGTCATCAGTAGATTCTTAGTACCAGATATTTTTTATTGAATTCAAATTCCACCATTCTGCCATGGCAGGACTCGAGCCTGGGTTCCCAGAGCATTAGTTAGGTTTCTGGATTATAGTCTTGTGACAATACCACTAGGCCACTGCCGCCCATTTACTGCCCCTGCCTGATTTACGAAGCAAAAACATGAGTCATCCTGTTACCTTCTCCATGGCAATGCCTCTACCAATTGGAGTCCACTTGCCAACAAATCAACATTCTCATTTTGGGCAGTATAAATTGTTGTTCCTTTTCAATCGGTTTATCTTACCTACCTGTCTGATGGGTGCAGGTTGAAAAGCTTTGACACAATGGATTGGATTTTACGACCTCCCTCGTCCGAACTGTAAAATCCCACCAGGGAACGATGGGTCTTTCCATGGTCTGCCCCTTACCCACTCAGATTCCCTTCGGCAGTAAAACAGGGCCTACGTCTCTTTTGCAGTGATATGATGATGATTCCATCCCCGCTTGTTAGAATTGGTGACAGCTTGTCACAGAGCAAGATGACAGGGTGGCATGTTGGCACGGTGGTTGGCATTGCTGTCTCACAACGCCAGGGACCGAGGTTCAATTCCCAGCCTTGGGTCACTGTCTGTGTGGAGCCTGCCCAGTCTTCTCCCCATATCTGTGTGGGGTTTCCTCCACTTATTCCGATTTCCTCTCACGGATTAAAAGACGTGCTAGTTAATCGCATTGGCCATGCTAAATTCTCCGCAGTGTACCCAGAGTGCGGCAATTAGGGAATTTTCACACTGACTTCATTGCAGTGTTAATGAAACCTACTTGTGACACTGATAGAAGGAGGCTATTCGACCCATGGAATCTGCACTGACCACAATCCCACCCAAGCTCTAGTCCTCCTCACACTAAGGGGCAATTTACCTTGGCTAATGTATCTCAGCTCGCGTATCTTTGGACCGTGGGAGGAAACCGGAGCACTGGAGGAAACCCACGCAGACACGGGGAGAACACGCAAACTCCACACAGACAGTGACCCAAGCCAGGAATCGAACCTGGGTCCTTGGCTTTGTAAGGCAGCAATGCTAACCACCGTGCCATCCTTGATCAAAAGACTTTAAACTTTAAGGATGGTTTCTTTGCCAGTTTCCCCCAGTGTTGAGATAAATGCTGATTCCAGCGAATTACCGCGGATCTTCCTGCTGACACCTGCCCTGATGATGCTGAAGCGCGGTCTAATCAATGCCTCCTTTCAGCTCAGCATAATTTGGCACCAAACCATCGCATCAGCGACTGATATGCCTAGAAGGCGAATCTGATAGTGGCTAATTAACTTGTTAAGAAGGGAAAGCAAAGATGCCAGCGTTTATCTAATGAAGAGGACTTCAGAGTCAATCAGTGATGTTTAAAAGTGTGCCAGAAAAGCGCGATGATTGGAACCCACGTTGGCACTGAGAAAGAAGGATATGCAGCAGGAAGGGAATTATAGATTGATCTTCCTTGTTGCTTATTAAGGAAAGTTATATTAAACTTATTCCGGATTTCTGTTGTCGCATATAAGGTGGGGCTTTGTGCTCTGCCAGTGGCGGGTATTGTGGCGGGCGGGATTTGACGTGATGCGAAAAGGCAAGTGGGAAATTAGTTTGGAATTTTGATTCCCTGACTCTGATGGCAGGCTAAAGGGGGAGTGGGTCAATTTGATTTGATTTATTATTGTCACGTGTGAAAGACAGTGAAAAATATTGTTTCTTGTGTGATACAGACAAAGGAAAGGAGAGATTGCAGGATGTAGAGTTAGACAGTCATAGCTAGGGTGCAGAGAAAGATCAACTTAATGTGTGATAGATCCATTGAAAAGTCTGATGGTAGCAGGGAAGAAACTGTTCTTAAGTCGGTTTTACATAACCTCAGACATCTATAAAGCCTTTTAACGGAGGCAGAGCGAGGGCCTGGGAACTGCAGAATACCCTCAACCTGCGTAACTGTGTGCCAATCTGAGCAACAACAGCACACAGTAATTTTTGAGGCATGTATATAGTTTTCAGTATTGAAATGAAATAACTGTAATTTGTATAGAAATGTAAAAATGTTTTATTCCGCACTGTTTGCAATTTATTGATATGTAGCCTTGCAATGTTTTAATTGAGATTTTTATGAATAAAGTATACATTTGGAAAAAAAAGTTGTATTTTTTTCCTGATGGAAGAAAGTGAAGAGAGAATGTCTGGAGTAGGTAGTGTCCTAAATTATGCTTCATCAGGGCAGAATTTAACATCTCACCTGCAGAACAGTACCTCTGGCAGTGTAGCACTCCCTCAGAGCTGCAGTGCTATATTGATTCAGGTTTTATAGCGAGGTCTCTGAAATGGGACATGAATCCGCAAACTTCTGTCACAAAGTGAAGGAGAAGCTAGCTGGGTTATGGTGAACATTGATGATATTCATAGAACCATAGAATTCTACAGAGCAGAAAAAGGCCATTCAGCCCATCGAGTCTGCACCAACCACAGGTCCTATCCCCAGAACCCCATGCATTTACCCTAGCTAGTCCCCCTGACTCTGAGGGGCAATTTAGCATGGCCAATATAAGCAGAATGATGGCACAGTGGTTAGCACTGCTGCTTCACAGCACCAGGGACCTGGGTTCAATTCCTGGCTTGGATCCCTGCTTGTGCGGAGTCTACACGTTCTCCCTGTGTCTGCATGGCTTTTCTCCGAGCGCTCCGGTTTCTTCCCACAGTCCGAAAATGTGCTGGTTAGGTACATTGGCCATGCTAAATTCTCCCTCAGTGTACCCAAACACGTAAAACAGGTACAAACAGGGGATTGTGGCTATTAGGGGGTGTTCTTAGTAACTTCATTGCTGTGATAATATAAACTTATCTTCTGACGCTGAGGAGACAATGGTCTAGTGGTATTATCACTAGACTATTAATCCAAAAATTCAGCTAATGTTCTGGGGACCTGGGTTCGAATCTCGGCACGACAGAAGGTGAAGTTTGAATTCAGCCTGGAATTAAGAATCTATTGATGACCATGAAACCATTGTCAACTGTCAGGAAAAACCCATCTGGTTCATGAATGTCCTTTAGGAAGGAAATCTAATGGCCTACATGTGACTCCAGAGCCACAGCAATGTGGTTGACTCTCGACTGCCCTCCAAGGACAATTAGGGATGGGCAATAAATGCCGGCTAGCCAGCTAGCCCCTGTCCCACAAAGAAATAAAAAAAACTAATAAATAAACAAACGTAAACCTAACCCACACGTCTTTGGACTCTTTTAATATTGGAAGACGTGAGCTTTCGTTGAGAAGATCCACTTCTCTGAGGTAACCCTGAGCAGAGACAATCTATGTTGTGCCTGTTAACTTGCTGTTTCTTGCATGATGTTTTTGGAGGTGGGAGTCACAGTGCATGACGTGCTAAATTGTTACGTGTAGTAACTGAACAGGAAACATCTGTCCATGAGGAGATTTCTCATTCCAAAATTGTTCTTCACCTTGTCTACTTTTCAATTAACACACTGGCTGCTGTGTGTTTACCTCTCTCCCTTATCGTTACGTGCTGCCTGCTAATTTTTTGATAATTGGAAGCCGGCAAAGCGAGACATCTATTGTGAAACACAATTAACTCCCTCAGAGAGAGACGGAAAATATTTTCTTTCGCACGTGACGGAATTTGTCAAATGTTGAGTAGCGCGATTGAGCGCCTGCAGTTTTTAATCACGTCTTTCAGAAGTCAGTGCCTGGTTAGCTTGACAGAAATATAGCGTCACGCAGACAGGTGCAAAACCCGTCCCAGCACATCTGTGTCCTGAGAAAGAGACCATGAGCATTCACTATCCGGCAGTCTCTTTGCGAGCGAGATCCTTAGGGCGGCACAGTGGTTAGCATTGCTGCTTCACAGCGCCTGGGACCTAGGTTCAAATCCCGGCTTGGGTCACTGTCTGTGTGGAGTCTGCATGTTCTCTCCATGTCTGCGTGGGTTTCCTCCAGGTCTCCGGTTCCCTCCCACAGTCTGAAAAACAAGCTGGTTAGGTGCATTGACCTGAACAGGCGCTGGAGTGTGGCGACTAGGGGAATTTCACAGTAACTTCATTGCAGTGTTCATTAAGCCTTATTTGTGACTGATAAGGCTTTTAGTCTGAAGCTCAGCCTGAGAATTTAACAAGTTGCAGGGAACTTTGTCTGATTTTGGTAAATAAGAAGCTCTTTGGGTCTTGGGGATAAATGAACTGCATTCTCTTTGCAAAAAAAAAATCAACAGAACTTTCCAGTTTACGAGGTTAAAAAGAACTAAAAACCAAGTGCAAATATCGTAAATTTCAAACTGAGGAATGGGAGGTTCTGGGGGGAGTGGGGATCTGTAAAATGGGAAAAAACAAACAAATTAAGAAATCCATCACGTTCCTCCCTTTCTTTAGCTCTGATGAAGAGTCATGTGAATTCAAAATGTAGGGGAGGATTTTACGGCCTGAAACCATAAAACCTCGCCCAAGATCAGCGGATCTTTCCATGGTCCGCACCCCCCACTTCCGTGTTCTGATTCCCATGATGGGCGGGTGGTAAAATTCCTGCCTTTAACTCTGTCTTATCTCTCCAGCCAGATCTGCTGAGGTTATCCAGCATTTTCTTCTTTTGTTCCAGATTCCAGCATCCACTTTTATTAAGATCTCACTTGCAAATTTAGAACATAGAACATAGAACATAGAACATTACAGCACAGAACAGGCCCTTCGGCCTTCGATGTTGTGCCGACCAAAATAAAAAGCAATGCCCCTCCAAACTAAAACATTCCCTTCTCTTCCATATACTTATCAATTAACCTCTTAAACGCCACCAAACTTGGCGCATCTACAACAGCTGCAGGCAGGGCATTCCACTCCCTAATCACTCTTTGAGTAAAGAACCACCTCTGATATCCGTCCTATAACTCATACCCCTTAATTTAAAGCTGTGTCCCCTCGTGCTAGCTTTCTCCATCCTAGGAAAAAGGCTATCACTGTCCACCCTATCTAAACCTCTAATCATATATGCTTCAATAAGATCCCCTCTTAGCCGCCTCCTTTCTAACGAAAACAACCTCAAATCCTTCAACCTCTCTTCATAGGACCTGCCCTCCATACCAGGCACATCCTGGTAAACCTCCTCTGTACCCTCTCCAATGCCTCCACATCTTTCTTATAATGTGGGGACCAGAACTGAACACAATACTCCAAGTGCGGCCGCACTAGAGTTTTGTACAGTTGCAACATGACGTTGCGGCTCCGAAATTCAATCCCCCTACCAATAAAAGCTAAGACTCCATATGCCTTCTTAACAACTTTATCCACTTGACTGCCTACTTTCAGGGATCTATTGACACATACACCAAGATCCTTCGGTTCCTCAACACTATTAAGAGCCCTACCATTAGCCCTATACTCTACACATTTATTGTTCCTGCCAAAGTGCATTACCTCACACTTTTCCACATTAAACTCCATTTGCCACCTCTCGGCCCAGCTCTGCAACTTGTCCAAGTCAGTCTGTAAACTATAACACCCCTCTTCACTATCTACCACTCCACCGACTTTAGTGTCATCTGCAAATTTACTGATCCATCCCTCAATACCCTCATCCAGATCATTTATAAAAATTACAAACAGCAGGGGCCCAAAACAGACCCCTGAGGTACACCACTTGTCACCGAACTCCACGATGAATATCTCCCATCAACCACCACCCTCTGTCTTCTATCTGCCAGCCAATTTCTAATCCAATTAGCTAAATCACCCTCTATTCCACACATCTGCAATTTCTGTAGAAGTCTTCCATGGGCCACCTTATCAAAAGCCTTACTAAAGTCCATATATACTACATCAACCGCCTTACCCCCATCCACCTCTCTGGTCACTTTCTCAAAAAACTCAATGAGGTTAGTAAGGCATGACCTAACCTTCACGAAACCATGCTGACTATCCCCAATCAATTCATTTCTCTCTAAAGAACTATAAATCCTATCCCTAATAATTCTCTCCAATACCTTGCCCACAACAGAAGTAAGACTCACTGGCCTATAATTCCCTGGAAGGTCTCTCTTTCCCTTCTTAAACAATGGGACCACATTCGCTATCCTCCAGTCCTCCGGAACCACACCCGTAACCAACAAGGACCTGAAGATCAGAGCCAGAGGCTCTGTCATCTCCTCTCTTGCCTCCCAGAGAATCCTAGGGTAAATCCCGTCCGGCCCAGGGGACTTATCCAACTTCAAACCCTCGAGAAATTCTAACACATCCTCCCTATCTACTACAATACTCCCCAATTTGCAACCCTGTACCTCAGTGTTCTCCATAGCTACATTTCCAGCACTCTGCGTGAATACCGAAGAGAAATATTTATTAAGTGCCTCACCAATCTCTTCAGGCTCCACGCACAACTTCCCACTGCTGTCTATGACTGGCCCTAATCTTGCCCTAACCAATCTTCTATTCTTAACATATCTAAAGAAAGCTTTAGGATTCTCCTTGATCCTATCAGCCAAAGTCTTCTCGTGTCCCTTCTTAGCTCTCCTCAACTCACTCTTTAGCTCCCTCCTGGCTAATCTATAGCTATCCATTGCACTAACTGAGCCTTCAAGCTTCATCCTGACATAAGCCTCCTTTTTCCTTTTAACCAGTGAATTAACTTTTTTAGTACACCATGGTTCCCTTACTCGACCATTTCCTCCTTGCCTGACAGGGACATACTTATCAAGGACTCGCAGTAGCTGCTCCTTGAATAAGGTCCACATTTCAGATGTTCCCAGTCCCTGTAGTTTCCTAGTCCAACCTATGCACCCTAATTCTCTCCTGATGGCCTCATAATTACCCTTCCCCCAGCTATAACTACTGCCCCCAGCCTCACGCCTATCCCTGTCCATCACTAAGGTGAACGTAACTGAATTGTGGTCACAATTCGGTATTAGTATTAGTGTCCAATTCTCGAATCCACAATCTGGCAATGCACTCCCTCACCCTGAATTGACTGGTGCACGCAATTGTTTCTTATATGGGCGCATCCCCAGTTACCCATTTACTGATATCTTCTCCCAATTGCCCCTTTTAAAAATAACCCTCTTCCGATAATTGGAGCCCCCAAGGTCTAAAGTTCTTTAATAGCTGCACTGAACTCCCACCCACAATCACAAAGGGCAGAATTCTACAGCACTATCATGGTGACGGTGAGACTGGAAAATGCGGAAATACGTTCAAATGTCAATTGCCTTCAGCGGGACTGGAAAATCCTACTGGAGATTCCACCCTAATTCTATCAGTGCTACAATTATGGAGAATAGTGGGAGAGCCTTTGGTTTGACAAGCTCCTGAAATGGTAAATGCGTTGCAATGCTAACCAGATACCAAGATACGGAGCCCAATTATGTGACATAACTCTCGTGTGATTTGCCCCAACCGCTTGGGGCAGCGAGTCCCATATCCCATCCAATCCCTGAATTTCTCCTGAATTTCCTGTCAGATTTATTAGTGACTGTTTGTAAGCTCTGGTTCCACACTCCTTGCAAAACTGGAAACCTTTTCCCCACATCGACAGCACTAAACCATTTTGTTGTCTCCAAGACCTCTACCAGGCTAACCAATGGTTGGCCCTGCTGCCTCACAGCGCCAAGAATCTGGGTTTGATGCCTGGCTTGGGTCATTGTCTGCGCGGAGTTTGCACATTCCCGTTGCCCGTGTTTACGTGGGTTTCCTCTGGGTGGTCCAGTTTCTTCCCACAATCCGAAAGATGTGCTGGTTACGTGCATTGGCCGTGCTAAATTCTCCCTCAGTGTCCCTGAGCAGGTGCCAGAGTGTGACAAATAGGGGATTTTCACAGTAATTTTATTGCATTTTAATGTTAGCCTGCATGTGACACTAATGAATAAGTAAATTTAAAACTGAAGAATGCCCACTTTGGAGAGGTACTCGAAGGCAGCCCACTGCCCCTGGGAAGCACAACGCAGCAAGGAGCTAATGGCTTCAGCATGAGACCAGTAGGAACAGCAACAACAACAACAACTTGTGTGCATGTAGCACCTTTAACATTAGAAAACATTCTCAGGCACCAGTCACAAAGACAGCGAATGAAGCTATGCTGTAATAAAGTGATTGAGAATGACGGAAAGGAGCTTACGTAAATTAGGCTTCAGGAAGTGAAACATTTGAGTGGAAAGGCATTGTTGGTGAATGACACTGATAATAATGGAACAGGACATTATCCTCAGCTACCTGAATTATTTGTAGTTTTGTGCAGGCTAATGTGAATCATTGCGGACTAGATTTCCTGCTCTGTTTGGGGACTGACTGCCAACATTTGCGTACGATGCACATTGAATTAGTATCTTTCTGAACAGGAATCAGTTCTTCAGCCCCTTGGGCCTCTTCCATTATTCAACCCCCATCAGGTCTGATCTGTATCTCAACAGCTTCTCCCTGCCTTTGCTCCATATCCATCGGTAATCTCACCCAATATAAACCTACTGCTCTCATTCTTCAAAGCATCAACTCTCCCAAAACCCACAGCCCCGTAGGGGAGAAAGTTCTGAACCTCCATCATTCTTTGTCTGAAAAAGTGCCTCCTGGTTTCATTCCTGAATGGTCTTTTGATTTGATTTATTATTGTCGCATGTATTAGTGAAAAGTATTGTTTCTGGTGTGCTATACATGCAAAGCATACCGTTCATAGAAAAGGAAATGAGAGAGTGCAGAATGCAGTTAGGGTGTAGAGAAAGATCAACTTAATGCGAGGTAGGTCTATTCAAAAGTCTGATGGTAGCAGAGAAGAAGCTGTTCTTGAGTCAGTTAGCACGCGACCACAAACTTTTGTATCTTTTTCCCGACAAAAGAAGGTGGAAAACAGGATGCCCAGGATGCATGGGGTCCTTAATAATGTTGGCTCCTTTTCCGAGACAGCTGGAAGTGTGGACGGAGTCGATGGATGGGAGGCTGTTTTGTAGTTCCTTGCGGTCTCGGGCGCAGCAGGAGCCATACTAAGCTGTGATACAACCAGAAAAGATGCTTTCTAAGGTGCAATTAGGGGTGGGCAACAAATACTGGACCAACCAACAGCACTGACATTCCACGAATGAACGTGAAAAAAATCCCCTACTAATAAAGGGTGGCATGATGATATAGCAGTTAACTCTGCTACCTCACAGCACCAGGCACCCGGCTTCAATTCCGACCACGTGTCACTGTCTGTGTGGAGTTTGCGTGTTCCTTCCGTTTCTGTGTGGGTTTCTTCCGGATGCTCCGGTTTCCTCCCGCGCTCTGAAGATAGATTGACTGGCCATGCTAAATTGACACTAGCGTCAGGGGGATTAGCAGGGACCTGATCGAAACATATAAGATGATTAGAGGTTTAGACAGGGTGGACAGTGATAGCCTTTTTCCTAGGATGGAAAAAGCTAGCACGAGGGGACACAGCTTTAAATTAAGGGGTGATAGTTATAGGAAGGATATCAGAGGCAGGTTCTTTACCCAAAGGGTGGTTCGGGAGTGGAATGCCCTGCCTGCGGCAGTTGTAGATGCGCCACGTTTGGTGGCGTTTAAGAGGTTAGTTGATAAGTACATGGAAGAGAAGGGAATGGTTTAGTTTGGAGGGGCATTGCTTTTTATATTGGTCGGCGCAACATCGAAGGCCGAAGGGCCTGTTCTGTGCTGTAATGTTCTATGTTCTATGTTCTATATTCTAAATCTATGAGGTTATGGGAACAGGGCCTGGATGTGGATGGGGTCTGTGCAGACTCGATGGGCTGAATGGCCTCCTTCTGCACAGCGGGGATTCTATGATCTTTGAATTTTCCTCTCCAAAGAGCTGTGAGATCTTTCTCAAACTGCACTGCTCGGGAGCAAGTGCACGAACCACAGGGTAGGCCACAGCTGGAGTGGTGCCTGATGTTGTTGTGAGCAATGGGGCGTTCCCACGGAATGTTTTCCTCAGCCGAGCACGAAGGCAGAGTGTGCACAAAGGGATAGTTCCAATGTCGGAAACAACCGCGAGAAAACAGCAAGTTCCTCTGAGGAACCTCGGGTGCTGTTCTACCATTAACGAATTGACTGTAGCTGGGTCAAAGAGTTCCGGAGGAAGAACGGTATTCACAAATATCAAGAAGAAAATAGCCCTGTAATAAATCTTCCCTAATTCCCAGCAGCCTGCCATTTAAGACCTTTTTTTTCAAAAAGAAACATAATTCTCGCTTTTAATGTGTTTCTTTTCTCAACTTCTCTTTGTGCCGTGCAGAATTCCCCCGACGGAGATGGCAGGCAAATGATCTGGGCCACTGGTTTGTGGTGACAGAGTAATACATCAACTTTGGTTATTATTACAGAGGGGATCAGACTGTTGCTGGGGGAGTGCATTCAGAAGTAAAAAGTAACAAAGGGAGAACTTGCTTTCACGCAGCACGTTTCACAGTGTGAAGACATTTCTTTTACACTCAATCTTAGACTGACAGAGTACCCAAACTGGCCACTCGGCCCATCGTGCCTGTGCTGGCTCTTTGAAGGAGCTACCCAATTCGCTTCATCTGCCCCGAACTTTTTCACATGGTCTTGTTTGAAGTACACCTCATGTAAAATACGGCATGGATGTCCATTATGGTGAGTTATTTCACCTACACTTTTCATGTGTGGTCTTCATTGCAAAAAGTGCTCTTGCACGTGGCATACTGGCACCGCATTGCTATCTCACACTGCCAGGTGCCCTGGGTCCAATTCCCAGCTTGGGGGGGTCACTGTCTGCATGTTCTCCCCGTCTCTGCATGGGTTTCCTCCGGATGCTCCGGTTTCCTCCCTCAGTCTGAAAGACGTGCTGGTTAGATATATCCTCCACACTAAATTCTCCCTCCGTGTACCCGAGGTGCCAGAATGTGGCAACTAGGGGATTTCCACAATAAATTCATTACGGTGTTTTAATGTAAGCTTATTTGTGTCACCAATAAATAAACTTAAAGCTTTGAACATTCATGCACATCGTGGCAAGGCCAATCCACCTAAGTGACACATCGTTTGGCCTGTCAATTGCATGCCAGCTCTCTGTCGAACAATCCAGTCATTCCCAGTTCCTAGCTCTAACCCTGTAGCCCTGCAAGTTTATTTCCCTCAAGTTCCCATTCAATTTCCTTTTGAAATTGTCGATCATTCCTTCCAGCACCCTCAAATTCCATATCGTTACCACTCTATCTTGCCCTCATAAATTAACCCTTTTAGCCGAAATATCCGGTGAATTGGCACCCCATCCAAGGCCCATACACTCAGAGCTACACAATTACAATTAAACCACCACAGGAGAAGTTGTACAACTGTGAGTCAAACAGCTCCATCCCAATTGATCCAATACCTGTTCACTGGCATGGAACTTTGCACTGGCACCAATGACACTTGGCATTTACCCACTGATTAATATACTGATGCCACCTGGATGTTTGAACATTCATTCTCTCTTCCACCTTCTTCTGTCGGGAAAAAGGTACAAAAGTTTGAGGTCACGTACCAACCGACTCCAAAACAGCTTTTTCCCTGCTGCTGCCAGACTTTTGAATGGACCTACCTTGCATTAAGTTGATCTTTCTCTACACCCTATCTATGACTGTAACACTACATTCTACACTCTGTCCTTTCCTTCTCTATGCATATGTTTTTTCTGTATAGTGCGCAAGAAACAATACTTTTCACAGTATATTAATACATGTGACAAATCAAATCAAAATCACGCATTAAACAGCATGGTCATCTCTAATCGCTGTACATTCCTGATCACTATTTTGTAGAGCAACACACAACATAGCACGGGAAACAGGCCCTTCGGCCGAACGAGCCCGCGCCGCCGTCATAACTATATAGTAACAATTCCATTATCCTATTCTAATTTTAGGTTATTCCTAATATGGAAGAATCTCAATGTAGGGACAATTTGTTCCCCAATCAGCCTAAGAGCGAATTTTTGGGATGTGGGAGGAAACCGGAGCGCCCGGAGAAAACCCACGCAACCACAGGGAGAACGCGCAAACTCCCGCAGACACCGGCCCAATTCCAAGTGTTTGCACAGCTACAGCGATAGTCACTGAGCTGTCATGGTGCCCTTCAGATGGTCCAGATAAAGCACTCATTTACGACATGAAGCACCAGGCAACCCATGAATCAAAATCCAAGAGCTGTCCTCGCACCACCTGCCGAATGCATGCTCCTTGTTGGTCAAGTTGGACCGAATTACCTGTGGAAAAAAAAAAGTCATAGTTAAACAGTCCTAATATATCCCTCTATCTGCATACCGCTCATGTGGCTGTCCAAGAGACCCTTAAACAGCCCTAGCGTGCCTGCTCCCACCACCTTACTCGGCAGTGCATTCCACACCCCCCACTACCCTTTGTGTGAAAAACTGCCCTCTAATATTCGTCTTATACATAGCCCCCTCACCCTAAGGCCATGACCCCTCGTCCTATCCATTTCTGAAGGTGGAAAAAGTTTACCACCATTTACTCTATCTATACCCCTTATAATCTTATATACCTCTATTAGATCCCCTCTAAGCCGAAAATTCAAAATTTTCTTGAATATTTTTATGAGAAGGTAGTTCCACAAAACCAAAATCATGGATTATTTGTGGAGATGCTGGCGTTGGACTTGGGTGGGCTCAGTAAGAAGTCTCACAACAGCAGGTTAAAGTCCAACAGGTTTATTTGGTGGCACAAGCTTTCGGAGCACTGCTCCTTCATCAGCTGAGTAATAAATCACCTGATGAAGGAGCAGTGCTCTGAAAGCTCATGCTACCAAATAAACCTGTTGGACTTTAACCTGGTGTTGTGAGAATTCTTATGGATTATTTGGGCATTACCATGTTAGTTCTTGCTGGGTGCTTGTGGTCCAATTAGTGCCCAAGTTTCTTTGCCCTTGGAAGGACAAGAGCAGCAGGGACATTGGATCACCACCGGCCACACGTTCCCCTCCAAGCTGCACACTGTAACGACCTCACTGAGACCCATGAGATGGTCCTCTTGGAGTATGAGCTCCCTGATTGAGGTAATAATTGTCAGCCCAATCAGGGAGTCTAAATTGTGTATTAATTGAGGAATGTCAGGGCTACTCTGGATTCTGACTTTGTACCTGAAGCACTCTGAGGAATAGAACATAGAACATAGAACACTACAGCACAAACAGGCCCTTCGGCCCACAAGTTGTGCCGAACACATCAAAACCTACCCAGCCATAGACCTATCTATAACCCCCAATCGCATTGGATCCCATATACTCATGCAGAAGTCTTTTAAAAGACCCCAGCGAGTTCGCCTCGACCACCACTGATGGCAGCCGATTCCATTCACTCACCACCCTCTGAGTGAAAAACTTTCACCTAGCATCCCCTCTGTACTTGCTTCCCTGCATCTTAAATCTGTGCCCTCTCATCGCTACCATTTCAGCCCTGGGAAATAGTCTCTGAGAGTCCACCCTATCTATTCCTCTCAACATCTTGTAAACCTCTATCAGGTCACCTCTCAACCTTCGTCTCTCCAGGGAGAACAGTCCCAGCTCCCTCAACCTGTCTTCATAAGGCATGCCTCTCAATCCAGGCAACATCCTTGTAAATCTCCTCTGCACCCTCTCAATAGCTTCCATGTCCTTCCTATAGTGAGGCGACCAGAACTGCGCACAGTACTCCAAGTGTGGTCTGACAAGGGTCCTATAAAGCTGCAGCATTACCTCCTGACTCCTGAACTCAATCCCTCGATGAATGAAGGCCAGTACACCGTAAGCTTTCTTAACCACATCCTCCACCTGGGAGGCCGATTTGAGAGTCTTATGGACCTGGACCCCAAGATCCCTCTGCTCTTCCACACAGCTAAGACTCCTACCTTTGATAGTGTACTCATTCATCCCGTTGGATCTGCCAAAATGGACCACAACACATTTATCCGCGTTGAAGTCCATCTGCCACTTCTCCGCCCAGTCTTGCATCCTGTCAATGTCCTGCTGCAACTTCTGACATCCCTCCAGACCATCCATAACACCACCGACCTTTGTGTCATCGGTGAACTTACTCACCCATCCCTCCACTTCCTCATCCAGGTCATTTATGAAAATGACAAACAGCAAGGGTCCTAGAACAGATCCCTGGGGCACTCCACTGGTGACCGACCTCCATGCAGAAAAAGAGCCATCCACAACCACCCTCTGCCTTCTGCAGGCAAGCCAGTTCTGGATCCACAAGGCCAAAGCCCCTTGGATCCCATGGCCTCTCACCTTCTCAAGAAGTCTTGCATGTGGGACCTTGTCAAATGCCTTGCTGAAGTCCATGTACACCACGTCCACTGCTCTTCCTTCGTCAATGTGTTCAGTCACATTTTCGAAGAACTCAATTAAGCTCGTAAGGCACGACCTGCCTTTTACAAAACCATGCTGACTATTTCTAATCAACCTAAACTTCTCCAAATGCTCGTAAATCTTGTCCCTCAGAAGCCTCTCCATCAGCTTACCAACCACTGAGGTCAGACTCACCAGTCGGTAATTTCCAGGACTATCCCTGTTCCCTTTCTTGAAAATAGGGACCACATCCGCAATCCTCCAATCCTCCGGAACCTCTCCCGTCTCCATCGACGACACAAAGATCATCGCCAGGGGCTCTGCAATGACATCCCTCACCTCCCACAATAACCTGGGGTACATCCCACCTGGTCCCGGAGACTTGTCTATCTTGATAGCATTTAAAAGTTCTAACACATCCGCTTCCTTAATATCTACATACTCAATCTTTTCAGTCTGCCGCAAACTTGTAGTGCATCCTCCCAGATCACTTTCCACCGTGAATACTGAGGCAAAGTACTCATTAAGCACCTCTGCCATTTCTTCCGGTTCCATACAGACTTTTCCCCCTTCACCTTTTATAGGTCCTATCCCTTCTCTTCTCATCCTTTTACTTTTCACATATTTGTAGAAGGCCTTGGGATTCTCCTTAATCCTACCAGCCAAGGCCTTCTCATGACCCCTTCTGGCTCTCCTAATTTCCTTTTTAAGCTCTCTTCTATAAGCCTTATACTTCTCTAGATCCCCAACATCTCCTAGCTCTTTGAACCTTTTATACACCTTTCTTTTCTTCCTGACTATGTTCACCACAGCCTTCGTGCACCACGGTTCCCGCGTCCTACCAAAACCTCCTTGTCTCACCGGAACGTTGTCGTGCAAAGCTCCAGACAAGCATTCCTTGAATATCTGCCACCTTCCTTCTGTGCTTTTCCCCAAGAACACCTCCTTCCAGTTTATTCGCCCCAACATCTGCCTGATGTCTTCATATTTCCCCTTATTCCAGACAAACACCTTCCTAGCTTGCCTGATCCTATCCTTTTCCAATGCAAGGGTGAAGGAGATAGAATTATGATCTCCATCCCCAAGATGCTCTCCTACCGAGAGATCCATCACCTGTCCTGGTTCATTAGCTAGTACCAGGTCCAGTACAGCCTCTCCTCTCGTAGGCTTGTCCACGTGCTGTGTCAGGAAACCCTCCTGAACACACCTAACAAACTCCTCCCCATCCAAACCCCTTACCCTTGGGATATTCCAGTCGATGTTTGGGAAATTGAAGTCTCCCATCACAACAACTCTGTTATTTCTACATCTCTCCAGTATCTGTTTCCCTATCTGCACCTCAACTTCCCTGTCACTATTGGGCGGCCTATAGAATACACCCAGCAACGTCACCGACCCTTTGCTATTCCTAACTTCCACCCACAGAGACTCCATAGACATTCCCTCCTCGGTATCCACCTTCTCTGCAGCCATGACACTGTCCCTGATCAACAGTGCCACTTCACCACCTCTTTTTCCTCCCTCCCTATCCTTCCTGAAGGATCTGAATCCCGGGACCTGTAGTACCCAGTCCTGTGCCTGAGACATCCAAGTCTCTGTAATGGCCACCATTACAGAATAGAATATTCACCATTACAGAATAGATATGAGTTTGTAAATGGAGGGAACTAGTGAAGGGATACCGGCCTCTGAGGAGTTATTTCTCACACCATCTTGACTTGGAAATACATCACGTTCCTTCAGTCAGACAACCAGTGAAAACAACCCAAGCCCACCCAACCTCTCTCCATAACTTAAATGTTCCGTCCCAGGCAGTATCTCACCCCCGGTCTCTGAAACAGCAATTCAAAATGCAAACATTACAAGTTGTTGTTCCCTCTTCCTTCTAATTATGTCTTTCCCACCTTCCTGTTTCTTGATGTTGCTCTGACCTACTGTAGAACTGTGCATGGCCAGGAGAGGGCTGTAAGCAACCAGGGGTCTCAGGATCCATCATGATGAACATTGGAGAGATCGATGTTCAGCAAAGCAGCGGAAACTGGACTGGGGGAATTTAATCAGGCTGTTGATTCATACTGATCCCAATCAAATAAACATATCCTACATTAACTACTGTGGGTTTATCTGCTTTTCATTAAGTATCATATTGATCAATCGCAGTAAGGCAAAGCAGCTTGCCTGAAAAGGCAGCTCATTTGTCACCCTCTATAATTAATACCCGAGATGCTGCCTTATGGTGACAATTCATGTTATGATAGACACAATAA
The DNA here is from genome assembly GCA_024679065.1 of Sphyrna mokarran. Classification (NCBI taxonomy): domain Eukaryota; kingdom Metazoa; phylum Chordata; class Chondrichthyes; order Carcharhiniformes; family Carcharhinidae; genus Sphyrna; species Sphyrna mokarran. The sequence continues at coordinate 13,428,665 of JAGIQG010000006.1, forward strand.
TTAGACTTATGCAATTTAAGATGTGTTGTAAGGTCATCTAATTTGCATGAGGAGTTTTTTTTTAATACTTTAATGAGTAATTACCGATCTATAATGAGCTCTCTGAGCGGCACAGTGCCACTGAGGCTGCCTCTATTTGATATTACCCAGTGAGCTGGGGCAATGGGTGCGCAACCTCACTTATCTCTCATTCTGGGTTAAGAACGCTTCTTCGTTGGAGGCAGTCCAGACAAGGTTCCGCTACATTGATTCCCGGTTCGGAGCGATTTTCTTATGAGGAGAGAACAAAGGACGAAGAACAAACGAAATTAAAGCACAGAAACAGGCCCTTCGGCCCTCCAAGCCTGCATTGACCATGCTGCCCGACTGAACTAAAAACCCTATCTTTTCGAGTACCACATCCCTCTATGCCCATCCTATTCATGTATTTGTCAAAACGCTCCTTAAAAGTCACTACTGTATTCACTTCCACTACCTCTCACGGCATCCACCACCCTCCATGCAAAAAATCTGTCTCATACATCTCCTTTAAACATTGCCCCTCGCATCTTAAACCTGTCCATCCTAATAATTGACTCTTTCACCCTGGGAAAAAGCTTCTGATCCTCCACTCTGTCCTTGCCTCTCGTAATCTCACAGACCTCTATCAGGTTGCCCCTCAACCTCCGTCCTTCCAGTGAGAACAAAAGCAAGTTTCTCCAACTCTCCTCATAGCTAATGCCCCCCATACCAGGCAACATCCTGGTAAATCTTTTCTGTACCCTCTCCAAAGCCTCCACATTCTTCTAGTAGTGTGACGACTAGAATTGAACACCATATTCCAAATTTGACCTAATTAAGATGCTATAAAGCTGCAACATGACTTATCAATTTTTAAACTCAATACCCCGGCTGATGAAGGCAAGTATGTCGTATGCCTTCTTGACTACCTTCACTGCGTTGCCACTTTCAGTGACCTTTACGCTTTGCCTATGAATACTCTTAAGGGTTCTGCCATTTACTGTATGTTTCTTATCTGTAGTAGATCTTCCAAAATGCATTACCTCACATTTGTCCAGATTAAACTCCACCTGCCATCTCTGCACCCAAGTCTCCAGCCGATCTATATCCTGCTGTATCCTCTGACGGTCCTCTGCTATCTGCAAATCCACCAACCTTTGTATTGTCTGCAAACTTGCTAATCAAACCAGTTACATTTCCTTCCAAATCATTTACATATACTACAAACAAGTTGAGGTTGAGTAGGTTGTGCCTGTACTCACTGGAGTTTAGAAGGATGTGACCTTATTAAGACATATTGGATTCTCAGGGGGCTTGACGGGGATGGGTAGGGGAGGGGGTTGGTGGCGGGGGGGGTGGAACTCAGGATATCGAATCTGCCATGATCAAAATGAATGGTGGAGCAGACTCGAAGGGCCGAATTGTCTCTTCCTGCTTCTAGTTTCTATGACAGAGTAGATGCTCAGAAGTTGTTTTCCCTTATTTATTTTTTTTAACTGTTTACTTATTTATCAGTATTGCGAGTAGGCTTACATTAACACTGCAGTGAAACTACTGTGAAAATCTCCGAGTCATCATATTCTGTTGTCTGTTCAGGTACACAGAGGGAGAATTTAACATGGCCAATGCACCTAACCAGGACTGTGAGAGGAAACCTGAGCCACCGGAGGAAACTCACACAGACATGGGGAGAACATGCAAAGTCCACATAGAGAACAATGACCCAAGCCAGGAATCACACCCGGCTCCCTGCTGCTGTGGGGCAGCAATGTTAACCAATGTGCCACCATGCTGCCCTCATTGGGGACAGTCCAGGGAAAATTCGCTACACTGGTCCCAGGAATGGAAGGATTTTCTTACCATGAGAGGTTGAATAGGTCAGGGCTTGTACTCATTGGAGTTGAGAAGGATAACAGGTGACCTTTTAGGATTCTCAGGGGGCTTAACAGGGTCAATGCTAAGAAGTTGTTTCCCCTTGTGGGAGATTCTTGGACCAGAAGCATAATCTCAGAGTAAGACAGAGATCAGAGTAAGGGGTCACCTGTTTAAAACAGAGATGAGGAGGAATTTCTTCTTGCTGCAGGTAGTGGGCTGGTGCAGTGGCATAGTGGTTAGCACTGCTGCTTCACAGCACCAGGGACCTGAGTTCGATTCCCAGCTTGGGTCACTCTCTGCGTGGAGTTTGCACATTCTCCCCGTGTCTGCATGGGTTTCCTTCGGGTGCTCCAGTTTCCTCCCACATTCTGAAAGATGTGCTGGTTAGGTGCATTGATCCGAAGAGGAGCATGGCAACTCGGGAATTTCACAGTAACTTTATTGCGCTGTTAATGTAAGCCTTATTGTGACTAATAAATAAACTTTGAACTTTAGTGAATCTGTGGAATTTTTTTACAGCAGAGGGATGTGGAGGCTGGGTCTTTAAGCTGAGATTTTTAATCAGTAAGTGAATCAAGGATTATGGGGATAAAGTTTAAAATCAGAGTTGAGTATAATCAGCCATATTCACTTTGAATGGCAGAACACACTTGATGGGCCTAATGGCCTATATCTAATAAACTTACGGTCTTCATTATGAAGGCAATTAGCATGAGGCTGTATATCCTGCCAGGGATTTCAGGAGTGGTTCCAACGTTAAGTGCCTTTAAAATAAATGATTCTGTAATTTATTTTCCCCCATATATATTATCTCTTCATAGCTGAGAGATTGGGGAAACTAGCCTTGTATTCTCTAGTTGCAATCCGTTTTCTGGGGAGGGGTAAATGGTTCCATGGCTGGAAAGGTTCGGGAAACTCTGATTGATCCCAATGTCTTTGTTGAAGGGATTGAGTGTAACTTATCCAGATTTGCTGATGTTACAAAACGAGATGGGGACGTAAGCAGTGAGAAGGATGTAGGAACGCAGTAATGGGTAACACACCGTTATGTGATTAGGAAGGATGGGACATTAGAATATTTTTTACAAGATGAATGAGAACTATATATCCTTATTTGTCAAACTGAACTTAAGTCTTCTGCAGTTCAATACTATTCCTCTCAAAATGAACCCCAAAACTTTGTCTGCATATGATTTCTGGTTTGCTAATGTTTGCTGTTACTTTCAAGGATTTAGTGGAAAGAAGGTAAACATAGAAACATAAAAGATAAGAGGGGGCCATTTGGCCCTTCGAGCCTGCCCCACCATTCATTACGACCATGACAAAAAATTCTGTTTTTTCCCCACAACCTTTGATCCCATTTGCCCCAAGTGCTATATCCAGCCACCTCTTGAATACATTGCCCAAGGTGACACGTATTTTGTCATGATCACGTAATCCTCTCTGACCCAATTTTCTCGTCTCCTCCCAGCCTAGACTGACACCGACTTCCACTGATTCTATCCTTTGGAACATGAGTCCACAGCTGCTTCCTGTAAGTCTGGTTGTAACTGAGCCATTGCTCTGGGATAGAATGCCTACAGTGCAGAAGGAGATCATTCTGTTCATTGGATGTGTGGTGGATTAGAGAGATAGATTCAGAAGTCCCTCTGGACAGAGGTCAAAGTGTTGGACAGGTTGGAATGAAGGAATGCCAGCCCCCTTCCCAGTTGGGAATTTGATATTGTTTCTTATATAGGGCAATAGCCAAAGAGAATGGGGTCCCCCCCACCTTCTGGCCAAGGAACCATAGAATCCCTACAGTGCAGAAGGAAACCCATTGAGTCTGCACCAACCACAATCCTACCCAGGCCATGTTCCTGTAACGCCACGTATTCACCCTGCTAATCCCCCTGACACTAGAGGTCAATTCAGCATGGCCAATCAACTGAACCCACACGACTTTGGACTCTGGGAGAAAAGCCACGCAGGCACAGAATGTGCAAACACCACATAGACAGTGACCCAAGGCCGGAATTGAACCCGGGTCCTTGGCACTGTGAGGCAGCAGTGCTAACCACTGTGCCACAGTGCCACCCAAGGATGGAACAAAATCTCTGAACATAAATGTCTTCCCCATCTCAAGCTTATTCAATGTTTCAATGTCTTTGATTCAATGGTGAAAGCTGCCAAGATCCGTGTGTATGCGTAACTGCTTCTCACCATAACACCAGGATCATAATTAACTTTACATATTCATATGCTTTGCATTTCAGTGACCCACAGTACATCCAAAGGTTTGAAATTAGCTGTACAATCAATTATTACAATGCCATTAGAAGCTTTGAGCCTGTGTTGATTTTAAAGATCGACGGGCCAGAGTGGATGTAATCCCTGTTATTATGGAAATAAGAAATGGAAGGGTGTTCAATTTTTATAAAATCATATCATTTTGTTACAGAGAAATTATCGTGTGCACTCTATCCAATAAGCCTGGGTCTTGACTCAATAGTAAAGCTCTCACATGAGTTGGAAGATCTTGGGTGAGATTTTATGGCCTCGTTTGGGCGGGACAGGATATTCTCGTCATGGAGATTTCCGTTGTTGGATCCATATCCGTGCCGATTCTGGGGCACGGAAGGTGATAGCGTTCCAGCCCTTGTGTTTATTCCAGGAACATGAGCACAGAGGGTACTGAATTATCAGAGATTCTGGCTTCCAACGGAGTCCTTGTTCATCGACCTGAATTGAAAGATCCCTGGGGCCTATTTGAAGAAGAGCAGGTGTATTCGACAGTGACAAGGCCAAAATTAATCCCTCACCTAAAATTTACCAACTGTGGCTACTTGCGTCTGGACGTCAGGTGATGATGGTGGAGGCTCCAATCCTCTTACTGTCACACACGGCTGACCAGGAATCTCTATAGCTGTTGTTGGTATATATTGGAAAGATTCGCAGGGTGATATGCAGTCTCTTTGGCCGCATCATCAACACACCTTTCTGTGGACATTGGGCAGGATTTTCTGGTCATTCCCACCCCAATAACCAGAAAATCCTGCCCGAGGCCAATGGATCTTTGCATGGTCCACCACCATCACCACCACCACTACCATGCCCCCCGCCCCGAGGTGTGAGGGGCAAGATGTAAAGGCAATGTAGAGGCAGATTTTTTACACAGATGGGGGAGGTATGGAAGCAGTTGTGATAGTGACTTTTAAGGAGCATCTTGACAAATACATGACCAGGATGGGAATAGAGGGTATGGTCCCTGGAAGGATAGGGGATTTTAAATCGGGCAGCATAGTCGGAACAGTCCTGGAGGGTCGAAGATCCTGTTCCTGTGCTGTAATTTTCTTTGTTCTTTGTTCTATTTACAGGATGTGGGCATTGTTGGCTAGGCCATTATTCATTGCCATCCCTAACTGCCCCCCATTTCAGAAGGCATTTGAATATCAACTACATGGAGATGCAAGTGGATTTCTTTCCCTAAAGTATATTGGTGAGCTAGATGGGTTTTCACAAGAATCAACAATTGTTGTATGCTCATCAATAGACTTCTAATTCCAGATTTTTATTGAATTCAAATTTCACCATCTGCCATGGTGGGATTCCAACTTGAGTCACCAGATCTTGCCCTGGGTCTCTGGATTACCTCTCCAGTGACAACATCACTGTGCCACCGCCTCTGTGAAAGTTTTCGCTCTCTCCAAGCTGGTTGTCGGACCTTGCTGGCAGCTAATTTGGCATATACACTTGTTTCGTCTTTGGGGTCTAAATGGTATTTCTTTGGGATTTGCCTGTTACCCTAAAACTGCGATCATAGAAGGTTATACGTAAAGAAAAATTCAGTACTCCACACCAGCTTGTACATCTGCTTTCCACCAGATCTCTGGTTAATTGATCATAGAATCCCAACAGTGCAGAAGGAGGCCATTTGGCTCATTGGGACTGCACCAGCAACACTTCCAACAAGGCTCTATTCCCAAACCCCGACATATTTATTCTGCTAATTCCCTGACACCAAGGGGAAATTTATCAATTAATCTACCCTGCATATCTTCAGAGAGGTGGGGGTAACCAGAACATTGGAGGAAACCCACGCAGACAACATGCAAATTTCATACAGGCAGTCACCCAAGCCGGGAATTGAACCAAGATCCCTGGAACTAGGAGGCAGCAGTGCTAACCACTGTGCCACCATGTCACTTTCTATCAGTGTTGCATCAGTGTCAGATGCTGCTGATACTATCTCTTTACTCTGCAATATTTACTGACGTTACAACAATGATGTAATTCCCAAATCTTTATTCCCAGGGTCATAATAACAGGTGACTATTTAACCGTTCCTTCTAAGAGCTCTTTTAATTCAAGCTTTTACCTTGCAACAAGTTACTCCACCTGACTTTAATATTATGTGGAGTGAGATCTCTGCTGTTACACTAATTTTAAAGATAGTTCTGGGCTACTGTGAACCATTTTTGAATTTAATTGAGAGTCTGAATAGGTTAGGACTTGGCTTTCTGGAAAGGAGGATGAAGAATGTTCCAATAGAATTCTTTAGAATTATAATGAGATTTGCAAGGGTAATTGTAGAGAAGATGTTTCTACTCTCTGCCAGAAATATGATGGGTTCTCCTTGAGCTCAGCTTCCACCCTGCTAGCCTCCATTTTTAATGGATCATCTTCCGTCAACCCTGTGACTTTGATGTAGTGTCACTATCACCCCCCGCCTACCACACCCCCGCACTCACCCCAGACTCTACGCCATTCTGCATTCCAACAGCAACAATATAGGAGCAGGGGCGAGGCGGTGGGCTAGTGGTACCATTGCTAGACATAATCTAGAAACTCAGCTCATGTTCTGGGGACCTGGGTTCGAATCCCACCATGCCAAATGGTGAAATTTGAGTTCAATAAAAATATCTGGAATTAAGAATCTACTGATGAAACTTTGCTAGTTGTTGGAAAAACCCATCTGGTTCACTGATGTCCTTTCGGGAAGGAAATCTGCCATCCTTACCTGGTCTGGCCTACATGTGACTTCAGAACCACAACAATGTGGTTGACTCTCAACTGCCCTCAGGCAACTAAGGATGGGTAATAAATGCTGTGGTGCCCATTTCCACAAGTGAATTTAAAAAAAGGAGTTGGCAATTCAGCCCCTCGAGCTTGCTCCGCCATTTAATACAATTGTGGCCGCTCTCATCTAGGCCTCAACTCTACTTAACTGTCTATTCACCGGAACCCTTCAATTTATTATCATTTAAAAATCTGTCTATCTCCTTCTTAAATTTACTCAATGTCCCAGCATCCACCATGCTCTGGACAAAATTCCACAGACACACAACCCTATGGGAGAAATAATTTCTCCTCATCTCTGTTTTAAATCTATCTCCCCTTATCCACATCTATTTTGTTAATCCCTCTTAACCATCTTGTAAACCTCACTTAGATCTCCTCTCATTCTTCTGGATTCTGGGGAGTATTGGCCTAAACTGTCCAACCTCTCTTCATACATCAAACCCCTCATCTCTGGAATCAATCTAGTGAACCTGCTCTGAATCGCCTCCAATCCCATTACGTCTCTCCTCAAATAAGAGGACCAAAACTGTACACAATATTCTTGGTGCTGTCTCACTAATGCTTTGTACAGTAGCAGCAATGCTTCACTATTTTTATACTCTATTCCTTTAATGATTAGTGTCAAGATTCCATTTGCCTTCCTTATTACCTGCTGTATCTGCATACTAGTGTTCTGTGACAACCCAGTCCACTCATCAGTCACCCCCATCACCATGCCCCTTTTCATTCAAGGGATTTTTCCAGCAACACCATCACTATCTTCATTGTCTACTGATAGTCTCAGGATCACTTTACAAGCCCATATCATTGAGCAGTGACCATTTTGATTTGATTTGTTATTGTCACAAGTATTAGCCTATACAATGAAAAGTATTGTTTCTTGCGCGCTACACAGACAAAGTATCCTGTTCATAGAAGGAAACAAGAGAGTGCAGAAGGTAGGGTTACAGTCATAGCTGGGGTGTAGGGAAAGATCAATGTAACATGAGGTAGGTCCATTCAAAAGTCTGACATTCTTGACACCTTGCCAGTCATGCTCTTCCATCTGTACCTGGTCTGGCCTACATGTGATTCCAGAGCCACAGCAATGTGTTTGACTCTCAACCGCCCTCAGACAACTAGGAATGGGCAGTAAATGCAGGTCAGCCTGCAACGACCATGTCCAATAATGAACAAAAAAAAATTCCCCCACCTCCATCCAAGTGCTAATTCTGCATGTGCAAGACTAAATGGCGCTGGTTGGACTATTTGACCACGATATTGGGATATCTCAAATTACCATTGCCATTAACCAAACTGAGATGTAATCTTCTAACCTTGATAATTTCCTGTTTTACCTGAGAATTGTGGAAAATAATGAGACGATAGTCAAAGCAGTATTAGCAAAGACTTTGATGGGTTTGGTCAGAATATCAGTGATGGAATTAATGCTGCACTGGTTCCCTTCAGCCCCAGGCAGAGGCAAACCCACCCCAGATTTGAAACTTCACCCTGCAGCGACTCAAAGCACAGTGAACCATTAAATGCCTCTTGGAATCATAGGGCGGCATTTATGGCCTCACTTGAACAAGACAGGTAATTCTCGCCCGAGGTCAATGGACATTTCTGTGCCTGCCCCTCGTCCGCTCCGATTCCATGGCAGGTGAGAAGGTAAGATTCCAGCGATAGAAATAGAAAATAGAAGAGGACTAAGCCATTTGGCCCTTCGAGCCTGCTCCATCACACATTTTTAAATTCAATATCCTGATCCCTCCCATATCCCCTGATTCCTTTAGCCTCAAGAGCTATATCTAATTTCTTCTTGAAATCACACAATGCTTTGGCCTCAACTACTTTCCACGGTAGTGAATTCCACACATTCACCATCCTCTGAGTGATGAAATTTTTCTTCATCTCAATCCTAAAAGGTTTACTCTTTATTCTCAAACTATAACTCTCGAGTTCTGGACTCCCCCTCATCGGGAACATTGTATCTGAATTTACCCTGTCTAACCCTGTTAGATTTTTATAAGTTCCTATAAGAGCCCCTCTCTCTTCTAAACTCCAGTGAATAGAATCCTAACCAGCTTAGCCTCTCCTCATATGACAGATCCGCCATCCCAGGAATTGATCTGGAAAACCTTCGCTGTATTCTGACTATGGCAAGAACTTCCTCAAATAAGGGCACCAAAACTGCACATGATACTCCAGGTCTGGCCTCACCAATGTCCTATACAATTGCAATGAAACAGCTCTACTCCATACCTTTTGCTCCCGTTTGGCCAATCAGGTGGATGACACCTCTCTCATCCCAGAAACGCCAAGAGGAGCAGTGGCCACTACTGAGAGCAATTCCCAGCAGGGTTGATCATCGGTGCCAAATACCAAACTAAGTGGGGGTGGTGGGAGGTGGAAGGAGGGAGGTAGGTTGGGGAAAGTATCACTAGGGCCAGATAGGCAAGCTCCAGTAAGGGGGATGAGGAGGTGAGGAGGGGTCAGTCCTGTGTGAGCAGACCAATGTTGTAGGGGAGATCAGGGGTGGGGGGGGGGGGGTGGTGAGTGGGACGGGGAGAGGAAGGTTTCTGATGAGCCCAGGTGACTCACCTGCCAACATATCCTTGGGGACTACAACTTTCATCCCAAATTTACCACACAATACATGTATTAACAACATACCTGTCTAACAGTACAACAGTTAGTCACAAATATATCACAGAGAGCAACACTTAGGATCACCTTAATATATTTCATCCTCCAGCAACTGGCCAAACTGACTGTTTGAGCACCAAATCACTGTTTGCAATGATTTTTTATACTCATGTTTCCAAAGGATTGTTCACTAATAGCAACATACTGTCCTGTCAAAATCCACCGTAGGATCGACAACCATCCAATGAAGCATGTAGTCCTTCTTTGAAGCAAAATATTTCACGATAGTGTGAGGAGGCAAGCTAAATGCATGGGGTTATGGGGATAGGGCCTAGTGCAGACTTGATGGGCCAAATGGCCTCCTTCTGCATTGTAGGATTCTATGATTTGATTTGATTTATTATTGTCGCATGTATTAACGTACAGTGAAAAGTGCTGTTTTTTGCTCACTATACAGACAAAACATACTGTTTATAGGGAAGAAAAGGGGAGGGTGCAGAATGTAGTGTTATAATTATAGCTAGGGTGTAGGGAAAAATCAATTTAATGTGAGGTTCACCCATTCAAAAGTCTTACAGCAGCAGGAAAGAAGCTGTTCTTGAGTCGGTTAGTACATGACCTCAGATTTTTGTATCTTTTTCCCAATGGAAGAAAGTGGAAGAGAGAATGTCTGGGGTGCGTGGCGTCCTTAATTATGCTGGCTGCTTTTCCAAGGCAGCAGGAACGGTGCATATTGGGAATTTATTCTGAATTATCCATCCATTTTAAATATCACCAGTAACTTTCAATCTCTTTTGGATGCCCTGGATATATTTAGATTGAAATCAGCATATGCAAAAGCAAGAAACAACAGAAGCTGCCCTCCTTGGTTAACCACATTTTACAATCACACGATAATTAAGCAATTAGATTTTCTGGAATTATTTACTTTGTGAACTAAAGGCAATGTTTACCTAGTAAATCATTTTTTTATGGAGTTATTTTCACTGCATTTTTTTCTAAAGATTTCAAAATATACTATTAAGCCAGTTGAGTTGCATTCTTTAAATAAATTCAGTATTCCCAACCTTTATTTGCATTTTATAACCATTCTGGATAGTGTGAGAACACTGTGCCTTTAAAAAAAGTATTTTTGTCGTGTTCCTGTGCTGAGTGTGTTGCTAGTCCCTCCCATTTTATCAGAGCCATTTTGTTTGATGATAGCACTGTATTATTACTATACAATAATACAGGAACACAACTGATCTTAATTGATACAGTGTTCGAATTGATGCAAGATTCTGTTGTTTGAGTTTTCTCCTGGGATATTTCAGACTGGGGCTTGATTCGGATGATTGACAGATAAGGTCATATGACTGGGTAGAACCAAGTTGTCACAGAGAACACAAGCTCAGTCTCTGTTTGGGAGGAGAAAAAGTACCTCCCTTTTCCTCTGTTGGAGGTCTGGAGACTGGAATCTGCCCAGAATCCTTACAGCGCAGAAGGAGGCCATTCGAGTCTGTGCTGACAACAATCCTACCTAGGCCCTACTCCTGTACCCCACATATTTACCCTGGGTTAGAGCTTTCTCTGCAAGTTGTTGCATGAGAATGAAAGGACAAGTGACAGCCTGGATTACACTACAGAAGTATCAAAGGACTGGAAATTTAGCATCTTTGGATTCTGTGATAACTGGTTCTAAAGAAGGGATTTATACCTGTGGGGCATTTTGCTAAAAACGAACAATAGAGATGGCTAGCTGTTATGAATTTTATTTTGACATTTTTAAGTATCTTAATTGATAAAAGTTATGCTAATTTTTGTTGCATTTTAACAGTGTTCTTAAATAAAGTTTGTTTTGATAAAAGATTTATTGTGGGCTAGTTGAATCCATACCTGGAATGAAACATCTTATAGAATCCTACGGTGCAGATAGAGGCCATTCAGCCCATCCAGTCTGCACTGACCACAGTCCCACCCAGGCCCTGTCCCTACAACCTCATGCATCACCCTAGCGAGTCCTCCTGACAATAATGGGCAATTTAGCATGGCTAATCCACCTAACCTGCACATTTTTGGACTGTGGGAGGAAACCAGAGTATCTAGAGGAAACCCACGCAGACACAGGGAGAACGTGCAAACTCCACATACGACAGTGACCCACGCTGGGAATCGAACCTGGGTCAACGGTGCTATGAGGGAGCAGTGCTTACCACAGTGCCACCTTGCCGCCCATTATGCTCACCTTATGTCAAAATTAAATGTAAAATTTAGGGTCCAGGCTAAATTCATAAAATACCTTGGAGATTCTGATCTGCTCCTTAACAAAAGACATTACTTCTCCATATTCTTTATGTACTTATAAAATTTTGTGAAAGTAATCCAGCTTTGCAGTCTGTCTGTTTATTTGCTTTAACCTGATTTTATGACCCCTGGTATTCTTTTAAAAAATTCTTTCATGGATCTGGATGTCACTGGCCAGATCATACTCTCATGTTGACCCTGAATTGCCCTTGAGGAGGAGGTAGTGAGCTGCCTTCTTGAACAGCAGTTCATGTGGCGCAGGTACTTCCACAGCACTGAACGTTACATTGCTCTGTGTTATAGTCTTATCGACAGCTCTATTCCCCTGCAAAAAAATTAAATAGGCTACAGCTTTTCAGAAGTCATTTTAATTTGAGAGGGCTTCTTTCTGGCCTTTGCAATGCATGCTGCTAGGCTTTGTTCAGCTGGTGTAAAACTGTTACAGTAAACAGCAATCTGTGTTTTCACTTAAACCATCGATGCTTCTATTGGATTGAAAAGCTTTTGCAAATCTCCGCCACAAATTTACAGCTTTTTACGGCGTTGTTTTAGACTGAATGATGCAGATAACATTCCATCTATTTTTCGATGAATCATTAATTTACTGATAGGGAACAGATTGGAAATGAAAATATGTGCTTTTGGACTAATCTGAGTCGAAAAACCGTAATCATTCCTGTTCACCAGTTAGGTTAATGAGATAGAATCGTACAGTGCAAAAACACGGTTAGCTTAACTTCTGTAGTAGGGAAAATGCTTGTATCTATCATCAAGGAAGAAATAGTGAGACAGCTGGATATAAATTGTCCCATTGGTAAGACGCAGCATGGGTTCATGAAGGGAAGGTCATGTTTGACTAATCATTCTTTGAGAATGTTGCATGTGCGGTGGGTACTGGGGAACCTGTGGATGTGGTGTATCTGGATTTCCAGAAGGCATTTGACAAGATGCTTCACCAAAGATTGCTACATAAGAAAAAGGTGCACAGTGTTACAGGTAATGAATTAGCCTGGATAGAGGATTGGTTAATTAACAGAAAGCAAAGAGTGGGAATAAATGGGTTTTTTTCTGGTTGGCGATCAGTGACTAGTGGTGTGTCTCAGGGATCAGTGTTTGGACTGCAATTGTTTCTGATTTATGTAGATGATTTGGAGTGGGGGATTCAAGCATAGTGTGTCAAAATTTGCAGATGACACTAAAATGTGTGGCAGTGCCAAGTGTGCAGAGGACGCTGAAAGTCTGCAAAGAGATATAGATAGTCTAAGTGAGTGGGTGAGGATCTGGCAGTTGGAGTACAGTGTTGGTAAATGTGAGGTCATCCAAAAATGTAAGGTTCTGCTCATCAGGAATAGTTGAATAGGCTGTGTCTCCACTTGAAAAGGAAGAGCTAATTCTCAGTTATGTTAAATTCTCAAAGGTTTTGATTGAATGAATGCAGAGATCCTGATTCCAGTTGTGGGGGAGAGAAAAAGTACAGACCATAAATAAAAAAACCATTAAAATACTAATTGAAGATCTTGGAAGAAACTTCTTCACTCAGGAAGAAGAGAGAATGCAGAAAACATGAGGTGAAGATTAGAGATATGTTTAAGGTGAAGCTAAAGTTTATTTATTTGTCACAAATAGACTTACACTCACACTGCAGTTAGGTTACTGTGAAAATCCCCTAGTTGCTACATTCCAGCGCCTGTTCGGGTACACTGAGGGAGGATGCACTTAATTAGCATGTCTTTCAGACTGTGGGAGGAAACCGGAGTACCCCAAGGAAACCCACACAGACATGGGGAAAGTGTGCAAACTCCACACAGACACAATGACCCAAGCCGGGGATCAAATCCTTGATGCTGACACTAAGGGACAATTCAGCATAGCTAATCCACTTAATCTGCACATCTTTGGCCTGCAGAATAGAAGAAGGAAAAGGGTTAATGAATTTTGTTATATCGTAAACCTAACCCTACATCATGGCTGATCTTCCCAGGCTTATATTGCTCCTGGCGTTAATGTAAATTACTTTTTCATGTCTTTCATTCTTTAACTCTCATAAAGACAAATGGTCAGATGTGAATATAGGTGGTCAGGTGTGAATGTTATTTTGCAGACGTTGCAAACCTTGCTGTCTATGTTAACTGAACATTGTTAAATGTTGGGAAGCTACGATCACACAAGTACTTCAAAGACAGAGATGCCAAAGCAGTCACAGATATTGTAATTGAAGAAGGAAGATCAAAGATTTTGACGGTAATTGGAAGTTTGTGTCATGATTGTTACTAAGACCCTTGATGTATAAATACCCGCTTGTATCTGTGTTCCATGAGAAGTCTGGCAGTCCTTGTTTAGAACCAGTTTCTCCCAAAGCTCTGAAATAAAAGCCAGAGCTTTGAACTAAAAACCACTGTATTTTGACTCACTAACAATCTCAGAGATATTATTTTACCTACAACAGGAATCATAAAATCCAAAAGTGAAGGAGGAGGCCATTAGGCCCATCGAGTTTGTACCAACCACACTATGCCACAGTCTCATCTTATGACAAAGCTTGATAAGCCCTCTGGAGAACTTGGAAGAAACTTCTGTACCCAGAGAGAGGCGAGAATGTAGAAGATGTGAAGTGAAGAGTAAAGATAGGTTTAAGGTGAAACTGAAGTTTATTTATTAGTGTCACAAGTAGACTTACATTAACATTACAATGAAGTTACCTTGAAAATCCCCGAGTCACTGCACCTCCAGCGCTTGTTCAGGAACAAAGGGTTTAGGCCTGTAAAGTTGGATGAGGAAGGATGTTTGAGCAGTGTATAAACACCATTGTGAAGAGACTGGACTCAGCAATGATTCTCTGGTGCTATATACTGCATGTAATAAGTGGTGCGTTAAGGCTGTTTTTATCATTGGCTGTACTCGCATTTTTTAGGCCATTATTCGGAACGTCTTTCTAGCGCAGCATAGTTGGGCACTTTGACAGAATGAGAGCATTCCACAACACTTTTGCGATACTCTTGAGAGAGGGGAGATGGTCCCCCGAGCTCTCCTGCAAGAGATCGCTCTGTTTGCCAGAAAGTGTAAGTACATTGATTATTGCCAATGTAGCAATTGTGAAGAGTCTCATAGAATTCTAGACTCTCTACAATGCAGAAAAGGGGCCATTCAGCCCATCAATTTTGAATCAATAACAATCTCACCCAGGCCCCATCCCCAAAACCCCATGCATTTACCCTAGCTAGTCCCCATGACATTAAGGGGCAATTTAGCATGGCACATCCACCTAACCTCACTCTTTGGACTGTGGGAGGAAACGGGAGCTACCACAGGAAATCCACGCCAACAAGGGCGGAGAACTCTACACAGTCACCTGAGGCTGGAATTGAATCCGGGTCCCTGGCGCTGTGAGACAGCAGTGCCAACCACTGTGCCATCAGGTAACCCATTGCATGGCACTATCCTGATGGGCAGTATTTCCTGCCTGATGAATATTTACACTCACTCGTTGGTAGTAACTGCGAAGGGTGCAAAAGGACTGTGACCTGCGTAATTGTCCCGATTAGTTTAAATTTGTTACATCCAGGTTGGACTATAACCAGAACAGTACATAAAATCAATAGACACCAGCTGTAAATAAACTAAAAGGTCAATTTTTAACTTGCACTATATTAATAAACAAAATTACTAACATATAATTAATTACTAACATATAATTAATCGAGCACTTCCACTTTATTGATCAAATTAACCACAATAACATCAACTTGCTTTAGATTGTGCTCTGATTTGTACAGAAACTTCCTAAGTTGCTTCACAAGAACTTAATTGGACAAAGAGTTGACATTGAGCGATATCAGGAGAGAAACTGAAAAGCTGTTTAAAGGTTTAAGTTTTAAAGAGCAAAGAAGAAAGGTACAGCACAGGAGGAGGTCCTTTGGCTTTCCAAAGCCGTGCCAATCATGATGTTCTAAAAAAAACCTTCTGCTTACTCAGTCTGTATGGAAGGGTTTAGAGGGTGAGAGAAAGGCAGAGAGGTTCAGGCAGGGAATTCCAGAACTCAGAATATAAACACTGATGGCGAGGCTTCTATATGAAGGGGGGAGGGATCCGGGAACATGCAAAAGGGTTTGGGATTGCTCATTTTAAAATGCAGTGTTTAAGGATTAGTGTAAAGTTTGTTTGTTAGTGTCATGACGAGGCTTACATTGACACTGCAATGAAATTACTGTGAAAATCCCCTAGTCTCCACACTCTGGCATCTGTTTGGATACACTGAGGGAGAATTTAGCATGGCCCATCCACCTAACCTGCACATCTTTTGGAGTGAGGGAGGAAATTGGAGTACACAGAAGAAACACACACAGACATGGGGAGAATGTGCAGACAATGAGCTAAGCTGGGAATCGAACATGGGTTTTTGGTGCTATGAAGCAGCCATGCTAACCACTGTGGTACCGTGCCACCCATGTACAAAGTCTCATGGGCTATCTCGAATGTCACATACATCTTGCCACTGTTCTCCCTATATGTGTGGCCCTCTCACCTCCCCCACCCCTTTCATTGCACCCCTTGGCCTATCTGCCGACACAGAGATTCCCCCCCCTCCTCAACCCCAGGACATTCCCTAATCTCCCACCGGTGACCTGGATTCGATGCCTGCTTGGGTCACTGCCCGTGCGGAGTCTGCACGTTGTCCCCGTGTTTGCACGAGTTTCCTTCGAGTGCTTCAATTCCTCCTTCAGTCCAAAGGATGAACTGATCAGATGCATTGGCCATGCTAAATCCTCCCTCAGAGAATTCGAACGGGTGCCAGAGTGCGACGATTAGGGAATTTTCACTGCAGTGTTAATGCATGCCTATTTGTGATACTAATTAAAAAAACTTCTAAAAGTGGGTGAGAAAACAGAGGATGGTGCAATCTTAATCTCCTCTACACATATCCCATTCTCTTCAGGTATGTGGGAGCTACAGAGAGAACACCAAAAGAAAAGAACAAAGAACAGTATTGTACAGGAAACAGGCCCTTCGGCCCTCCAAGCCTGCACTGCTCATTGGTCCAACTAGCCCATTCGTTTGTATCCCTCCAGTCCAAGCCTGTTCATATGGTTACCCAGTTAAGTCTTAAACGATGCCAGCGTGTCCACCTCCACCACCCTGCTTGGCAGCACATTCCAGGCCCCCACCACCCTCTGTGTAAAATAAGTCCCTCTGATATCCGAGTTAAACCTCGCCCCCTGCCTCATCTTGAACCTGTGACCCCTTGTGTTCATCACCTCCGACCTGGGAAAAAGTTTTCCACTGTTCACCCTATCTATGCCCTTCATAATTTTAGAACATAGAACATATTTTATACAGAAGTGGTACAAATGGGGCTTTAGTTCCGAGAGTGGTGGCACAGTGGCACAATGGTCAGTAACGAAGAGGCTGGAAAGACTTGGACTTTTGTCTCTGGAGTGTAGAATACTGAGGTCGATAAAATAATATGGGGCACAGATCAGCTAGAGAGTCAATATCTTTCTCCAAATTCTGGGGAGTCTAGAACTAGAGGGCATAGGTTTAGGGTGAGCAGTGGGGAGAGATACAAAAGGGTCCAATTTTTCACATAGAGGGTGCTGAATGTCTGGAACAAGCTGCCAGAGGAAATAATGGAAACAGGTACACTTTTGTCTTTTAAAAACCATGAGTAAGATGGAAATAGAGGGATACAGGCAAATGTGGCCAATTGGGACTTGGAGTTTAGAAAAAAGAGCGGCATGGACAAGTTGGGCTGAAGGGCCTATTTCCATGCTGTAAACCTCTATAACTCTATGACTGTATGACTCACTGCTGCTTCACAGCGCCAGGGACATGGTTCAATTCGCAGCTTGGGTCATTGTCTGTATGGAGTCTGCACGTTCTCCCTGTGTCTGCATGGGTTTCCTCCAGGTACTCTGATCTCTTCCCACAGTCCAAAAACAGGCAGGTTAGGTGCATTGGCTATGCTGAATTTCCACTTGGTGTTCCAGGATGTGTAGGTTAGGGGCAAGCATACATATGTTGGGTTATGGAAACAAGGCCTGGGTTGGATACTCTGTTAGTGAGCTAGTACAATCTCAATGGGCTGAATGGCCTCCTTCTGCACTGGAAGAAGTCTAAAACTGATGCGTAAATCTCTGGGCAAAATTATATAATTTAACAAATCAGCTGGACCTGTTTAAGGGCTAGAATTCGGTCAAATACTCAATTCTAGGAAAGTGCTCCATAAAATTATGGAATCACCACTTATTCTGCATTATTGCATTTAGTCACTGTGCTGATATTCCTATTTTCCAGGTGCACACTCCAAAATAAGCTGTTCCTGATACAGTTTAATGGCCCCATTCAGACCTTAAGTGCGAAAGTGAAAAAAAACTTCACCACTATGTTCCTGAGTCCCTGAAATGATCTGTCAGTGCATCTGTGTTCAGTGTTGCCAAATATGCCTCTTGGAACGCTGCCCTCAGTCACATTGTGGAGAGGAATTCACAGGGATATTACTCAGTGGCCTCCTCTTACATTTAACCTTGATTAAAAGTTTCAAAGAACTTATCTAAATCTAAAATCCTCCCAGAGATAATTACTTTGGTATGACCGCAGCACATTCAGTCCGAGTCTGTCAGAGGAAAAGATCAGCTACGGCTGGATCTGCCAAAGCACATCTGCCAAAGGTTGAGTTGACTAAAACAGATGAGAAGAGAATCATTATAAATTTAAGAGTCACTTTATATAGAACTCACAAACACAAATAGGACATTCAGAACAACTGGTGGATGCTGGACTCAGCGCTTCACACAAACTTTCTCCAACATTGCTTTACCTCATCTTGTCAAAGTATCCTTTCATTCTTTTTGTCTGCTAAGCCACTTTTTTATAAGAACATAAGAAATATGATCAGGAGTAAAGTTTAAAGTTAATTTATTTGTTAGTGTCAAAGGTAGGTTTACATTAACACTGCAATGAAGTTACTGTGAAAATCCCCCAAGTTGTGACACTCTGGCACCTGTTCGGGTACACTGAGGGAAAATTTAGCATGGCCAATGCAACTTGCCAGCACGTCTTTGAGACTGTCGGAGGAAACTGGAGCACCCGGAGGAAACCCATTCAGACACCAGGGGGGAGAACGTATAAACTCCACATAGACAATGACCAAAATCAGGTACTGAACCCAGGTCCTGGGCGCTGTGAGGCAGTAGTGCTAACCACTGTGCCACTCCACAATAGGCCATCTATACTAGTTACATCAACCATCCCATTTGATTTGATTTGATTTATTATTGTCATGTATTATTATACAGTGAAAAGTATTGTGTCTTGTGCACTATACCGTCAAAGCACATCATTCATAGAGAAGGAAAAGAGAGAGTGCAGAATGTAGTGTTACAGTCATAGCTAGGGTGTGAAGAAAAATCAACTTAGTGCGAGATAGATCCATTGAAAAGCAGTAGGGAAGAAGCTGTCCTTGAGTCGGTTGGTACGTGACCTTAGACATTTATATCTTTTTCCCAATGAAAGAGGGTGGAAGAGAGAATGTCCTGGATACGTGGGATCCTTGAGTATGCTAGCTGCTTTTCCAAGGAAGTGTAGATGGAATCAATGGATGGGAAGCTGGTTTGTGTGATAGACTGGGCCATGTTCACAACCCTTCGTAGTTTCTTGCTATCCTGTACAGAGAAGGAGCCATTCAAAGCTTGGATACATCTGGAAAGGCTGATTTCTACGGTGCATCTGTAAAAATGTACTAGCATCCAGTCTTCCCTCGAAATATCCTTTCTTTGTGTGCATCATTTGAATGTGGTTTAAATGTTCTTGTGGAAAGGCAACGTGGGCTGTCTCAAACAATTTTAATCCCACACCGTACATTCCAGGTAGCTGCAGGCAAAAACGATAGAAGACAGGGCAGTAAATTATATCATTTACCCACTCCCAGGGTAAAATAATTTCTCCTAAATTTGCGATTGGGTTATTGGTGTCGATTTTATTCTTGTGACCCCTGGCTTTTGGACCTTTTACACAAATGAAAACATTCTCTTTACCTCGTCAAACTCCTACACTATCTGAAAGACCTTGAGATGTCACCTCTCAGCCATTTTATATCAGTATTTTTTTTTAGCTCACTATAGGACAGCAAATCGTATAACCACAAATCACATTCTCAAAATGTACTCCTCTTGGCTGAAGCGCTGTGGAGTGCGAAATTTTAAAATTTACCCAGTAGTGACTTCAACTTATCCCTTTAAATCTCTCATTCTTTCTGCCTCTACAATAAATTGAAGCAAAGTAGGATTTTGTAAAAACAACTCCAAACACTAATGGCTCTTTGAAATTATATATTCCTCCTCATCACTCTTTCAAATGGGACCTTTGCATGGTCTGTGTCCCACCCACTACAATTCCTATGACAGGGGGGTGGAAAAAATTCTGCCCTTTGAATCACAGAATCCTTGTAGTGCAGGAGACCATTTGTCCCATTAAATCTGCACTAACTTTGCGAAAGAGCATCTTACCCAGGCCTACCCCATCTCATACCCTGTTCCCATAACCCACAATCACCCAATCTCACTTCTTTGGATGCTTGGGCAATTTGGCACAGACAAATCATTAAACCTACGAATCGTTGGAGTGTGGGAGGAAACTGGAGCACCCATTCACTCACAGGGTTGGGAATCATTGACATTCTTTATTCCAGAGGATTGGGGATGATCCACAGTGTAATAAATTCAAAGCTAAGATAGATGTTTGATCTTTCAGGGGATCAGTGGAACTGGGCTGCAGTTAGAAGTGAGGCCATGGTTATAGTGAATACCTCAAGGGGCCATAAGGTCTACCCTTGCTCCTATTTGTTATGTCAATTTCTATTGTTCTTCAGAGGGCAGCTTGATAAACAAGGTGGCACAGTGGTTGGCATTGCTGTCTTACAGCACCAAGACCCGGGTTCAATTCCCGACTTGGTAACTGTCTGTGCAGAGTCTGCACGTTCTCCCCATATCTGCATGGGTTTCCTCCAGGTGCTCTGGTTTCCTCCCACCGTCTGAAAGACGTGCTGGTTGGTATGCATTGGCCATGTTAAATTCTCCCTCAGTGTACCCGAACAGGCTCTGGAGTGTGGAGAATAAAAGGAGGTGGGAAAGATATCAATTGGCTTAAATAAAGAGAGGAGGGAGGAGTCTTCTTTTTTCATTGCCTGGCAGCCTTGAGAATTCCTTTGGAGAAAATGAGATCAAGTCCTGTGTGTGGCTCGCTTTCCAGAGAAAGATCAAGATCCTCGAGAGAATGGTTACAGCAAGAGCATTGATGTGAGGGAAAATGGGATGCATATTGATCATCCAATTCTGAAGAAGAAAGCTTTTACAATGTTTCAATACTTCTTTTACACTCTCTAGTTACCGTAGTGCTTTTTCTTTTACTTAAGGATGGCACGGTAACGCAGCACCACAGACCCCATTTCAATTCCTGGCTTTGGTCATTGCCTGTATTGAATCTGCACATTCTTCCCATGTCTATTGGGTTTCCTCCAGGTGCTCCAGTTTCCTCCCGAGGTGTGCGGGTTAGGTAGATCGGCCATCAGAAATTGCCCCATGTGTCAAGGAGATTAGCAAGGTACGTTTGTGGGGTTACAGGGATAGGTGCCTGACTGGGAATGCAGACTCAATGGGCTGAATGGCCTCTTTGTGCATTTTATGGATTATATTCTATTGTACCTTGAATGAATTATTCTGTGGTGTTTTCGCTTGGAATGCACTCTATGGGTGGGATTCTACAGCCTCACTTGACCTGAGACCAGAAAATCCTGCCAAGGCTGATGGAAATTTCCATTGGCTGCCCTTCACCCGCTCCGTGGCTGTTGGGCAGGTAGAATTCCGGGATGCATAAATACATATTCTCAGGATTTCCATTAGTGCGGTGCTGAAGAGTAGTTTCCTTGCTTTGTTTTATTGCACTTTGAAAAGGAAAGATTGGTACCTATGTGAGACAACAGCTCAAATCACTTTATAACAACTTTTAAGGCTGTGGGATTTTTTGGCGAGGCTGGCACTCCTAGTTGCCCTGGAGAAAGTGGTGGGCTCTCTCCTTAAGCTGTGGCTGCACATGTCTGAAAGATTTGCTGGTTAGGTGCATTGGCCGTGCTAAATTCTCCCTCAATGTGTCCAAATAGATGCCGGAGTGTAGTGATTAGGGGATTTTCACAGTAACTTCATTGCAGTGGTAATGTAAGTATACTTGTGACATTAATAACTAAAGTTTTAAGCTATCTGGTGGCAGTGTTTAAAATCCAGGTGATAGAAGTTGAGAATCTTTGTTCTTTGTTCTAATCCATCCTGTGCTTTTTTCTAAAAATTCCATTCTTGTTGAAAGGATTTGTATCCCGTGACCCTGAAATCCTTTGGTGCTGCAATAGATGAGTCACATTAGAGCAAAAGTTGTCTTCCATTACCCCATTGAGGTTATGATAATGATCATTCTTTTGGGTAGTCTTTACACTATTATGAAACAATGTAAACAATTACATTAACATCTGCATTTTCCATGGGGATAAAAACTCTCAAAATAGCAAATATTTATTGCAGGAACCATCGCTGGCTGTTGGATCTTCGGATCACTTTAATGAAGATTCAAAGGTATAGAATTCTGTTAGATAAAGATATGATATGGGTTGCTTTCTACCAAATACCACTTTTGGGATATAGTTTTTTTTAATTTGTGTCACAAGTAGGTTTATATTAACATTGCAATGAAGTTAGTGTGAAATTCCCCTAGTCGCCACACTTCTGCCTGGGTATACTGAGGGAAAATTTAGCATGGCCAATGCACCTGACCAGTGTGTCTTTTTGATTGTGAGAGGAAACTGAGGCAAACCCATGCAGACATGGGGAGAACATGCAAATACCACACAAACAGTGACCCAAGCTGGGAATCGAACCCAGGTCCCTGGCGCTGTCAGGCCTTTATCAATAATTTGAGATGTGATGCCCTGAGAGTGCATCGGGGAAATGAGTGTTCCCAAAGTGCTCCATAGAATCTATACAGTACAGAAGGAGACCATTCAAGCTTGCACCAACAACAATCCCACCTCGGCCCTATCCCATAACCTCACGTACCTATCCCGCTGATTCCCCCTGACTATGGGGCAAATTAAGGTGGCCAAACAACGTACCCCGCACATCTTGGGACTGTGGGAGGAAACCGGAGCACCCGGAGGAAACCCACACAGAATGTGCAAATTCCACATCTGAAACTAGAATTGAACACAGGTCCCTGGTGTTGTGAGGCAGCAGTGCTAACAGCTGTGCCATTATGCCATCCCTATTGGTTTTGCTTTTCCTTGCTACGTGAAACAGAATGGAAATGGAAGGGAGGGAGGAACTCCGGAAAATTACACTCATCAGACCAGTGGTACTGAGTATATTTTTGGAGCTGTGGGCTGACAAGAGCTTGGGTCCTGATGGACTTCATTCAAGGGCCTTAATATGAGATAGTCAATGCATTAATTTTGCAAAACGCTTTAGATTTGGGTACTGCCCCGTTAGATTGGAGCATAGCAAATGTAATTTCAAAAAGAGAAGCAGAAAGAAAGTGGGAAACAACAGGCCAGTTAGAACATAGAACATAGAACACTACAGCACAGAACAGGCCCTTCGGCCTTCGATGTTGCGCCGACCAATATAAAAAGCAATGCCCCTCCAAACTAAACCATTCCCTTCTCTTCCATATACTTATCAACTAACCTCTTAAACGCCACCAAACTTGGCGCATCTACAACTGCTGCAGGCAGGGCATTCCACTCCCGAACCACCCTTTGGGTAAAGAACCTACCTCTGATATCCGTCCTATAACTATCACCCCTTAATTTAAAGCTGTGTCCCCTCGTGCTAGCTTTCTCCATCCTAGGAAAAAGGCTATCACTGTCCACCCTATCTAAACCTCTAATCATCTTATATGTTTCAATAAGGTCCCCTCTTAGCCGCCTCCTTTCTAACGAAAACAACCTCAAATCCCTCAGCCTTTCTTCATAAGACCTGCCCTCCATACCAGGCAACATCCTGGTAAACCTCCTCTGTACCCTCTCCAAAGCCTCCACATCTTTCTTATAATGCGGGGACCAGAACTGCACACAATACTCCAAGTGCGGCCGCACTAGAGTTTTGTACAGTTGCAACATGACGTTGCGGCTCCGAAATTCAATCCCCCTACCAATAAAAGCTAAGACTCCATATGCCTTCTTAACAACCTTCTCGACTTGACTGCCTACTTTCAGGGATCTATGCACATACACACCAAGATCCCTCTGTTCATCAAGACTACTAAGAATCCTACCATTAGCCCTATACTCTACACATTTATTATTTCTGCCATAGTGCATTACCTCACACTTTTCCACATTAAACTCCATTTGCCACCTCTCGGCCCAGCTCTGCAACTTGTCCAAGTCACTCTGTAAACTATAACACCCCTCTTCACTATCTACCACACCACCGACTTTAGTGTCATCTGCAAATTTACTGATCCATCCCTCAATACCCTCATCCAGATCATTTATAAAAATTACAAACAGCAGGGGCCCCAAAACAGACCCCTGAGGTACACCACTTGTCACCGAACTCCAAGATGAATATCTCCCATCAACCACCACCCTCTGTCTTCTATCTGCTAGCCAATTCCTAACCCAATTAGCTAAATCACCCTCTATCCCATACATCTGCATTTTCTGCAGAAGTCTTCCATGGGCCACCTTATCAAACGCCTTACTAAAGTCCATATATACCACATCAACCGCCTTACCCCCATCCACCTCTTTAGTCACTTTTTCAAAAAACTCAATAAGGTTAGTAAGGCACGACCTACCCTTCACAAAACCATGCTGACTATCCCCAATCAATTCATTTCTCTCTAAATAACTATAAATCCTATCCCTAATAATTCTCTCCAATACTTTGCCCACAACAGAAGTAAGACTCACTGGCCTATAATTCCCTGGAAGGTCTCTCTTCCCCTTCTTGAACAATGGGACCACATTCGCTATCCTCCAGTCCTCCGGAACCACACCCGTAACCAACGACGACCTGAAGATCAGAGCCAGAGGCTCTGCAATCTCCTCTCTTGCCTCCCAGAGAATCCTAGGGTAAATCCCGTCCGGCCCAGGGGACTTATCCAACTTCAAACCCTCGAGAATATCTAGCACATCCTCCCTATCTACTTCGATACCTTCCAGTTTGCTACCCTGTACCTCAGTGTTCTCCATAACTACATTTACATCACCCTGCGTGAATACCGAAGAGAAATATTTATTCAGTACCTCTCCAATCTCTTCAGGCTCCACGCACAACTTCCCACTGCTGTCTATGACTGGCCCTAATCTTGCCCTAACCAATCTTCTATTCTTAACATATCTAAAGAAAGCTTTAGGATTCTCCTTAATCCTATCAGCCAAAGTCTTCTCGTGTCCTCTCTTAGCTCTCCTCAATTCACTCTTTAGCTCCCTCCTGGCTAATCTATAGCTATCCATTGCACTAACCGAGCCTTCAAGCCTCATCCTGACATAAGCCTCCTTTTTCCTTTTAACCAGCAAATCAACTTTTTTTGTACACCAAGGTTCTCTTACTCGACCATTTCCTCCTCGCCTGACAGGGACATACTTATCAAGGACTCGCAGCAGCTGCTCCTTGAATAAGCTCCACATTCCAGATGTTCCCAGTCCCTGTAGTTTCCTAGTCCAATCTATGCACCCTAATTCTCTCCTGATGGCCTCATAATTACCCTTCCCCAGCTATAACTACTGCCCCCAGCTTCATGCCTATCCCTATCCATCACTAAGGTGAACGTAACCGAATTGTGGTCACTATCACCAAAATGTTCACTAACTTCCAAGCCTAACACCTGGTCTGGCTCATTGCCCAGCACCAAATCCAATGTAGCCTCACCTCTAGTTGGCCTATCTACATACTGAGTCAAAAAACCTTCCTGCACACTTTGTACTAAAACTGACCCCTCTAACGAGCTAGAGCTATAGCTATTCCAATCAATATTAGTAAAGTTAAAGTCCCCCATAACAATTACCCTATTACTTTCACTCCTGTCCAGGATCGACTTTGCAATCCTTTCCTCTACCTCTCTAGAACTTTTAGGAGGTCTATAAAAGACTCCCAACAGGGTGACCTCTCCTCTCCTGTTTCTAATCTCAGCCCATACTACCTCAACAGACAAGTCCTCATCAAACTTCTTCTCTGTCACTGTGATACAGTCTTTGACTAATAATGCCACTCCTCCCCCCCTCCTACCTCCTTCTCTACTCCGACTAAAGCATTTGAACCCCGGAACCTGCAACATCCATTCTTGTCCCTGCTCTACCCAAGTCTCTGAAATGGCCACAACATCGAAGTTCCAGGTACTGGTCCAAGCTGCAAGTTCCTCCCCCTTATTGTGAATACTCCTTGCATTAAAAGGAGTTAGCTTAGCATCTGTCATCGGGAAAATAGTAGAAACTATTATTGAAGAAGTTACACCTTCTTCAATAAGGTATAAGGTAATTGGGCAAAGTCAACATGATTTTGTGTAAGGAAAATGATGCTTAACTAATTTATTGGAGTTCTTTGAGGAACTAATATGGACTGTGGATAAAGGGGAACCAGTGGATGTGCTGTACTTAGATTTCCAGAAGGGATTTGATAAAATGCTTCATCAAAGGTTATTGCATTAGAATAAAAGTCCATGTTACAGCTGTAACATATTGACTGGCGATTGGGAAGCACAGAGTAGGCATAAATGGGCCTTTATCATGTTGGCAAAATGTAGCATATGGTGTGCCATAGGGCTCAGTGCAGGGACCTTGATGTTTACAACTTATAAAAGTAATTATGTTGGTGGTTGCCAAATTTCCTGATGACATAAAAATAGAAAAGTAAGTTATGAAGAGGGCCTAAGAAGGCCACAAAGAGACATAGATAGGTTAAGTGAGTGGGCGAATGGAGTATAATTTAGGAAAATGTGAAATTGTCAACTTTGGTAGGAAGATTAAAAAAGAACCGTGTTCTCTAAATGGTGAGAGATTGCAGAGCTTTGAAGTGCATTGGGATCTGGGTGTCCTATAGTCTAATGATGTGGGGAGTAGGTGGATTATCCATGCAAAACTGGCCCTCAGTGTACAAACATTTGTAGGTTGGGTAGATTAGCCATGCGGGGTCACAGGGTTAGGGTGGGGAGTGTGGGCAGTTGGTCCTGGGTGTGATGTTCTTTTGAATAGTTGGTGCGACTGACGGGCTGAATGGGCCATTCTGTATTATAGAGGATTCTACGATCTTTGGACAGTGGGAGGAAACCGAAGCACCCGGAGGAAAGCCACACAGACACCCGGAGAATGTGAAAACTCCGCACAGACAGTGACCGGCGGCAGGAATTGAACTCGGGTCCCTGGCGCTGTCAGACAGCAGTGAAACACACTAAGCTGTCGAGATTCTGAATTGCCTGCAGAGGAACATACAGGCTTGAAATATTAACTCAGTTTCTCTCTCCACAGATGCTGCCAGAGCTGCGGAGATTTTCCAGGATGTTCTGTTTTTATTTTGGGTTTGCGTTACCTCCCTGAGCCAAACCTAACTTTCCCTGTGGAACTGTTAAGCTTTCAGAACTGGGGGCACTCGGATGGGCCTGGAATATTTAAATTGGATGACAGATCTGTAGGCGACCAATTAGCAGGTCGCTTGTGGCAAAATGTTCTGAGTTCCTTTTCTTTCCAGCGAGTACAACTCAAGATAAAGAAGCAATCCTTATTTTGTCTTGGGGAGAAATCACAGATTCTCGTGTCGTCTGTGACAATTTGTAAAGCCTTTCTGGTTTTGCCTCATTTCCATCTGCTGTTTAATTGTCAAATATCAGATAATCTCTTCTCCATCTGCTGGTCTCAATGATGAGACAGAGTGCAGGAAAGATATAATGAATCTTGTGAAGTGCAACGACAATATTCTCTCCCTCAACGTCAACAAAACAAGATACAGTCATCGACTTCAGGTAGGGTAAAGGAGAACATGCCCCTGTCAACATCAATGGGGATGGAGTAGAAATGGTCAAGAGCTTCAAGCTTTTAGGTGTCCAGATCACCAACAATCTGTCCTGATCGCCCCCATGTAGATGCTATAGTTAAGAAAGCCCACCACGCCGCTACTTTCTCAGGAGACTAAATTTGGCTTGTCCTCTACGACTCTCACCAACTTTTACAGATGCACCATAGAAAGCATTCTTTCTGGTTGTATCACAGCTTGGTATGGCTCTTGCTCAGCCTAAGACTGCAAGAGATTACAAAAGATCATGAATGTAGCACAATCCATCAAGCAAACCAGCCTCTCATCCATTGACCCTGTCTACCCTTCCCGCTGCCGCAGAAAAGCAGCCAGCATAATTAAGGACCCCATGCACCTCGGACATTCTCTCTTTTGCCGCCTTCTGTCCCGAAAAGGTACAAAATTCTGAGGTCGCGTACCAAACAACTCAAGAACAGCTTCTTCCCTGCTGCCACTAGACTTTTGAATGGATCTTCCATACATTAAGTTGATCTTTCTCTACACCCTAGCTATGACTGTGTAACACTACATTCTGCACTCTCTTCTTTCCTTCTCTATGAACGATATGCTTTGTCTGTACAGTGTGCAAGAAACAATACTTTTCACTGTATACCAATACACATGATAATAATAAATCAAATCAAAATGCCTTCCTTCCTTATCTCTGCACTGGTCCCACTGTTTTAGGTGTAGTCATATAAAGGCTTCATTTTGTCTGGTTAATATGGCCATTTTCCTCTCAGCATCCTGAACGTGAAAAGAAATTGTGTGCTGCAATGGGTTAGCATCCCTGCCTCGGTGCCGGAGGCTCTGGGTTCGAGTCCCACGCCAGGACTTGGTGGCCAAGGTGGAATCATAAACCAACCAAAACAGGTTGCTGGCAAACCCTTCCAGCACATGGCAATCACAGGCAGTAGCAGCGGAGAGGTTCCTGGTAAGCCATAGATTACCACCCCATATTAAATAAATCGGTTGGATTATAAATTGGTGTTGCTAAATTCTTACTGAGTTCTTACCACCCCAATCCAACGCCGGCATCTGTACATCAAGCCATAGAGTGCCAAGAATAATGATTTTTCTGCCATTACTACCCATATTCCTCTGGGAGCTCCAGGTTTTCTCCCACAGTTTGAAAGACATACTGTTTAGGTGCATTAGCCATGCTAAAATTTTCCCTCAGGAGCCCGAGAGTGGTGATTAGGGATTTTCATGGTAAATTCATCGTAGTGTTAATGTAAGCCTACTTGTGACATTAATTTAACTTAAACTTAGTTGGAGGTATGGTGGACGTGGTTTGTAAATGAAAGAAAGGCTTACATTTAGATAGACCTCAGGACACCGCAACTTCGCAGCCAATTAAGTATTTTCAAAGTCACTGTTGTAATGGAGGAAATGATATCAGACATGTAACTAGCTCCCGCAAAGAGCAATGGATTAATATTCAGATAATGGATGGAACCTTTGCTAATCAGTAAATATCTTCTGAGTCTATTAAATGTTTTGGCTTTCAATCTTGGGTGAAAATAAGAACTTAAGAATGTAAGAACTAAGAGCAGGAATTGGCCATCTGGATCCTCGAGCCTGCTCCGCCATTCAATAAGACCATGGCTGATCTTTTCGTGAACCCAGCTCCACTTACCCGTCCGCTCACTATAATCCCTAATTCCTTTACTGTTCAAAAGTTTATCTATCCTTGCTTTAAAAACATTCAACGAGGTAGCCTCAAATGCTTCACTGGGCAGAGAATTCCACAGATTCACAACCCTTTGGTGAAGAATTTCCTCCTCAACTCAGTCCTAAATCTGTTCCCCCTTATTTTGAGGCTATGCCTCCTTGTTCTAGTTTCACCCACCAGTCGTAACAATCTCTCGGCTTCAATCTTATCTATTCTCTTCATGTTTCTGTAAGATATCCCCTCATTTTTCTGAATTCCAATGAGTATAGTCCCAGTCTACTCAGTCTCCCCTCATAAGTCAAGTTACACAAGCAAATAAAGTTATAAATAAGTTATGTTGCAGTTGTATAAAGTGTTGGTGAGGCCACACCTGGAGTACTGTGTACAATTTTGGTCTCCTTACTTGAGAAAGGATATACTGGCACTGGAGGGGGTGCAGAGAAGATTCACCACATTGATTCTGGAGTTGAGAGATTTGACTCAAGAGGAGAAACTGAGTAGACTGGGGCTATACTCATTGGAATTCAGAAGAATGAGGCGAGACCTTATAGAAATATATAAAATTACAAAGGGAATAGATAAGATAGAAGCAGGGGAGTTTTTAAAGCAAGGAATGATATATTTTTGAACAGTAAAGGAATTAAGGGTTATGGTGAGCGGGTGGGTAAGTGGAGCTCACTTCACAAAAGATCAGCCATGATCTTATTGAATGGCAGAGCAGGCTCAAGGGTCAGATGGCCTACTCTTGCTCCTAATTCTTATGTTCTTATCTCAATTCCGGAATCTACTTTGTGAATCTCCTTTGCACCTCCTCCAGTGCCAGTATATCTTTTCTCAAGTAAGGAGACCAAAATTGTACACTTTACTCACCAGCACCTGATACAGCTGTAACATAATCTCCCTGTTTTTAAACTCCATCCGTATGGCAATGAAAAATAAAATTCCATTTGCCTTCTTAATTACCTGCTGACCTGCAAACCATGCACAAGGACACCCAGGTCCCTCTGCACGGCAGCATGCTGCAATTTTTTACATTTAAATAACAGTCCATTTTACTGTTATTCCTACCAAAATGCATGACTTCACATTTACCAACATTGTACTCCATCTGCCAGACCCTTGCCCACTCACTTAGCCTATCTATAATATCCTTTTGCAGACTTTCAGCATCCTCGGTACACTTTGCTCTGCCACTCACCTTAGTGTCATTTATGAATTTTGACACACTTCACTTGGTTTCCAACTCCAAATCATCTATGTAAATCATAAACAATTACGGTCCCAATACTGATCGCTGAGGCACACTACTAGTCACAGATTGTCAACTAGAAAAACACCCATTTACCCTCACTCTTTGCTTTCTGTTCATTAACCAATCTTCTATTCATGCTAATATATTACCTGTAACACTGTGCACCTTTATCTTATGCAGTAGCCTTTGATGCAGCACCTTGTCGAACGTCTTCTAGAATCCTACTCGCTCGCCATGCTGGTCGATCAATGTGGTGAGCCGAGGAGATGGCATGGGAGGGTGAAGAACTGGTTCACGCTGGGCGCAAATTGGTTAGTATCCTTCTAGTCCTGTTTTGCCGATAAGAAGGGCTTTGTGCCCTTAAAGGGTGCGAAGCCCATTTACGTAAAACTAATCTGAAAAGTTCGCTACGAGAGGACACAGGTTTAAGGTGCTGGGCAGCAAGTACAGAGGAGATGTTAGGGGTAAGTTTTTCACTCAGAGGGTGATGAGTGAATGGAATCGGCTGCCTTCGGTGGTGGTGGGGACGAACTTGCTGGGGTCTTTTAAAAGACTTCTGGGACTACATGGGATTAGGAGTTACAGATAGTTCTATGGCCTGGTAGGTATGGGTATGATGGGCACAACTTGTGGGCCAAAGGGCCTGTTTGTGCTGTAGTGTTCTATGTTCTATGTTCTAATCAGATTTCACAGCACTTACCTGGTCCCACATGGCTTTTTCCACCCTCATGGTTGCTTCCGCCCCTCGCTGGTAAGACCTCACGCAGGCCAAAATCATCGCTGCTCTGCTGTAGCTGAGCCCACGTATTTAGTTATGTTAGGCAGGCTGAAAGGTCAGAGTTCAAGTACCTCAACAGTACATTTAACACCACTAATGGCTGTGAGATCAGAAGGAGAATTAAGTGAGCAAAATCAATGTTTACCTTGTCAAAGGCTGTTCAGAAGGTCAAGAACATTCATATCACAACAACAAGTAGGAGGCCAATTTTTTTTCTCATTATTTGCAGATCTCAACACATGGGATTTACCTCTCCATCGTTGGCCTACACTCAAGCCTCCGAGTTGGAAAGAATGTGGTTTCAGATTCAAATTCAGCGATTTGAGTACGTGCAAATCCAGAATATAGTAGCAAGAGGAGGCCATTCAGCCTTCCAAGCCTGTCTCACTATTCACTAAAATCATGGCTGATCATCCAACCCAACTGCCTGATCGCACCTTGCCCCTCATTTGTCCCCTTCACCCCAAACACTATATCTAACACCTTCTTGAAAACATACAATGTTTTGGCTTCAACTGTTTTCTGTGGTAATCACCACTCTCAGGGTGAAGATATTTTTCTTCTTCTCAGTTTTAAATTGTTTATCCCTTATCCTTAGACTGTGATCCCTGGTTCTTGACATCCCTACTATCGGGAACATCCTTCCTGCCATCTGCCATAGTGTATATGGATTTTAGCAAAGCATTTGATAAGGTTCCCCATGGTAGGCTACTGCAGAAAGTGCAGATGCATGGGATTGAAGGTGATTTAGCAGTTTGGATTAGGAATTGGCTAGCTGATAGAAGACAGAGGGTGGTGGTTGATGGGAAATATTCAACCTGGAGTGCAGTTACAAGTGGTGTACCTCAAGGATCTGTTTTAGGGCCACTGCTGTTTGTCATTTTTATAAATGACCTAGATGAGGGTGTAGAGGGTTGGATTAGTAAATTTGCTGACGATACCAAAGTGGGGGGAGTTGTAGACAGCGAGGATGGATGTTACAGTTTGCAGAGGGACATAAATAGGTTGCAGAGCTGGGCCGTGAGGTGGCAAATGGAATTCAATACGGATAAGTGTGAGGTGATTCACTTTGGTAGGAATAACAGGCATATGAAATATAGGGCTAATGGAAGGACCCTTAATAGTGTTGTCGAGCAGAGGGATCTTGGGTACAAGTACATAGCTCTTTGAAAGTTGGCACCCAGGTTGATAAAGTTGTTAAGAAGGCGTACGGTGTGTTAGCTTTTATTGGTAGAGGGATTGAATTTAGGAGCCTGAGGTTATGTTACAACTGTACAAAACTCTGGTGCGGCCGCACTTGGAGTATTGCGTACAGTTCTGGTCGCCGCATTATAAGAAAGATGTGGAAGCATTGTAAAGGGTGCAGAGGAGGTTTACCAGGATGTTGCCTGGTATGGTGGGAAGGCCTTATGAGGAAAGGCTGAGGGACCTGAGGTTATTTTCATTAGAGAGAAGAAGGTTACGCGGTGACCTAATTGAGGCGTATAAGATGATCAAGGGATTGGATAGGGTGGATAGTGAGAGCCTTTTTCCTCGGATGGTGATGACCAACATGAGGGGACATAACTTTAAATTAAGAGGTGGTAGTTATAGGACAGATGTCAGAGGCAGGTTCTTTACACAGAGGATGGTGAGGGCGTGGAATGCCCTGCCTGCAGCAGTTGTGGACTTGCCTACTTTGGGGGCATTCAAATGGTTGGTGGATAGGCATATAGATGATATTGGAATAGCTTAGGTTAGAGGGTCCACTGGCCGGCGCAACATCGAGGGCCGAAGGCCCTGTACTGCGCTGTAATGTTCTATGTTCTATCTGCCCTGTCCAGTCCTGTCAGAATTTTATAGCTTTCAATAAACCTTCCCCTCTGCTTATTTTTCTAAACTCCAGTGAATATGATCCTAACCAACTCAATATGTCAGTCCTGCCATCCAAGAAATCAGTCAGGTAAATCTTCACTGCACCCCCTCTAAGCTAGAACATCCTTCCTCAGATAAAGAGACCAAAATGCACACAATATTCTAGGTGTGGCCTCACCAAGATCCTATATAATTGCAACCAGACTTCCCTGCTTCTATACTCAGCTCCTCTTGCTATGAAGGCCAACATACTATTTGCCTTTTTTACTGCCTACCGCATCTGCATGCGTACCTGGTGTACTAGGACATCCAGGTGTGGTTGCACATTCCACTCTCTTAATTTATAGCCATTCAGACAATAATCAGCCTTCCTGTTTTTGCTACCAAAGTGGATAACCTCACATTTATTCACATTATACTTCATCTGCCGTGCCCACTCACTCAACTTTTCCAAATTACACTGAAGCTCATCTGCATCCTCCTCACAGCTCACCCTTCCACTCAACATTGTATCACCTGTAAAGTTGGAGATAGTACGTTTAATTCCCTCATCTAAATCATTAATAAATATTGTGAAAGGCGAGGTCCCAGCATTGATCCCTACAGTAGGTACCCCACTAATCACTGCCTGGAAAATGACCCCTTTATTCCTACTCTTTGTTTCCTTTCTGCCAACCAGTTTTCTATCCATCTCAATACACTGCCTCCAATCCCATGTGAATGCTAATCTCTTATGTGGAACCTTGCTGAAAGCCTCCTCTGGATTGTCTCCAATAACTGTATGAGGGGGGGATTTTCCACGCAAATGCGCCCACAGCAGCAGCAGAAGAGACTGGAGTTTTGTTCCTGACATTGTCAACAGTGTCTAAACCTGCGGCAGAGGTGTGCTGCCAGCGGGACTGGAAGATCCCACCAGCATGAATGGCCAGACGAATGCAGCCTATCTCTTTCCGTAGGTAAGGAGGCCTTGCCCTCTTCAAGGGCAGAAGTCCAAAGGTGCGCAGTTGGATTGGCCATGGTAAATGCATGCGGTTATGGGAATGGGGCATGGAGTCCGTGGGGCTGGGTATGGACTCTTATATAGAGTTGGTGCAGGCACAAATGGACTGAATGGCCTCTTTCTGTAATGCAGGGATTCTATGAATTCTGTGGAAGAGGCCTACTCTGTTCAACCTTTCTCATTGTTTAAACATTGAGATTATGCCCAAGTTATTTATTAATGCCACAAGTGGGTGATGAAATTACTGTGAAAATCTTCTAGTTGCCACACTCGTTCAGACATACTGAGGGAGAATTTAGCATGACCAACGCAGCTAATCAGCTTATCTTTTGGGCTGTGGGAGGAAACCAGAGCACCCTAAGGAAACCCATGCAGACACTGGGAGAACGTGCAAACTCCACACAGATAGTGACCCAAGCTGGGAATTGAACCCAGGTCCCTGATGCTGTGAGGCAGCAGTGCTAACCACTGTGCCATCATGCCGCTATTGCCTCCCTGCAACTAAGTTTGACCCTTTACTGATACACTTCCTTTTAGCTCCACTCCATCAGTCTGTTTATTGACATTCATTTGATCGATGCTTGGTGGGCTCACACTACAGTTCCCGTGTGTTATTTCTATGCAGGTATTTTATCTTATTCGCTGGCATCAAAAGGTAATTTATTTCAATTAATCTAACCATGTATCTTGTTGCTTTCGACTTATTTATTTATGTATTGGGGCAGCTTGTATGACTAGACCAGCAATCCAGAGGTCTAAGCTAACAAGTCAGAGCAGCTGGTTCAAGTGCCACTACAGTATTGTGAACTCTGGATTCAAATTCCGGAAATAAAGTTTGCTGTCAGTAACCATGACCATGTTTGATTTGATTTGATTTGATTTATCATTGTCACATGTACAGTGTTTCTTGCGTGCTATGCAGATAAAACATACCACTCATAGAGTACATAGGGGAGAAGGAAAGGAGAGGGTGTAGAACGTAATGTTATAGTTTTAGCTAGAATGTAGAAAAAGATCAACTTAATATAAGGTAGGTCCATTCAAAAGTCTGATGGCAGCAGGGAAAAAGCTGTTCTTGAGTCATATAGAGTCATAGAGATTTACAGCATAGGAACAGGCCCTTCAGCCCAACTTGTCCATGCTGCTCAGTTTTTACCACTAGGTTAGTTCCAATTGCCTGCATTTGGCCCATATTCCTCTACATCCATCTGACCCATGTAACTGTCTAAAGGCCTTTTAAAAGACAAAAGGCAGAAGATCTGCACTTGGCAGCTCATTCCAAACATTCACCACCCTGTGTGTGTGAAAAAATTGTCCCCTGGACTCTCTTGTCTTTCTCCCCTGTCACCTTAAATCTATGGTCTCTAGTTTTAGACTCCTCTACTTTGGGAAGAGGAAGGGGGGTGGGGTCTATCACTAGGGGGCATAGCTTTATGTTGGAATTTTTGCTTTGTATTTTTTTTTCCCTGACAGAAAAAGATAGAAGAGAGTATTTCCGGAGCGCGTGGGATCCTTAATGATGCTGGCTGCTTTGCCGAGGCAGTGGGAAGTATGGACAGAGTCAGTGGATGGGTCAATGTTGCTCTTGCGTCATTATTAAAACCTAACTTCTCATTTCAGGGATGGAATCATATCACTTTTACCCTCCCTCTCTCATATCACCCTTACCTACCCTTACAGCAAATAGACTGTAATGGGTAAACATTGAAACAAGAAGGGCCATTCAGCCCTTCGATCCAGCTCTGCCCTACATTTTGATCATGGCTGATCATCAAATTCAACATCCTGATTCCCTCCTTCCCTCCATATCTTTTTATTCCTTTAGCCCCAAGAACTATATCTAATTTCTTCCTGAAATCACACGACATTTTGCCCTCAACTACAATTTGTGGCAGTGAAATGATAGTATTGTCACTGGACTTCTAACCCAGAGACCTAGGACAAGATCCAGCATCCAGTGTTCGAATCCCACCACAGCAAGTGGTGAAATTTGGATTCAAGAAAATAAAACCTAGAATTAAGAATCTACCGGTGACCCTGAAACTATGGCCAATTGTTATAAAATCACGTCTGGTTCACTAATGTCCTTTAGGGAAGGAAATATAGGCATTGCTTTTTATATTGGTCGGCGCAACATCGAAGGCCGAAGGGCCTGTTCTGTGCTGTAATGTTCTATCTGCCATTCTTACCAGGTCTGGTCTACATGTGACTCCAGAGCCACAGCAATGTAGTTGATTCTTAAGTGCCCTCTGAAATAGAGGGCAGGGATGGGCAATAAATGTGACCCAGCCAGCGACGCCCACAGTCCCTGGCTGAATAAATTAATTGCCCAGATTCACCTCTCTCTGCGTGAAATATTTCTCTTCATCTTAGTCATAAAAGGTTTACCCCTAATCCTCAAGGAGGTAGCAGGAGGCAGCTCATCATCACCTTCCCGAGGGCAATTAGGAATGAGCAATAAATGCTGGCCTCGCCAGAGATGCCCACATCGCACAAATGAATATAAATACTGCCCTCGTTGTGATTCCATCCCCACTCTGCCTGACATATCCTGATGTCCCATTCATTGACTCTGTCTACATTTCCTGTTTAGAAAGCCCACCAACGCTTCTGCTTTTTCAGAAGACTAAGGAAATTTGGCATGTCAGCTACGACTCTCACCAACTTTTACCAATGCATCATAGAAAGCATTCTTTCTGGGTGTATCATAGCTTGGTATAGGTCCTGCTCTGCCCAAGACTGTAAGTAACTATAAAAGGTCTTGAATGTAGCCCAGTCCATCACACAAACCGGCCTCCCATCCATTACCACTATCTACACTTCCTGCTGCCCCAGCAAAGCAGCCAGCATAATTAAGGACTCCAGGTACCCTGGACATGTTCTCTTCCATCTTCTTCCATTGGGAAAAGGATACAAAAGTCTGACGTCACATACTAACCAGTTCAAGAGCAGCTTCTTCCCTGCTGCTATCAGACTTTTGAATGGACCTACCTTACATTAAGCTGATGTTTCTCTGCACCCTAGCTATGACTGTAACACTGCATTCTGCACGCTTTCCCTTCCTTCTCTATGAGCAGTATGCTTTGTCTGTATAGCGAGCAAGAAACAATACATTTCACTGTGTTGCTAATGCATGTGACAATAATAAATCAAATCAAAATGAAATCGGTCATATCATAATCACAGGAATGGGGCAGAGGCCAGAAATGCTAGCCTTGTCAATGAAGCCTATACTTCGAGACAGAGAGAGAGAAAGCATAAATTTATAAAGCAGGGTGAGTGAATGATTAATACAATGCTCCAAAAATGAGCAATGAAACATCATTAAATCAACGATTTAAAAGGATAATTTCTTTTAAACACCATTTGCCTGGTATTTAATATCTAATGTAACCTTCAACACACACGTCATCAATCTCCCATCCAAATCATCTCAGCAGTTTGCTAATCATCACCATTCACTGCAATGCTATGCTATCTTGCTAGTTTATCTGTTCCTCAGGGTCACTGCTGCCCTGTGATTCCATTCACCTTCTATTGAAGAGCTGGTTTGTTTCTTGCGTTATATATTTATTGAGCAGGATTTTCTGGCTACACTCACCCCAAGACCGGAAAAATCCTGCCTCACGTTATAAAATCCCATATTTGGCCATCGATTCTGCACCGACCACAATCTCACCCAGATCCTTATCCCCATAATCCCATGCATTTACCTTAGCTAATCCGCCTGACACTAAGAGAGAATTTAGCATGGCCAATCCACCCAACCCGCACTGTGGGAGGAAACAGGAGCATGCAGAGGAAGCCCACGCAGACATGGGGAGAATGTGCAAATTCCATACAGACAGTGATCCCAGGCCAGGAATCGAACCTGGGTCCCTGACACAGTGAGGTAGCTATGTTAACCACTGTGCTACCGTATTGCACCTAATGGACCTTTCCATGATCCGCCCTTTGCCCGCACTGATTCCTGCGATAAAATTCGCCTCCATTGAGTTCCAGTTGGCATTAGCCAACTGTGTGACAGGCAAAGGGTGCTAAGTTACCACACTGTTTCAAAGTCAGGTCTGATGAGAAAACCAGTATGCATCCCGCTGCTGCTGGTGGCGGGAATTTGCACGGAATCCTGAACCTCTTTAAATAATATTTTCCTCACTTGAATCACGGTGAGCTTTCGGCGCCTGCTGCTGTTTGTCTCACTCTGTGACAGCTTAGTCTCAACAATCAGTGGACTGCTCCATATAAACCTCTCCCCAGCACTCGCTCTAGACCCAGTCAGGGCATTGGCAACCAGGGAACCAACACCCAAAGTCCTCCTTTGAGCTCTGACCAAATCTCTGGATGGTGAGGAGCAGAGGCAGGATATCCGATATTCATGTTTCCGTAGATGTCCATCCAACTAAAGATGGTCCCAGGTCACGGTCCCAGGACAGTATGGTGGCACAGCGGTTAGCACTACTGTCTCACAGCACTAGGGATCCAGATGTAATTCTTGGCTTGGGTCACTGTCTATGTGGAGTCTGCACATTCTCCCTGTATCTGAATGGGTTTCAAAGAACAGTACAGCACAGGAAACAGGTCCTTTGGCCCTCTAAACCCTGCGCCGCTCATTGGTCCAACTAGGCCATTTGTTTTTATCCCTCCATCCCCAGTCTGTTCATGTAACTATCCAGATATGTCTTAAAGTTTCCTCCGGGTGCTCTGGTTTCCTCCCACAATATGAAAGACGTGCTGGTTAGCACGTGCTGGCCGTGCTAAATCTCCCTCAGTGTATCCGAGCAGACACTGGAGTGTGGCGACTCAATGATTTTGACAGGAAGTTCATTGCAGTGTTAACGTAAGCCTACTTGTGGCACTTCTAAAGTTAAAACTTGATGAAGTTAAACTAAGTTTATTCCCCCCCGCCACATCCCTTTACCCCTTATCTGGGAGACAGGGGTGGTGATAGTAAGGGCCAATGCGCTGCAGAAGAGAACTAGTCAACAGTGCCACAAGAAGATGAATAACCTTCTTCATCATGTCTCCCACTGTACCCCTTCGCAAGCCCTTCCCTCCTCCATGGTGATCTCTCACCCACGTGTTCCCAACACTATACAGCCCTCCCTCCTGAACCGCGCCCTCCCCATTCCCCCCCAGTAGCTAATGAACTCCTCATATCACTGCTCCCACTCAATAAACATGACTTCACCACCATCTCAACTCCCACCTACGTTTTCCCAATCTCTCTCTTTGCAGAATAAGCTCGAGCACAGCCGCTGTGAGCTGGCATAGCCAGACGGAGCCGTGCCTGAGCCAAGATGCTTCATGCTGTTTAAGGAAAGAGGTCTTGAGTTGGCCAGCGAGGATCGAGACCGCTCCAGTGTAGAGGGCAGAGTGGGGCCAGCAGACAAAAGTGAAAACTGCCAAGACACATAGCCGTGCTTCAAACCTCACGTGAGTAACTCTTCTTCGATCAGTTATCCCCAGGCTGCACTAGAGCCATCTCGCTTCCCTTGCAGGGCAATCAGTCACCCGGACCGTCCTTGCACCTCCTGGAGTCCACAGACCCAAGCAGCTCAGAGGGAGTCTACTCGGAGATAGTATCACAAGTAGGCTTACATTCAGATTATAGTGAAATTTACTGTGAAAATCCCCTAGTCGCCACACTCTAGCACCTGTTCAGGTACAGTGAGGGAGAATTTAACATGGCCAATGCATCTAAGCAGCAGGTCCCCAGGTGCAGTAGAAACTGGAGGAAAACCATGTAAATGCAGAGAGGACATGCAGAGTCCACACAGATAGTGACGCAAGCTGGGAATTGAACCCTGGTCCCTGGCACAGCGAGACGGCAGTGTTAACCACTGTGCCACCATGCCCTTGACATTATCCGAGATATAGAGAGCCAGTGTGAGCTCAGTTGCTATATGCTCACAATTGCCAGTTGAAGAAAATCTCACTTGTTGGTCTGTCTGAAAAGAAGGGACAAACTGAAGGAGTTGAAAACAGCAGTGCAATCGGGAATGAAACGGTGAACAGGAATAGCTGACCCGCTATTCTGGTCTAGCCTGCAGTTTGTCACCCGTGTGTCCGTTCGAAATACACTGATTCTGTGCTCTGTTGTTCCTGTGATGTTGCCACTGCGAGGTACTTGTTATTAAATTTTTGTATTGATTTACCTCACGTGCCTTATTGTGTTTAATTTGTTAATTCGCTGTGGAATTTTGATCCTTTGCACCGGCTCCACGTTCTGCAGCAGCAGCAGCAATGATCAATCAGATTGTATCGTTTACAGAGACTTCGGACTGATGGAAATAAAAATCCCACTGGACAAAAGCTTCCTTTATCACATTGTATGTTTTGTGTAGAGAATGAACAGTTACTGCGATAGACTTCAATCAGCTCAGGCAGTGCAGTAGGTCACGGTAATCTGTTCACTTAGTGTTTGTTCTTTGATTGTGCAGTTTAATTGCTGATTTTTGTGGCTGGTTAATCCTGTAGCATCATGAAATGCAGACCAACAGTTTTCGCAATATGTCCATTTTAATTGGACCAATATCTTTCGGCATTGATTTTTCTCCAGCGTTACCAAATTGAAATTTGAATCAAAGAAGAGATAAGTTTGAAGAGGCGCGCGTGACCTCCAGATGCTCCGAGGCACTTTAAAGACAAGGACATACGGTTAAAGTATGGTCACTGTTCTAATGTAGGAAACGTAGCAGAGAATCCGCAAACTGCAAGCTCAAAACCGGTTCCTGCTCTGTCCAAGATCGCAAGAAACTGCAAAGCATTGTAGCATCTCGTTATCTTGTGTAAATAAACATTGGGCCATCGACAATACCACAGTGCAGAAGAGGTTCTTTGACCCGTCGAGCCTGCACTGACACATGAAA
The DNA here is from genome assembly GCA_024679065.1 of Sphyrna mokarran. Classification (NCBI taxonomy): domain Eukaryota; kingdom Metazoa; phylum Chordata; class Chondrichthyes; order Carcharhiniformes; family Carcharhinidae; genus Sphyrna; species Sphyrna mokarran. The sequence continues at coordinate 13,469,986 of JAGIQG010000006.1, forward strand.
GGCCTTGATCTGTCCACTAATCCCACTTGCCAGGACTTGGCCCATAGCCCTGAATGTTATGGTGTGCCAATTACTCATCCAGTAACAACTTAAAGGATGTGAAGTACTGTGTCTCCACCACCCTTCCAGGCAGCATATTCCAGAATGTCACCACCCTCTAGGTAAAAATGTTTTTCCTCAAATCCCCTCTAAATCTCTCACTTCTCATTTTTAACTTGTGTCCCCTTGTGATGGACCCTTCACATTGAGGGGAACATCTGCTCCCCATCCACCTTGTCCATGCCTCTCATAATCTTAAACACAAAATGCTTTGGACTAAGCAACATTTTGCTTTGTGTGTGCCTGTTTCGATAAGATTCTTGGAAGTCTGGATTTCAGCCGAGCATTCATAAGGAAGTGCCGCAAAAGGTGTGATTTTCATTTCAGGGTGCATCGAGCCAGGGAATTTCCTGATTCCAGCATAAAAATCCAGCCTGATGATATTTGTTGAGGGATAAATATTGGTATATAAATATCTCTCAGAGATTATGCAGTGGGATTTTTTATGTTCATTTAACAGTGCATTGGAATCTCAGTATTGAGCCTCATCCAGAAGACAGCACCTCCAACAGTGCAGTACTCCCTCAGTACTTCTTTGTCTGTGTTTGGGTCAATTTTTAAATGTGAAAACATTAGCGGTGATAATGGAACGCATTCGTGTTCAGATATATTGATTGTCCCAGACCAGGCCGAGAAATGTCAGATGCAAAGTGAAACTCTGCCACTTCAGTGTGCCTCAGGCAATCCTGTGGGCTCACTGACAGATTGAATTTGGTCATTGCCTGTTCATTTTTGCATAGGGTTGAGCTTGGCCAGATCTATTTGAGGTAGGATCCAACACTGCCTCAATGACCAACACGCCCGCCCCAATTCCGGAGACAGGTGAGGGTCAGAGAATAATGTTTTCTGTAGGCCTGGGGGTGGGATTGTATGAATCTTGGGCGGATGTGCCAATAAAATTCCACCCAATGAGTCAAATGCCCTCCTTTGGCACCGTACCACTCTCTCTATCTTCTGGTTAACTGAAAACGAATATGCTAACTTGATTGGCATCTAATCCACAAACATTCACTCCCTCCATCTCCAACGCATAGTGTATACCATCTACAAGATGCACTATAGGGAACTCATCGAGGCTCCTGAGGCAGCACCTTCCAGACTGCTACCACCTTGAAGGACAGGAACGGCAAAACACACAGGAACACCTCCACACTGAGGTTCCCATCCAAGCTACTCACCATCCTGACTTGAAAATATAGCCCTTCACTGAGCCGAAATCCTGGAACTCCCTCTCTAACAGCATTGCAGGGATACCCACACATCATGGTTGCAGTGGTTCAAGGAGGCAACTCGCCACCACCTTCTGAAAGGCAATTAACAAAGAACAAAGAACAACACAGCACAGGAAACAGGCCCTTCAGCCCTACAAGCCCGCGCTGCCCATTTTAACACTCAGTGAGTGCCTTATTCCAATCCTTCTTCTACCTACTCCTTTTGTCTACGCCAGCAAAACTGTAAATTTGCTGACGATACCAAAGTGGGGGGAGTTGTAGACAGCGAGGATGGATGTTACAGTTTGCAGAGGGACATAGATAGGTTGCAGGGCTGGGCCGTGAGGTGGCAAATGGAATTCAATACGGATAAGTGTGAGGTAATTCACTTTGGTAGGAATAACAGGCATATGAAATATAGGGCTAATGGAAGGACCCTTAATAGCGTTGTCGAGCAGAGGGATCTTGGGGTACAAGTACATAGCTCTTTGAAAGTTGGCACCCAGGTTGATAAAGTTGTTAAGAAGGCGTACAGTGTGTTAGCTTTTATTGGTAGAGGGATTGAATTTAGGAGCCGTGAGGTTATGTTACAACTGTACAAAACTCTGGTGCGGCCGCACTTGGAGTATTACGTACAGTTCTGATCACCGCATTATAAGAAAGATGTGGAAGCATTGGAAAGGGTGCAGAGGAGGTTTACCAGGATGATGCCTGGTATGGTGGGAAGGCCTTATGAGGAAAGGCTGAGGGACCTGAGGTTATTTTCATTAGAGAGAAGAAGGTTACGCGGTGACCTAATTGAGGCGTATAAGATGATCAAAGGACTGGATAGGGTGGATAGTGAGAGCCTTTTTCCTCGGATGGTGATGACCAACACGAGGGGACATAACTTTAAATTAAGAGGTGGTAGTTATAGGACGGATGTCAGAGGCAGGTTCTTTACACAGAGGATGGTGAGGGCGTGGAATGCCCTGCCTGCAGCAGTTGTGGACTCGCCTACTTTGGGGGCATTCAAATGTTCGGTGGATAGGCATATGGATGATATTGGAATAGTTTAGGTTAGAGGGTCCACTGGCCGGCGCAACATCGAGGGCCGAAGGGCCTGTACTGCGCTGTATTGTTCTATGTTCTATGTTCTTGGACTCTACAATTAAAGGGTGCAAATTTAGAGAATTATACACCAATCAGCCTAAAAGCACATTTTTGGGGTGTGGGAAGAAACGGGAGCACCCGGAGAAAACCCACGCAAGCACGGGGAGAATATGCAACCTCCCACAGACACTGACCCAAGTCGGAGGTCTGACCCAGGTCCAGGTATCTGCACAGCAAACGGTGATAGTCACTGAGCTGTTGTGGGCAATAAATGCCGGTCAGCCAGCAAAGCTCTCACCCCTTGAATGAGTGAAAACAAAAATGCCAGTTCAACAAGCAATTAGGAAGGATGTTGACCATCATTGCAAGGGGATTTGAGTGCAGGGATGAGGATGTGTTGCTGCAGTTGTACAGAGCTTAGATGAGGCTACAGTTTTAGTTTCCTTGCCTAAGGAAGAGTTTATTGGCCATCTTGGAAGTGCACAAAGGTTCAACTGGCTACTTCCTGGGAAGGCAGTGTTGTCCTACGAAGAAAGATCAGGGAGTTTGGAAGAACGAGAGCTGGTTACAAAAAATATCTTGAGTTAAGAATCTACTGATGACAATCTTGGACCACAGCCTGTTCCTGAAGAAGAAGAATTCTGGAGCACAAGCCTGTGGCAAGTCCAGAATTTTAGCAAGAGAATTCAAAGAGCTTGTGGGTGCTAGGTTAGAGAGGCTCGATAGGGGGAGGCAGGTGGGATTGGGGGATTGGGAGCTGGTCTAATATTGGCAGAGAGGGCAATTGCCTTCAATGGACATAGAGAATCCCCCAAATTGGCCTTTCTGCCTGACAAATGCCTACATATCGAAAGCTACTTGCTTCTGGCTTCACTTACACCATGTATAATTGTGGGGGAAGGGGGATTGGGGGTACGGAGTGACACCCCTAAATAGCCATTAATTGACTTCAGAAGTGCAAGCAGTGATCTCTGTTCACACCTGGTGCTGCTGGGAATCAGCATTTCTGATTGGCTGGTACCTCCCTAGGATGGGGGTCCTGTTCAATGGTTTGAGTTATCTGTGTTTGATTATGTTATGCTGGTAACTGATCCATGCTTACTGTGCTGGATTGCTTAAGTCTGTGGGTGGAGTTACAGCGCTAAGAAAATTTTGAATGTTTTGAAAAGGGTTGAGGCTCTGAGTTGAGACCATGGCCAGGATTTCCAATGACCAGGAACTGAACTGAACCAGCCACATAAGTAGATCTTCACATCTCATTCACTCACAGTAATATGAGATATGGGTCAGGGGTGGGCAGAAAAGCAGCGGGAAGGCTTGTTTTATCTTACAAGCTTGTTTTGCCAGGCTAAGTGTTTACCTTTTTGAAAATTGAGCTGTGTTTTTTGTCTGCACATTCTTTCCACATCCGCATGGGTGATCCAGTTTCCTCCCACAGTCTAAAATTGTGCAGGTTAGGTTGATTGACCATGATAAAATTGTCCCTTAGTGTCAGGAGGACTACGAGGGTAAATATAAATCATAGAATCATACAATGCAGAAAGAGGCCCATCGAGTCTGCACTGACCACAATCCCATCCAGGCCCTACCCCTACATATTTTACCCATTAATCTCTCTAACTTACACATCTCAGGACACTAACAGGCAATTTTACCATGGCCAACCAACCTAACCCGCCCATCTTTGGACTGTGAGAAGAAACTGGAGTACCCAGAGGAAGCCCGCACAAACACAGGGAGAATGTGCAAACTCCACACAGACAGTGGCCCAAGCTGGGAATTGAACCCAGGAGTTGTGAAGTAGCTATCACGTGAAGTTAAAAGGATAAGACCTGGGTGGGACTGTTGTTGGTGAAGACTTGATGGGCCAAATGGCCTCCCTATGCACAGTAGATTCTATGATATAACTGACCGGCAGATTGATTAATGAGATTTTCCTACATAACAACATTGTCCATGATTTTTAAAATTCACTCATGGGCATCACTGTTTGGCCAGCATTTATTGCCATTTATTGCAATGTGGTTGATTCTCAACCTGAGGGACAGTTGCGAATCAACCACATTGCTATGGTTGCCTTTAGGTCAGGCAAAGTAAGAATGGCAGATTTCCTTCCCTAAAGGACATTAGTGAACTAGATGGATATTTCCGGCAATTGACAATGGTTTCATGGCCATCAGTAGATTCTTAATTCCAGCTTTTTTCTTATTGAATTCAATTTTCACCATCTGCCACAATGGGATTCAGACCCAGGTCCCCAGAATATTGATTGAGTTTCTGGTTTAATAGTCTAGTGATTGTAAATAATACCTCTGAGACTAGTTGTGAGTCAAAGTACAGCAGGTTTATTACAGAAGCTTTTGGGAGAAGCTCGGTTCCTAAAACTTCACCAGACTTCTCCCCGAACACAAGAGTAGATCTTTATACATCCCGGTTCCCACTCCTCGTCATGTCCGCAGTTCTCCAGGTCATCTCTCATGGTTGGTTATCTATCAAAGAACAAAGAACAAAGAACAAAACATAACGAGAAACAGGCCCTTCGGCCCAACGAGCCCGCGCTGCCACCCCGATGTTCCCACCTCTACCTGTGATCCTGTCCACGTTTATAGATCTATGGATTAAAAACCAAATTTGAGACAATTTAAGGAGAATTTGTTTTGCCAATTAGCCTAAGAGCACATTTTTGGGATGTGAGAGAAAACCAGAGCACCCGGAGAAAACCCACGCAAGCACGGGGAGAATGTGCAAACTCTCACAGACACAGGCCCAAATCCATGTATCTGCACAGCACAGTGATAGTCACTGTTGTGTTGCCCATCAAATGGTCCAGGTCAAGCGTACACTAAAGATGTGAAGCACTAGGGTACTCTGGAAAAAAATCCAAGAGCAGCCCTCTCACGACCCATTGCGTGTATGCCCCTCGTTAGACAACAAGGTGGACCAAAGCACCTGTAGGATAAAAACAAGTACATCAATATCATCATCTATTTACACACTTCCCAGGACTCCCAAGGCTCATGATCCCTATTTTAAATCAGTTTTCTATACCCCTCCATTCCCATTCTGTTCATGTGCCCATCTAAGTATTTCTTAAATAACTCCAGAGTACCTGCCTCCACCACTTTACTTGGCAGCGCATTCCATACCCCCACCACCCGCTGTGTGGAAAAACTCCCTCGAGCATCCAAATTATACCTCATGTGGTTATTCTGCCTCAGCGGGTTCGTCCTTTGCGTAGTCCTTTGTAATCGTAGCTGTCCCAGGGCCACAGTTGTTTCCATTCTGTTCATGGAATCATAGAACCCTACAGTGCAGAAAGAGGCCTCTTGGTCCATTGAATCCACACTGAACACAATCCCACCCAGGCCTTACTCCCACAACCCTACATATTTTACCCACTAATCCCTCTAACCTAAGCATCTTAGGACACTAAAGGGCAATATTAGCATGGCCAATCAACCTAACCTGCACACCTTTGGACTAATATGTGTGATTAGCTGTTATCGCATCTCGATAAGGTTCAAAGCTTGCACAAATACGCCAACTGGCATACAAGGTTACAGGGGTGCAAAAACAAGTCTTGCAATGCTTTGCTCAAATCTTTAAATGTTACAAAATTCATTAACCCATTCCCTGCTTCAGTCATAATATCACTAGGCCATTGCCTCCCCTGCTTGGCACGCAGAGGTGAGTGGTAGAAATCGTGATGAGTTGCAAAGGCAAGACTTTGTCTCAATTACCTCCCCCCATCATGACTGAGTATATATAAAAAACATACACAAATAAAAGAACGCTAGACTTATCTTGTCATCGATCGCACAGCATCAAATGCAAGCATCCTACACAGTAGCGCTAGAAAATCAATCAGGTGCAGTACATGAACTGATGCCACTTTGCAATGTAGCAGGACAGGAATAAAAATTGTTCACCTGCTTTGAGCTCCGGGGAGGTGAAATTGGACCCGAGGGAGCCCGTGTTATATTAATGTTTTCTGCCTGGCGTTTTATCATGAAGCCTGTTTAAGGAGCTTGTCAGCCGGACGGATCCAAGCTGCAGATTCCCATCATAACTAGCAGAGCAGAAGAATGTCGTCGCATATAAACAGGCCAGAGTCGTCTCCCGTAGCTCCCCAGTTCAAATTAAAATACGAGCGTGAACATAAAATCCTACAGTGCAGAAACAGGCCCTTCGGTCCATCGAGTCTGTACCCATCACAATCCCACCCAGGTCCTATCCCAATACCCCTACACATTTACCACTAATCCTTCGAACCTACACATCCCAGGACACTAAGGGGCAATTTTAACATGGCCAATCAACCTAAGCCACATATATTTGGACTCTAGGATGAAATCCACACAGTCATGAGGAAAACGTGCAAACTCCACACAGAGAGTGACCCGAGCCGGGAATTGAACCCAGGTCCCTGGACTGTGAAGCAGCAGTGCTAACCACTGTGCTACCGTGCCAGCCACGTTACTGTGATGTAACAATGTCACTCTTCTTTTCTGCTTCAGTTATTCTGCAGCGAGGGAGAACTGTGGCTTTCTTCACTGTCATTAAAGTACTGCTTTTATCACGCCAAAGACCTTAGCCTAAAGTAAATTCTACCCCTGGAAAGCGTGAAATGAAATCCCTCGTGCCTGTATTTTTTTCTTTCTCCCTCTGGAGAGCTGCCGTTTTAGGGGAGGAAATGACCCAATGGTATTATCACTAAATGCAGAAACTCAGCTAATGCTTTGGGGACCAGGGTTCGAATTTCGCCACAGCAAGTAGCGGAATTTGAGTTCAATTTAAAAATAAAATATGAGATCAAGAAACTACTAATGATTGTGAAACCACTGTTGATTGTCGGAAAAACCTATCTCGTTCATTAATATCTTTTAGGGAAGGAAATCTGCCGACCTTAGCTGATCTGGCCTACATGTGACTCCAGAGCCACAGCAATGCATTTGATTTGACTTATTCTTATCACATGTATTATTAGAAGTGAAAAGTATTGTTTCTTGCATGTTATACAGACAAGACATAACGTTCATAGAGAAGGAAAGGAGAGGGTGCAGAATGCAGAGTAACAGTTAGGGCGTAGAGAAAAATCAACTTAATACAAGTTAGGTACATTCAAAAGTTTGATGGCAGCAGGGATGAAGTTTATCTTGAGTCGGTTGGTACTTCAGACTTTTGTACAATTTTCCCAATGGAAGAAGGTGAAAGAAAGTATGCCTGGGGGACGTGGGGTCTTTGACTATGTTGGCTGCTTTTATGAGACAGTGGGAAGTACAGATGGAGTCAATGAATGGGAGGCTGATTTGTGTGATGGACTGGGCCACATTCACAACACTTTGTAGTTTCTTGCGGTCTTGGTGAGAGCAGGAGCCGTACCAGGGTGGGATACATCCAGGAAGAATACTTTCTGTGGTGTATCGGTAAGAGTTGAATCTGCAGACTTGAAACGTTGGCTCTATTCTCTCTCCTCAGATGCAGTCAGACCTGCTGAGTTTTTGTTTCAGATTTTAGCTTAGTGTCCAAGATGTTGTTGTGTTTACACGAAGCAATAACATGAGGCCCTGTCTGGTGGAGGTGAAGGACAATGGGTCCTTTTCTTGAAGAGGTGTTCTTTCTGACGTCCTGATCAACACCTATTCCTCGATCAGTATCACCGAAACAATAGACTTGCTGCTTGTGGGATCTTACAGTGTATAAGTCGAGTGTTTGAGTTTCCTTCTTCACTTCAAAAGGTAGAGTTCACATTGACTTTAGGTGGACGGAGATGGGTGAAGCTATTATTAATGCAAATATAAATTGTTCTTCTTTATTTGGGCTCCGCCACGCCAATGGCACTTAAAATAGACACATAATAAGTGCCACCAATTTACATATCATTATTTGAAGTGAACAATAGAACAGTAGCAATTAAAATGTTTCATGAAAGAACAAACACTAAGTGAACAGGTTGCCGTGACCTACAGCACTGTCTGAGCCGGATTGAAGTAACTGTTCATTCTCTATACAAAACATACTGCAGTGTTACAGTTCGATAAAGGAAGCTTTATTCCCATCAGTCCAAAGTCTCCTGCAAACGACACTATCTGATTGATCATTGCTGCTGCAGAATGCGGAGCCAGCGCGAAGGATCAGGATTCCACAGCAAATTAACAAGTTAAACACAACAAGGCGCGTGAAATAAATCGATACAAAAATTTAATAACAGGCACCTCGCAGCGGCAACACCACAGGAATAACAGAGCACAGAATCGATGTATTTAGAACGGACACACAGGTGACAAACTGCAGGCTAGACCAGAAAAGCGGGTCAGCCAGGACTATCGGCTGGCACTTTTCAAAAGGAGAGGGTGCAGAGTGCAGAGTAATAGTTAGGGCGTAGAGAAAAATCAACTTAATACAAGTTAGGTACATTCAAAAGTTTGATGGCAGCAGGGATGAAGTTTATCTTGAGTCGGTTGGTACTTCAGACTTTTGTACAATTTTCCCAATGGAAGAAGGTGAAAGAAAGTATGCCTGGGGCATGTGGGGTCTTTGACTATGTTGGCTGCTTTTATGAGACAGTGGGAAGTACAGATGGAGTCAATGAATGGGAGGCTGATTTGTGTGATGGACTGGGCCACATTCACAACACTTTGTAGTTTCTTGCGGTCTTGGTGAGAGCAGGAGCCGTACCAGGGTGGGATACATCCAGGAAGAATACTTTCAAGGTATTCTTTTCAAGGTAATCTCACTAGAATGACGAAGTTTGAGCAGCGACCTGATGAAAGTCTACAAGTCTTATAAGTGCGAAGTGATTCATTTTAGTAGGACAAACTTGAATGCGAATTACAAGGTCAATGGCAGGGTTCTGAGGAACAGAGATCTTGGGGTTCATATCCACAGATCTCTGAAGGTTATCACTCAAGTAGATAGAGCCGTGAAGAAGGCTTATGGTGTGTTAGCATTTATTAACAGGGGGTTTGAGTTTAAGAGCCATGTACGGGGGGGGGAAGGGGGGTATATACTGGGCAGAGCGATAGAAAGCTGGCACTCTTCCACCTTTTGGTCAAGATTCCTGAAGTAGCACCTTCCAAATCCACAACCTTTAGTGTCAAGAAAGACAAGGCCAGCAGACACATGGAAACACCACTGCCTAGAGGTTCCCCTCCAAGCCACTCACTATTCTGACTTGGAAATATGTCACCATTTCTCCACTGGGTCAAAATCCTAGAACTCCTTCCCAAGCAGCCAACGCCACATGGACTGCAGTGGTACAAGAAGGGAGCTCAACATCACCTTCTCAAGGGCAAGGAGGGGTGGGCAATAAATGCTATTCTAGTCATCCCGTGAATGAACTTAAGAAAGTAGATGAGAGTTCATAGTCAAAATCCGACTGGAATCGGGGCAGGCAAGGTTCCGAGAATGGAAATTTTTATTGGTCTTGACCATAAAATCCCACCCCAAGGGTCTATTGTCACTCTGGCCAAGATTGCCCAGCCTTTCTCACTTCAATCCTAGCCCACTTACTGAAGTAACGTAGATCAATAATTCAGATTAATGCAGAAACAAGTGAAAAACCCTCCATCGCTCCGGCAACATCTCTGCAGAGAAAAATGTTTCACGTCATCAGTATTTTGTTAAACGAAAGGAACTCGCAGGTAGCTGACGAGAATCTTCCTTTCACTCAGCCAGTTGTTGCAGCTCTCAGGGCTGAGATCTCACAGATTTTTAGAGAGTTATGATTATCAAGGGCTATGGAGGTCAGGCCGGTAAATGGACCATGATCGAGCAGGATGGTGGAGCAACAGGCAGTGGCCTAGCGGTATTATCGCTTGACGATTAATCCAGGAACTCACCTATTGTTCTGGGATCCTGAGTTCAACTCATGCCACAGCAGATGGTGGAATTTGAATTCAAAGGAAAAAAAAGTCTGGAATTAAGAGTCTACCAATGACCATGAAACTGCTGTCAGGAAAAAAAAAACCCTTGGATTAATAGTCTAGTGATAATATCATCAAGTCGTGACCTCCCCAAAGATGGGAGATGAGAGAGCTGGACTGAATGAAACTGTGCTTCTTGACTCTGTGGACTGATCACTCATCCCATTTCTATTCTCCACTTTCTCCACTTGCCTGTGTAACAGTCATAATTCTAATGTGGTAATTCATTTGATGTGAAACACATATGGTTCCTGGGAGGTTTGATAAAGCATCAACAGATGGTTTTCTTTATTTAACTGTACATCTAACACAGTGCCCACATGGACTAAATTGTCCTGGCACCAATTCAATGCATATGTTTAAGCTAGACTGGAAAATGTTGGTGTTCCTAATTGGAATCAGGCTTTACATTGGTGCCCTGTCCAATATTTATACTTAAAAATGATCATAGCGAAAACAGATTAACTCATCATTATCACATTGTTTGTTTAAAATTCATTTATTACTGTTACAAATTACCCCTTAGTGTCGGGGGGGGGATGAGCCAAAGTTAAGTTTATTAGTCACAAGTAAGGCTCACATTAACACTGCAATGAAGTTTCTGTGAAATTCCCCCACACTCCGGTGCCCGTTCGGGTGTACTGAGGGAGAATTTAGCACGGCCAATGCAGCTAACCAGCACTTTTTTCAGACTGTGGGAGGAAATGATACACCTAGAGGAAACCCATCCAGACACGGGGAGAATGTGCAAACTCCATATAGAAAGTGACCTGAGCTGGGAATTGAATGAAAGTCCCTGGTGCTGTGAGACAGCAATGCTAACCACTGTGCAGCCCCAGGGTAAATGTATGGGGTTGTAGGGTAGGGCCTGAGTGGGGTTGTGGTCAGTGCAGATACAATGGATCAAGTTGCCTCATTCTGGGAAATTATTGTGTGAAAATTCTGCCTGAGTGGCCAGACGGAACCTCGGTGTACATAGAAGATAGGAACAGAAGGAGGCCATTTGGCCCTTCGAGATTGCTCAGCCTTTCTTTACAATCATGGCTGCTCATCCAACTCAACAGACTAATCCTGCTTCTTCCCCACAATCTTTGGCCCCCTTTGCCCCAAATGCTCAATCTAACCGTCTTTTGAATACATTCAATGGTTAAAGCCTTATCTGAAAGTCAGAAACGCCAGCAGTGCAGCATTCCCTCACTCCTGCTCTGACGTGCTTTGAATCCAAAAAAAAAATCCAAACACTTCATTCCCTGCTGTTCGTTTGTTGAATTCCATAACGGCAAAAGCAACTGCAGCGGTAGCTGTCTTTATTTTTGGGTGACAATGACCTTTAGCCTAATGGAGAAGGGCAGCTCAAGCGTTCGGCATTTCCTTCAATTAAACCCCTCACAGTAGGTACAGTCAGCAAAAGCATCGCTGAACGTGGCTATTACTCGATTCATGAACCAATTATACCTGTAACTGAGCGAGTTTTGCTCTGCAGCACTTTATAAGAATGAGTGGAACCTCACTGGGGATGAAAATAAAAAGTGCTGTGCAAGGCAACCTGGGATAATTAGCCATCAAAGATTCAGGGCCAACTTTGGTCCGTTTGGGAAGTTTTTGTGAGAGTTTTGTGCAGGCGCATCGTTGGCCGCCAGACTGTCAAGACAAGGACCCCTGGCCTCTTACGTCGCAGGTTGTTTGAGGAATAAAATGGACTCAGCCCGCAGAGTCACATGGCAAATTATTTGCACTACCTCAGAGTCATCTTAAACTAGATTTAGGCCAATTGCGAGTAGAGGGGCTTTGCGCCTGTTGTAGGCCCCTCAGCCATGCATGAGCAGAGCAGGTGCACACTAGCTACAGGTGGCCTCTTTTCAGAATTTAAGCAGGCAATTTGGGTGTGGTGGGGGGTGGCTGGTGGTGGCATGGTCACACAGTGATTAGCACTGATGCCTCACAGCATCAGATACACGAGGTCAATTCCAGCTCGGATGGCTGTCTGTGTGGAGTTTGCACATGTTTGCGTGGGTTTTCCTCCGGATGCTCTGGTTCCCTCCCCGGTCTAAAGTCATGTTTGACCATGCTAAGTTCACCCTCTGTGTATCTGAACAGGCACTGGAGTGTGGTGACTGGAGAATTTCCACAGTAACTTCATTGCAATCTTAATGTAAACCTATTGTGGCTAATAAATAAATAAACTTCAATTGTGACACGGTGGCACCGTGGGTAGCACTGCTGCCTCAAATGGCCAAGGATTTGGGTTCAATTCTAAATGCAGGTGATTGCCTGTGCATGTTCTTCTCGTGTCTGCATGGGTTTCCTCTGGGTGCTCCAGTTTCCTCCCATAGTCAAAAGATGTGCAGGTTAAATCGATTGGCTGCAAATTGTCCCTTAGTTTCAGGAAATTAGCAGGATAAATAAGTGAGGTTATAGGGATAGGGCTTGGGTGGGATTATGATTGGTGTAGACCCCTAAATTATTCCCTAAATTTGCATCCCTTTATTGTGGAATCTACTAGATATAGACAAAAGTCGTAGGTAGAAGAAGGATTGAAATAAGGCACTCACTGAGCATCAAAGTGGGTGGCGTGGGCTTGTAGGGCTGAGAGGCCAGTTTCCTGTGCTGTGTTGTTCTTTGACTGATTGGCTAAATGGCCTCTTTCTGCTCATAGGGATTCTATGACTCTATGAATTGTGCGGTGCTGACTGCAGACTCAATGAGCTGAAGGACTTCTTCCGCACTGTATGACTCTATAACTGTGGAGCTACAGTGAGCAGCATTGCTTCGCCCATCTACAACTTCAAACCATAGGCCATTGTCTAGCATCCTTCTGGCCTCTTGCCAACAGCCCGACTCCTCTCCTGGACTTCCTATAGGTCCTGCATTAGCTTCACTGCTGGGTGCCCTTCCTTTCCTTCACAAAGAGGGAGGTTAAGAGCTATGCACAAGTTGAAAGGGTGGGGAGATCAGATTTCAGTGGAAATTTTAGAATATAAAACACAGAACACTACAGCACAAACAGGCCCTTCAGCCCACAAGTTGCTCCGATCATATCCATACCTACCAGGCCATAGAACTATCTGTAACTCCCAATCCCATTAAATCCCATGTACTCATCCAGAAGTCTTTTAAAAGACCTCAGTGAGTTCGCCTCCCCTACCACCGATGGCAGCCAATTCCATTCATTCATCATCTTCTGAGTGAAAAACTTTTCCCTGACATCTCTCTGTACCTGCTCCTCAGCACCTTAAACCTGTGTCCTCTTGTAGCGACCATTTCAGCCTTGGGGAATAGCCTCCAAGAATCCACTCTATCTATTCCTCTCAACATTTTATAAACCTCTGTCAGGTCGCCTCTCAACCTTCGTCTCTCCAGGAGAAGAGACCTAGCTCTCTCAGCTATCTTCATAAGGCATGCCCCCCAATCCAGGCAACAACCTTGTAAATCTCCTCTGCACCCTCTCAATAGCTTCCACATCCTTCCTATAGTGAGGCGACCAGAACTGCACACAATACTCCAAGTGGGGTCTGAATACTCCAAGGAGGGTTTGATGTGACCTTGAAGCGGACTATTTTAGTGAGGACAGCACGGTGGCACAATGGTTAGCATTGCTGCCTCACAGCACCAGGGACCTGGGTTCAGTGCTGGCCTTGGGTCACTGTCTGTGTGGAGATTGCACATTCTCCCCATGTCTGCATGGATTTTCACCGGGTGCTCCAGTTTCCTCCCACGCTCAAAAGATGTGTGGGTTAAGTGGATTGGCCATGCTAAATTGTCCTTTAGTATCCAAAGATGTGTAGGTAGGGGGTTGAGTGTGGTAAATATGTGAAATGATGTGGATAGGGGCTGGGTAGGATGATCTTTTTGAGAGTTAGACTTGATGGGTTGAATAGCCTCCTCCTGCACTGTGGAGATTCTATGAAATCTTATGAAAGCTGGATGCAATTGGACAGCACCTTTGAAAAATCAATAAAGACATTCTGCTGTATTGTAAAATTATATGATTCTGGGACAAATGGGAAAAAATCTTTCGTGGGGGAAATATAGTTGGAGCACAGGACCTTTTGCCACAGAGATCAATTGAAGCAAAGACCATTACATTGTCTGAGGGAGAATTGGATAACTCTTTGAAATAAGGATATGGTTAAAGGTTAGATGGCATCAACTCTTGGTGCTGGGATAGCAGAGAATCACTTTAGGCAGAGCGAAATTGCCACCAAAAATAGCAATGTCATTTAGGAAAAAACAGACCTAAATGACACAGACCCGTTTAAAATGAGTGTCTCAGCAACCAAACACTGCTGAATGACACTGAATGTGGCCTGAATCTGAATTAGATTATCACTTTTAATCTCTCTGCGTAGCTCCCTGTGTTCTCTAATTATGGCTACGGACACAAATTGTTGAATAAACTGACTTGTTGCATTGTCTGAACACAGAACTACACGAACTGTGCTTACACCACACATCAATTTAACAATGCCTGTCTTCGAATCTGCGTGTACTTTGCCTCTGCCTGTCTCTGTAAACTCTCCCCATAACATTCCAAGATTTGATTTCATTTGATTTTGATTTGATTTATTATTGTCACATGCATTGAGATACAGTTGGAAAGTATTGTCTCTTGCACGCTATGTGGGTGGGAGAGTCCAGAACTAGGGGCCATAGTTGAGGATAAGGGGTAAAACAATTAGCACTGAGGTGAGGAGAAATTTCTTCATCCAGAGGGTGGTAAATGTGTGGAATTCACTATCACCGAATGTAGTTGAGCCAAAACGCTTTCTGATTTCAAGAAGAAGTTTCACATCACCAGGTTGAAGTCCAACAGGTTTATTTGTATCACAAGCTTTCGGAGCACTGCTCCTTCATCAGGTGACTCATCACTTACCTGACGAAAGAGGAGCACTCCGAAAACTCATGAAACCAGACAAGCCTTTTGTACTTTAACCTGGTGCTGTGAGATTCTTACTGTACCCACCCCAGTCCAATGCCAGCATCTCCACATCATGATTTCAAGACGAAAATAGATATAGCTTTAGGGACTAAAGAGATTAAAGTTTTAAAAGTTTATTTATTAGCATCACAAATAGGCTTACATTAACACTGCAGTGAAGTTATTATGAAAATTCCCAAGTTGCCACACTCTGGCGCCTGTTTGGGTACACTGAGGGAGAATGTAGCATGGACAAGCACATCTTTCAGATTATGGGAAGGAACTGGAGCACCTGTAGGAAACCCATGCAGACATAAGGAGAACATGCAGACTCTACACAGACAGTGATTCAAGTTAGGAATGGAACCTGGTCCTTGGGACTGTGAGGCAGCAGTGCTAACCACTGTGCCATTATGCCAGAGAAAAGGGGGATCAGGATATTGAATTCGATGATCAGCCATAATCAAAATAGACATGGGGTAAGCCCCTGCTTCTAGTTTCTATGTTTCTATGCTATAAGACAAAGCATATTATTCATAGAGAAGGAAAGTAGAGGGTGCAGAATGTGGTGTTACAGTCATAGCTCAGATGTAGAGAAAGATTAGTTTAATATGATCTCGAAACTCCTTTCATTTTGGCCACTTGAAGATCCCTGGTTTTAATTTGGTGGATTTGCCTTCAGTTCCCCCCAGCCATAAGTCTTGGAATTACCCCACTAAAACCTCCCTACCTTCTCACCCCTCTCTCTCTTGCCTCTTTTAAGATGCTTCTTGAAATATGTATCATTGACGAAGTTTTTTGTCACCTGTCCTGATATGACTACATGTGATTCAGTGTCAAATTTAATTTGATAAAACTCCTTGGGACATTTTAATGCATTGAAGGTATTATAAAAGCATAGAATCACTACAGTATAGAGGGAGGCCATTCAGCCCATCAAGCCTGCACCGACAACAATTCCAGCCAGACCCTATCCCCATTACCATATGAATTTACCCTGATAATTCCCCTGATACTAAGGGGCAATTTAGCATGATGAGTCAACATAACCAGCACATCTTTGGATTGTGGGTAGAAACCGGAGCACCCGGAGGAAGCCCATGCAGACATGGGGAGAATGTGCAAACTCCACACAGGCAATGACCCGAGGTTGGAATTGAATCCTGGTCCCTAGCGCTGTAAGGCCTCAATGCTAACCACTGTGCCACCATGCCACCCATCATATATACGGATGTTGTTGTTGTTAGTCTGATACAGTTCCCCGAGCTGAGTAAAAACACGTGTGACATGATTTGGTTTTAACTGTTGAACATTGGTCTCAGAATAAGATTCGGAAATTGCACCAATAATGCAGCTGCTGGTGCCTGAATTTTCTCGAAATATAAACTGTAGAAAAATGCAGAGTCCCATGTGTAAGAGAGAAATGGAAACAAGTTAACCGTGTCTCTCTACAACAAATCAAACCAGATTCACCCATTGACTCTGTCTTCACTTCCCCCATCTCAGAAAAGCACAGTAAGAAGTCTCACAATACCAGGTTAAAGACCAACATGTTTATTTGGTAGCAAAAGCCACTAGATTTTGGAGTGCTACCCCTTCGTCATGTGAGTGGGATTTCAGTTCACAAACAGGGCATGCAAGCAGCCAGCATAATCAAGGATCCCACGCACCCTGGACATTCTGGGTGGGATTTTCCAGCCGTGCTCACCCCAAGGCTGGAAAATCCTGCCCGAGGTCAATGGACTTTTGCATAGTCCTGTCCCACATTTTCTAATTCTTATGGATGGCGGGACCAGTAAATTCCTCCCACTGTCTCACACCTTTCTCCATCAGAAAAAGATACAAAAGTCTGATGTCACATACCAACCGACTCAAGAACAGCTTCTTCTCTGCTGCCATCAGACATTTGAATGGCCCTACCTCATATTAAGTTGATCTTTCTCTACACCCTAGCTATGATTGTAACACTACATTCTGCACTCTCTCCTTTCCTTCTCCTCGATGTACTCGATAAACGGAATGCATTGTCAGTAGAGTGCACAAGAAATAATAATTTTCATTATACCCCTATGACAATAGTAAATCAAATCAAAATTTATCCATTTTATCCATTATCCATCCAAGTTATCCATTGCTTTCATGTTTGCTCTCAGTCCACTAATGTCTTGAGTTTAAAATTATCTTCCTTGTGTCCAAATCTCTTGAATGCTCAGTAACCATCAGTAACTTCCTTACCTACGACCTTCTGAGAACTCCACATTTTTTCAACCCTTGTCTACTGTGCAGTTTATACTCAACATATCCAGTCCTGCCTTGAGCAATCTAGGCCTTAACATCTGGAAAACTATTGACTATTTTGCTTTTATGTATATTTTTTCTACCCTAAAACAAACCAAAGCCTTTGGCCAGAGAAATGATGAGAGCCTTGAACACAGCCAAGGAACTCAAACTGGAGGTGAGCAAAAGATGCAATCAGGTGGCACCTTCTCCTGTTACTGTGAGATGATGTGAGAAATCTGTGCTCAGTAAACAGTATTACACCTAAGTAGAATTTAGGAACTGAATATAAATGAAATGGAGCCCCTACATCTACTCAAAGGAGGCAAAACAAAATGGCACAGTGGTTAGCACTGCTGCTCACAGCACCAGGGATCCAAGCTCAATTCTGACCTTGGGTCACTGGCTGTGTGGAGTTTGCACATTCTCCTCATTACTGCATGGGTTGCCTCTGGGTGATCTGGTTTCCTCCCACAATCCCAAAGATGTGCAGGCTAGGTGGATTGGCCATGGCAAATTGCCCCTTCGTGTCCAAAGATAAAGTTTAAAGTTTTATTTATTAGTGTCATAAGTAGGCTTACATTGCAGTGAAGTTGCTGTGAAAATCTCGAGGTTGGCACACTCTGGCACTGTTCGGGTCAATGCACCTAACCAGTATGTCTTTCATGAAAGGAAACCAGAGCACCTGGAGGAAACCCACGTAGACCTGGGGAGAATGTGCAAACTCCACACAGAAATGAACTAAGCCAGGAATTTAACCCACTGATAATCACTGTGCCATCCCTACCATTTCCACATTGAACTCCACAATCTTACTCAGAAATGCTTCCTGATCTAATTAGCTCAACTAATTTCCCTGCATTAAAATGGTAAAAAAACACGAAATCAATGTGCCTAATAAGAGAAGTGCATTGGGATTGTCCTGAAATAGTAAAGACCAGGAGACAAATACAAATTCTTCCTCTCTTCTTCCTTTCCTTGTTCTTTTTTTAAGAAGCATCTTGACATGACTAGGATGGGAGTAGGGGGATATGGTCCCCGGAAGGATAAGGGGTGTTAGTTCAGTCGGGTGGGTGCAGGCCTGGAGGGCCAAAGGGCCTGTTCCTGTGCTGTAATTTTCTCTGTTCTTTGCCCTATTGATACACTTCCCCTCCCTTGTACTCTTTCCTTCCCACAAACTGAAAATGAAGTCAACACACTCTTAGGCACCTCTGGAATTCTTCCATCCTCGATAAGGTTTCCGTTATGATGTCTCTAACCTATTCTTTAACTTCACTTTAACGTATCCTTGCAATTCTCCCTTTGTCTTCTGTGGGGTGCCTTTTTCTCATATTCTACCTTAGCCTCAATAATTTTTTTCTGGCTTCTCCTGTAGGTTTTCTGTACGCAGCTGGATCTCCTTTTGTCTTATTATCGCTGGATGTGTCTTTCAAAAGTTACTTTTAATTTTAATTTTAATTAATCTTTCCATTTAGGAAAGCCCAGCTTTTTTTTTGCATCCCTCTCAATGCTAGTGAGAGTTTATCTAATCAGCCCTTATTTGAAAGTTCTCCATTGTCTACTCTCTGCCTTTTCTTTCATAATAGTTTGCTTTTGAATATTGAAATTGTCTTTCTTACTTACCTTTTATTACCTTTTTTTGTTTTTATGTTAATCTTGGTCACAGCATGCCGGATATTCCCTTCACTTTGCATTATTACTGGAATAACTTTAAAGGCTTCATGTTGACGTTTTTTTGCAGTTTATTTATTAGTGTCACAAGTAGGCTTACATCAACGCTGCAATGAAGTTATGGTGAAAATCCCCATACTCTGGCACCTGTTCAGGTAACAGTGAGGGAGAATTTAGTATGGCCAATGTACCTAACCAATATGTCCTTTGGACTGTGGGAGGAAACAGGAGAACCCGGAGGACACACACACAGACACATAGAATAGATAGAACATAGAACGTTACAGCGCAGTACAGGCCCTTCAGCCTTGATGTTGCGCTGACCAGTGGAACCAACCTAATGACCCTCTAATCTAAACTATTCCAATGTTATCCATATGCCTATCTAATGACCATTTGAATGCCCTTAAAGTTGACGAGTCCACAACTGCTGCAGGCATGGCATTCCAAGCCCTTACTACCCTCTGAGTAAAGAACCTACCTCTGACATCCGTCCTATATTTATCACCCTTCAATTTAAAGTTATGTCCCCTTGTGTTAACCACCACCATCCGAGGAAAAAGGCTCTCACTGTCCACCCTATCTAACCCTCTGATCATCTTGTATGCCACGGGGAGAATGTGCAAACTCCACACAGACAGCCACCCAAGGGTGGAATCAAACTCTGGACACAGAGTGCTAACAACCGTGCTGCCCTGATTGCACACATTTACCCATAAAGGTGCCAAGAGGGGAGCAGGTTGCCTTTGTTAACCGAAAGTGCCATTCCCTTTATGTGCAGTTAACGTGTAACCATAATTGATTTGATTCATTATTGTCACAAGTATTAGTACACAATAAAAAGTATTGCTTCTTGCGTGCTATACGCACAAAGCATGCCATTCATAGAGAAGGAAAGGAGGGAGTGCAGAATGTAGAGTTACAGCCTTAGCTAGGGTGTAGAGGAAGATCGATTTAATTGTCAGTTTCAGCAGGTTTTGTGCCAGGTATCCTGAAAGCTGTCACGATGTCTACATCCTCTGTCACTCCCCGGTGCCAATGCTTTGTGTTATGCCAGCCTGCCGAATGGCTGGCTACTGGGGGCAAAGGATACTCGTGGAAGAAGCACTGAGACAACACAGGACAGAGGCTGAGATGAGGTTTATCATTGCAATCATGCCTGCAGAAGGATTTGGAACACTCTGGAAGGATGAAAGAGGCTAATGGGCCTGGAGAATTCATTCCCAGGCCCGCTAATTATATTAGAAACAGATTTAAATTATATTAATATCACTTACCTGGTCCTCCAGCTGGTTTCCAGTGCAGATCTGATGGGCACCAGAGATCCGGTGCTGGGAAATGGGCTCGTGGCAGGAACGCATGTGATAATTCCTGGGCACGAGATTCGCTGTGTTGGAAAATTAGCGCAGTGAGGGGGACGATCACTCCCATCAAGTGTCTTGCCAGTAAACTGCTGAACTTACAAGCTAGCTTTTTGTGATTTATACACAAGGACCCCAAATCCCCCCATGCTGCAGCTTTCTGCAGTCTTTCTCCATTTAAGTTATATTCAGCTCCTTTATTCTTCCTGCCAAAGTTTCTTTAAATTCATTTCTGGACATCGCCAGCTGGCCAGTTGTTGCCCATCTATAGTCGCCCTTGAACTGAATGGCTTGTGAGGCTATTTTAGTTAATCTCCAACCACGTTGCTGTGGCTCTGGAATCACAGGTAGGTTGGACCAGGTAAGGGCAGCAGATTTCTTTCCCTACAGGACATTAGTGAATCAGATGAGTTTTTTCGACAATTGACAATGGTTTCATGGCCATCAGTAGATTCTTAATTTCAGATTAGTTAAATTGAGTTCAAATTCCACCATCTGTCGTGGCAGGATTCAAACCCAGGTTCTAAGATCCATTAGCTGCATTTCTGGAGTAACAGCCTAGTGATAATGCCACTGGGCCATCGCCTTCCCTTTGCATAACTTCACATTTTTCTACATTGTATTCCATCTGCCAAGTCTTTGCCCGTGCACCTAACCTGTCTATATCCCTCTGCAGAATCATTTTTTTACTTTCACCACTTCTTCTCACTTTTTTGTGTCAAATTTGACAATAGTACATCCACTTCCCTTGTCCAAGTCATTAATATATGTTATAAATAGTTGTGGCCTCAGCACTGATCCTTGTGGTATTCCATTAGTTACAGATTGCCATTCTGAAAATATCCCTCTTATCCCAAATTTCTGTCTTCTATTAGTTCACCAATTTTCTATCCAAGCTAATTTACAACTCCAAACACCATGAGCTCTTAGCTTATTAATTAATCTTTTCTGCAGTACCTTATAAAATGCTTTTTGGAAATCTAAGTATATTGCATCTATTGGTTCCCCTATACCTATCCTGCTCAGATGTCAGAGGCAACATGAGAAGGAAGTGGTGAAGATAACAAAATCCCCTAGTCGCCACACTCTGGTGCCTGTACGGGTGCACTGAGGAAGAATTTAGCATGGCCAATGCACCTAACAGCACATCTTTCGGACTGTGGGAGGAAGCTGGAGCACCTGGACGAAACCCAGGTAGACATGAGGAGAACGTGCAGACTCCGTACAGACAGTGACCCAAGTCAGGAATCAAACCTGGGTCCCTGGCACTGTGAGGCAGCAGGGCTAACCATTGTGCCACTGTGCTGCCCATACTTTAAGAAGAGCAGGGACAATTGTCCTGGGTTTCTTTGCTAATGTTTATCCTTAAGCAGCATCACTAAAACACTGGATCTGGGTTTTCTACTCTCACTGCAATTTGTGGAGTTTTGCTGTGCATGGATTGATTGTGATGTTCCTTACAGTGACTGAATTTGGATACTTCATTTGTTGTGAATCAGTTTATGTTGTTCTAAGATCATAAGAGGTGATATATAAATTGAACTCTTTCTTCTTTCTGCCTTAGCAGAAAAGAGAAAATAAATCTTTTCATAACTCAGTGCAGTTTAAACATTTTCCACATTGCTTCTGCCATCCTTATTCTTGCCTTGTGATGTAATTTGTAATTCAAAGAATCATAGAACCTTAACATTCATAAGGCAATGCAACACTCCCTCAGTACTGCACTAGGATTGTTATTGAATTATAGAATCATAGAATCCCTACACTGCAGAAGGAGGCCATTCGGCCCATTGAGTCTGTACCAACAACAATCCCATCCAAGCTTTATCCCTCATAACCCCACATATTTACCCTGCTAATCCCCCTGATACTAAGGGGCAATTTAGCATGACCAATCCACCTAACCTGCACTTCTTTGGAGTGTGGGAGATAACCAGAACATCCAGAGGAAACCCATGCAGACATGGGGAGAACGTGCAAACAAGCCTTCCCAATCTGGACTTAATCAAGACACTTTTGGGAAGGTGATGGGCTCACCATCTAAGGACCTTGATTAAATGTCCACCCCTGCTATAAAACATACATCAGGAGTGTGCAAAAAAATCCCACCCTGAATCTGAATCTACCCGATGGAATCCCTTCATATTCAAACCGGCTCTGAAGTTCCACTTGTCCATTTAATTTCTGTCTTAAGTTGATTTATTAATGTCACAAGTTCGGCTTACATTAACATTGCAATGAAATTACTGTGAAAATCCCTTAGTCTCACTCTGGCACCCGTTCGGGTACACTGAGGGAGAATTTAGCACAGCTAATGCACCTAACCAGCACGTCTTTCAGACTGTGGGAGGAAACCAGAGCACCCGGAGGAAACCAGCACAGTCATGGGGAGGGTGTGCAGACTCCACACAGGCAGTGCCCCAAGGTGAGAATTAAACCCGGGTCCTTGGCACTGTGAGGCAGCAGTTCTAACCATTGTGCCACTGTGCCGCCGGATACCCATGCAGTGATGTTTAGCAATCGGTGAAAAGGAACATCCAAATTCCGCCAGTCATTTATGGATAATCCTGCCTCATCAATTTGCCTTTGCTCTGAATCCCTGCATACACTTGTCCAGCTGTGTGCAAAATAAAACATGATGGAGCACAGCGCCTTGTTTCACAAACATGATTAATTAAAGAAGATTATGAAGGTAAAGACATGTGGAGGAATGCAATCAGTATTCTTTCCCTGCTTGTGTCATTGATAATAAGGTTGTTTCTGTCACTGGCTTATTTTCCTTTCTCCTTTTCGTTACACTTATCGGGTTGTTGGATATTTTACCTATTGGATTTAACTCGGAGCTGACTGAAGAAATAACACTGATCCCTGACTGTGCAGCAATTTCCCTCACAAGAGTTTGAAAATATCTCTCCAATTGTAAAATGTTAATTTCAGTTTTTTTTTTAGAGTTACAAGTGGGTTTACATTAACACTGCATTGAAGTTACTGTGGGCAGCATTGAAGTTACTGTGGGCATACAGTGATCAGCGCCAGGAACCCGGATTCAGTGTCTGTGTGGAGTTTGCACATTCTCCCCGTGTCTGTGCGGGTTTTCTCCGGATGGTCTGGTTTTCTCCCACAGTCCAAAAGATGTGCGTGCGAGTTAGGTGGATTGGCTGTGCTAAATTGACCCTTAGTGTCAGAGGGACTAGCGAGGGTAAATGTGTGGGAGCCAACCTGGGTGGGATTGTAGTTGCTGCCAAATGAACATAAGAACTAAGGGCAGGAGTAGGTCATCTGGCCCCTTGAACCTGCTCCACCATTCAATAAGATCATGGCTGATCTTTTTGTGGACTCAACTCCACTTACCTGCCTGCTGTCCATAACCCTTAATTCCTTTACTATTCAAAAATGTATCTATCCTTGCCTTCAAAACATTCAATGAGGTAGCCTCAACTGCTTCACTGGGCAGGGAATTCCACAGATTCACAACCCTTTGTATGAAGAAGTTCCTCCTCAACTCTGCCCTAAATCTGCTTCCCCTTATTTTGAGCCTATGCTCTCTAGTTCTGGTTCCACCTGCCAGTGGAAACAACCTTCTTTCTTCTATCTTATCTATTCCCTTCATAATCTTATATTTTTCAATAAGATCTCCCAACATTCTTCTGAACTCCAATGAGTATAGCTCCAGTCTGCTCAGTGTCTCCTCATAAGCCAAGCCTCTCAACTCCTGAATCAACCTAGTGAATCTCCTCTGCACTCCCTCCAGTGCCGGTATATCCTTTCTCAAGTGAGGACACCAAAACTGTACACAATACTTCAGGTGTGGCCTCACCAGGAATGGCCTTCTCCTGCACTGTATGATTATATGATTCTATGAAAATCCCCCAGTCACCACACTCCAGAACCTGTTTGGGTGCTCTGAGGGAGAATTTAGCATGGCCAATGCACCCTAACCAGCACATCTTTCAGAGTGCGGGAAAAAACCGGAGCACCCGGAGGAAATCCATGCAGACACGGGGAGAACCTGCAGACTGCACACAGACAGTGTCCCAAGCTGAGAATCGAACCCGTGTCCCCGGTGCTATGAGGCAGCAATGCTAATCATTGTCTGCATCATACTGACAGAATCATAGAATATGCACAGCACGGGATGAGGCCACTCGGCCCACTGTGTTTGTGTTGGCTGAAAAACAAGCCACCCAGCCTTTGGTCCATAGCGCTGCAGAATCCAGGACTTCAGGTACAAATCCAGATACCTCTTCAATGAGTTGAGAGATTCTGCCTTTCAAACAGTGAGTTCCACTGTATACCACACAAGAAAGAATACTTTTCACTGTACATTAATACATGTGACAATAATAAATCAAACCAAATCAAATCAAATCAAAGCATACAGTACTCAAGTTGTGTCCTAACTAATGTTTTATATATTCACACTGCCTCAGCATAACTTCCCTGCTGTGATACGCTATGCCTTGGCTTATAAATGAAACAAGTCCATTTGCCTTATTGACCTGTCCTGCTATGGTCAGAGATCTATTCACTCCAAGTTCCTTCACTTCCTCTCCACCTCTCAGTATCCTCCCATTTATTGTGTGATCATTCTTTACCATTTTTGACCTCCCCAAATGCATTATGTTATGTTTCTCCGGGTTGAATATTACCTTCCACTTTTCTGCCCACCTGATCAGTCTCTTGATGTCTTTCTGAAGTCTGTAGCTATGCACCTCACTATCAACTGTGTGGTCAATTATTGAGCTATCTGTAAACTTCTTCATCTTGGACATTCACATCCAAGTCCTTAATATAGATGGCAAGAAGCAAGAGTATTGAGCCCTGCAGAACACCACTCAAATCAGCTTTGCAGTGAAAAACACATCTATCGGCAATTACCATCTGTTTCCTGCTAGCAAATGAATTTTATCTGCCAATTGGTAGATTCCCCTGGATCCCATGGATTTTTATTCCTTGAAGCAATTCGCCCTTTCAGACCTAGTCAAAAGCTTTGCTAAAATCTATGTAGATCACATCAACTGCATTACTGTCTGGGGCGAATGGGATCAAAGGTTATGGGGAAAGAAAGAGGATTAGGTATTGAACTGGATTGTGATGAA
The DNA here is from genome assembly GCA_024679065.1 of Sphyrna mokarran. NCBI lineage: Eukaryota > Metazoa > Chordata > Chondrichthyes > Carcharhiniformes > Carcharhinidae > Sphyrna > Sphyrna mokarran. Next base: position 13,495,639 of record JAGIQG010000006.1, read on the forward strand.
TGGTGGAACAGGCTTAAAGGCCAAATAGCCTCCTCCTGTTCCTATCTTATATGTTTCTATGAATCCTCATAACTTCCTCAAAAAATGTGGCCCAGTTATCCAGACACAACCCGGTAGTGTGCTGCGTAACTCAATCTATATAGCTTTGATGATTCTTCTATCATATCAATCTGTAATTGCTCCTGTAACCAAAGTTGCCACATGCCCCTCCCTATTCCTCCGCTATCTTGTCTGAAAACCCTGAAACTAAGAATGTTGAGATAACATTTCTGTCTCCCCTTATATAGATTGAATTGTCCAGTCACACTAAGAAGTGGTCCAGGAGAGACCAGAGTTGAAATCCCACCCCAGCAGGTGGTAAAATTTGACAAAAAATCTGGAATTGAAAGTCTTGTGATGACTATAGAACTAATTGTCATAAAAACCCATCTGGTTCACTAATGTCCTTTATGTTGTTCTTACCTGGTCTGGCCTACATGTGTCTCCAAAGTACAGCAATGTGGTTGATCTTGAATTGGCCTCAAAAATTGCAAATTCAAGGGCAATTAGGGATGAGCAATAAATTCCAGCAATGTTCACATCCTTGATTTTTGATTTGATTCATTCTTGTCACATGTATTAGCATACAGTGAAAAATATTGTTTCTTGCGCACTATACAGGCAAAGCATACCATTCATAGACAAGGAAAGGAGAGAGTGCAGACTCTGATGTTACAGTCACAACCTCAGGCTAAAGGAGCAATCCTTTAAAACAGAGATGGGGATGAATTTCTTCAGCCAGAGGGTGGTGAATCTGTGGAACTCTTTGCTGTAGAAGGCTGTGGAGGCCAGGTCATTGAGTGTCTCTGAGACAGAGATAGATAGGTTCCTGATTAATAAGGGGATCAAGGGTTATGGGGAAAAGGCAGGAGAATGGGGATGAAAAAATATCAGCCTTGAATGGTGGAGCAGATTCAATGGACTGAGTGGTCTACTTCTGCTCTTATCTCTTCTCATCTTATGGTCTAGTCATAGCTAGCCATCCTATGAATGAATAAAATAAATAAAAAATACATTTTCTCATCATTACCGGTTAGCGAGAACTTACCACATACACATTTCTTACATCAGAGGAAAGATACAAAAGTCTGAGGACACATTTCAACTGACTCAAGACCAGCTTCTTCCCTGCTGCCATCAGACTTTTGAATGGACCTATCTTGCATTAAGTTGACCTTTCTCTACACCCTAGCTATGACTGTAACTTTAGATTTTGCACTTTCTCGTTTCCTTCTCTATGAATTGTATGTTTGTCTGCATACTGCACAAAAAAAAACTTTTCACTGTATATTAACACATGTGATCGGAGGGTCAACAAAGTAGCACAGTGGTTAGCACTTCTGCTTCACAGCTCCAGGGACCTAGGCTCGATTCCCAGCTCGGATCACTGTCTGTGTGGAATTTGCACATTCTCCTCGTGTCTACATTGGTTTCCTCCAGGTGCTCCGGTTTCCTCCCACAGTCCAAAGATGTGCAGGTTAGGTTGAATGGCAATGCTAAAATTGACCCTTAGTGTACTAGGATGCTTAGGTTAGAGGGATTAGCGGGTAAAATGTGTAGGGATATGGGAATAGGGCCTGGATGGGATTGTGGTCAGTGCAGGCATGATGGACCAAAGGGCCTCTTTCTGCACTGTAGGATTCTATGATCTATGATTTCAAAAGTAATTTAGTTTGATTTATTATTGTCACATGTATTAACATACAGTGAAAAGTATTGTTTCTTGTGCACTACATAGACAAAGTATAATGTTCACAGAGAAGGAAAGGGAAGAGTGCTGAATGTAGTGTTACAGTCATAGCTAGGGTGTAGAGTAAGATCAACTTAATGGAAGGGAGGTCCATTCAAAAATCAGAGAGCAGCAGGGAAGAAGCTGTTCTTGAGTCAGTTAGTAGTGACCTCAGACTTTTGTATTTTTTCTTGAAAGAAGAAGGTGGAAGAGAGAATGTCTGGGGTGAGTGGGATCCTTAATTATGCTGGCTGGAAGTATGGACAGAGTCAATATATGGGAGGCTGGTTTGTGTGATGGATTGGGCTACATTCAGGACTTTTTGTAGTTTTTTGCAGTCTTGGGCAGAGCAGGAATCAGACCGAGCTGTGATACAATCAGAAAGACTGCTTTCTATGGTGCATCTGTAAAAGTTGGAGAGAGTCACAGTAGATGTGCCAAATTTACTTCTGGGACACCTTGAAATTGTGGAAAGACACTGGATAATTGCAAGTATCCTCTCATCCTGGAGCTCATTTAAATAAAAGAATGTCGGCGATTTTGAAAATCGTTTAAAATCAATTACTTCAATGTCGGATTTCTGTACATAATGGCAGCTGCCTTTGCGCTTTTCCCTGTAGCTTCTATCAGATTAATATGGAATGTAGTAGCAGCTATAATAAGCTCTGCATTTGATGGCTTCCTTAATTATTGCTAATTGCCTAATGCCATTGCTGTTGCTGAATTTATCATTGTTGATTCAAGCTGTTCCGCCGAGGTTAATGATCTGCGATTTCTTTTGCGGCGTTTAATTGGGTATTTGTTGACTGCTCTGAAAATAATGCAAACATTTTTGTAGGACTTTTCTGAAGGTCGCTCTCGATGAAGAAAATAAAGCCACGTCCCAAAGATAGTCCGTAGGGAGCTTGGCATGGACTCCATTAAGTGCCAGATCTCTGATTAATATAATCTTGATTTGCAATATTACACAACACAATCTCATTTGCTACAAAAAGATTGCATGAATTACAAATGATTTAAAATACATTTTTCTTCCTGATTGCTTACGGATTTGCTCTGTGCCAACTCCTGGTCCCACTTGGCATCCAATTTGATTGTTAGCTTTATTTTCACCCTTTCTGAAGTGAAACCATCTACAGGGTTGTGAGGAAAGTTCAGGCAAGTGGGGCCAATAGTTAGTTATTTTTAAGAACTGACGCAGACATAGTGGTCTGTTTCTGTGCTTTATCATTGCTCGCTTTTGCAATTTTGGGTTTTGTTCCTCCTCTTTGGCACACTCTCAGTCTCCTGCGCTGCTTTTGCACCTCCCTTCTTGTGATGCGTGGTAAATGCTTTTAGTTGGTGGAGGGTTCCTCGCTGAATATGTTCAAGTCAAGAGTGGATAGGTTTTTAATTGACAAGGGAATTAAGCGTTACGGGGAGAAAGTGGGAAAGTGATACTGAACCACTACAGATCAGCCATGATCTTATTGAATGGCGGGGCAGGCTCGAGGGGCTGGATGGCCTACTCCTGCTCCTATTTCTTATGTTCTTATGAACACCTCCTTTAAACCTTGTTTGAGACAAGTTTTTTATACAGAGAGAGAGGTGGATGCCTGGAGCTCACTGCTGGAGAGATAGTAGAAGTAGATATAATAGTGAGTTATAAGGGGCATCTGGGCAAATACATGAAGAGGATGGGAATAGAGGGATACGGTCCCCAGAAGGGTAAGGGGTTTTAGTTTAGTTGAGCAGCATGGTCAACGCAGGCTTGGAGGACTGGAGGGCCTGTTCCTGTGCTGTAATTCTCTTTCTCTTTCAGAGTGTAGGAGACTCTTCTCTGAACACCCACTGAAACAAACCAATGAGAATTACTCCAGTTTTCAGGCATTTTCAACACTTAGAATCTTTTTGGGTGAATTCTGGCCGCTGATTTAAGGTGATTGGCAAAAGAGCCAAATGACGCTATTAGGAAAAAAATATTTCTATGCGGCGAATGGTTAGGATCTGGAATGCACTGTCTGAGAGTGTGGTGGAGACAGATTCACACAGTGAGTGGTTAGGATCTGGAATGTACTGTCTGAGAGTGTGGTGGAGACAGATTCACACAGTGAGTGGTTAGGATCTGGAATGTACTGTCTGAGAGTGTGGTGGAGACAGATTCACACAGTGAGTGGTTAGGATCTGGAATGCACTGTCTGAGAGTGTGGTGGAGACAGATTCACACAGTGAGTGGTTAGGATCTGGAATGCACTGTCTGAGAGTGTGGTGGAGACAGATTCATACAGCGAGTGATTAGGATCTGGAATGCACTGTCTGAGAGTGTGGTGGAGACAGATTCACACAGCGAGTGGTTAGGATCTGGAATGTACTGTCTGAGAGTGTGGTGGAGACAGATTCACACAGCGAGTGGTTAGGATCTGGAATGCACTGTCTGAGAGTGTGGTGGAGACAGATTCACACAGCGAGTGGTTAGGATCTGGAATGCACTGTCTGAGAGTGTGGTGGAGACAGATTCACACAGCGAGTGGTTAGGATCTGGAATGCACTGTCTGAGAGTGTGGTGGAGACAGATTCACACAGCGAGTGGTTAGGATCTGGAATGCACTGTCTGAGAGTGTGGTGGAGACAGATTCACACAGCGAGTGGTTAGGATCTGGAATGCACTGTCTGAGAGTGTGGTGGAGACAGATTCACACAGCGAGTGGTTAGGATCTGGAATGCACTGTCTGAGAGTGTGGTGGAGACAGATTCACACAGCGAGTGGTTAGGATCTGGAATGCACTGTCTGAGAGTGTGGTGGAGACAGATTCACACAGCGAGTGGTTAGGATCTGGAATGCACTGTCTGAGAGTGTGGTGGAGACAGATTCACACAGCGAGTGGTTAGGATCTGGAATGCACTGTCTGAGAGTGTGGTGGAGATAGATTCACACAGTGAGTGGTTAGGATCTGGAATGCACTGTCTGAGAGTGTGGTGGAGACAGATTCACACAGTGAGTGGTTAGGATCTGGAATGCACTGTCTGAGAGTGTGGTAGAGACAGATTCACACAGCGAGTGGCTAGGATCTTGAATGCACTGTCTGAAAGTGTGGTGGAGACAGATTCAATCCAGCCAATCAAAAATAAATTGACCATGAATAGTGAAAATATGCAGGGCTACAAGGAATCGGATTGGCCTTAATTGCCCTTTGAAAGAGTTGGCCATCACAGAAAGGGCGACCTTCATCTTTATCCATCCTTAGATCATGGATGTCACCAGCGCAGCCAGTGTTTATAATCACTGGGTAGATGGGACTGTGTCACCTCTGTAAACTGCTGCTGTTCAAGTTGTGTGGAAACAGTGACTACATGCTTTTTGTGACAATTTGATACAACTGATTGACTCACTTGGCTAATTCAGAGTCCACCTCATTGCTGTGGCTCTGGAGTCACTTGGATGACAGAGCTGGTGAAGACAGCATATTTTCTTCCCAAAACGACATTGGCAAAGCAGATTTTCAGACAATCTGCTAGCTTCAAATCATTATTAATCAGACCAGCATTTTTTAATTAATTGCATTTAAATTTGTCCAGAAGCTGGAGTTCTTTAAAACAAATCATTAATGGGAGATGGGCATCCCTGACTAGGCCAGAATTTATTGCCCTTTGCGAATTGCCCTTGAGAAGGTAGTGGGGAGCTGCCTTTTGAATGAGGTGCAGGCACACCCACAATGCTATTAGGATTTCACAGCTTTAAATTAAGGGGTATGAGTTATAGGACGGATATCAGAGGTAGGTTCTTTACTCAAAGAGTGATTAGGGAGTGGAATGCCCTGCCTGCAGCTGTTGTAGATGCGCCAAGTTTGGTGGCGTTTAAGAGGTTAATTGATAAGTATATGGAAGAGAAGGGAATGGTTTAGTTTGGAGGGGCATTGCTTTTTATTTTGGTCGGCACAACATCGAAGGCCGAAGGGCCTGTTCTGTGCTGTAATGTTCTATGTTCTATGTTCTATGATTGTAGTTCCAGGATTTTGACACAGCAACAATGAAGAAACGGCAATGTATTTCTGAGTCAGGATGGTGACTGACTTGGAGGGGAACCTGCAGGTGATGATGTTCCCAGGTATCTTCTACCTTTGTCCATCCAGATGGTCATTGTTTTCAAAGGTTAATTTTAAGGATTACTGTTACAAATAAGCTTACATTAACACTGCAATGACGTTACGTGAAAATCCCCTAGTCACCACGCTCCGGCACCTGTTCGGGTGCACTGAGGGAGAATTTAGCACGGCCAATGTACCTAATCATAACGTCTTTCAGACTGTGGGAAGAAGCCCCGCAGACATGGCAAGAATGTGGAAACTCAACGCAGACAGTGTTCCAAGCCAGGAATCGAACCTGGTGTTGTGAGGCAGCAGTGTTAACCACTGTGTCACCCTCTCTGTATTAGCCCATCTTGTAAACATCCCTTTGAAATCAGATCTCCCCACCTTTTCAACTTGTGCATGGATCTGAACCTCCCTCTGTGTGAAGGAAAGGAAAGGCATCCCGCAGTGAGACCAGCACAGGACCACGCGTAGTACTGTCAAAGGAACCAGGGTGAGTGGTGGGATTTGAACTCATGTCTCTGGAGCAGAACTCCAGGAATCTAGGTAATTAATCTGCTAACAATTCAACCATATTAGCACTTCCCCCAAACCTGTAACCATTCTTTAGTTCTATGATTCCATGAATGTTTACCAAAACATTTATCTCCACCTGCATTCTGTGTACTTGTGCAGTTTATAACTTGCTTGTTCTGTGCACTGTCCTGTGTTATATTAATAACCTCTCAGTGATTCAGTTACTGCTTTTTATGCAATGGTTGATTCATTGTCCAGGGAACTGCAAACATTAAGGAATCCTTCACATCATCATTCATTACATGCCATCATTTTATTTCCTACTCCAGCCTCTTGCACCGAGCAATAGAATCCCTACAGTACAGAAGGCAGTTATTTAACACAGTGAGTCTGAACTGACCACAATCCCACTCAGGCCCTAACCCCATGCATTTACCCTAGCTAGTCCCCCTGACACTAAGGGGAATTTAGCGTGGCCAATCCACCTAACCTGCACATCTTTGGACTGTGGGAGAAAACCAGAGAACCCAGGGGAAATACATGCAGACGGTGGGGGGGAGAACGTGCAAACTCCACACAGACGGTACTGAGAAGCCCTTTTTTCACCCAAAGAGCGGTGAGCCTGTGGAATTCGTCACCGCAGGAAGTAATTGACACCAAAACAGTAAATGTATTCAAGAGGTGGCTGGATATAGCACTTGGGTCGGATGGAATTAAAGGCTATGACGAGAAAGCGGGTTCAGGCTCTTGAGTTGAATGATTAGCTATGATCGTGATGAATGGCGGAACAGGCTTGAAGGGCCAAATGGATTTTATAAGTCAGGAATTGGTCCCTGGTTCTGTGAGGCAGCATGCTAACCACTGTGCCACCATGCTGCCCCAATCAAAGGATATTTAGACAAAGATCGTGATTTTGATATAAGGACCTGCATTTATATAGAGCCTTTTATGTACTCAGAACATCCCAAATCACTTCACTGTTTACGAAGCATTTTGGATGTGTAGCCTTCCGTTTTCCTTCTCCGTAGGGTAAAAGATACAAAAGTCTGATGTCAAGTACCTATCGACTCAAGAACAGCTTCTTCCCTGCTGCTTTACACTTTTGAATAGATTTATCTTCTCTTAATTTTCAGTATGTAGATAGGCCAACTAGAGGTGAGGCTACATTGGATTTGGTGCTGGGCAACGAGCCAGACCAGGTGTTAGGCTTGGAAGTTAGTGAACATTTTGGTGATAGTGACCACAATTCGGTTATGTTCACCTTAGTGATGGATAGGGATAGGCATGAAGCTGGGGGCAGTAGTTATAGCTGGGGGAAGGGTAATTATGAGGCCATCAGGAGAGAATTAGGGTGCATAGATTGGACTAGGAAACTACAGGGACTGGGAACATCTGGAATGTGGAGCTTATTCAAGGAGCAGCTGCTGCGAGTCCTTGATAAGTATGTCCCTGTCAGGCGAGGAGGAAATGGTCGAGTAAGAGAACCTTGGTGTACGAAAAAAAGTTGATTTGCTGGTTAAAAGGAAAAAGGAGGCTTATGTCAGGATGAGGCTTGAAGGCTCGGTTAGTGCAATGGATAGCTATAGATTAGCCAGGAGGGAGCTAAAGAGTGAATTGAGGAGAGCTAAGAGGGGACACGAGAAGACTTTGGCTGATAGGATTAAGGAGAATCCTAAAGCTTTCTTTAGATATGTTAAGAATAGAAGATTGGTTAGGGCAAGATTAGGGCCAGTCATAGACAGCAGTGGGAAGTTGTGCGTGGAGCCTGAAGAGATTGGAGAGGCACTGAATAAATATTTCTCTTCGGTATTCACGCAGGGTGATGTAAATGTAGTTATGGAGAACACTGAGGTACAGGGTTGCAAACTGGAAAGTATTGAAGTAGATAGGGAGGATGTGCTAGATATTCTCGAGGGTTTGAAGTTGGATAAGTCCCCTGGGCCGGACGGGATTTACCCTAGGATTCTCTGGGAGGCAAGAGAGGAGATTGCAGAGCCTCTGGCTCTGATCTTCAGGTCGTCGTTGGTTACGGGTGTGGTTCCGGAGGACTGGAGGATAGCGAATGTGGTCCCATTGTTCAAGAAGGGGAAGAGAGACCTTCCAGGGAATTATAGGCCAGTGAGTCTTACTTCTGTTGTGGGCAAAGTATTGGAGAGAATAATTAGGGATAGGATTTATAGTTATTTAGAGAGAAATGAATTGATTGGGGATAGTCAGCATGGTTTTGTGAAGGGTAGGTCGTGCCTTACTAACCTCATTGAGTTTTTTGAAAAAGTGACCAAAGAGGTGGATGGGGGTAAGGCGGTTGATGTGGTATATATGGACTTTAGTAAGGCGTTTGATAAGGTGGCCCATGGAAGACTTCTGCAGAAAATGCAGATGTATGGGATAGAGGGTGATTTAGCTAATTGGGTTAGGAATTGGCTAGCAGATAGAAGACAGAGGGTGGTGGTTGATGGGAGATATTCATCTTGGAGTTCGGTGACAAGTGGTGTACCTCAGGGGTCTGTTTTGGGGCCCCCGCTGTTTGTAATTTTTATAAATGATCTGGGTGAGGGTATTGAAGGATGGATTAGTAAATTTGCAGATGACACTAAAGTCGGTGGAGTGGTAGATAGTGAAGAGGGGTGTTATAGTTTGCAGAGGGACTTGGACAAGTTGCAGAGCTGGGCCGAGAGGTGGCAAATGGAGTTTAATGTGGAAAAGTGTGAGGTAATGCACTATGGCAGAAATAATAAATGTGTAGAGTATAGGGCAAATGGTAGGATTCTTAGTAGTCTAGATGAACAGAGGGATCTTGGTGTGTATGTGCATAGATCCCTGAAAGTAGGCAGTCAGGTCGAGAAGGTTGTTAAGAAGGCATATGGAGTCTTGGCTTTTATTGGTAGGGGGATTGAATTTCGGAGCCGCAACGTCATGTTGCAACTGTACAAAACTCTAGTGCGGCCGCACTTGGAGTATTGTGTGCAGTTCTGGTCCCCACATTATAAGAAAGATGTGGAGGCATTGGAGAGGGTACAGAGGAGGTTTACCAGGATGTTGCCTGTATGGAGGGCAGGTCTTATGAAGAGAGGCTGAGGGATTTGAGGTTGTTTTCGTTAGAAAGGAGGCGGCTAAGAGGAGACCTAATCGAAACATATAAGATGATTAGAGGTTTAGATAGGGTGGACAGTGATAGCCTTTTTCCTAGGATGGAGAAAGCTAGCACGAGGGGACACAGCTTTAAATTAAGGGGTGATAGTTATAGGACGGATATCAGAGGTAGGTTCTTTACCCAAAGGGTGGTTCGGGAGTGGAATGCCCTGCCTGCAGCAGTTGTAGATGCGCCAAGTTTGGTGGCGTTTAAGAGGTTAGTTGATAAGTATATGGAAGAGAAGGGAATGGTTTAGTTTGGAGGGGCATTGCTTTTTATATTGGTCGGCGCAACATCGAAGGCCGAAGGGCCTGTTCTGTGCTGTAATGTTCTATGTTCTATAATTTGACCTTTCTCTATACCCGAGCTGTGACTGTAACACTACCTTTTGCACTCTCTCCTTCCCTTCTCTATAAATGGAATGCTTTGTCTCCACAGCGTGCAAGAAACAATATTTTTCACTGTATGTTAACACATGTGGCAATAATAAATCAAATCAAATCTGTGGGCAACACAGGAGCCAATTTTCCCATGGCACACTCCTGCAGGGAGCAATGTGCCAGATTGCCTATTTGGTTAAGAAGCGGCCAGGTTTCCAGGATACGCTCCCCGTCTCTTCTCAAAGTGGTGCTGGCTGATATTTAGTGTCAACCTGAGAATGGTGAAGAGGTCCCCAGTTTGAAGTCTCATCGGATTGAAGGCACAGTGCAGCGATGGATTTGCACTCAGTCCCGTGAGGAAAAGAGTGATCGTTCTTTGTAAAGTCAAGTTTCTGCCTTTTGTTCGCAGCTGTAAGGACAAAAGGCGACCTATTGATCTGTCCTCTTGTCTGTGTGGTTTTGTTTACCTTCATCCACTCACTTAAAATAGCTCTCTCCCTCAGGGTTCAGTCAGAAGCAATGAAAACAACAATCAAAGACTAATGAAAGTGATTAATTCCTTCTGGTCTGAATTTTAAATCACATTATTGCAGCATTTGTTGTAGTGCTGGGCCACCTGGGGTAGTAAGCTATTCCTTTTTCTAATTAAAGAATAAAGTGTGGAACAATGATTGATGATGTTGCAGTCTGGTTTGGACCTCCCCTGGTGTTGGGAGTAGTGTTGCAAAAAGAAAGAAAGAATTGTTTTTCATTATTCTTTAAGACTTGGACAACATCGACTATGCTGGCATCCCTGGTTGCTTATTAGAAAGTTGATGAACCAGACCATTTGCAATCTACAACACTCACCGTCCCTCAATGGATGTGGACCAGTAACCATTTGTACAGTTTTGGTCTCCTTACTTAAGGAGGGAGTACAAATATATTGTCAGCTCGGAAAAGATTCTCATGAAGGCTGATGAAGGGATTATCTTATGAGGGAAGGTTGAGTTGGCAGAGCCTGCATGGTGACACAGTGGTTAGCACTGCTGCTTCACAGCATCAGGGACCTGGCTTCGATTCCCGGCTTGGGTGACTGAAACTAGAGCATCCTGGGGGAAACCCACGTCGACAGGGGGAGAAACTCTGCCAGCAGTTACCTAAGCGTGAATTCAAACCCAGATCCCTTGTGCAGCAGTGCTAACCACTGTGTCACCATGCCGTCGATGGGGATGAGGAGGAATTTCTCCTATTAGAGGGCTGTTCGTCTTTAGAAATCTCTCTGGCCGACAGCAAAGGAAGCTGGATGACTGAATATGATCAGGGCTGAGGTAAACAGATTGTTTCATTGAAAAGAAGGTGAAGGGAGTCAAGGAGGGAAAGGCTGGAAAGTGGAATTGAGGCCATAATCAGATCAGTTGTGGGGCAGGATCTTATGGGATCGCTGGTTGATCGGAATCCCCCCCCCCCATATTCCATGTACATTGTGTGTACACAGTATTCTGGGAGAAAACCACACAGAATGCTAGGAGATCGTGATGCCTGCGCAATGGCGCCCCTGGAACTCTGCAGCCGGCTTCACGGGTGAGCTGAGACTCCATCCCTCCATTCCCACCCCCTACTGGCAAGATTCACATTATGGCCTCTGTATTGTCCAGACTCCTGTAAATTACCATTACTCGCTTTGCTTAAATTAAAAACAATGTGAAAACTTCCCATTTTTCATGCATTTTACACTTGGAAGTTTTTTTAAGAGGATTCCACCTCGGATCTTATGAAATGACAAAGAGTTTCGAGGGGAAAAATGGTCGACTCCTGCTCCTATTACCTCTGGTCGTGTCATTGTGTGATCTAACAACTTACATTTAAAATTCTCATCTTTAGCTTTGAAATCACTGTGTTCATGTTGACTGTAACACTCTCCAACCCTACAACTCTCTAAAAACTCTGAATTCCTTCAATTCTGTTCTCTCATATATCCCTACATCTTTCTTTGTTCCATTGGTAGCCATGCCTTCAGCTCTCTCTATTCCCTCAACCCCTCTACCTCTCTTCTTCTTTAAGACATTCCTTAAAACCCATCTCTTCTATCAAGCACGGTGACACAGTAATTAGCATTGCTATCTCACGCTGCCAGAGCCCTGGCTTTGATTCCTGGCTTGGATCGCTGTCCGTGCGGAGTCTGCACATTCTCCCCATGTCTGCACCCATGAGTTAGTTCATAGAATTCATGCAGTGCAGAAGGAGACCATTCGGCCCATCGAGTTTGCACCAAATACAATCCCACCCAGTCCCTATCCATGCATTTACTCTGCTGGTCCCCCTCTTCCTAGGGAAGCGGGAATGGAAATGTTCCTATTGGTTGCCATAAAAAAGAACAATTTGCATTTATATAGCGGCAAAAGACTGCGGATGCTGGAATCTGAAACAAAAACAGGAGATCTGGGAAATCTCAGCAAGGTCTGACAACACCTAAGGGGAGAGAATAGAGCCAATGTTTCAAGTCAGGATGACCATTCCGTCAGGATCATTGTTCTAACTCAAAGCATTGGTTCTACTCTCTCTCCATAGATGCTGTCAGGCCTACTGAGATTTTCCAGCATTTTCTGTTTTTATTGCATTTGTTTAGCATCTTCCATAACCACCTGATGTTCCAAAGCCCATTGCCGTCAATGAATGATTTTTGAAGTGCAGTCACTGTTATAACGTGGGGAGCACGGCAGCCAATTTGTGCACAGCAAGCTCCCAGAGATAACAATATAATCGTTGCCAGATAATCTGCTTTTCTGATGTTGACTGAAGCGAAGTGTTGGCGCTGACCATGGGGATAACTCCCCTGATGTTTTTCGATCTTTGGGGTCTTTTACGTTCACCTGGCAATGCAAATGGGGCCTCAAGTTGAATCTCAAATAATGATGAGATGCCGTCCACCAAAAAGAGAGAGAATCTGGTGAATTAGTGCAATGACAATAATCTCTCCCCCAATGTCAACAAAACAAAGATGATAACATTGACTTCAGGAAGCATATTGGAGGACATATTCCTGTCAACATCAAGTGGAAAAGTGTGAGGTTAAATCACTTTGGAAGAAAGAATGGAGCATAGACTATTTTCTAAATGGGAAAATGATTAGAAAATCAGAAACACAAAGGGACTCGGGAGTCCTTGTTCAAGGTTCTCTTAAGGTCAAGTTAGGCAGTTGGCAATTTTAGCATTCATATTGAGAGGGCTAGAATACAAGAGCAGGGATGGACTTCTGAGGCTGTAAAAGGCTCTGGTCAGACCCCATTTGGAGAATTGTGAACAATTTTATGCCCGATATCTAAGGGAGCATTTGCTGGCTTGGAAAAGGTCCAGAGGAGGTTCACAAGAATGATTCCTGGAATGAAGAGATTGTCGTACGACAAACATTTGAGGACTCTGGGTCTGTACTTGTTAGAGCTTAGAAAGATGAGGGGGATCTTACTGAAACTTACAAGATATTGTGAGACCTGGATAGAGTGGACATAGACAGGATGCTTCCACTGGTAGGAGAAACTAGAAGCAGAAAGACCAAAGGGGTGATCCTTGAAAGCAGAGATGAGGGGGAATCCCTTCAGCCAGACAGTGGGAAATCTGTGGGACTCTTTGCTGCAGAAGGCTGTGGAGGCCAGGTCATTGAGTGTCTTTAAGACAAAGATAGATGGATTCTTGATTAATAAGGGGATCAGGGGTTATGGGGAAAAGGCAGAAGAATGGGGATGAGAAAAATATTAGCCATGATCGAATGCTAGAGCAGACTCGATGGGCCGAGTGGTCTGATTCTTCTCCTATGTCTTATGGTCTGATGGTCAAATGGGGATGAAGTGGAAATAGTTGAAAGCTTCAGGTTTCTAGGTGTCCAGATCACTAACAACCTGTCCTGGTCCCTCCACCCTGATGCTATAGTTAAGAAAGTCCACCAACTACTCCTTTCTTAGGAGACTAAGGAAGTTCGGCATGTCCGCTATGAGAGTTTTACAGGCACACCATAGAAAACATTCTTTCTGATTATATCACAGTTTAGTATGGCCCCTGCCCTGTCCAAGACCGCAAGATATTACAAAGGGCTGTGAACGTAACCCAGTCCATCTCGCAAACCAGCCTCCCATCCATTAACATTGTCTACATTTCTCAATGACTCAGAATAGCAGCCAGCATAATTAAGGATCCCATGCACCCTGGACATTCTCTCTTCCACCATCTATCTTTGGGAAAAAAGGATACAAAATCCTCAGATCACGCACTAACCAACTCAAGAACAGCTTCTTCCCTGCTGCTATCCAACTTTTGCATAGACTTACCTCATATTATGCTGATCTTTCTCTCCACCCAAGTTGTGGCTGTAACACTACATTCTGCACCCTTTCCTTTCCTTCTCTATGAATGGTATGCTTTGTTTGTATAGTGTGCAAAAAGCAATACTTTTCATTGCATACTAATACTAATACAATAAATCGAATCAACTAAAGCTATGGTACCTCAGACAGTCCTGGGGTGTCAGCCTGAGTCTTTGTGCTCAATGTCTTGACAGGGAACCTAGGTTCGAATCCCGGCTTGAGTCGCTGTTTGTGTGGAGTTTGCACATTCTCCCCGTGTCTGCATGGGTTTCCTCCGGATGCTCCAGCTTCCTCCCACAGTCTAAAAGGCATGCTAGTTAGATGCAATGTCCATGCGAAATATGCCCTCAATGTACCTGAACAGTAGTGGAGTGTAGCGATTTTCACGGTAACTTCATTGCAGTGTACACCTACTTGTGACATTAATAAATAAATTTTAAACTTCAATTCCCCCTTACCTATTATTGGGAATGAGAGAGATTGTTTTTCCTCTGTTGATGAATAGTACATTGCATGTTCTCCCCGTGCCTACGTGGGTTTCCTCCGAGTGCTCCAGTTCTTCCCCCAGTCTGAAAGACGTGCTGGTTAGGGTTCATTGGCCATGCTAAATTCTCCCTCAGTGTATCCAAACAGGTGCCAAAGTGTGGTGATTGGGGGATTTTCAGAGTAACTTCATTGCAGTGTTAACCTCAACCTACCTGTGACTAATAAATAAACTTTCCTGCATCCCTGGAATGTGGTTGCATCGAGTGAGTGGACAATGGAGTCAAACCTCAGAGAGCCGAACCTCAACGCTGAGGCAAAGCTGCTGCAACTCAATGCTAGATCGAGCTGTTAGGAAAAATGGCAGAGCAGTTTGTCTTTGTTATACCAATCATCGCGCTTCAGTGTAATCAGTTGGATGTGAAATGAGAAGGTGCTGTTTCAAATGCAAATATTTCTCTCTGGGCTTCTTTTCACCGACAAAATAACACAAAACTTCAACCGTATCTTTCAAGCTAAACAAAGTGCAACCTTCTCCCTGCTGTCTTCTTCTCCAGCATCTTGTACGTCAGCTGGCAGTGAGCTGCGAGGCAGCAGTGTCACTCTGAGGATTTCTTTCTGCGAGAGAGTTATTTGCCTGATCTAGTGACAGCCTTCACTTCAATGCCTCTGGTTCAGCTGGACTTCCCAGAGAATATCTTGTTGAGACCAACGCAGAATAAGTTTCTGCGCATCTATCGCTGCGTCAACATGACATCTTTACCCCGGCTTCCAAATCGGTAGCACGGATTTTCCTTTCTCCTTCTGCATCGAAGTTGAATCTGTCTGTACTATTCCTTGAACTTCAAGGTGCGTGTGGGGAAAGGGTCAGAGGAGATGCGCGAGGCAGGTTTTTTTTTACATGGAGGGTGGTGAATGTCTGGAACGCACTGCTTGAGGAGGTGGTGGGAACAGGTACAACGCTATCATTTAAGAGGGAACTGGATGAATTCAGGAATAGGCTGGGAATGGAAGGATATGGACTCTATAAGTTAGTATGGTTTTAGTTTAGGCAGATATCATGATCGGTTCAGGCTTGGAGAGCCAAAAAGTCTGTTCCTGCACTGTCCTGTTCTTTGTTCTTTCAATCTTTGCTTCATCTTGATTGGGCAACTTAATTTTCAAAGTTTCGGTTTAACTTTATTTATAGCTGTGACAAGTAGGTTTACATTCACACTGCGATGAAGTTACTGTGGAAATCCCCTAGTCACCACACTCCGGCGATTGTTCGGGTACACTGAGGGAGAATTTAGCACGGCCATTGCACCGAACCAGCGTGTCTTTCGTACTGTGGGAGGAAAGTGGAGCATCCAGAGGAAACCCACACAGACATGGGGAGAATTGGCAAACTCCACACAGCTGGGAGTTGAACCCAGGTCCTTGGTGCTGTGAGGCAGCAGTGCTAATCACTCTGCAGCCTAATTTCTGTGGACAAAGTTGGAGGGCATGGGGAAGGATTAAGTGCGCTTCTCCAATGAATGGTGGAGGGAAAGCTCCTGGGACTAAAAACATAAGAAATAGGAGCAGGAATAGGCTATCTATCCCTTCGAGCCTGCCCTGCCAATCAATAAGATCATGGCTGATCTGAAGTGGATCAGTTCCACTTTCCCGCTTTCTCCCCATAACCCTTAATTCCCTTGTCTATCAGAAATCTATCTACCCGTGACTTAAATATATTGAACGAAGTAGCCTCCACTACTTCAATGAGCAGAGAATTCCAGAGATTCACTACCCTCTGAGCCTCTGAGAGAAGAAGTTTCTCCTCAACTCTGTTCTAAACTGCCTCCCCCCTTATTTTGAAGCTGTGCCCTCTAGTTCTGCTATCCTTTCTAAGCGGGAAGAATCTCTCTACCTCTACCCTATCTAGCTCCTTCATTATCTTGTAAGTCTCTATAAGATCCCCTCTCAGTCTTCTAAACTCTAACGAGTACAGGCCTAGTTTATTCAATCTCTCTTCATAAGCTAACCCCCTCATCTCTGGTATCAGCCTGGTGAACATTCTCCGTACTCCCTCCAAGGCCACTATATCCTTTCACAAATAAGGGGACCAAAACTGCACACAGTACTCCAGTTGCGGCCTCACCAGTGCCCTGTACAGTTGCAGCAAGATCTCCCTGCTTTTATATTCTATCCCCCTCGCGATAAAGGCCAAAAAGGGTCAAGGACTATAGGGGGAAGGGGGGAATCAGGACATTGAATTTGGTGATCAGTCATGATCATAATGAACGGTGGAGCAGGCTTGAAGAATTGAATGGCCGACTCCTGCTGCTAGTTTTTATATTTTTAAATCCTCAGGTCCCAAAGTGAACAAAGCCGGCTGCTTATCGAACTGGTACGCCGTGCGTACCATCCGCAGTGATTCGCATAGGATGGTTCGAGTGTCTGCTGGCGATAGAGGCCATGATATTATTGCATGTGCAGTTGGAGTGCCCTCCGTTCCAGAGGAGAGAGAGGCTAATGACTACTCGCTGCTGGTCAGCAAGAACTTGCTCCATCTGCGAACCCTGCACTGAATCAAACTGAGTGCGACCGACCCATCACTCGCTGCCCATTGACACGGAGCTGCTGTTCGGGGTGATATTGCAACAAGTCTTGACACTAATACCGATCGGTAGTGAACTCAGCATACCCCTGACTCCAGAAGGACGAGAGGAACTTTGAAAGGCATTTTTTTTTTATTCACAAACACTCATCTTTGTTCCTGCGGCTGCAGGCCAGGCTTGGTGTCAAAGGATGAGCGAACATGCTAATTTGTCCTCTGGTGTCACCACTAGCTGCAGTTGCCCTGGATACCGACAGAACGTTCCATTCTACCCAGCAGAGCGTTAAAGGTCCTGAACTTTTCCGCTTCGGGTGTGGATAAAATGACAAGGACCTAACTGGCTCGGTAACGTCCTAGAGGCAGGAGGGCGAAGCAGCTGAGTAGGTGGCCAGAGAATAGTGCAGGAGAGAGGGCCACTGATTCCTGGCTCAATGGGATCAGCTCTGAGGGGGATGGGAGTTGTACAAGTCGGATGGATTGCACCTAAACAGACTTGGGACTGATTTCCTTAGAACATAGAACTTAGAACATTATAGCACAGAACAGGCCCTTCGGCCTTCGATGTTGCGCTGACCAATATAAAAAGCAATGCCCCTCCAAACTAAACCATTCCCTTCTCTTCCATATACTTATCAACTAACCTCTTAAACGCCACCAAACTTGGCGCATCTACAACTGCTGCAGGCAGGGCATTCCACTCCCGAACCACCCTTTGGGTAAAGAACCTACCTCTGATATCCGTCCTATAACTATCACCCCTTAATTTAAAGCTGTGTCCCCTCGTGCTAGCTTTCTCCATCCTAGGAAAAAGGCTATCACTGTCCACCCTATCTAAACCTCTAATCATCTTATATGTTTCAATAAGGTCCCCTCTTAGCCGCCTCCTTTCTAACGAAAACAACCTCAAATCCCTCAGCCTCTCCTCATAAGACCTGCCCTCCATACCAGGCAACATCCTGGTAAACCTCCTCTGTACCCTCTCCAATGCCTCCACATCTTTCTTATAATGTGGGGACCAGAACTGCACACAATACTCCAAGTGCGGCCGCACTAGAGTTTTGTACAGTTGCAACATGACGTTGCGGCTCCGAAATTCAATCCCCCTACCAATAAAAGCTAAGACTCCATATGCCTTCTTAACAACCTTCTCGACTTGACTGCCTACTTTCAGGGATCTATGCACATACACACCAAGATCCCTCTGTTCATCAACACTATTAAGAATCTTACCATTTGCCCTATACTCTACACATTTATTATTCTTGCCATAGTGCATTACCTCACACTTTTCCACATTAAACTTCATTTGCCACCTCTCGGCCCAGCTCTCCTTGTGGGATTAAAACTAGTTTGGTTGGAGGATTCGGACCAGAAGTATTAAAAAGGAACAGCAACATCCACAGAAGGACTTTCATTTTTTTAAATTCATTTACGGTGTCTCTGGATGGGCCAGTATTTATTGCCCATCCCTAATTGCTCTTGAACTGAAGCCATTCCAGAGGGCATTTAAGAGTCAACCACATTGCTGTGGATCTGGACACACATTTAGGCTAGACCAGGTAAGGATGGATTGGTAGCATAGTAGTTGGCACTGCTGCTTCACAGCTTGGGTCACTGTCTGTGTGAAGTTTGCACATTCTCCTCGTGTCAGCGTGGGTTTCCTCCGGGTGCTCCTGTTTCCTCCCACAGCCTAAGGATGCGTGGGTTAGGTTGATTGGCCATGCTAAAATTGCCCCTTAGTGTCCTGTGATGTGTAGGTTAAAAGGATTAGTGGGTAAATGTGTAGGGATATGGGGATAGGGCCTGGGTGGGATTGTGGTCAGTGCAGACTTGATGGGCCGAAGGGCCTGTTTCTGCACTGTAGGGTTCTATGTTCTATGTATTTTCTTCTCTAAACGACATTACTGAACCAGATGGATTTTTACAACAATCGACAATGGTTTCATAACCATCATTAGACCTTTATTTCAGATTTTTATTTAATTCAAATTTCATCATCTCCTACGGCGGGATTCAAATCAAGAACATAGAATGTTACCCTGGGTCTCTGGATTACTAATCCAGTGAAAATACCACTATGCCACCTCCTGCCCTGGGCGGGGGCGGGGGTTGGAGGTGAACAGATAGTTTATGTTTTTTTCATTAGTGTCATAAATAGGCTTATATTAACACTGCAATGATTTTACTGTAAAAATCCACCAGACACCGCACTCCGGCACCTGTTTGGGTACACTGCGGGAGAATTTATCATGACCAATCAATCTAACCCGCACACGCTCCGGACTGTGGGAGAAAACTGGAGCACCCGGAGGAAACACGCAAAAACAGGGAGAACATAGAAATTCCACACAGGGCAGTGTGGAATCGAACCTGGGTCCCTGTTGCAGTGAGACAGCAATGCTAGCCATTGTGCCACTGTGCCATGCCCTACAGTAAATGGCAGATCTTGTAAGAGTATTGATAGACAAAGGGATCTGGGTGTCTAGATACACAGGTCACTGCAAGTGGCAATGCAGGTGGAGAAGGTAGTTAAGAAAGTGTACGGCATGTTTACCTTCATTGGCTGGAGTACTGAGTTTAAAAATTGGGAAGTCATGTTGCAGCTTTATAGAATCTTAGTCAGGCCGCACTTAGTGTTCAATTCTGGTCGCCAGACTACCAGAAGGATGTGAAGGCTTTTGGAGAGGGTACAGAAAAGATTTACCAGGATGTTGCCTGGTATGGAGAGCATCAGCTATGAAGAGAGGTTGAAGAAACTTTGTTCTCACTGGAACAACAGAGATTGAGGGGTGACCCGATAGAAGTCTACAAGATTATGAGAGACAGTGGACAGAGTGGATAGTCAGAAGCTTTTTCCCAGGGTGGAAGAGTCAATTACTAGGGGGGCACATGTTTAAGGTGCGAGGGGCAGAGTTTAAAGGAGATGTATGAGGCAGATCTTTTATGCCCGGAACTCATTGCTGAGGGAGGTAGTGGAAGCAGATACGATAGTGACTTCTAAGGGATGTCTTGACAAATACATGAATAGGTTGGGAATAGAGGGATATGATTCCTGGAAGGGTAGGGAGTTTTAACTAAGTCGGGCAGCATGGCTGATGCAGGCTTGGAGGGTCAAAGGGCCTGTTTCTGTGCTGTAATTGTCTTTGTCCTTTATACATCGCACTAAAGCTGGAAATAGAAAGGATTCAGCATAAGTTGGGAAAGTAGGAGAGTCTAAATCTAGCGCCTATTCTTGAGCTGTACAGCTCCTTGTTTTTTGTTCTTTGCTTCTACCAACCTTTCAAGCAATGCATTCACATCGTAATTACTCACTGTACTAAAAACAAGTTTCCAAATCTCCACAATGGTATTTTTTTTTGCCAGTTATTTAAAGCCTTTAGTAACCTTTGATTAATGACCATCTTGGGGATGGGAATAATTTCTCCTTGTTTGATATCAAAACCCTTTATAATTTTAAATGTCTCTCTTAAAATCTCCCCTTAAACATTCTCTGTTCTAAGGAGAATAATCACAGTATTTTGTAATTAATCTGTTCTGGCTCAGGTGGTAGTTCCTTTGCCGAAGTAATACCAAAATCTCCGTTCTCACTCGAAGTGGGGTAGGCACAGAACAGAGGATTCTGCCTCAGAGTTGCTGTCTTTTGGATATGGTGTTGAACTGGGACCCGGTTCAATTCCCTGCTTGGGTCACTGTCTGTGTGGAGTCAGCACGTTCTCCCTGTGTCTGCATGGGTTTCCTCCAGGTGCTCTGGTTCCGTCCCACAGTCCAAGATGAGCCTGTTAGGTGGATTAGCCATGATAAACTCCCCTTAGTGTCAGGAGACCAGCTAGGGTAAATGCACGGGATTCTGGGGATAGTGCCTGGGTGGGATTGTGGTCGGTGCAGACTTGATGGGCCGAATGGCCTCTTTCTGCACTGTAGGGATTCTACGATTCTATGAGTCTAACTGAGACTCTCTGGCTGGAATTTTACTATCCTGCCTGCCATGGGAATCGGAGCAGGCGAGGGGCAGATTATGGAAAGGTCTGTTGACCTCAGGTGGGATTTTATGGTTTTGGAGTGAGCATGTTGTAAAATACTGCGCCCGCTTGTCTTCCCTCTCAGTTGATGAAATAGATCCCATAGTGCTCGATTAGGGTTAAGGTTAGGGTGAGAGCTAGCTTCAGAGCAGGTCAGTTTTTCCTGGTATGCTGGCTTACACTTATCCCTCAACAAACATGATATAAAAAAAACTATCAAGTTTTAATCACACCACTCTATGTGAAATTTGCTGTCCACAAACTGTCTATCATAAGATGGTGCTTACACTTCAAGAAAAAACTTCATAGGATGTACAGCATTTTGACATATCTAAAACTGTGCAACATGCTATCCAAATGCGAGATTTTTTTCTTCTTATTATAAGGTGACCTGGTGGCACTGCTGCCTCACAGCGCCAGAGATATCAGTTCAATTCTGTCCTTGGGGTGACTATCTGTTTGTGTGTTCTCCCCGTGTCAGCGCGGGTTTCCTCTGGGTGCTCCGGCTTCCTCCCAAAATTGTGCAGGTTAGGTGAATTAGAACATAGAACATAGAACATTACAGCGCAGAACAGGCCCTTCGGCCCTCGATGTTGCGCCGACCAATTATGAAAAAAGCAATGACCCTCCAAACTAAACCATTCCCTTCTCCTCCATAAACTTATCAACTAACCTCTTAAACGCCACCAAACTTGGCGCATCTACAACTGCCGCAGGCAGGGCATTCCACTCCCTAACCACCCTCTGGGTAAAGAACCTACCTCGTTCTTGGCCGTGCTAAATTCACAGAATCATAGAATCCCTACAGGGCAGAAGGAGGCCGTTCAACCTATCAAGTCTGCACCAACCACAATCCCACCCAGGCCCTATCCCCATACCCCCCATACATTTTACCCTGCTAGTCTCCCTGACACTAAGGGGCAATTTAGCATGGCCAATCAACCCAA
Source organism: Sphyrna mokarran (assembly GCA_024679065.1). Lineage (NCBI taxonomy): Eukaryota > Metazoa > Chordata > Chondrichthyes > Carcharhiniformes > Carcharhinidae > Sphyrna > Sphyrna mokarran. The sequence continues at coordinate 13,517,870 of JAGIQG010000006.1, forward strand.
CCAGCACATCTCTGGACTGTGGGAGGAAACTGGTGCATCTTGAGGAAACCCACGCAGACACGGGCAGAACATGTAGACTCCACACAGACAAGTGACCCGAGATTGGAATTGAACCCATGTCCTTGGCACTGTGAGGCAGCAATGCTCACCGCTGTGCCACCCTACTGGTCCCTTAATGTCTCAAGACGTGTAGATTTGGGGGTTTTGAGTGTAAATGCATGGATTATGGGAATGGTTTTGGGGGTATAGGCCTGAATCAGATGCTCTGCCTGAGAATCAGCACAGATTCTGTACTATATGTATTCTGTGATTCCATTTTAGTTATAAATGGAATCCTTGGAGAGTAGGCAGGGGGGAGTGGGTTGTGTTAAAGCTCTTATGGTGTTCATAAGAGACGATGGGGACTTTGACATTAATACTTAACTTGAAGGATTACACCTGAGGCAGTGCTGTACTCCCTCCCTGCTGTGGTGGAGTATCAGCTGAGATTACCTGCTCAGGGACTTGAACTTACAGCTTTGGAACATAAGAAATAGGATCACGTTCTCCACTGAGCCTGGTCCACCATTCAACAAGATCATGGTTAAACTGCAGCTCCACCTTCTCCTATACCCCCTGATTCCCCAAGAGGAGGCATGGACAAGTTAGACCGAAGGGCCTGTTTCCATGTTGTAAACCTCTATGACTCTATCTAGATAAGATATTCCAAAGATTCACTATGCTCCAACAAAAAAAATTTCTCCTCATCTCAGTTCAAAATGATCCTTATGTGTTCTAGATTCCCTAGACAGAGGAAACAATCTCTCAGTGCCCATTCTGTTAAATCCTTTCATAATTTTGTACATCTCAATGAGATTATCTGTCATTCTTCTAAACCGCAGAGAATATTGACCCATACTTAGACTCCTATCCTTGGTCAATACCCCTTATTCTCATGAGCAACGTTGTGATCCTTTACTGTACTACCTCCAGTTTGCACAGAACACCTTTCAGCTCTGACAAAGGGACTTTCAGACACCATATGTTAACTCCATTCGCTCTCCGCAGATGTTGTCTGACCTGCTGAGCTTCACGATGTGGAGATGCCAGCGTTGGAGTGGGGTAAACATAGTAAGAAGTCTCACAACACCAGGTTAAAGTCCAGCTTTTACTTATTAGTAAATGCCGCTAGCTTTCAGAGCAAAGGAGCAGTGCTCCAAAAGCTGGTGGCGCTTAGTATCAAATAAACCTGTTGGACTTTAACCTGGTGTTGTGATTTTTCTTACTGCTGAGTTTCTCCAGCATTTTCTGTTTTGGGTTCAGATTCCAGAGTCTGCAGTATTTTGCTTATATGCTTTCTTAAATATGGAGGCCAAAGCTGTGCAATGTCTTCCATGTGTTGTCTCACCAAAGCTTTGTTGCAAGAATATTGATCATGCAATTGATGTTGGCCTGTTAGAATCTGAACTCTCTGATTTAGGGCCAAATTGATGGGTCAATTAGGGAGGCGCTTGCTCTGTATTTAATCTGGCGTGTTAGTTCCTCTGGCAGTCCAAGTATAGACAGCTAACTGAAAGCACTCTAAATGCTGTTGTCGGACTTGTAAATAAAGGGATTTTGGTGAAGGGATTTCTGCCTCTGAGGGTTTATTACACAAGTCTTTGTTTATTCCTGTATTCTAACCCTCTTGCAATAAAGACTAGTAACCTCTCTAACTGCTTGCTGCACCTGCATTCTCACTTTCTGCATTCCTTGTGCAAGCGAATCCAGGTCTCTTTGAACAACAGCACTTATATTTTCACACCTTTTAAAAAATATTCACCTTCTCCCTTCTTCTGACCAAAGCAGATGACCTCACACTTTCCTCTCATTGTACTCCATCTGGTGACGCAGTGGTTAGCACTGCTGTCTCACAGTGCCACGGACCCTCAGTTCGATTCTGGCTTCAGTCACTGAGTATTCTCCCCATGACTATGCGGGTTTTCTCTGGGTGCTCCGGGTACCTCCCACAGTCCAAAGGTGCATTGGCCGTGCTAAATTCTCCCTCAGTGAACCCGAACAGGCGGCGGAGTGTGGTGACTGAGGGATATTCACAGTAACTTCATTACAGTGTTAATGTAACCCTACTTGGCGGTGGTGGTGGAAGCAGATTCGATAGGGTCTTTTAAGGGACTCTTGGATAAGTACATGGGACTTAGTAAGATAGAGTTGTTATAGATAAGCTTAGTAGGTAGGGATATATTCGGTGCAACTTGTGGGCTGAAGGGCCTGTTTGTGCTGTAGTTTTTCTATGTTCTATGTTGTATGGACTTGCGACAAAAGAAACTTCAGGGTTACTGAAGAGAGTACTACAAATTAAAGGAAGCAGACATTTTAAATTGAGATGTAGATCTCCCATCTTTGTGGGAGGTCTACATCTTGGCGATCATACGCAGCCAGACTGAATTGCATTGGTAAAAGAATTGGTGAAAGTAGCTAACTCTGAGGAGTCGAGTGACTCCATGCATCTGGAGTTCCCAGAGTTGAAAGGTCTTAATACTAGGGGGCAGGGGCAAATTTTTTACACAGAGAGTGGTAGATGTCTGCAACGTACTGCAAAGGGTGATGGAGGCAGATATGTTAGGGGCATTTAAGGGGTTTTTAGATAAGCACATGAATATGCCAGGGATAGAAGGATACGGACCAAGGGCAGGCTGAAGAGATTAGTTTAATTCGGCACCACATTTAGTACAACAGCTGTACTGTTCTATGTTTTATTGAGGATTATTTTTTACCTTTCTGATCCAGGCGTCCTATTTATGTCTAGCGAGAACAGGACCAGCTATGATGCTTCCTGCAGTCTAATAGCTGGCTCCACCCACCATCCAGCTCACTTTTGACTGTAACTCTTGAGGGCCAGGTGCGTGCGTATGACTGAGACTTGTGATTGTGTACCTCGACAAGACATCAAGAGAGGAGGGAAGGTAAGAAACCTTTGCACTGATCGTTTTGGAAAAAGGGGACAGAATGGGAAAAGTGGGAGTTGAGACAGAAGATTAGCTACAATGATACTGGATGGCAGAGCAGGTTTGAGGGGCCGTGTCATCTCCGACTCCCATTTTCCTTCTGTCTTTATGCTGTACTTACCTAGTCCAACAGAGGGAGCTACCAGATTGCAGACTGCAGGCTATTTTTAATAGGTCATCTCCTCGGCTAACAAGTGAGATAAATGATCCTGGGACCAAGTCTTAAGTGGGTGGTGAATTTGCCACCTCATTAATTCTTGGCAGTCGCTGCTTGGCGCCCACAGGACTTGGCATCCCTGTGGCTAATTTATGTTAATCATCGATAGGTCACTGGTTATCTTCCTCTATTCCTAATCTCCTCCAGTTAGTTCTGCGGCTGTGTTAAAGCAAACTCATTTAACCTCTCCCAGTCTTCTCCTTACTAATGACAGGCCTTTAAACCCCAATCTAGATTCCATTTAACTGTTACTTCTCGATTTACCTAGTCTTTCACGCTGCTCGGGTATGGTGGTGCAGTTGTTAGCACTGCTGCCTCACAGCACTAGGGGCCTGAGTTTGATTTCCAGCCTCGGGTCACTGTCTGTGTGGACTCTGCACATTCTCCCCGTGTCTGTGTGGGTTTCCTGCTTCAGTTTCTACCCACAGTCCAAAAGGTGTGCTGGTTAGATGGATTGGCCAGGCTAAATTGCCCTTTGATGTCAGGGGGACTAGCTAGGGTAAGCACATGGGTTTATGAGGATAGGACCTGGGTGGAATTGTGCTCAGTGCAGACTTGATGGGCTGAATGCCCTCCTTTTGCACTGTAGGATTCTAGATTCTGATTCTCTGTGCTTCAAACTCATTGAATTCCTGTTAAACCATTGCACTCGTTAATCTATATGTGTTTTTATAATGATACAAAAATAATTAATTATTCATAAGGAATGGTATAACTATATTTTAGGTTTATAGATTAAGATTGGGCAAATAACAACATTCATACAAGGGTATAATCTTGAAGGCATCAGTGACAGAGCTGACTGCTTTATGCTTTGCCAGAGAGGGTGATTTAGCTAATTGGGTTAGGAATTGGCTAGCAGGTAGAAGACAGAGGGTGGTGGTTGATGGGAGATATTCATCTTGGAGTACGGTGACAAGTGGTGTACCTCAGGGGTCTGTTTTGGGGCCCCTGCTGTTTGTAATTTTAATAAATGATCTGGATGAGGGTATTGAAGGATGGATTAGTAAATTTGCAGATGACACTAAAGTCGGTGGAGTGGTAGATAGTGAAGAGGGGTGTTATAGTTTGCAGAGGGACTTGGACAGTTGCAGAGCTGGGCCGAGAGGTGGCAAATGGAGTTTAATGTGGAAAAGTGTGAGGTAATGCACTATGGCAGAAATAATAAATGTGTAGAGTATAGGGCAAATGGTAGGATTCTTAGTAGTCTAGATGAACAGAGGGATCGTGGTGTGTATGTGCATAGATCCCTGAAAGTAGGCAGTCAGGTCGATAAGGTTGTTAGGAAGGCATATGGAGTCTTGGCTTTTATTGGTAGAGGGATTGAATTTCGGAGCCGCAACGTCATGTTGCAACTGTACAAAACTCTAGTGTGGCCGCACTTGGAGTATTGTGTGCAGTTCTGGTCCCCACATTATAAGAAAGATGTGGAGGCATTGGAGCGGGTACAGAGGAGGTTTACCAGGATGTTGCCTGGTATGGAGGGCAGGTCTTATGAGGAGAGGCTGAGGGATTTGAGGTTGTTTTCGTTAGAAAGGAGGAGGCTAAGAGTGGACCTGATCGAAACATATAAGATGATTAGAGGTTTAGATAGGGTGGACAGTGATAGCCTTTTTTCCTAGGATGGAAAAAGCTAGCACGAGGGGACACAGCTTTAAATTAAGGGGTGATAGTTATAGGACGGATATCAGAGGTAGGTTCTTTACCCAAATGGTGGTTCGGGAGTGGAATGCCCTGCCTGCAGCAGTTGTAGATGCGCCTAGTTTGGTGGCGTTTAAGAGGTTAGTTGATAAGTATATGGAAGAGAAGGGAATGGTTTAGTTTGGAGGGGCATTGCTTTTTATATTGGTTGGCGCAACATCGAAGGCCGAAGGGCCTGTTCTGTGCTGTAATGTTCTATGTTCTATGTTCTATAAGAACCCAAAAGTGAAACTAAAATTGGGATATATGACACACTTTCTTTCTAGTGATGCCATGCTGCAATCCCTTAATTGCATATTGCAACAGTTAGGGTACTGATTAGAAACTCCAATGTATCTGTATTTAAGAAATACTTAGATGGGCACATGAACAGAATGGGAATAGAGGGGTATAGAAAACTGATTTAAAATAGGGATCATGAGCCTTGGGAGTCCTTGGGAAGTGTGTAAATAGATGATGATATTGATGTACTTATTTTTATCCTACAGGTGCTTTGGTCCACCTTGTTGTCTAACGAGGGCATACACGTGATGGGTCGTGAGAGGGCTGCTCTTGGATTTTTTTCGAGAGTATCCTAGTGCTTCACGTCGTTAGTGTACGCTTGACCTGGACCATTTGATGGCAACACGACAGCTCAGTGACTATCGCTGTGCTGTGCAGATACATGGATTTGGGCCTGTGTCTGTGGGAGTTTGCGCATTCTCCCCGTGCTTGCGTGGGTTTTCTCCGGGTGCTCCGGTTTCCTCCCACATCCCCAAGATGTGCTCTTAGGCTAATTGGCAAAACAAATTCTCCCTAAATTGTCTCAAATTTGGTTTTTAATCCATAGATCTATAAATATGGACAGGGATTGCGTGTAGAAGTGGGAACATCGAGGTGGTGGGGTGGGCTCGTTGGGCCGAAGGGCCTATTTCCTGTGCTGTTTTGTTCTTTGTTCTTTGTTCTTTGTATGCTATGAAGCCTGACTAGACCTGAACAGTTGTTGTATTTTGGCATCAGCATGAGGCGGATAAGGTGCTTCACTTCAGATGTGATTCTGTTGACAAGTTAGGGAGCTTTTATCAAAACAAACTTTATTTTTAACAGTTTAAACAAACAAACAAATTACGTTTTACCAATTGAAGTAATTAAACATGTCAAGATGTAATTCTTAACTGTTAATCTATTTCTACCATTAGTTCCATTGGAGGGTGGCACGGTGACACAGTGGTTAGCACTGCTGCCTCATAGCAGCAGGGACCCAGATTCAAATCCAGCCTCAGGCCACTGTCCGAGCAGTTTCTGCACCATCTCCCTGTATCTGCATGGGTTTCCTTCAGGTGCCCTGGTTTCTCACCACATTCCAAAGATGTGTAGGTTAGATTGATTGGCCATGCTAAATTGCTCCTGAGTGTCAGGTGATTAGCAAGATAAATATGTGGGGTTAATGGGATAGGTAGGATTGTTAGCATAGAACATAGAACATAGAACAATACAGCACAAACAGGCCATTCGGCCCACGAGTTGCAGCGATCACATCCACCAATCCACAGACCTATCTATAACCCCCTATCCTATTCTTTTCCATATACTCATCCAGAAGTCTCTTAAAAGACCCCAGTGAGTTTGCCTCAACAACCTCTGACGGCAGTCGGTTCCATTCCCTCACCACCCTCTGAGTGAAAAACCTACCCCTGACATCTCCTTTGTATTTGCTTCCCTGCACCTTAAATCTGTGTCTTCTCGTAGTGACCATTTCAGCTCGGGGAAATAGTCTCTGAGAGTCCACCCTATCTATTCCTCTCAACATTTTATAAACCTCTATCAGGTCGCCTCTCAACCTACGTCTCTCCAGTGAGAAGAGTCCCAGCTCCCTCAACCTATCTTCATAAGCCTGCCTCCCAATCCAGGCAGCATCCTTGTAAATCTCCTCTGAACCCTCTCAATAGCCTCTTCATCCTTCCTATAATGAGGCGACCAGAACTGCGCACAATACTCCAACTGGGGTCTGACAAGAGTCTTATAGAGCTGCATCATTACCTCCTGACTCCTAAACTCTATTCCTTGATTAATGAAGGCCAGTACACCGTACGCCTTCTTGACCACTTCCTCCACCTGTGTGGCCGATTTAAGAGTCATATGGACCTGGACCCCGAGATCCTTCTGCTCTACAACACAGCTAAGACTCCTACCCCTTATATTGTGCTCCTTCATCCCAGTATTCCTGCCAGAATGGACCACTACACATTTATCTGCATTGAAGTCCATCTGCCACTTCTCCGCACAGTCTTGCATCCTGTCTATGTCCCGCTGCAACTTTTGGCATCCCTCCAGACCATGCAAACTCGATGGGCTGAATGGCCTCCTTCTGCATTGTAAGGACTTCTATGAATGCAAGCAATATTCGTAATAGACTTAAACTCCTCTTCAAAATCATTAGCTACACACAGGTTTACATGCTTATACATGGGCTGCCAGTCCTCAAACCTCCAGAACACAACAGGAGAGAAAGAGAAACTGATACCTTCACTTTTCTGTATATCTGATAGCCCTAAACAACAGTCTCCAAAGACAGAAGGACCAGCTAGAAAACTCTTTGCTTTTTCTTGTAAGCTTATCTCCTATCTGTAAGCACATGAATGTCTCTGCCAATCAATCTAATCAGAACCGTATTCTGAAACTCTGGCAGAAAACCCAAAATAAACAAAAATGCATTAATTTGAATTAGACTAAACACATCCCTGGCTAAAATTCATCATTAGTCTGCATTCTCAGCATATGAGCTATCTGGCGCAAACAAACCAGCACCATATCAAAGAGCTTAATTTTAAACATATCCTTTATAAGAAACATGATAATAATCTATTTGCTGAAAGCACAGTATCATCACACAACAATCTACATTGATTCGCAAAGTCTCAATTTGGAAATTCTTATCCACCTGTTCAAACTCCTCCAGGGCATCCCTACTCTCGTTAACTTTGCAATCTCTTCCAGCTATCCAACACACTGAGAACTCTCCGCCCCGAGGTTCTTTTCAATCTCCCATTTCCTTTGCTTTGCTGATGTGAATTGAACCTTTTCTACACAAAGCTTTGGAATTGCTTCCTCCTTGTCCACTTATTTTCAATAACGCCATTTAGGGAAGGAAATCTGCCATTCTTTTCTGGTCTGGCATACATTTCACTCCAGGTCCATAATGCTGGGATAACTCATACCTGCCATCTGAAATGGTCCTGGCAAATCATTCAGTTCTAGGGCAATTAGTAATGGGTGACCAATGCTGACCTTGTTGCTACAGTCCACATGCAGCCATGATGCAGTTAGAAGGGAGTTCCAGGACCTTGAGCCAGTGAAGGAATGATGATATAGTTCCAAGTCAAGATGATGTGAACCTTGGAGGGAAGTTGCTGGTGGTGGTGTTCCTATGTATCTGCTGATCTTGTCCTTCTTGGTGGTACAGGTTGTAAGTTTGAAACGAGCCTTGGTGAAGTCCTGCAGTGCATCTTGTAGATAGTGCATACCGCTGCCGCTGCGTGTCAGTGGGAGAGGTAGTGGAAGTGATGGTGAAGTCTTGCATGGTATTGAGTTTTAACTTTAAAGTTTATTTATTAGTGTCACAAGTAGGCTTATATTAACACTGCAATGAAGTTACTGTGAAAATCCCCAAAACGGAGGGAGAATTTAGCATGGCAAATGCATCTAACCAGTACGTGTTGTGGGAGGAAACCGGAACACCCAGAGGAAACTGAAGCAGGCACAGGGAGAACATGCAGACTCCACACAGACAGTGACCCAAGCCAGGAATTGAACTTGGATCCCTGGCACAATGAGTGCTAACCACTGTGCCATCATGTCACACAATCTCACTTTATGAGTATTGTTGGAGTCACACTCGCCAAGACAATTGCTCACTGCCCTGAATGCAGGTCACTTGTATCCAGAGTTTCACTATATTCCTCCTCAAAACTATTGTCTAAAGTGCATGCAGGGCTGATATCTTAGTTTTAAAATATTCATTCGAGGGATGTGAGTGTCGCTTGCCAGGCTAGAATTTATTGCCCATCCCTAATTGCCCTGAGAAGGTGGCGGTGAGCTGCCTTCTTGAACCGCTGCTGTCTCATGTCAGGAAGCTGAAAGATATGGGTGTGAGTCTCGCGGCAGTATCAGGTGTGTGAGGGTGAGCTAAAGCTATGGGTGTGAGGTATGAGATGTAGTTGATTGTTGGTCAGTGAATGATGAGGTGTATGATTCATTGAGCAGTGAGAGGCTCATCGGACACTTGATAAGATATAACATTGATGATTAACTTGCTGTGCATTGGCCATGCTAAATTCTCCCTGAGTGTACCCAAATAGGCGCCGGAGTGTGGCGACTAGAAGATTTTCGCAGTAACCTCATTGCAGTGTTAATGTGACACTAATAAATAAAGTTAAACTTGACCTTGACTGCTTGTGTGAGGTCATTGAACTTCTTTGCGGCACTGTCTCCAGGTCTGTAGAGCAAGAACCCTGAGCATTGATTGCTCTTTCACTATCTACTCCTATGCCTTTCCAAGAAAGTCTGCAGGGTCTCTTGGACCCATATGAATCGATGACATTGCTTCTCCATCTCCTGCACTAAGACATCCAATGCGATGGCAGAAAATCTTGCTGCCCACCATATTGTGTCATAACTAAATGCTCCCAGGAAAAGGTGACTGTAAGGGTGCTTAGAATCATAGAATCTCTACAGTACAGAAGAAGGTCAGTGGGCCATTGAGCCTGCACCAATAATAATCCCACCCTACTCTCATAATTCCATGTATTTACCCTGCTAATCCCCCTGACACTAACAGCAATTTAGCCCTTTAATACCCATGCCCTTTAATGGCCAATTAACCTAATGCATACATCTTTGATTGTGGGAGGAAATCGGGGCATTAGGAAGAAAGCTACGCAGATATGGGGAGAATATATAGACTCCGTACAGACAGTGACCCAAGGCCGGAATTGAACCCGGGTCCCTGGTGCTGTCAGGCAGCAATGCTAACCACTGTGCCACCACAATGTGCTTCCCCTTTAAGTGGCACAGGTCCACTTTAAATAGTGTGGGCTCACTTAATGTTGCACTAGTTCCTGCTCAAGTGTGCAGCCACTCAATAATGTGCAGAGAACAGCGCGGTGGCACAGTGATCAGCACTGCTGCCTCATAATGCCAGGGATCTTGGGTTACTGTCTGTGCAGAGACTGCACATTCTTCCCCCCTGTCTGTATAGGTTTCTCATGTCCCGAAGCGTGGTACATTGGGGAGACCATGCAGACACAATGACAGCGGATGAACGAACATCGCTCGACAATCATCAGGCAAAACTGTTCCTTTCCTCTTGGCGAACACCTCAGCCGTCATGGGCATTCAGCCTCCAACCTTCGGGTAAACGTTCTTCAAGGGAGTCTTCACGACGTACGACAGCGCAGAGTCGCTGAGCAGAGACTGATAGCCAAGTTCCGCACACATGAGGACGGTCTTAACAGGGATCTTGGCTTCATGTCACACTATGAACCCCCATGACTTGCCTGGGTTAGCAAAAAACCTCACTTACTGTGCTGTCTGGAGACAATGCACATCTCTTTAACCTGTGCTCAGTGCTCCTTCCACTTACATTGTTAGCCACTTTAAGACTTGGATAGCAGGTTAGGTGTAAAGATTCGCATTCTAATCAGTAATCTGTAAACTGTCTGTGCTGATATGTGTGCTGTTGGAGACCAGAACACCTCATTCGCCTGACAAAGGCCATAGAGCCGAAAGCTTATGAGTTTACTATCAAATAAATCGGTTGGATTTAAAACTGGTGTTGTCAGACTTCTTACTGTGTTTATCCCTGTTCCACGCCGACATCTCTACATCATGCATAGGTTTCCTCCGGGTGCTCCGGTTTCCTCCCACAATCCAAAATGTGCGGGTTAGGTTGATTGGCCGTGATAAGTTGTTCTTATTGTCGGGGATTAGCAGGGTAAATAGGGGAGGCAATGGCCTAGTGGTATTGCCGCTAGGCTATTAATGCAAAAAGCCAGCTAATGTTCTGGGGACCCAGATTTGAATCCCGCCATGGCAGATGGTGGCAATGAATTCAATAAAAAAATCTGGAATTAAGAATCTACTGATGACTGTGAAACCATTGTTGGAAAAACCCATCTGGTTCACTAATGTCCTTTTGGGGAGGAAATCTGCCATCTTTATCTAGTCTGGCCTACATGTGACTCCAGAGTCACAGCAGTGGGGTTAACTCTCAACTGCCCTCGGGCAACTAGGGATGGGCAATAAATGCTGGCCAGCCAGCGACGCCCATGTCCCATGAATGAATAAAAAAATTAAGTGGGGCTATAGGGATAGGGCCTGGGTAGTCCATGCAGTTTTAATGGGTCAAATGGTCTTCTTTTGCAATGTAAGGATTCTATGATTTTATGAACTCATTGCATGGAACAATCATTTAAACTGACGAAGCTTGTGCACTGCCTGTATCGGGAGCAATAAACATGGATAATCCCACTCTGCAATCCACGGCTCTGTTTTTGGGCCTTGTCAAAATTCCCCTCAAAGATGCCTTGTGACTTTAAGACAGAATGGCAGTCAGTATATTATTCAAAAGGTCATGATACTGAAGGATAAAGAAACAATTTGGAAAAGAATTATGGTATTCAGCTTGTCACACCAGCCTGATCTGTACTGACTTGACCTATTCAATTCCATTAAATACAGAGCTAATCCTGTGACATTATCATTGTCCCCTTTGAGACCCTGTAAGTTAGATATTTGTTATTCAATTTTATGCCAGTGAAAATTAATAAGGGAAATGTAGGATTCAGAGGCACAGTCTGTTGATATTAATTTGTGTTGAACGTAACAAGGGAATGGCAAGATGCCACAGTGGTTAGCGCTACTGCCTCGCTGTTCCAGGAACCCAGGTTCAATTCCGGTCTTGGATGACTGTCTGTGGGGAGTTTGCACATTCTCCCTGTGTCTGTGTGGGTTTCCTCTGAGTGCTCCGGTTTCCTCTCACACTTTAAACGTGCCACAGTGGTTAACACTGCTGCCTCATGGTGCCAGAGACCTGGGTTCAATTCCTGGCTTGGGTCACCATCTGTGTAGAGTTTGCACGTTCTGCATGGTTTTCCTCTGGGTGCTCCGGTTTCCTCCCATAGCCTGAAAGACATGCTGGTTAGGAGCATTGGCCATGCTAAATTCTCCCTCAGTGTACCTGAAAAGGCGCTGAAGTGTGGCAACTAGAGGATTTTGACAGCAACTTCTTTGCAGTGTTAATGTAAGCTGACTTGCGACACTGATAAATAAACTTCAAACTTTAAGATGCGTGGGTTTGGTGGATTAGCCATGCCAAATTGCCCCTTAGTGTCCAACAACGTGCAAGTGATGGGGGTTAGCGGGGTAAATACCTGAGGCTATGAAGTAGGGCCTAGGTAAGATGCTCTGTCAGAGAGTTGGTGCAGACTCAATGGGCTGAATGACCTCTCTTGCCACTGTAGGGATTCTATAACTCTTTGAACATCTCAAAGAGAGCAACAGTGCACCTCAAATATAAGGCAACAAAAACCTTGGAAAAGACCTCCAAAGATGTGCACGTTAGGTGGATTGGCCATGCTACATTGTCCCTTAGTGTCAGAGGGATTAGCAGGGTAAATGCATGCTGTTGCAAGGATAGGGCCTAGGTGGGATTGTTTTCAGTCCAGGCTCGATGGGCCGAACAGCTTCCTTCTGCACTGCAGGATTCTATGATTTTCTTCGTTCTTTGATGAAAAGTCCTTATTATCCAATATACGTGTAGGTTTAGTCGGAATAATGGGATAAATACATGCGGTTAACGGATAGAAACGGAGGCTGGGTGAGATGCTGAGTCAGTGGGCCGAAAGGCCTCCTTCTGCACTACAGGGATTCTATGATACCAGTGATGGAAGACATGCTGTTGAATAAACGTGTTATGTGATGCTTGAGACTCATGGATCAGAAGCAAAACACTGGCACTGGAATTCTAACGCCTTGCCTGCCATGGAACTGGAGCGGGAAAGGGGCTGACAACAGAAATGTCCATTGATTCCAATGGGAATTTCTGGTCCCACTTGAACGATGCTGTAAAATCCCGGCCTATGTATGGAACCACGCAAAGTAAAGCTTTGTGAAGAAAGATGGGAAGCAGGAAATAAGTGGCGATGTAATTCCGCTTCACATTTGCATTCTTGGGGAGTGTGGCTTTATCGGAGGAATGGTCTTTCGGATGAGATGTCGAACTGAGGTCCTGTCTGTCCACTGGGATGGACGTAAAATACAAATCCCCTCGCCACTGTTTTGGTGAAAACCAGGAGAGTTCTTTAAAAGAAAAATTCCATTGTAGATTTTGTGGGCAGTGTCTTGTGACGTGTACTAGCATGTGCGTACCTAGGAGCTGCCTGGATTAATGTTCTTTCAGTGTTCTGTTAAAACTAATGCGTTCTGCTTAATATTAGTAAATTGGCCGTGCCAAATTCTCCCTCAGTGTACCCGAATATGTGCCAGAGTGTGGTAGCTCAGGGATTTTCACAATAACTTTATTATAGTGTTACTGTAAGCCTACGTGTGACAACATTGAATAAATAAGTATATTGTTTGCCGTTGAGAAGGTAATGGTGAGCTGCCTTCCTGAACCCCAACAGTCCATGAGGTGTAGGTTGTAGCCAGTGGGCTATTGTCTAATTCAAAAATGGCTGCTCCCCTCCACCCCCTTAAAAGGCCACACAACTACAAAACTGTGCACTAATGGTGAGATTCTCAACCCCAACAGTGGTTAGCATTACTGCCTCACAGCATCACAGACCTGTATTCGATTCCCAGCTTGAGTCACTATCTGTGTGCAGTCTGCACATTCTCTCTGTGTCTGTGTGGGTTTCTTCCGGTTTCCCCTCACAGTCCGAAAGATGTGCTGGTTAGGAGCATTGGCCGTGCTAAATTCTCCCTCAGTGTACCCAAACAGGCACTAGAGTGTGGCGACTCGGGGAATTTCACAATAACTTCATCGCAGCGTTAATGTAAACCTACTTGTGACACTAATAACTAATCTTTAAACCTTGCTTGGACATGGCCTTCCAAACCTGACCTCCTGCATGTTCCCGGATCCCTCCAATTTGTTCATTATGGCACTAATGAACAAATAAACTTACTAATGAACAGTAATTAGCTGGCCCGTACCGGCAGCTAGAACGCCAACTGTGTGGGGCTAACCGACATCTATCTAACTCCTGTGCCGTTGTGATACGGGCAGGTCTGTCGTAAAGGATAGAATATGTTTCACTTCCTTGTCCTTTGTCAATGGCCCGATCCCTGGGCCTTCTCCGGGTAGGAGCTTCAGATGAGCGGGCCCATCGGCACGAATTCCATTCTGTAGTTAGCAGGTGGTGCTGTTTGTGTGGGCCGAGAGAGAGAGAAAGGGAGAGAGAGAGAGAGAGAGTTACAGCCCCTGCCAATTCTCCCTTCTGCCTGAAATAGTGCAGCATAATTTTCCAGCTGATGCTTCATTCATTCCGAGCTGGCTGCCAGATGGAGAGCTGCAAGCATCCGTCCGGGGTCCAATCAGCCCCTCCAGCCTTTTCTGCCGGCTTGATTCGATCTGGACGTCGACGTGGGTCTTCGCCCCATCTGTCCATTTTGGGCCTTGCCTCGGCCAACCGCACGCTTCCCCTTTGAGTCTCCGAGTTCCGCGGTCAAGCCCTCAGCCCAGGGCACGGCACAAAACGGGAAGTTTTTAAAGTTTGTTCGTTCGTGTCAAAAGTAGGCTTACATTAGCAAGGAGGCCAAAGATGCGTGGGTTAGGTCGATTGGCCATGCTAAATTGACCCTTAGTGCCAGGAGGATTAGCAGGGCAAACATGTGCTGCTGCGGGGATAGAGCCTGGGTGAGACTTGTGGTCAGTGCAGACTTGATGGGCCAAATGGCCTCCTTCTGCACTGTCGGGATTCTATGATTCACACCGCAATGAAGTGAAAATCCCCTAGCCACCACACTCCGGTGCCTGTTTGGGTACCCTGAGAATTTAGCCTGGCCAGTGCAGCTAACAAACATATCTTCAGGATTGGGAGAGGAAGCAGGGGCAGACATGGGGAAAATGTGCAGGCTCTGCACAACCAGAGACCCAAGCTGGGAATCGAACCCGAATCTCTGGTGCTGTGAAGCAACAATGCTAACCGCTGTGCCACCGTGCTCCCGTAACTGAGTGTCAACTTGTTGAGGATGCCTTCTTTGGGATGAGATTTCAAAGTGAGGCCCCTAACTTGCCCGATCAACAGGATATGAAAAATCTCATGGCATTAGTTTCTATCATCATTCTTCCTGGCGTCCTTGTTGATAGTTAGCACTCAATCAACGTCCCGTAACAGATTATACCAAAACACTGCGGATTCAGGAATTTGAAAGAAAAACAAGAATTGCTGGAAAATCTCAGCAGATCTGACAGTAACTTTGGAGAGAGGACAGAGCCAATGTTTCAAGATCCTTCAAGAATCACTCACACTCAAAATGTTGGCTCTAGTCTCACTCCATAGATGCTATCAGACCTGCTGAGACTTTCCAGCATTTCCTGTTTCTGTCCCAAAACAAGTTATTTGGTTGTTATCAGAGTGCTGCTAGTGGGATCTTGCTATGCACACATTGCTCCACACCATCTTCCCAATGGCTTAAAAATGCTTCCAAAATCCTCCCTAACAGCGACTATGAGTGTCTCCACATCACAGGGACAGAGCAAAGAAAATTACAGCATTGGAACAGGCCCTTCGGCCCTCCAAGCCTGCACTGACCATGCTGCTCGCCTGATCTAAAACGCCCTACCCTTCCAGGGACCATATCCTTCTATTTCCATCGTCTTCATGAATTTGTCAAGGCACCCCTTAAAAGTCATTATCGTACCTGCTTCCACTATCTCCCCCGGCAGCAAGTTACCCATCACCCTCTGTGTAAAAAACTTGTCTTGTACGTTTCCTTTAAACCTTGCCTCTTCCACCTTAAACCTGTGTTCCTAATAATTGACTCTTCCACCCTGGAAAAAAGCTTCTGACTATCCACTCTGTCCATGCTTCTCATAATCTTGTAGACTTCGATCAGGTGGATAAACCAAGTTTCTCCAAAATCTCCTCGTAGCTAATGCCCTCCATACCAGGCAACATCCTGTAAATCATTTTCTGTACCCTCTCCAAAGCCTCCTCATCCTGCTGGTAGTGTGGTGACCAGAATTGAATGCTATATTCCAAGTGTGGCCTAAGTAAGGTTCTATAAAGCTGCAACATGACTTGTCAATTTTTAAACTCAATGCCTCAGTGATTCAAAAAGACAGCACACTATCACCTTTTCAAGGTTAACTAGGAATGGGCAATAAGTTATTTTGTCATAAGATCCCTATAGTGCAGTAGGAGGCCATTCAGCCCATCATGACAGAATCGTATCCTGGCCCACCCCTCAATCTAACTCCCTAACTCTTGTACATTTACTGTGGCTACACATAACTTGCACATTTATGGACACAGACAGGCTATTTAGTACACTCAATCCATCTAACCAGCACATCTTTGGACTGTGGGAGGAAAGCAGAGCACTCAGAGATAACCCACGCGGACTCAGAGAGAACGTACAAACTCCACATGGACAATGACCCAAGCCAGGAATCAAACCTGGGTCCCTGGCACCCTGGAGCAGCAGTGCTAACCACTGAGCCACTGTGCCACCCCTGGTTTCAGCGTTGAGCCTGGCAGCGTGAATGATCATTTTCTCCATCGCTTTAAAACGTGAATCCTCAACCAGCCTTCGAAGCTCAGATTTATTTACAGCCTGTACACCTGAAATGATCTTTACCAAAAAGTGAGGCAGTGTAAATAGACAAAAAGAGAATCAACAGCTTGCTGAATCCTATTGGAATTTGATACTTACTGCAAAGCCCAACCATCACCTGGCACTATTCTTATGAAGTCAAGTGCCAATTAATTGAAGGACAATAATTTGATACTTCTGCAAATTAACGTCACCATAATTGAGTTCAGCCAGCTTGCTGCATTGATAGTGTCTTGACAGGGGAGTGAGGTGTGGGGGGGCTCTCCTTCTATCAGGCTATACCTGTTGACACAGATGGAGTTTAATCGTTATGAATGCCAGTGAACACACTGTTAGCATTAGTTGAAGCTCACAGGAATGTTAAAGTCAATGGTGCTATTTTATTTTGAGCAGGACAGCTCCATTCATTTATTCTTTTTCACCTGGAAGGAGATAAAATAATTAAAAAGGTTATCATCAATCTTGCTAACAGTGAATGGAAAACTAAATACACACACAGGCAGCACGGTGGCACAGTGGTTAGCACTGCTTCCTCATAGAGCCAGGAACCCGGGTTTAATTCCAGTTATGGGTGATTGTCTATATGGAGTTTGCATGTTCTCCCCGTATCTGCATGGGTTTCCTCAGGTGCTCCAGTTTTCTCCCATACTCCAAGATGTGCAGATTAGGTGGATTGACCGTGCTAAATTTCCCTTATTGTCCCAAGATGTGCAGATTAGGTGGATTGACCGTGCTAAATTTCCCTTATTGTCCCAAGATGTGCAGGTTAGGTGGATTGGCCGTGATACATTCTTCCTTACTATCCAAAAGATGTGCAGGTTAGATGGATTGGCCGTGATACATTCTTCCTTACTATCCAAAAGATGTGCAGGTTAGGTGGATTGGCCGTGATACATTCTTCCTTACTATCCAAAAGATGTGCAGGTTAGGTGGATTGGCCATGATACATTCTTCGTTATGATCCAAAAGATTTGAAGATTACGCTAAATTGCCTTTAATGTCTGAAAGGTGTGTAGGTTAAGTGATTGGCCATGGTAAATGAGTGGAGTTATGGGGATAGAAAGGAGGGGAGGGTTTGGGAGGGATGCTGTTTTGAAGAGTTGGTGCAGAGTCAATGGACCAAATGTATCTTTCTGCACTGTAGGGATTCTACAGTTCTAGGAACTAATCCAGTAATAGAAACATAGAAAATAGGTGCAGGAATAGGCTATTCAGCCCTTCACCCCTAAATGATAGCTGATCATGCAATTTCAGTATCCCACTCCTGTTTTTTCTCCATATCCCCTTATTCCTTTTAGTCACAAGGGCCACGTCTAGCTCCCTCTTGAACATATCTAACAAATTGGCCCCAACAGTTTTCTGTGCTGGAGGATTCCACAGGTCCACAACTCTCTGAGTGAAGACGTTTTTCCTTTCTCAGTCCTGAATAGCTTACCCCTTATTCTTCGACCTTAGTTCCACACTTCCTCAATATTGGACGTGCTACTGGGGCTTGATGGCCTACGTTGTAAGGAGAGGCTAGATAGACTGGGACTTCTTTCTCTGGAGTGTAGAAGGCTGAGGGGTGAGTTTACAGTGGTCTATAAAATAATGTGAGGCATAAGTAAGGTCACCATCTTTTCCCAAAGGTAGAGGAGTCTAAAGTCAGAGGGCATAGGTTTAAGGTGAGAGAGAAGAGATATAAAAGGGTCCAAAGGGATAATTTTTTCACTCAGAGGGTGGTGAGGGTATGGAATGAACTGCCAGAAGTAGTAGTAGAAACAGGAATGATCTTGTCTTTTAAAAAGACTGTTACATGGGCAAGATGGGTACACAAGGATATGGGCCAAACACGGGCAATTGGAACTAGCATAGTAATAAAAACTGGGCGGTGTGGACAAGTTGGGCCAAAGGGCCTGTTTCCATACTGCTGACTCTATGACTCCATGACTCTATCGGGAACATTCTTCCCAATAAAAATTACAGGAGATAGAAATTAGATAAGAAAGCAGTCATGCTCTGTCCCTCATTGTTTCTTTTTTGCATCTCTTATGGAAGGGATCACAAGTGATCAAAAATTATTATTATTTTTTCTTTACTATCTGAAAAATTCCAAAATGTCATCAGATATCACTATGATGAAATTGGAATATTTCAACAATAAATAAACAATATGTGTACAGATATATTAAAGAGAATTGTTGTGTTTCTACAGAATCTTTCACAACCTGAGGACATTCCAAAGTGTTTTACAAGCCAGTTAAGTATGTCTGAAGTGCAGTTGTTGCTGTAATATAGGAAATACGATAGCTAATATACAGACAACACACTCCTGTAAACAGCAGTGCTATGATCGTGTAGAATTACTTCAAAATTATAGCACCAAAATCCAACCCCAGCCAGTTTAGTCAGTGATCCTGCTGTCCTTGAGTCATCTTCCATCCCATTGTTCATTCCTCGTTGTCAAACTCTGCTCTTATCTAGGGCCAGGCCAGGCTCTTCCCAGGATGACGTTGAACTTACCATCTTCCTGTTGGGAAATTGAAATGCTGCCAGTCAAACCAAGTTGCTGCTGCTCATCCTGCTTTTCACATCCCTTCATGGCCTTCTCCCTCCCCTATCTCCGTGACTTTCTTAGCTCTCTCAGACCTCTCTGCGAATTCCTCCAATTCTGGCCTCCTGCCCGTTCCCGAGTCCCTCAGTTTCATCAGAAGTGGCCACCCAAGCTCTGGAATTTGCTCCCTCAATCCCTCCATTCTCTCCTCCTTTTATGACCCAATTCCACGCTTTCACCACCTTCTGGGTGAAGAAATTTCTCCTCATCTCTGTTCTAAAATGTTTACGTGCTGGTTAGGTGCATTGGCCTCAATCCCTCCACTCTCTCCTCCTTTAATGACCCTCCTTAAAACCTGCCTCTTTGTCCAAGCCGTTGGTCACCTGTTCGAATATCTCTTTCAGAATACTGCGGGGACGGACTCACATCTTGATTCCCCAAAACCTGTCCATCATTGACAAGGAGCTTACAGAATATTGAAAGGCCTAGACAGAGTGGACATGGAGAGGATGTTTCTACTAGTGGGAGAGACTAGAACTCGAAGGCACAAACTCAGAGTGAAGAACTCTTCTTTCAAACTGAGATGAGGATGAATTTCTTCTGCCAGAGGATGAATCTGTGGAACTGATTGCTATTGAGGGTTGTGGAGGCAAGGTCACTGAGTGTCTTTAAGACACAGATAAATTTTATAAATGATCTGGATGAGGGTATTGAAGGATGGATTAGTAAATTTGCAGATGACACTAAAGTCGGTGGAGTGGTAGATAGTGAAGAGGGGTGTTATAGTTTGCAGAGGGACTTGGACAAGTTGCAGAGCTGGGCCGAGAGGTGGCAAATGGAGTTTAATGTGGAAAAGTGTGAGGTAATGCACTATGGCAGAAATAATAAATGTGTAGAGTATAGGGCAAATGGTAGGATTCTTAGTAGTCTAGATGAACAGAGGGATCTTGGTGTGTATGTGCATAGATCCCTGAAAGTAGGCAGTCAGGTCGAGAAGGTTGTTAAGAAGGCATATGGAGTCTTGGCTTTTATTGGTAGGGGGATTGAATTTCGGAGCCGCAACGTCATGTTGCAACTGTACAAAACTCTAGTGCGGCCGCACTTGGAGTATTGTGTGCAGTTCTGGTCCCCGCATTATAAGAAAGATGTGGAGGCATTGGAGAGGGTACAGAGGAGGTTTACCAGGATGTTGCCTGGTATGGAGGGCAGGTCTTATGAGGAGAGGCTGAGGGATTTGAGGTTGTTTTCGTTAGAAAGGAGGCGGCTAAGAGGGGACCTGATCGAAACATATAAGATGATTAGAGGTTTAGATAGGGTGGACAGTGATAGCCTTTTTCCTAGGATGGAAAAAGCTAGCACGAGGGGACACAGCTTTAAATTAAGGGGTGATAGTTATAGGACGGATATCAGAGGTAGGTTCTTTACCCAAAGGGTGGTTCGGGAGTGGAATGCCCTGCCTGCAGCAGTTGTAGATGCGCCAAGTTTGGTGGCGTTTAAGAGGTTAGTTGATAAGTATATGGAAGAGAAGGGAATGGTTTAGTTTGGAGGGGCATTGCTTTTTATATTGGTCGGCGCAACATCGAAGGCCGAAGGGCCTGTTCTGTGCTGTAATGTTCTAAGTTCTATAAATAGGTTTGTGATTAATAAGGGGATTAGGAGTTCTAGGGAAAAGACAGGACAATGAGGACGACAATCATATCAGCCATGATTGAATGGCGGAGCAAACTCAATGGGCTGAATGGCCCAATTCTGCTGCTATGTCCCATGGTCTAAGGTCTAAGATACAAGTCAGGAGTGTGATGGAATACTCCCCACTTGCCTACATGGATGCTGCTCCAACAGTGCACAAGAAGCTTGACACTATCCTGTACAAAATAGCCCACTTGATTGGTACCACATCTACAAACATTCAATCCCTGCACCACCAATGCTCAGCAGCACAGTGTATACTATCTACAAGATGCACTGCAGCAATTCATCAAAGATTCTTAGACAGCACCTTCTAAACCCACGATCACTTCCATCTAGAAGGACAATAGCTGCAGATAAACGGGAACACCAACACCTGCAAGTTCCCTCCAAGCTACTCACCATCCTGATTTGGAAATACATGTTCCTTTGTAGTCGCTGGGTCAAAATCCGGAATTCTTTCCTGAACAGCATTGTTAACCTACAGAGCATGGACTGCAGTGATTCAAGAAAGCAGCTCAACTCTATCTCATCCACGGTAACTAGGGATGGGCAATAAATGCTGGCTAGCCAACACTGGTCATGTCCTACGAATGAATAAAACAAAATGTGGCACAATGTCAAATATTTGCCCATTTATCCTCGGGACGGCGACACAGTGGCACAGTGGTTATCACTGCTGCCTCACAGTACCAGGGACCTGAGTTCGATTCCCAGCTGTCTGTGTGGAGTCTGCACATTCTCCCTGTTTCTGCGTGGGTTTCCTCCGGGTGCTCCCATTTCCTCCCACTGTCCAAAGAAGGGTTAGGTAGACTGGCATGCTAAATTGCCCCTTAGCACCAGGGGTTTAGCAAGGTAACTAAGTAGGGTTATGGGGATAGGACCTGGATGGATTGTGTAGACTCGAGGGGCCGAATGGCCTCCTCCTGCACTGTAGAGATTCTATAAGAGGAGTGTATGTAATAGTTCGGTGCTCACTTCAAAACAAGTTGGCGGCCACCAGTTGAAGAATTGTTTTTTGTGCTAACGAAGCCAGCCTCGGTTCCATCACCCTGGCAGCTGAATCCAGCAGTTCTGGGACCAGTCGGAATCATGTGGGCTTTGATTGTGGAGATCAGGCTGCTGGATAATTACACACAATTAGATGGGAACAGATCGCACTGTGCACTTAATCTTCATTTGCCTGCTAAACAATCCAATTTCAGCATTACAGCTGCAGTGCCTATCGTGGTAAATTATTATTTATGATAGAGAAGTAAAAGCTGATTATTGGTCTTAATTCTTTTTTAAGCGAAGCATTTTTTTTTTGTTTTGAATCATCACCAGAAATGAGGCAGGCGCTAAATTTGTTTGCCAGGCCTGAGTGCTCAGCCAGGTCCCTCTCGGCTGCTGTTGTAGAATAGGTAGATAGTGTCTCTACTGTGATTTAGAACATAGAACATAGAAAAACTATACCACAAACAGGCTCTTCAGCTCACAAGTTGCATCGATCATATCTCTACCTATTAAGCTTACCTATAACCCTCTATCATATTAAGTCCCATGTACTTATCCAAAAGTCTCTTAAAAGACCCTATCAAACCTGCCTCCACTACCCCTGACATCTCCTCTGTACCTTCTCCCCAGCACCTTAAATCTGTGTCCGCTTGAGTGGCAGAGATTGAGGGAAGCCTTTTAATCTATAAAATTATGAGAGGGTCATTTCAGTCCTGGCGAAAAGCCTCTGAGAATCCACTCAATCAATACCTCTCAACGTCTTATACACCTCTCATTCTTTGTCTCTCCAAGGAGAAAAGATCGAGCTCTCTCTCAACCTATCCTCATAAGGCATGCCACCCAATCCAGGCAACATCCTGGTAAATCTCCTCTGCACCCTTTCAATGGCTTTCACATCCTTCTTGTGAATTGTCCTTGTTCACGAGGGGGGATTGTGGACATTCACTTTCACGACTTCCAATCACATGTTTGGCCTCTGTCGGAGTGTTGCCCCAGTTTTGCAGAGAGTGCGGAAGAGGTTTACCAACATACTGCCTGGATTAGATGGTATGAGATATAAAGAGAGGCTGGACAAACTAGGGTTGTTTTCTCTGGAGTGGTGGAGGCTGAGGAGAGCCCTGATAGAAATCTATAAAATTATGCAAGGCATAGATAGGGTTGACAATCAGAATCTTCTTCCCACAGTTGCAATGTCTAATATTAAGGAGTATGCACTTCAGATGACGGGGAGACGTGAGGGCCAAGTTTTTTTTTTACACCAAGTGGGAAATGTCTAGAAGTGCTGTCAGGGGTGATAGTGGCGGCAGATACAATATGGGCATTTAAGGGGCTTTTAGATAAGCACATAAACATGTAACGAATAGATGGATATGGACAAAGAGCAGGTAGAAGGGATTAGCTTAATTTGGCGTCATGTTCAACATAACATCATGGGCCGTTGGGTCTGTCCCTGTGTTGTACTGTTCTATGCTCTATGTTGTGGGTTCTGCTTACATGAGAACGTCCTCAACTGGGATCTTGGGTTCATGTCACACTCTCTATGACTTGCCTGGGCTTGCAAAATCTCATTAACTGTCTTGGCTTGAGACAATTCACACCTCTTTAGCTTGTACTTAATCCTCTCTCCACTGGCATTGTCTGTATCTGTAAAGACTTGATTACCTGTCAAGACTTGCATCACAACCATGATCTTGTAATTGAGCTTGTGTGTCTATATGTGCCCTGTTTGTGTACTATCAAATAAACTGGTTGGACTTAACCCTGGTGTTGTAAGACTTCTTACTGTGTTTACCTAACTCCCACTCATCTGATGAAGAAGCAACACTCCAAAGCTCATGCTACCTTGTGAGACTTCTCACTATGTTATGGGAATCACATTTTAGAGAGTTGGAGAGAGTGCAGAAAAGGTTGACAAGAATGGTTCCAGAGATGAGGAACTGTATTTCTGAAGATAGATTGGAGAAGTGTTCCTGGAGGACTTGGAGAAACTTTGATAGGAGTGTCAACAACATGAGGAGTCAGAAGTCAGGCAGAGTCCTTAGGGAGAAACTGTTTCCATTGGCGAAAAGGTTGAGAATGAATGGGCATGGATTCAATGTGTTGGCAGAAGTAAAGGCAATATGAGAAAACTTTCCAATTCAGCGAGTGGGTAGGGTCTGGTATGCCTTGTGCTGACAGCACAGTGGGAACGTGTTGTTCAAAGAAGCTTAGACTGTTACCTGAAAAGAAAGAACGTGCAGGGTTGTGGGGAAAGACGGGGAAGTGAGTCTTGACGAATTGTTCATTTAGAGACTCGATGGGCTGAATGGCCTCTGCACTGTGACGATTCTGTGATGTAGCAAAATAGAAGATGTCCCCGTGTAGGTAGACAAAATAAACTGACAAACACACAGGTGAAGTAACAGAAAATAGGTATTTGGTAGCACAGGACTTGCTCATTGCTGAAAAAAGAGACACATTGAAGATTTTCATCTTTGGCTCATCAAGATACTCTGCAAGAATACAGTTATAAGGGGAAAACAATGTCATTCATTCATTCATGGGACATGGGAATATTTTGCCCATTCTGAATTGCCCTTAAGGGGGAAGTTAAGATGTCTGGATGAAGAAATTTCTCCTCACCTCTTTACCCCTTTATCCTCAAACGTGCTGCTTAGGTGCATTGGCCGTGTTAAATTTTCCCTCGGTGCACTTGAACAGGTGCTGGAGTGCGACAACAAAGGGATTTTCACAGTAACTTCATTGCAGTGTTCAGGTAAGCCTACTTGTGACAATCGTCGATGAAATCAACTCTCTTTCCATTGATATTGTCCAAGCTGTGTTTTTCAGCATTTCCTCTTTTTGTTCAGCACAATCTAATCTTGGTCCACAAACTCCCTCTAAGTCACTTTCCTCATGCTACTTTTTCTCCTCAAGCCAGCCCTCCAACTCGAATATAAAAGCAGATTGCACGGTGATTAATTGCAGCCTGCCTCTTTGTGTTTGCTGCTCATTTTTCATGTGTGTGAATTAGGTGTAAATTGGCTATTGTTAATTGTTTATTGTAGCTAATTGGTAAGTGTACTGGCAGGTAACATGCAGATCATTGGTAATACAGAGGAAAACAACTGGGCTGGATTGGCATAGATAACATCTGGCTCCGGGAGCTTGGAAGCTCATTAAACTGTGAAGAGTGTGGCAGTCCTAGTGTGAGACATGCAAGGATAGCACTGAATGAGTTGTCACTCTTTAACCATGGTGTAAATTGTCTATGAGTTCAGCAGAGGACTGAGAGACACTCTTCCTGGAGTTCAGGGAGGGCAGTTTACCATGAGTTCTTCAAGCATTGTCTCCCAAACCTGCAGCTTCCAGTCCTGAGAAAGCCGAAGGTGTCAAAGCTGTGGATCCATTAAACCTCTGAGGTTCCAACGAGTTACATACCATCCTGACATGGTAGGAAATCTCACAACACCAAGTTAAAGTCCAACAGATTTATTTGGTGTCGTGTCCAGCACAGTACAGGCCCTTTGGCCCTCGATGTTGTGCCAAACTATGTCCGAACCCAAGATCAAGCTATCCCACTCCCTATCATTCTGGTGTGCTCCATGCGCCTATCCAATAAAGTTCCTCAAGTGTCCGACTTCACTATCATAGTAGGCAGTGCATTTCACACCCCAACCATTCTCTGAGTGAAGAATCTACCTCGGACATCCCTTCTATATCTCCCACCATGAACCTTATAATCATACCCCCTAGTAGAGGCTACATCCACCCAAGGAAATAGTCTCTGAATGTCCACTCTGTTTATCCCCCTCAGCATCTTATAAACCTCTGTTAAGTCACCTCTCATCCTTCTCCACTCTAACCAGCACGTTTTTCAGACTGTGGGAGGAAACCAGAGGACCTGAAGGATATCCATGAAGACATGGGGAGAATGTGCAGACTCTGTACAGACAAGTGACCCAAACCGGGAATGGAACCCGTGTCTCTGGTGCTGTGAGGCAGCAGTGCGAACAATTGTGACACCACTTACTACTGGCGAGTAAATCAGAGGCCCAGACTAATTTTCTGAGAACATCGGTTCAAATTCAGTTAAAAAAATCTGTGTTCTAAAGTTAGTCTCAGTAATAGTGACTATGACATCCACAATTGATCATTGTAATAAGGATCAAGTATGCAAGCCTTCTACCCAGTCTGGCCTACATCAGATTCCAGACCCATTGCAACATAGTGAACTCTTTTAACTAGCCACTGAAATGGCCAACACCTGCATCTCTACCTCAATCCAACACTGCAGCTTAGCCAAAAGGCCGCGGTGGCCTTGAAAAATGGCATCAGGTAAAGCTTCGGTTTAACCTCATTGCTATCCCGATCCTTTCCTCTACGTTAACTCCGACCTAAACACCATTGCAGTGGTCAGCACACCCCCAGTGTACTGGGCTAACCTCGTTCCAAGCCCGATCACAGTTTCACCCTTCTTGAAGGTGTAATTTTTTTTTTAGCACAAGACTTTGGGCTTAGTTGCTGATGACCAGAATTGGATTGAAGATGTTGCATTAAAACCACCAGCGACCTTCCAACTGATTGAACGCAACTTTTGTGGAGCTGTACATGTGGGGTCCATTCAGCCACTTGCACTGAAAGTAACTAGAGTTGGACAGTCCAGAGTCCAAGGGAGAAGGTGTGCAGATCTCCAACATGGTGCTGGAGGTCCAAGTGGAAGAAGCTACTAGAGGAAGAGGGGATGTCCCATACCCACAGTTGTGAAGGAGTCCAATAAATCTCACTTGTCCCTCTCTCCTGCAGCAGCTAGTGTTGTTCTATCTACCTTGTTCTCCTCCCATTCCTCTCGCAGATCAGACCTGCTAGCTAAGGTGACCATGCTTCAACCTGCCCTTTTCTGCTGGCAACTCCTACAAACTGACCAATGGCACAGCACTTAATCTCATTAAGTCATAAATCCTCAGAGAATTTTGGGAATGAACATGACTACATTTCCCAGGAAGGTCCCTGATGTTCTTGAAACAGTAGCAGGGAAACAATAAAACTCAATCTACCTTTAATGAGACAGAAGAGAAAATGCTGGAAAATTTCATGTAAAATGCCCACAGCATTTTCTCTTTTGGTTTCAGATTCCAGCATCCACAGTAATTTGCTTTTCTCTTTAACAAGCAGTGGCAACCTTGTGGAGTTACCTGTTTATATACCAAATTGGCTGATTTTTGTTCGGGAAGGATATTAGAGTCATAGAGTCATACAACACAGGAAAGATCTTTCAGCCCATCGAGTCTGCACTGACAATAGAATTCCTCCAATACAGAAGGAGGCCATTTGGCCCATCGAGTCTGCACCGACTACAGTCCCATCCAGGCCCGATTCCCATTGCCCAGGTGTTTACCCTGTCAATTCCCTGACACGAGGGTCAATTTGTCATGGTCAATCAAATTAACCTCATATCTTTGGAGAGTGGGAGGAAACTGGAGCACCTAGAGGAAACCCAGACAGACACAGGGAGAACGTGCAGTGTCTACACACACAGTGACCGAGGCCGGAATTGAACCCATGTAAAACAGCAGCCCGTGCAAACACCTTAATGGCATTGCCATCAAATCAACCCTAATGCAATCTGCAATCCTTTTAAATATATAACAGTTGGTCATCTTGTAGACTTTTTATTGAACAGATTTACCCAACTTGTTAGTAAGTTGCTTGCAATCTCGGGGAAATTATTGAAAATAGAGCTTATCCTTAAACCTATTCAATCATCTTTTCTAAAAGTAATGGCTGGTATGGTGGAGAAGTGGTTAGCGCTGCTGCCTTACAGCACCAGGGATGTGGGCTCAATTTGCATATTCTCCCCATGTCTGCATGGATTTCGTCAGAATGCTTTGATTTCCTCCCACCCTCCAAAGATTCACTGGTTAGGTGGATTGGCTGTGCTAATTTCTCCTGTAGTGTCCTATGATGTACAGGTTAGAAGGATTAATGAGGTAAATACATGGAGTTATGGGGATAGTAATAGTAAGATGCTCTGTTGAAGTCAGTACAGATTCGATGGGCCAAATGACTTCCATGTGTAGGGATTCTATGAGTAACAATGTTATGAAAATTACATTAATGATGGAAGAGGCTAATTATTATTCAGAATTTACAAGCAATGCAATCGAACATTTTATTTCATTCTTTACTCGTCGTAATGGATTCAACTTAACTCACCCACTCACTCACTCATTCACTCACTCACAGAGGGTGGAATGATCCCATGCCACGGGAGTTGTAGTGGGCAGGACACAGACCATAGAAAGAAAGGTCCATTAA
Organism: Sphyrna mokarran; assembly: GCA_024679065.1. Taxonomy (NCBI): domain Eukaryota; kingdom Metazoa; phylum Chordata; class Chondrichthyes; order Carcharhiniformes; family Carcharhinidae; genus Sphyrna; species Sphyrna mokarran. The sequence goes on from JAGIQG010000006.1 coordinate 13,546,104, forward strand.
CTCAGAAGAAATTTTCTGGGCTTGGGATGAGAGTAGCCAGAAAAACCCAGCCATAGACTCACTCGCTCGCTCACTCACTCAGTCACTCATTCATTTACTCACTCATACACTTATACTTGCTTACTCACTTGCTCATTCACTCACTCACTCACTCGCACACTCTCCCATTCAGTCCTCATTCACTCACTCACACATACACTTACACTTGCTCACTCACTCACGCACTCACTCACCTATTCGTTCACTCATTTGCTCACTCGCTCATTCGCTCACTCACTCATTCACTCGCTCACTCATTCACTCGCTCACTCATTCGCTCGCTCACTCATTCACTCGCTCACTCATTCACTCGCTCACTTACCCATTCATTCACTCATTCACTCACTCACCCATTCATTCACTCATTCACTCGCTCACTTACCCATTCATTCACTCATTCACTCACTCACTTACTCACTCACATGGACTCACTCACTGCCTATCCGGGACTGGAAGAGTTGGATACCTTTCTCAATCATCTCATAGAAACTTATAAACTTCTAATAGGGTTAAACAGGGTAGATTCAGGAAGAATGTTCCCAATGGTGGGGAGAGTCCAGAGCTAGGGATCATAATTTGAGGGTAAGAGGTAGACATTTTAGAACTGAGGTGAGGAGATATTTCTTCACCCAGAGGTTGGTGAATGTGTAGAATTCACAATCACAGAATGTAAATGAGGTCAAAATGTCATCTGATTTCAAGAAGAAATTAGATAGCGCTCCTGGAGACAAAGAAATCACAGGAAATGGAGGAGGAAGGACAGGATCAGAATATTGAATTTGATGATCAGCCATGATCAAAATAAAGGGCCAAATGACCTACTCCTGCTTCTAATTTCTATGTTTGGAATATTATTAATTGGAGTTCAAAGCCCAGTTAGGCTTTGCCTATCAACTGACTGCTTAACAGTTCAGAGAAGCTGGATTTATTTTCAGTTAGACAGTTATCTCTGACTGATTTCTGTTATGCTGAGATTTATGTATTTCCTTTGAGATTGTCTAGTGTTCGAATGTTTGTTCTAAGTGGATTGACTGGGCTGCTATCAATCAAAGCTCTGTTGTTTTTCTTGGATTGTGATTCAGGTGCCAGAATTAACTATGAGCCTCTTTTGAAATTTACATTAATTACACTTGGCGAGGCACGGTAGCAGTGGCTAGATCCAGGGACCCAGGGTGCGATTCTGGCCTCGGGTGACTGTCTGTGTGAAGCTTGCCTGTTCTCCCCATGTCTGTGTGGGTTTCATAGAACATAGAACGTTACAGCACAGAACAGGCCCTTCGGCCTTCGATGTTGTGCCGACCAAAATAAAAAGCAATGCCCCCCCAAACTAAACCATTCCCTTCTCTTCCATATACTTATCAATTAACCTCTTAAACGCCACCAAACTTGGCGCATCTACAACAGCTGCAGGCAGGGCATTCCACTCCTAATCACTCTTTGAGTAAAGAACCTACCTCTGATATCCGTCCTATAACTCATACCCCTTAATTTAAAGCTGTGTCCCCTCCGGGTGCTTCAGTTTCCTCCCACATTCTAAAGATGTGCAGGTTAGGTGAATGTTAAATTGTCCCTTGATGTCCCAAGGTGGAGGTTCGATGGAGTAACCACGGTAAATGTGTGGTGTTGTGAGGTGAGGGTGGAGCAGAGGGTCTGGGTGAGATGATGTGTCAGAGATGGGCCAAAGGGCCTCCTTCTGTGCTGTAAGGATTCTATTCTATTCTCTATATGCACCATCAATCTTTCGCTCACTGGATTTGAACTTCCAATGTGAAATCCACTAAAGACTTGACCTGAATTTGAAGATGCTGAAGATGACTGCATCACATTGTAGTTACGGTCTCACCTTAGAAAGGTAGCGAGATTTTAATCATACTGATTTCATGAAAATCTCTTGTATCTGTGAGCCTAAAGGCTGGGGCATTTTCACAATGATATCTAAGAAGATTTGACTGAATCCAGTCACGGTTCATTGGCAGATTACAATCTGCCAATGAACCGGGCAAAGTATTGGAGAGAATTATTAGGGATAGGATTTATAGTTATTTAGAGAGAAATGAATTGATTGGGATAGTCAGCATGGTTTTGTGAAGGGTAGGTCATGCCTTACTAACCTTATTGAGTTTTTTTGAAAAAGTGACCAAAGAGGTGGATGGGGGTAAGGCAGTTGATGTGGTATATATGGACTTTAGTAAGGCGTTCGATAAGGTGGCCCATGGAAGCCTTCTGCAGAAAATGCAGATGTATGGGATAGAGGGTGATTTAGCTAATTGGATTAGGAATTGGCTAGCAGATAGAAGACAGAGGGTGATGGTTGATGGAAGTTATTCATCATGGAGTTCGGTTACAAGTGGTGTACCTCAGGGATCTGTTTTGGGGCCCCTGCTGTTTGTAATTTTTTATAAATGATCTGGATGAGGGTATTGAAGGATGGATTAGTGAATTTGCGGATGACACCAAAGTCAGAGGAGTGGTAGATAGTGAAGAGGGGTGTTATAGTTTGCAGAGAGACTTGGACAAGTTGCAGAGCTGGGCCGAGAGGTGGCCAATGGAGTTTAATGTGGAAAAGTGTGAGGTAATGCACTTTGGCAGGAATAATAAATGTGTAGAGTATAGGGCTAATGGTAGGATTCTTAATAGTATTGACGAACAGAGGGATCTTGGTGTATTTGTGCATAGATCCCTGAAAGTAGGCAGTCAAGTCGATAAGGTTGTTAAGAAGGCATACGGATTCTTAGCTTTTATTGGTAGGGGGATTGAATTTCGGAGCCGCAACGTCATGTTGCAACTGTACAAAACTCTAGTGCGGCCGCACTTGGAGTATTGTGTGTAGTTCTGGTCCCCACATTATAAGGAAGATGTGGAGGCATTGGAGAAGGTACAGAGGAGGTTTACCAGGATGTTGCCTGGTATGGAGGGCAGGTCTTATGAAGAGAGGCTGAGAGATTTGAGGTTGTTTTTGTTAGAAAGAAGGCGGCTAAGAGAGACCTTATTGAAACATATAAGATGATTAGAGGTTTAGATAGGGTGGACAGTGATAGCCTTTTTCCTAGGATGGAGAAAGCTAGCACGAGGGGACACAGCTTTTAATTAAGGGGTGATAGTTATAGGACGGATATCAGAGGCAGGTTCTTTACCCAAAGGGTGGTTCGGGAGTGGAATGCCCTGCCTGCAGCAGTTGTAGATGCGCCAAGTTTGGTGGCGTTTAAGAGGTTAGTTGATAAGTTTATGGAAAAGAAGGGAATGGTTTAGTTTGGAGGGGCATTGCTTTTTTCATAATTGGTCGGCGCAACATCGAAGGCCGAAGGGCCTGTTCTGCACTGTAATGTTCTATGTTCTATGTTCTATGTTCTAATGGTGACTTCTAAGGGGCATCTGGATAATAAATGAATTTGATTTGATTTATTATTGTCACATGTATTAGGATACAGTAAAAAGTATTATTTCTTGTGTACTCTACAGACAAAACATACTGTTCATGGAGAAGGAAAGGAGAGAGTGCAGAATGTAGTGTTACAGTCATAGCTAGGGTGTAGAGAAAGATCAACTTAATGCGTGGTAGGTTCATTCAAAAGTCTGACAACAGCAGGGAAGAATTTGGATGGGAACAGAAGGATATGGTGCCCGAAAGGGTAGGAGGTTTTAGTTCAGTCAGTTGGCATGGTCGGTGCAGGCTTGGAGGGCCAAAAGGCCTGTTCCTGTGCTGTAATTTTTTTTGTCCTTTGTTCTATTACAGCTTACTCACCAGTATCGTATATGGGCTCCTCCTGAGCTCCTGCAGACCTCAGCCTTGGTTCAAATAGAACACAAGATCTGCATCCTGGGAGTCAGTGAAAGTGACTACTCTTGAGATGAAGATAGCACTTGACCCCAAGTAAAACCAAAGTCAATGGGAATCAAGGGAGGAGCTCTTCACTGGTTACAATCATACCAAGCACAAAGGATAATGGTTGAGATCCTTGGAGCCAAATCAGTTTACCTCCACAGGACATCACTGTTTCTCAGGACAACATCCATGGCCCAATTATCTTTAGCTCCTTCATCAATGGTCTTTTCACTATCACAGGTGAAGCTTTTTTATGATGATTTTGTCCAAGAACGCAAGAAACTACAAAGGATCCTGAACAAAGCCCAGTCCATCATTCAGACCAACCTCTAACAAATGATCATCTGGACTCAAAACATCAGCTCTTTTCTCTCCTTACAGATGCTGCCAGACTTGCTGAGATTATCCAGCATTTTCTCTTTTGAACTCAATATGCCCATTGATTCTGTCTACACTTCTCACTGCCTAGGAAAAGCAGCCAACATAATCAAAGACCCCAAGCACCCTGGATATTCTCTCTTCCACTGTCTTCTGTCAGGAAAAGGGTATAAAAGTCTGGGGTCACGTGCCAACCAACTCAAGAACAAGTTCTTCCCTGCTGCCATCATACTTTTGAATGGACCTACCTCATATTACGTTGATCTTTCTCTACATCCTTTAGCACCACAGAACATCATGTTCCTCAGGAGAACATCCATGACCCAACTATCTTCAGCTCCTTCATCAATGGTGTCCTCATTATCACAGGTAGAGCTATTTTATGATGTTTTTATAGTGGTCAACACCATTTGTGATCCCTGAGATAATAAATCAGTCCATGTCCAGATACACTAAGACAAGGATAACATCTAGGCATGAGCTGTTAGATGCATCATTTCTGGTTGTATCACAGCTTGGTATGGCTCCTGCTCCTCCCAAGATCACAAAACTTTAACACTCTACACCCTCTCCTTTCCTTCTCTATGTAAAGTATGCTTTATTTGCATAGTTATTAAGAAACATGAATTTCACTGTACACTAATACATGTGACAATAATAAATCAAATTAAATGACAAGTGACGTCTTTCCCATACAATGACCATCTCCCACATTAGAGGCCATTAAAGAACATAACTACCTCCCTTTGACATTTTTTGGCAATCCTATTACAAAGCCCCACCACAGGACTGACATCCTGAGAGGCGACATTAGAATCCCCACAGAACAGAAGGAGGCCATTTGGCTCATCGACCCTGCATTAATAACAATCCCACTCAGGCCCTATCCTTGTAACTTCACATAAGCCCTGTTAGTTTTCCTTGCATTAATAGTAAGTTAGCATGGCCTATCCATCTAACCTGCACATCTTTAGAGTGTGGGAGGAAACTGGAGCATCAGGAGGAGACCCATGCAGACCTGGGGAGAATGTGCAAACTCCACACAGTGACCCAAGCTGGGAATCGAACCCGGGACTCTGGCGCTGTGAAGCTGCAGTGCTAACCATAGTGCCACCACAACCAGGAGTTAATTGGCACTAACCGCATAAATGCTGTGGCCATTAGAGCAGATCATTGGTTGGATATTGTGCTGTGAGTAACTCATCTCCTGACACCCCAAACAATTTCCATCAACTACATTGTGAAAGTCAGGAGTGTGATGACATTCTCTTCATTTACCTGGATAAGTGCAGCTCTAGGAATACTCAAGAAGTCCATAAGATGTAGGAGCAGAGATTGGCCAATTAGCCCATCGAGTCTGCTCCACCATTCAATGGGGTTGTGACTGACTGATGACAATCGAATCCACTTTCCCGTCTTATCCTCGTAACACTTAATTCCCTTACTGATTGAAAATCTGTCTATCTCAGCCTTCAACATACTTAGTCACCCAGCCTCTATAGTTCTCTGCGGTGCAGAATTCCACAGATTCACTACCCTCTGAGAGAAGAAATTCCTCCTCATCTCTGTCTTAAATGGGTGACCTCCTTACTGAGATTATGCTCTCTAGTGCTAGATTCTCCCATAAAAGGAAACAACCTCTCAGCATCTGCCCCTGTCAATCCCCGGAGAATCCTAAATGTCTCAATAAGGTCACCTCTCATTCTTCTAAACTCCAGTGAGTTCACACTCAACCTACTCAATCTCGCCTTATAAGAAATCCCTCCGTAGCTGGGAAAAAAAAGGATCATCCCCTATCTTCTCTTCCCAGGGACCCAGAAGTCCAGTCTCCAGGCTTAGACTGAGGCGTGACACTGCAGTACCTCTTCCAGCCACTGCAGCACTGTGCCTGGAGGGTCTGAAGAGCTGTGGACCAATCTGAGTGGCTGAAAGCTCTCCTAGGCAAGACATCCGTCCAAGTGCTGATAGAAGACCCACCTGTTGCCAATCGCAGATCAATTAAGCGTAAAATGGCAATGGGCCTGTTGGAGATGGCAGAGATGTGTTGGAAATGACAGGGATGTGTTTGCGTCCAACTCTCAGGATGACGGTGTGCACCATCTTGAAAAGTCAGACACAGGTTCCTGACGCAAGAATGTTGAATGAGCCTTTTTCTTGTTACAAGCTTGAGATTTTTTCTCCTTCATCATCACAAAATTATTTTTAGATACCTTTATCCTTCTTCTAAAACCTCTGCATCAGATCCACCATCTTCTGTTGTCATCTGTGCAAATAGGCAATCCTACTTGTTTTGATTTGATTTATTATTGTCTTATGTATTAGTACACAGTGAAAAGTATTGTTTCTTGAACATTACACAGACAAAGCATACTATTCATAGAAAAGGAAAGGAAAGTATGCAGAATGTACTGTTACAGTCAAAGCTAGGGTGTAGGGAAAGATCAAGTAAGTGCGAGGTAGGTTCATTCAAAAGTCTGATGGCAGCAGGGAAGGAGCTGTTCTTGAGCCGATTGGTACGTGACCTCAGAGTTTTGTATCTTTTTCCCAATGGAAAAAGGTGGAAGAGAGACTGTCCAAAGTGCATGGTGTCCTTGAATATGCTGGCTGCTTTGCCTAGTCAGCAGAAAGTGTAGGCAGTCAATGGATGGGAGGCTGGTTTGAGCGATGGATTGGGCTACATTCATGACCTTTTGTAGTTCCTTGCAGTCTTGGGCAAAGCAGGAGCCATACCAAGCTGTGATACAACCAGAAAGAATGCTGTCTATGGTGCATCTGCAAAAGTTGGTGAGAGTCGTAGCTGAATTTCCTTAGTCTTATGAGGAAGTAGAGGCTTTGATGGACTTTCTTAACTATAGTGTCGGCATTGACAGGGCAGGTTGTTGGTGATCTGGTCACCTAAAAACTTGAAGCTCTCGACCATTTCTATTTCATTCCAGTTGATATAAACATGTTCTCCACTACGCTTCCTGAAGTTGATGATAATCTTCATATTGTTGACATTGAGGAAGAGATTATTGTTGCCGCACCAGTTCACCACACTCTCTATATCATTCCTGTAGTCTGTCACGTCATTGTTTGAGATGCGGCCGTAAGTGCCCGTGTGAGATTGTGGTCAGTGCAGACTCGATGGTCCGAACGACCTCCTTCTGCACCATAGGGATTCTACGATTCTGTTAAATGTGCCTTTGATCTTCTCTTCTCACTGGAGAATTTACCAGCCCCGGGGATTGTGTAGTTTCAATTGAATTTCTGAGAGGTCCGGCATAAATCCTAATTTGACACGATTTAGTGCATAACTAAGGGATGGCTGATGCGAGGAAGTGAGAAACTGGCCATTCTCCTGAGGCTGAAGCTCAGTGACATTGGCCGGGGCAGGGTAGAGAAAGCGTCACAGTGCGCTGAGCCACAAAATGATAACGTCACTTTTAACGTCGACACGGGGCACACAAAATATCTTGATGGTCATGAGATTGAGGGGATAAACGACTGTGTTGCTTTGCCTGTTTAACAGTAATGGGAAATGCTTGAGTCTGTTTGGTAATTGAGCTAACCCGCCGACGTAAGTTATTCTTGATTAGCATTTATTCACTGCTACCCCTGCATAGCCTAATCATTATACAATTCATGCTTCAGAAAAATAGAATTAATGGTTTTGAATCACCTCATAAAAGTATTTTCCAATTAAATCTTATTTGTGTCTGAAAATTGCAAGAGATTACCATCATTCATTATCAGACATTATGCTTCCAACTCAGTATTGCACTGGTCCCCCCACCCCTACTGTGCAACATAGGGAAGCTCAGTTATCAATTTAGGCGCATTTATTGAATCTACTTCATGTCTTTCAATTGATTCCTTTCTGTCTGTTGAGGACATCTGGGTAGTAACATTTATTTGATGTACTGCTTTCATCGTAAACTACTTAAATTGGCACACATTTTCTTTTTCATGCGCATATATTTGCCAGTCTGGATTTAGACCTGGAAGAAGATCAAGAGAGGGAATGTTTAACCTAAGAACAATCTTCAATAAGTATCTCACAGTAAAGAAGAAGGCAGCCTTGAATACGCTTCAAACACAATGAAAAGGTCAACCGATTGTGTTTAAATGATGCGTCGCTGAAAGGTGACATTGACAGTAAAGATGTGAGATTTAGCCTGACCCTACATCAGGACCACATGGTGAGCATTAGACTACAGCATAGATAGATTCTTGATTAATAAGGTGATCAGTGGTTGTGGAGAAAAGGCAGGAGGATGGGGATGAGAAAAATATCAGCCTGATTGAATGGCAGAGCAGACTCGATGGGCCGAGTGGCCTAGTTCTGCTCCTGGGTCTTATGGTTTTATAGAGCATGGAGAGGCAGGAATGTTTCAAGTGAAGAAAGGAGTAGAACCAGCCAAGCATTGTCGCCAAAAATATAAAATCTGTGGAAAGAGGACTTAGTCAGAGAATTGAATGCACTTCCAGGGCTAAAGATTGGAGGCAACAACATAATAAACTTGTGCTACACTGATGACACAGCGCTATTCACCCTTGAGTAAAGATTATTGGTGGAAGTGGGAACGTTAAAATGGTGGCACGGGCTCGTTGGGCCGAAGGGCCTGTTTCCCGTGCTATGTTGTTCTTTGATCTTTGTTCTCACAGAATCAGAAGAGGCCCAACAAAATATCAAGTAAAATCTTAGAAAATGGATTGAGAATGAACACCGTAAGGCAAAATTAATTGTAGTTGGGAGGAATAGAATAGAATAGAATCCTTATAGTGCAGAAGGAGGCCATTTGGCCCATCAACTCTGCATTGACCATAATTCCACCCAGGTCTTATCCCCATAACCCCATGCATTTACCCCAACTAGTCCACCTAACACTAAGGGGCAATTTAGCATCGTTAGTGTAGAAGGAGGCCATTTGGCCCATCGACTCTGCACTAACCGCAATCCCAACCAGTCCCTGTCCCCATTACACCATGCATTTAACCTAGCTAATCCCCCTGACACTAGGGTCAATTTACCATGACCAATCCACATAACCTGCACTTCCTTGCGGAAAATCAGAGCACCCGGAGGAAATGCATACAGACACAGGGAGAACGTGTAAAATTGTGGAGACAAAAGTCGGAGGTAGAAGAAGGATTGGAATGAGGCACTCACTGAGTGTTAAAATGGACGGGTGTGGGCTTGTAAGGCCGAAGGGCCTGTTTCCTGTGCTGTGTTGTTCTTTGTTCCACACGGGGGCAGTGACCCAAGCTGGGAATCGAACTCAGGAGCCTGGCACTGTGAGGCAGCAATGCTAACCACTGTGCCACCGTGCCATCCTTCCACTTGGTGGATAGTCAGATGCTCTTTCCTAGGGTAGAAAAGTCAAGTCCTAGGGGCCAGGTTTAAGGTGCACGGGGAAAAGGAGGAGATGTGCAAGTCAACTTTTTTTACACAGAGGGTGGTAAATGTCTAGAATGTACTGACTGGGGAGGTAGCATTTAAGGGGCAATGAGATGAATACATGAATAGGATGAGAATGGAAAGGTACAAACTCCGAAAGTGCGTATGGTTTTAATTTAAGTAGGCATCATGATCAGTGCAGAGGGCCGAAGGGCCTGTTTCTGTCCTGTTTTTTGTTCTTTATTTTTCTACTTGGTCTATGGAAAAGCTTCTATAATGTTCTCTTTTTTTTTCTGAGGTGCACATCTTTCTAGTCCGGCTTCAGCTGGTTTTTTTTTTGTTTGAATCTTTAGGATACTGTTCTGGGTTCATCATTTAAAATGTCAGCTTTCTTATCACCACTGACGTGATGTCTTTTAGAAGTCACCACGACTGTCAACCATGTTGTAATATGGTGCTGTTACTGCAGCCTCAATTGTGAGGAGCTTGAGACTCAGGCCTTTGAAGGTGAACTGATTATTGTTAATCTTTAACTATTTACTTTCATGTGCAGTATCATTTCTGCATGCAGGTGGACTTTCAGAGTGTTAGCTCTCCAAGTTCTCCAAGTGGGAAGTGTGTAAATAGATGATGATATTGATGTACTTGTTTTCATCCTACAGGTGCTTAGGTCCACCTTGTTGTCTAACGAGGGGCATACACGCGATGGGTCGTGAGAGGGCTGCTCTTGGATTTTTTTCGAGAATATCCTACTTCTTCACATCGTTAGTGTATGCTTGACCTGGACCATCTGATGGGCAACACGACAGCTCAGTGACTATCGTTGTGCTGTGCAGATACATGGATTTGGGCCTGTGTCTGTGGGAGTTTGCGCATTCTCCCCGTGCTTGCGTGGGTTTTCTCCGGGTGCTCCGGTTTCCTCCCACATCCCAAAGATGTGCTCTTAGGCTAATTGGCAAAACAAATTCTCCCTAAATTGTCTCAAATTTGGTTTTTAATCCATAGATCTATAAACATGGACAGGGATCGCGGGTAGAGGTGGGAACATTGGGGTGACGGCGCGGGCTCGTTGGGCTGAAGGGCCTGTTTCCCGTGCTGTTTTGTTCTTCGTTCTTTGTTCATTATCATTGTGCCATCCGTGAACCCTTTGAAAGAAGTTGTCAGGATTCTCTGCCTCTCTGAAAGCTATGTTGTAGAGATGCCGGCGTTGGACTGGGGTAAACACAGTAAGGAGTCTGAAACACCAGGTTTAAATTCAACCGATTTATTTGATAGTAAACTCACTAGTTTTCGACCCTCTGGTCTTCTGTTTGAGACCAGAACACCTCATTCATCTGATGAAGGCAAGAGGGTCAAAAGTTAGTGAGTTTACTATCAAATAAATTGGTTGGATTTAAACCTGGTGTTGTCAAACGTCTTACTCTCCGAAAGCTATGCAGGTATCTTCTAACCAACCACAAACTGGTTAAACTATTGGCGGCTCAGTGGCACAGCGATTAGCACTGCTGCCTCGCAGCAAAGGGGACCCAGGTTCAATTATTGGCTAGGGTCACTGTCTGTGTAGAGTCTGCACATTCTCTCTGTGTCTGCATGGATTTCCCCCTGATGCTCTAGTTTCCTCTGTGAAAAACTGGCTGGTTAGATTCATTGGCCAAGCTAAATTCAGTGTATACGAATATTGCAGCGTGGTGACAAGGGGATTTTCACAGTAACTTCATTGCAGTGTTCATGCAAGCCGACTTGTGACGCTAATAAACTTTAAAACAAAACCTTAACCAGGCCCTGATGTCAGTGCAATGTAATTACACCAGCGAGATGCCTTTGCCAGTCTGTGGGGGTCACAACCTGCTTCTTCAAGCTGGGAACTTTAATAGTAGTGACTCAATTTAAGTCAGGCACAATATACTCAGGGAGAACCTCATTCCGCTTACCCCTCGGAGTGAATCTCTGGAACGCACTGAATGAGATATTTGTCTTCTGTGGGAGATTGACACTGAAAGGTGTCACTTGTTAGGGGAACAATACCGTGGGCTGCATTACATCAAGATGTAAATCTGCGACCTTTTTATTGGATCCAGTGTGTAATTGCACCCAAATAAGGAAAGTCCACCCTGATGGCTGTCTGCATCTGTCAGCCTGTCTGTTACAAGCTTCTGTCACAGGAGAAATGTATCATTGCCACTGGCTGTGTCTCATCAGGAGTGATGTTTTGGTGATTTATGAAGACAGTGTTGATCAATACTGAGAACATAGCTGGCTTTAAGTACAGCTTGACAGAGATTCTGCTCAACAAAGACAAACAGTTTAGGATTTCCTCAGGACAGGATAATCTTAGGATGACAGAGATGGATGCTTTTCCAACACCTGAGCCCCCAGCTACATTACTTGACTGATTGGAGGTGTCGTAAATAAGGGTCAGTGAGACACAAGCAGTCCATTCAATATTAACTATTATTTTAACAATGTAATCTTTCTTCCCCCAAATCAAAGGTTAATTGGCAAGTCCCTTTTTTCAATCAGTCACTTCGGAAATACAATCAAAATGTACGTGGAATCTGCAGAAACGATCCTTTTCTGTCTCCTAACCGTGCCATCAGTTATAACTGGAATTCCGACTGCGTGCAGACCTTGAATTGAGCATGGATTCAAGTGTCAATAACCATACAAGACCGATGGAGAAGGATATGCTGTGGTTAGATTGTTCAAAATAGAATTCTTACAGTGCAGAAGGAGGCCATTCAGCCCATCAAGTCCGCATCAACCAAAATCCCACCACCATCTGATTCCCGGAACCCTACATATTTACCTCGCTAATTCCCATGACACTAAGATCAATTTAGCTTGGCCAATCAACCTGCACATCTTTGGACTGTGGGAGAAACCCATGCACACATGGGGAGAATGTGCAAACTCCGCTTAATAGTAACCCAACTGGGAATCGAACCTGGATCCCTGGCGCTGAGAGGCAGCGGTGCTAACCGCTGTGTCGCCGTGCCACTATAAAAGAGTTTTTTTTAGCCAACTTACATGAATCATAGCACCTAATTATATGAATCATAGAATCACACAGCACAGAAGATGCCCTTTGGCCCTTTGAATCTATACTGACATACGAGAAATACCTGATTTCCCTCCTAATCCCATTTACCTGCATTTGGCCCAGAGCAGAATCAAAGTACAAAGTAGAAAAGCTTATCATCTGCAGTGCACAAAGCAACCACCCGCAGTGTCAGTGGAGGGAGAAACGGAGCTGGAATTTTACCAGCCTGCCTGACATGGGAATCGGAGCCAGTAAGGGGCGGATCATGGAAAGGTCCATTGATCTTAGGTCGGATTTTCCGGTTTCTGGACGACCGAGGCCATAAATTCCTGCCCAACGTTTCAAGTTAATGACCTTTCACCAGAAACGGGAAACATTAAAAATGTAACAAGCTGGTGAGTTGAGGGCGAATGCATAAGGAACCAAGGGGAAAGTCTGCGATCGGGAGGAAGACAAAAAGAGGTTCGATAAGACTCAGTGGCGTAAGGTGATAAAGAGAGGGAACGGGACAGGTAAAGTTGCAGAGAAGGAAAGAGCGGGTGTGAAAGTGAGTTTTGGGAGATACCTGTTTGATCGTAAGCAGCGAAGCAGAGAGCAGTGAGGATGAACAAGGTAAAACTCCTGTTGGAGTGAAGACCAGAATTTCTTCAAGGCTGGAGGAGAAAGTGACAGTGAGTTAACAAACACAAACACACTATAGATGTGGTGAATCTGAACTCAAAACTGAAAATATCAGGATCGTAGAATCCCTACTGTGCAGAAGGAGGCCATTTGGGTCTGTACCAGCTGCAATCCTACCCAGGCCCTAACCTCTTAACGCCACATATTTATCCTACTAGTACCCTTGACACTAAAGGGTAATTTAGCATGGCCAATCAACCTAATCCACATATCTTTGGAGCCAAAGGTCAGGCAACATCTAAAAAAAAACAAAGAACAGTGCAACACAGGAACAGGCCCTTTGGTCCTCCAAGCCTACACTGGTCATGTTGCCCTACCTAGACCAACTGCCTATATCCCTCTATTCCCCATCTGTTCATATGCCCATTCAGATAAATCTTAGATGTCACTAATGTACCTGCCTCAACCACCTCACTTCGCAGTGCATTCAATGCACTCATGAGAGAAGAGAGAAACAGCCTGTTCTCATAAAAAGTCACTCATTATCCTGAAATTTTAACTTTTGTAACCCATTGCTCATTCACACCACAGCAATGAGGGCTGAATATAAGGTATCCTGTGCTTTAACACCTTGGGCAAAATAAAGATCATAGGCAAAGGTTTCAGCTTTGGTGCATTTGGCCAAAAAAAAGGACCTAATGACTGTGTGCATCACCCTGTTGAACAATCTAACCATAGAACATCCATCTCCGTAAGTTTTGTAGAGTTATTCGCATTTTAATCCATATTAATCATATATAATCAAAGACCAACATGTAGTGGGATTTCCAGTGTATAACATACTCAGTAGGTTAATATCAAAGGGCAAGATAAAGTCATACAGGGTTACAACATGGAAAGAGGCCCTTCAGCCCAACTTGTCCATGCCACCCTTTCTTTCAAACCACTAAGCTAATTCCAATTGATTGTGTTTGGTCCATATCCCTCTGTACCCATCTTACCCATGTAACTGTTCAAATGCTTTTTAAAAGAAAATTGTACCCGCCTCCACTACTGCCTCTGGCAGCTTGTTCCATACACTCACCACCCTCTGTGCAAAAAAATTGCTCCTCTGGATCCTTTTGTGTCTCTCCCCTCTCATCTTAAACTGTTGCCCTCTAGTTTTAGACTCCCCTACCTTTGGGAAAAGATATTGAGTTTCTAACTGATCTGTGCCTCTCATTATTTTATAGGCTTCTGTAAAATCACCCCTCAGCCTTCTACGCTCCATGGAAACAAGTCCCAGTCTATCCAGTCTTTCCTTATAACTCAAATCATCAAGTCCCACTGGCATCCCAATAAATTTTTTCTGCACCTTTCTAGATTAATAATATCCTTTCTATTATAGGGTGACCAGAACTGTATACAGCAGATAAAGAGTATAGATACATGTTGCAACTGTACAAAACTCTAGTGCGGCCGCATTTGGAGTATTGTGTGCAGTTCTGGTCCCTGCATTATAAGAAAGATGTGGAGGCATTGGAGAGGGTACAGAGGAGGTTTACCAGGATGTTGCCTGGTATGGAGGGCAGGTCTTATGAAGAGAGGCTGAGGGATTTGAGGTTGTTTTCGTTAGAAAGAAGGCGGCTAAGAGGAGACCTTATTGAAACATATAAGATGATTAGAGGTTTAGATAGGGTGGACAGTGATAGCCTTTTTCCTAGGATGGAGAAAGCTAGCACGAGGGGACATAGCTTTAAATTAAGGGGTGGTAGTTATAGGACGGATGTCAGAGGTAGTTCTTTACCCAGAGGGTGGTAAGGGTATGGAATGCCCTGCCTGCTGCAGTTGTAGATGCGCCAAGTTTGGTGGCGTTTAAGAGGTTAGTAGATAAGTTTATGGATGAAAAGGGAATGGTTTAAGTTAGAGGGTCATTGCTTTTTCTTAATTGGTTGGAGCAACATCGAAGGCCGAAGGACCTGTTCTGCGTTGTAATGTTCTATGTTCCATGTTCTATTTCTGCTTTGGTTTGAATCCACAATCCTGGCACCAATTGCAGTCAAAATTGCACTGTGTTTTGAGGATTGTTTTCTTTCATCAAGTGACTCGTAACCTCATTTGCATATCTCTGTTCCGTTTTGTATCTCTGAACATAAAATCTGTCGTGAACCAGTGAAATTAGGAATGAAATTTTCAAAAATCTTTTGGCATTTTAGAAGCCCTTAAAGATGTTAACTGATTGGAATTTACATGATTCCTGTCCTCAAGCTGTTGCTGTGCCTGTATCAGTGATATAGCCCAGATACCTTAATAGGGAGGTATAGTTCATTTGACTGCGTTTCAAGAGGTCTTTGGTTCAAATCCGGAAATGTGCTTTGGTGATTGGCTGCTGTGCTTTTTACATTAAATGGGAAGGCGATGGCCTAGCGGTATTATCACGGGATTATTAATCCAGAAACTCAGCTAATATTCTGGAGACCTGGACTTAAACCATGGAATCATACAATCATGGAATCCCTACAGTGCAGAAGGGGGCCAATCAGCCCATTGAGTCTGTACCAACCTAAATCTCATCCAGGCCTTATTCCCATAATCCCACATATTTATCCTGCCAATCCCCCTAACCCTGGGGTCAATTTAGCCTGACCAATCAACCTTCTTTGGACCTATGCCAGGACTGATGGTGGAATTTGAATTCAGTTAAGTGTCTGGAATTAAGAATCTATGCTGACTATTGTACCATTGTTGATTATTGGAAAAACCTGTCTGGTTCACTGTTGTCTTTTAGGGAAGGAAATCTGCCATCCTTACTTGGCCTGGCCTACACGTGACTCCAGAGCCACGGCAGTGTGACTCTGGACTCACATTCCCTCTCAATTGCCTCGAGCGACTAGGGATGGGCAATAAATGCTAGTTAGTGACGCCCAGGTCCCACAAATGAATGAAAAATATTGTTTCCCCTTGATTCCTTTCCTAAATGCAAATAAAACACATCTGTTTCCATAGCTTATTTTTCCCTAGAACTGGTCAGCAGGCTGAATGTGTGGTATTCACTATCGCAGAGAGCAGGTATGTAATTTTAAAAAGAAATTAGATATAACTCTTGGGGCTAAAGGGATCAGGGATATGGGGGGAGGGCGGGATCAAGATATTGAATTCCATGATCAGCCATGATTATAATGAATGACAGAGCAGACTCAAAGGGCTGAAAGGCCTATTCCTGCTTCTAATTTCTATGTTTAATTATTAATATACTTTCTACAATATTCTATTCTTAATCCATATAAATCAAGAATTAACCGTATCAATTTCAGGTTTTTTTCCGACCTCAATTTCCTGCCATAAGAAAACTGTATCTCGCTATTTAATGGGATATTCTTTAATTTATGAATCCTAATAAGCGATCAAACTGCCATCCAATTGCAGCTTGCGATAATGAAAAGGCTGAGGTAAAGTTGAACTCCCCTCAACATTAATATGTGCTTAAGTGACAGCGTAAACTATTCACGCATGGGTGCAGTGCAAGGGGAATGCGTATGCACAAAGACACCCTGATACCAGGAGATGCAGAGTTTATTAATGCTGATGAAATTGGTTTATCATTAAAAATTAGCATTTTAATTCAGATTCTCTGATCCACCACTTGTGAGTAACCCGATCTTAATTAACTGGAAATGACTTTGCAAAACTATGCAGATCTATGGATCACTCCTAATTTTGCATTGTATTTGCCAATCTCAATGCAGTCCTGGCTGTAATGGGGAGACTAAATGCTCTGCGGAATGTCTTCACTCAGTCCGTAAGCCTGATCCCAACCTTCCACTTGCTTGCCATTTCATCTCGCCATCTTGCTTTTGTGTCCTGACTCTGCTACAGTGCTCCAGTGAAACCCAACACAAAGTGGAGGAGCAGGACCTCATCTTCTCATCATGTTACAGCCCTCAGGACTCAACACTGAATTCATCAACTTTATACAGTGACCTTACTCCTGTGGTTTATTTATTGGTGTCACAAGTAAGCTTATATTAAAACTGCAATGAAGCTACTGTGAAAATCCCCCCGTCGCCACACTCTGGCGCCTGTTCGGGTACCCTGAGGCAGAATTTAGCATGGCCGGTATTAACCTATTACCTAACCAGCACGTCTTTCAGACTGTGGGAGGGAACTCATGCAGACATGGGATGAACATGCAAACTCCACACAGACAGTGCCCCAAGTTGAGAATTGAACCTGGGTCTCTAGCGCTATGAGGCAGCAGTGCTAATCTCTGTGCTGCCTTGCTGCCCTCTCACCTTGAGCCCATCCATCTTGAACCCTCCACCTTGAACTGCTATATATATACAAAACACTTCTGGTTCTAATGCAAAATCTCCCCTTCCCCTCTCTCACTGGGCAATCTGTTACTTACTTTTTAGTAAACTTTCACATTTGTTCTCCCATTAACACATTCTGATATCTTACATTTATAGCACCATCAGCACCTTCGATATCTTTCCATGTTGCTATTAATACCTCCTCTGTCTTGCATCCTTCACATCTTTATTGCAATCCACTTTAGCCCCCACCAATCACTGACGCGCTACTTTGTTTCACTCTGTCTTACACAGTATAAAATCTATTACATTTCTCACTTGCTTTAGCTCAGAAGAAAAGTCATCCAGACTCCAAATGTTAATTGTATTTTCTCTCCCCACAGATGCTGCCAGGCCTGCTGAGTTTTTCCAGTATTTTCTGTGTTTGTTTTTACAGAACAATTAGCAATTTACCTCCGGGATACCTGTGTTCCCGTGGCTGCACTGTTGAAGATGTGGAGATGCTGGCATTGGACTGAGATGGGCACAGTAAGAAATCTCACAACATGAGGTTAAAATCTAACAGGTTTATTTGGTATCACGAGATTTCGGAGTGCTACTTCCTCATCTGGTGAGTGGAAAAGTAGGTTTTGCAATGTAGAAAGATAGAAAAGAAAGGGTTACTATAAGATTTCAAGGCTGTGGTGGAGTTTTTGTTTAATCAACTTAGAATTCACTTTAAATCAATGGAGCAAATTTGTTAGTAATTGTAATTGAGTGTTTTAAAGGTACATGTAATACCTTTAATTAGTCCATACGTATAAATATATTTTCTATACATTTTTAGAAGTTAAACAAAGTGAATAGTTACAGAATGAACTGTGATACTAAACATGAGTTAAATACATTCCTTCATGGCACCCAACTGTTGGAATCACAAGGCCATTAAGCACACTTAATTGCCTTGACAGACACCTTATCAGAAACAACTGACACAAGGGTGAGTTTAATGAGGCTGCCTTCACAGTTTCTAATCAAAACAGAGTCAGAAAGACATTAATGTCGCAGCTAACAAAGGAGTTATGGTGGGAATTAGTGGGAACTGATAAGGACTAATGATAACATGCTGTCATCCCTTGAAATTGTAGGTAGTGGTAAAATGCTCAATGTATATGTGTGTTTCATTATGTTGGCAATAAACAAACTTATCAAGCCTCTAATCAGGGAATATCTTGAAGGCAAGTTGATTTGGCTACATTCCTTAGTTAACTTCACTGACAAGGCCCTTAAATATTAATGGCTTTAGTTGGCCCCCTTTATCAATTAAAGGATGCCCATGTGCGACTGGTTTAGTGAGGCTGCTGTCAAAATAGAGGACAGGCTTGGTGATGATATATTGGAGTGCCCCATGGGGTATTATGACCATTGAGCCATAGGATGTTCAGGATTTCATTCTATTGGATCGATACATAAAGTATGCCACTTGTAACCCTTTTGATTGGATTGTAACCAGCTGACTGTGAGTTGCAGAATTGTATAAAACAGGATGATTTTCTTTGTCTAATGGAGTGGTGTTTTTGATCCATTGTGTCAAGACCTTTCCCCTTGCTGGCAAGTAAATAAAAACAATCTGTCAGTTAAGTATAAGACCACAAGATATAAGAGCAGAATTAGGCCACTTGGCCTATTGAGTCTGCTCTGCCATTCAATCATGGTTGATACTTTTCTCATCCCCAGTCTCCTGCCATGTCCCCATTACCCCCGATCCCCTTATTAATCAAGAATCTATCAGACACTCAATGACCTGGCCTACAGGGTCTTCTGCGGCAAAGATTTCCACAGATTCACCACTCTCTGGCTGAAGAAATTCCTCCTCATCTCTGTTTTAAAGGATCGTCCCTTTCGCCTGAGGTTGTGCCCTCTGATTCTAGTTTTCCCTACTAGTTGAAACGTCCTCTCCACATCCACTCTATCCAGCCTTTGCAGTATTCTGTAAGTTTGAATAAGGTCCCCCACTCATCCTTCTAAGCTCCAACGAGTACAGACCCAGAGTCCTCAACCATTCGTCATATGACAAGCTCTTCATTCCAGGGAGCATTCTTGTGAACCTCCTCGAGACCCTTTCCAAGGTCAGTACATTCTTTCTTAGATACCGGCCCAAAATTGCTTACAATACCCTAAATAAAGTCTGACCAGAGCCTTATACAGCCTCAGAAGTACATCCCTGCTCTTGAATGGTCACATTGCATTTGCCTTCCTAACTGCCTGCTGAACCTAAATGTTAACCTGAAAAGAATCTTGAACAAGGACCCAAAGTCCTTTTGTGTTGCTGATTTCCGAAGTATTTTCCCATTTAGAAAATAGTCTATGTTGCCATTTCTCCTTCCAAAGTGCACAATCTCACACTTTTCCACAGTGCATTTCATCTGCCTCTTCTTTGCCCACTCTCCTAACTTGTCCAAGGCTTTTTGCAACTCCCTGCTTCCTCAATATTACCTGTCCCTCTACATATCCTTGTATCACCTGCAAACTTAGCAACAATGCCTTCAGTTGCTTCTTCCTAATGTGTATTGTGAAAAGTTGTAGTCCCAGCACTGACCCCTGAGGCACACCAATGGTCACCAGGTACCATCCTGAAAAAGACTCCTTCTTGCCACTCTCTGATTTTTGCCAGTCAGCCAATCCTCTATCCATGTCAGGATCTTACTATTAACACGATTGGCACTTAACTTATTTAACAGTCTCCTATGTAGCACCTTGTCAAAGGCCTTTTCGAATCTAAATAAATCACATCCACGGCTTCTCTTTTATCTAACTTCCTTGTTACATCTTTAAAGAACTCTAAGACATTTGTCAGACATGACCTCCCCTTAACAAAGCCGTGCTGACTCGATCCTATTTTATCATGCATTCCCAAGTATTCCGTGATTTCGTCTTTAATAATGGACTCTAAAATCTTGCCAATGACCAAAGTCAGGTTAACCGACCTATAATTTCCTATCTGCTGCCTCCCTCCTTTCTTAAACAGTGGTGTTGCATTAGCTACTTTTAATCCTCTGGGACCCTCCCTGCCTCCAATGAATCGTGAAAGATCTCTGCCAATGCCTCAACAAATTCCTTGTAATTTCCGCAATATTTTGTGTTAGTGTGTGTTTGTGTTAAAGTCAAACTTGGAAGTTGAGATTTCAAAAACAATCATGGCATATATAGACAAAGACACAACTGCAAGATAATGCTTGGAAGACGATCTTTATGGGTACAGAGAGTGGAGAGAGGGTTAATTCCAGGCTAAAGAGGTGTGAATTGTCTCAAGCCAGGACAGTTGGTAGGATTTTGTAAGCACAGGCAAAATGATGGAAGTAACATGTAGTATGACATGAACCCAAGATCCCGTTTGGGGCCTTCCTCATATGTGGAATTTGGCTATGTTGTATGTCTTGAAGGCCACCTTGGAGAATAGCTATTTGAAGATTGGAGGCTGAGTGACCTTGACTGCTGAAGTGTCCCCAACTGGAAGGGAACATTCTTGCCTAGGGTCTGTTCTTCCGTTGCACCATATCCTATGGTCTTGTTGATATACCATTCTCTCCTGCAGACTATGAGTAGACAATGTTGGCTGAGTCCCATGAGTATGTACCGTGTACCTGCCGGGTGCTGTTCTCACGTGTGATAGTGGTATCTATGTTGGTGATCCAGCATGTTTTGCAGAGGTTGCTTTGGCAGGGTGGGTGGTGTCAAGGTCACTGTTCTCCAGAAGGCTGGGAAGATTGCTGTGAACAATGATCTCTTTGAGGTTGTGCGGGTTGCTTGAAGGCAAGAAGTATGGGTGTAGGAATGGCCTTTGTGAGATGTTCATCTTCACCGATGTCATACTGAAGACTCTGAACAAGATGTCATTGTTTTTGCACTCTGGGGAAATACTGGACGACGAAAAGAACTCTGTCCGCTGTGTCCCATGTTTATCTTCTGAGAAGCTCGGCGCAGTTTTTCTCTGGTGTGTCGGAACTGTCGATTGATGAGTCAAGTGCCATATCCTATTCTTGTGAGGGCATATTTCAGCATCTATAGATGTTCCTCCTCATCTGAATAGATCCTGTGTATGTGAAGGGCTTGTCCGTACGGGATGGCTTCTTTAACTTGTTTAGGGTGGAAGCCGGAGAAGTGGAGCATCATGAGGTGATCTGTGGGCTTGCAGTATAGTGACTGCCCTTGATGGAGATGCGTGTGTCCAACATTGTACCCAGTTCTGGGGAATAGTTCATGATGAGACTGATGGTGAGATATAACTTGTTGATGTGATTGTGTAGTCATTTCAATGATTGTTCGCTGTGGGTTCAAAAGAAGAAAATGTTATTGATGTATCTGGTGTATAGCGTTGGTTGAAGATCCTGTGCAGTGAGTCGTTATTCTTCACTGCACAGTGTTTGCACATTCTCCTTGTGTTTGCATGGGTTTCCTCCAGATGCTCCGGTTTCCTTCCACAATCCAAAGATGTGCAGGTTAGGTGAATTGGCCAGGCTAAATTGCCCCTTAACAGCAGACGGACTAGCTAGAGTAGATACATGGGGTTACCAGGATAGGGTCTAGGTGGGATTTTGGTGCAGGCTCAATGGGTTGAATGGTCTCCGTCTGCACTCTATGATTTGATAATAGATATTGATAAACTACTGAATTGTGGTGTAGCTATGAAGTGGATTTATAATTCTTATAGGTAATGAAAATCTCCTGCCAGAAATGTCTCATTAAACAGATGTGAGGATTTGTAGTCTCAATGTTTCTCAATAGAAGGTCATCTGCTTTGGACTCAAAAATAGATCAACAGGGGTACAGTTCATATGGTTGAAAGTTTCAAACAGTTGAAGTCTGAGAGATTTGGCAATTCAGCACTCATCATTAATATGCTATGGTAAGGCACAAAAAATAATCAGTAAGGCTAATAAAAAGTGGCATGGTAACACAGTGGTTAGCACTACTGCTTCACAGCTCTAGGGGCCTGGGCTCGATTTCCCGGTTTGGGTCACTGTCTCTGTGGAGTTTGCACATTCTCTTCGCGTCTATGCGGGTTTCCTCCGGGTGCTCCAGTTTCCTCCCACAGTCCAAAGATATGTGGCTTAGGTTAATTGGCCATGCTAAATTGACTGTAGATGCATAGATTAGAGAGGATTCATGGGTAAAATATGTACATTTTGGGGGTAGGGCCTGGGTGGGATCGTGGTCAGTGCAGACACGATGGGCCGAAGGGCTTCTTTCTGTATTGTGGGATTTCTATGTTTAAAGTTAGTCTTTCTACCTAGAGGAGATAGGGTTTCTATCATACTACAGTACACTGGAGTATCAGCCTGTGTGTTTAAGCTTTTGAAAAGAGCTCAAACCTGGAACCTCAGGATTCAGAAGGAAATGTACTGTCAATGGACACAGCTGGGGTTTATTCAGGACCTGTTTGTGTTTTTAGCCCCCCAGTTTTGGATTCCTCCATCCACATTGAAACATTTTCTCCCCATCTACCCCAATTGAACCTCTTCATAATTCGAAGATCATCAGTTGGCCACACCTGAGCTTGCTCTTCTAGTCTGTGAGGGTGGTAGAAATGGAGACAAGAAATGGTTTCAGAAGAAAATTGAATAGACCCTTGAGGGACACAAACCCAAAGGGGCCATAAGAATATGGGAGTGGAACTCATTGGATTTCGCTACAGAACGCTGGCATGGAGTCAATGAACCAAGAGGTCTCCTCCTCTGTAACAATGACTTTATGACTCTATAAAATGAGCCCTAGCCTATTCATTTCTTTTCTGATATTTGTAACAATTGACGCAGATGTTAATAGCTCAGTAAACTTAAACCACAAGGACCCATTTCCATTCTGAGGGACTCTGACAGGGAAAAATTGAAGATCTATAGGATTGTATTCATTGGAGTTTAGAAGAGAGGATCTCATAGAAACTTATAAAATTTTAACAAGTGTAGATAGGATAGATTCAGAAAGAATGTTCCTGATGGTGAGGGAGTCCAGAACTGGTTTGAGGATAAGGGATAAATATTTTAGGACTGAGGTGAGGAGAAATTTCTTCATCCAGAGGGTGGTAAATGTGTGGAATTCACCATCACAGAAAGTAGTTGAAGCCAAAATATGTGATTTCAAGAAGGAATTAGATACAGATCATAGAACCCTACAGTGCAGAAAGAGGCTCTTCTACCCATCGAGTTTGCACCGAGCACAATCCCACCCAGGCCCCACCCCCATATCCCTACATATTAATCCCCTCTAACCTGGACACTAAGGGGTAATTTCTTAGCATGGCCAATCAACCTAACCTGCACATCTTTGAACTGTGGAAGGAAAGCAGAGCACCTGGAGGAAACCCACACAGACACAAGGAGAATGTGCAAACTCCACACAGACAGTGACCTGAACTGGGAATCGAACCCAGGACCCTGCAGCTGTGAAGCAGCAGTGCTAACCACGGTGCTACCATGCAGCTAAAGGGATATGGGAGAGGAGGAGATCAGGATATTGAATTTGATGATCAGCCATGATCAAAGTGAATGGTAGAGTAGGCTCGATGGACTGAGTGGCCTAATTCTGCTCTTATGTCTTACGATTAGTCACAAGTGGACTTATATCAACACTGCAATGAAAATCCCCCTCTTCTGTATTCTATGTTTCTATTAAAAGGGGATAATTTACTCTCCGAGCTGAATATTATTTCAGTTATTGGAACATGAGCAGTACGCTACTGCTTGGAAAAAATATAACTCCAGGCACCTGCCGCGAAGCCTCCATTTTCACCGGAGACTGGCTGTGGCGGGCTCCAAGCCGAGGAAAATGGGTCAAAGACGAATTGCTTGCCGGGGCAATTAGAGCCAGAGATGACTGATGGCGGCTGAGGTACAGGTGTCCAGGCTTGTGGCTGGGAAAGTCGGCCTGGCAGATGGCTGGTGAGTAGTAAATGTGTCAAGGGGGAGAAAGCGGCTGCCTTTGAGTTATGCGCAACGATGGAAGCAATCATTCAGAGCTGACTGCTCGAAACACACTGCAGGCAGCTCAAGTGGTCCTGTTCACGGTGATAAATGTAATATATGAGCGTGTGTCTGGAGGAAAGTATTACGCGGAACATTAAACCTACATTCGGAGTTCTGGGAAATGTCCAAAACTCTATGAATTAGATTATCCTAACCTTTACCAATTTGCAATGAAAGCAGCTAGATTTGTTACGAAATTATTTCCCTGCTCCACACGATTCATCTTAAAGCTCCTCGGTTTTCTGTTTGCTAGCCCCCCAGATCTATTCCGCCATTCAGTTAAGTCAATTCTGATCTACTGCTTTGATCCCTTTACCAAATAAAATGGATCAATTTCTGGAATTTTCAATTGACCCTCCAACCTGAGGGAGAAAGTAGCAGACTTCCTTTACTTATTTATGGGATGTGGGTGTTGCTTAGTTGGCCATTCCAAATTGCCCTTGAGACGTTGGCAACAAGCTGCCTCCTTGAAGCACTAAGATTTATGATACATCAAAATGCTTTGCAAGGCTATTTTGGACAGCAGTTAAGAGTCCAAGATTATACATTTGATTTTGATCTGATTTATTATTGTCACATGTATTAGTGTACTGTGAAAAGTATTGTTTCTTGCAATCTATACTGACAAAGCATACCGTTCATAGAGAACAAAACAAGAGAATGCAAAATGTAGTGTTACAGTCATAGCTAGTGTGTAGAGAAAGATCAATTTAATGCAAGATAAGCCCATTCAAAAGTCTGACAGTAGCAGGGAAGAAGTTGCTTTTCAGTCGGTTGGTACGTGATCTCATACTTTTGTGTCTTTTTCCTGGCGGAAGAGAGAATGTCCGGAGTGCCTGGGATCCTTAGTTACGTTTAGAAGCGGTGGGAAGTGTCGGCAGAGGCTGGTTTGTGTGATGGATTGGGCTTCTTAAGTCTCTCAGTTGCAGTTCAGCAATAAATGATGATGCAAGTTCAGTTTCTTCACAAACTCACTTTATTCTAACAGGCTTATTCGGAATCTGATGAAGGAACAGTGCTTCGAAAGCTCAGGATTCCAAATACACCTGTTGGACTTTAACCAAGTGTTGTGAGACTTGTGACTGTGCCCACTCCAGCCTAACTCTGGCATCTCCATATCATTGCTTTATTCTTTTTATCACCTCACACACACACACCCAACATCCAATGTCACCTGTTACCCTTTTATATATCCCGCTGAGTACAATTAACATACAAACTACGTCTAAAGTGGGAGTTTGCAGTTAACCCATTCCTAACAGAGTTAGCAACACCGGCAATCAAAAGTGTTCTCAGGCTACTCTGAAAACACTTCGAAGCCCAATCCATCACGCAAACCAGCCTCCCACCCACTGACTCTGGCTACACTTCCCGCTGCCTCGGCAAAGCAGCCAGCATTCCGGATATTCTCTCTTCCACCTTCTTAGATACAAGATACAAACTTCTGAGTTCACGTACCGACCAACTCAAGAACAGCTTCTTCCCGGCTGCTGTCTGACTTTTGAATTGCCCTGCCTGATACAAAGTTGATCTTTTCTTGACACCCTAACTATGACTGTAACACAACAACCTGTACCCTCTCCTTTCCTTCTCTATGAGTGGTACACTTTGTCTGTGTGGTGCGCAAGAAACAATACTTTTCACTGTATACTAATACATGTGACAATAATAAATCAAATCAAAGGATGAAATGTGACAGTGGTCCTAGATCAAGGGTGATATAGAGGTGCTGTGGTTAGCACTGCTGTCTTATAATGCCAGGAATCTGAGTTCGATTCCAGGCATGGGATCACTGCATGTGTGGCATTTGCATGTTGTCTGCGTGGGTTTCCTCTGGGTGCCCTGGTTTCCTCCCAAGTTCTGAAAGACATGTTGCTTAGGTGCATTGACCCGACTGTGGTGACTAGGAGAATTTCACAGCAACTTCATTGCATTGTTAATGTAAGCCTTACTTGTGAACTAATAAAGAAACTTTTAGTTCTAGTGCCATGGACAGAAGAGAAAGGCAAAATTAAACACTTTATTCTCTTGCCATCTGTGTCTAAGCAGATCCTTTTGTTCAACAATATTCTGTGTGCTTCTTCCAAAAACCCTTTTGTTTGTGTAATCAATTGTGAAAGTGGCTTACAAAAAATTTCTCTCAGGATTCAATTGGAAGTTAAGTTCATTCACACATTTAACTCTGGTATAGAGTTTATAATTTACATGCATTCATAAAATCAGTGGATGAGAAAGCAGAGCCTTTCAGCTATGTGTAAGTTCACAGTTTAAAAAAAAGGAAAGCTTCTCATTTCATGTGAGTTCTTGAGTCCAGAAAGTCCCAATCCAGGTAGGATCCTTCAAGGAGAAGTCAGTTCAGGCGGGTTCCTGGCTGAAGGCAGAATTCCTTTAAGATGATGGTGCTGCGGTGAGTTGGGTTTGATATTCTGAGACTTGGTCTACTTGTCAGGCAATATTCAGTGGCTTCCTGATGAATAAACTCCAAGAAGGACAGTTTTGGGCTGCTTGGTCAGCCTGGAGTCCTGCTATAGGATGTTGGAGGTTGGAGATAAGACGTAAGAATATAAGAACATAAGAAATAGGAGCAGGAGTAGGCCATCCAGCCCCTTGAGCCTACCCTGCCATTCAATAAGTTCATGGCTGATCTGCAGTGGTTCAGGACCTCTTTCCTGCTTTCTCCCCGTAACCTTTAATTCCCTTGTCTATCAAAAACCTATCCACCCTTGACTTAAATATATTCAGCGAGGAAGCCTCCACCACTTCAATAGGCAGAGAATTCCAAATATTCACCACCCTTTGAGTGAAGAAATTTCTCCTCAACTCTGATCTGAACTGCTCCCCCCCCGACCTTATTTTGAGGCTGTACCATCTAGTCCTGCTATCTTTGCAAGCGGGAAGAGTCTCTCAACCTCTACTCTGTCCATTCCCTTCATTATCTTGTACGTCGCTATAAGACAGCAGACTGCTTGTGTCAGAGATGTCAAAACGGTCACTCAAGTCAAGTGAACTCTTCCCTTCACAGTAGCAGCAGTGTGTACAAGATGTGGCACAGTGGGACAGTAGTTAGCACTGCTGTCTCGCAGCACCAGAGACCCGAGTTTAATTGCTCGATTGAGTCACTGTCTGTGTGGAGTTTGCATGTTCTCCCCATATCTGCATGGGTTCCCTCCAGGTGCTTCGGCTTCCTCTCGGAGCCCAAAGATGTGCGGGTTAGGTGGATTGGCTGTGCTAAATTGCTCCTTAGTGTCAGCGGACTAACTAGGGTAAATGCATGCTGTTATGGGGATAGGGCTTGGGTGGGATTGCTGTGTGTGTGGGCTGAATGGCCTCCTATAGATTTTATTCTATAAATTCTATGCACTGCAACAACTTGGCAAGGCTCGTTAGACATCACCTTCCAAACCTATAGCCGCAAACATCTAGAATGAGTATAATTGTCACTTAGGAAATTTTCTGTCACTGATCATGAGTTCTGTGAGTCCATGTGTGACTTTGATGATAGATCCAAATCGGACACCTGGCAGGTGTTTCCAGGAGGTAAGTTTGGTCCTTGGACTCAAGATTACAGATATTCCTTTCTCAGGCTCCTTTTCCTGGTCTCCACTTGCTATCTGTGGTGAGGCAAGCCCAGGGAGTGTGGGCTGCACAGGAGCGAAATGGATGGAAAGGGTTAAACAGACAGTCTGACTGTAGTATTCACACTCAGTGTAGATGGAGATGACAAAATGCAAACTATCACATCCCAGATAGCACTAAGCCAATTGCATCTTAGATGAGATCTGCCTGAGGATACAGTAACTGACACCACTTAATGAGGCTCCACAATGTCTAGAGGAGCCTCTGGAAACTAATCAAATGGGGACAATTAATGCACCTTCGAAAATCAGCTTGGCAATTACAATGCTTTGATATTATAAACAGTTAGAATAGGAGATGTCCACAAAATAATTAAAGTTAAAGCACACAGGACAATGGTTCTACATAAATCGATCAAAACAGAACTGTGACAAATTCAAGGTAACAATATGATGAATTAATGTAAATGTAATGCAAAAAAGGATATAAGAATGCATTCGAATCTTTGAGCAGTTTGGAAGCAAGCTGGGATTACAGTTCCGAGTTCTGCTCTCCCTCCTGCATGTTGAATAAAAGCCATTTTTGATGGAGTTCAATGTGGTCTCAAATGATACACTTTGCTTATTCCCTTCAACAGCATCAAATGCTCTCAAAATGGGTTGGGCTATTAAAGATGGGCAGTATGTATTGGGATAGCCAGTGGAGACTACAGCCCTTGAATGAATAAAGAGGTAATGATTCCATAAAGGGAGGTTTATCTGGTGTTGGAAGCTGACTTTTGTTTTGTGGCTTATGACTCAATCATTCCCTTGTGAAAGAGTCATTATTGATATTAATGATCCTGTTCTGGGTAGCTGTTAGTAAACCTTCAGACTCAATAGAAGGTGGATAAATAACTGGCTTGGTAATAGGAGACAGAGAGTAATAGTGGAAGGGTGTTTTTCTAGCTGGAGGTCGGTCACTAGTGGTGTGCCACAGGGCTCGGTACTGGGACCTCTTCTATTTGTAATATATATAAATGACTTGGAAGAGGGAGTAAGTGGATTGATCAGCAAGTTTGCAGACGATACAAAGATGGCTGGACTTGCGGATAGTGAGGAGCATTGTCAGGCGATGCAGCAGGACATAGATAGGCTGGTAGCTTGGGTAGACAGATGGCAGATGGAATTCAATCCTGATAAATGTGAGGTGATGCATTTCGGGAGAAAAAATGTAGGGGGGAGATATATGATAAAGGGTAGACCTATTAAGAGTATAGAAACGCAGAGGGACCTGGGGGTGCAGGTGAACAAGTCTCTGAAAGTGGCAGAGCAAGTGGAGAAGGTTGTGAAGAAAGCATATAGTATGCTAGCCTTTATAGGAAGGGGTATAGAGTACAAGAGCTGGCCTTTAATGGTGCAGTTGTATAAAACGTTGGTTAGACCTCATTTGGAATACTGCGTCCAGTTCTGGTCGCTTTACTACCGGAAGGACGTGGAGACTCTGGAGAGAGTGCAGAGAGGTTTTACCAGAGGATGCTGCCTGGTATGGAAGGTCTGAGTTACGAGGAGAGGTTAGGCAAATTGGGACTGTTTTCCTTTGAAAGACGTAGACTTAGAGGAGATCTAATAGAGGTGTACAAGATTATGAGGGGGATAGATAGAGTAAACAGGGTTAAGCTTTTTCCTAGGATGGACTCAAATAGCACGAGGGGTCACGGGCTTAGGGTGAGGGGGGTAAGGTATAATTTGGATGCCAGAGGGAGTTTTTTCACACAGAGGGTGGTGGGGGTATGGAATGCGCTGCCAAGTGAAGTGGTGGAGGCAGGTACTCTGGAGTTATTTAAGAAATACTTAGATGGGCACATGAACAGAATGGGAATGGAGGGGTATAGAAAATGATTTAAAATAGGGATCATGAGCCTTGGGAGTCCCTGGGAAGTGTGTAAATAGATGATGATATTGATGTACTTGTTTTTATCCTACAGGTGCTTAGGTCCACCTTGTTGTCTAACGAGGGGCATACACGCGATGGGTCGTGAGAGGGCTGCTCTTGGATTTTTTTTCAAGAGTATCCTAGTGCTTCACATCATTAGTGTCCGCTTGACCTGGATCATTTGATGGGCAACACGACAGCTCAGTGACTATCGCTGTGCTGTGCAGATACATGGATTTGGGCCTGTGTCTGTGGGAGTTTGCGCATTCTCCCCGTGCTTGCGTGGGTTTTCTCCGGGAGCTCCGGTTTCTTCCCACATCCCAAAGATGTGCTCTTAGGCTAATTGGCAAAACAAATTCTCCCTAAATTGTCTCAAATTTGGTTTTTAATCCATAGATCTATAAACATAGACAGGGATCACGGGTAGAGGTGGGAACATCGGGGTGGCAGCGCGGGCTCGTTGGGCCAAAGGGCCTGTTTCCCGTGCTGTTTTGTTCTTTGTTCTTTGTAAACCTAAAGTTGCAAATCCTATCCATTCCCTTCCTTACTTTCTGTTTGAAGTGTGCCTTGGCTGTCCCAGGTGTGAGGTGATGGCTGTTAGTGCCTCCGCAAATTTATCAAATTTCAAAGTCTCTCTCTTCGTTATAGTCCTCCAGTTTTGTGAGCACGGTGGCACTATTAACACTATTGCCTCATAGCGCCAGGAACCCAGGTTCAATGCCGGCCTTGGGTGACTTTTTTTTTAATACATTTGTGGGATTTGAATCCCGGATTCCAGAACATTAGTTTCTGGATTAATAGTTTAATGATAATAGCACCTCCTGCTGTATGTGTGTGGGTTTCCTCCGGGTGCTCCAGTTTTCTCACACAGTTCAAATGTGTGCAGGTTAAGTGGATTGCCCATGATAAGATTTCCCTTAGAGTCCCAAAATGTGCAGGTTAATCTTTCGCTACATCTAGCTATGACTGTATACTAATATATGTGACAATAAAAATCAAATCAAATCAAACCAAATAATTAAAGACGTTGAGCAGGTGGAGAAGGAGGGAAAGAGGGAGATGGATGAAAAGGGAGTGTTTATGTTAGCCTTGAAGACAGGAGTTATAATTTAATATTTGTGTGGAGATTTGTGAAATGGTTTTTTGAAAATGTGTATCATTCTTTTTGTTTCTCTACCTCCCTGACAGGATAGTTTAATGAAGGAAAAGGCAATTGTCTGTTTGCTGTAAGAAAAGAAGAATTACTTCACAGATTCATGCATTAGGAAGTGCTTCAATCTGGGTTATTGGACACGGACTCCTGTTTAACTTAGGGCTGGTAAATATTTGACAATTTCCAACTCCAAAGGTTACCCTTGTTGTGGATGAGAGGCAATGCTCTCCTTCCCAAGGTTTGACTTAGTATTCCATTCATTCACCAGACTCAACTATTCCAATAGCTTTGGTCAGCCTTGCATCTTGCCCTCTCTCAGAGAAGGAGATTGTCACCAACTCCAGGAAACATAGTGGAGAGCATCCCCTGTCTACGTCAACGGGGATGAAGTGCAAATGGTCAAAAGCTTCAGGTTTCCAAGTGTCCCGATCACCAACAACCTGTCCTGGTCCCTGCTGGTTGCAATATTGGTTCAGTGTAACATACTGCAAGTGGCATCCACTTCAATAATTTCAACCCTTCCATAGCTGATTGGGAAATCTCTTAGTTCTTTGAATCTATTCCACACCAAGGGCAGCAGTTAACTATGCCATTTTTTTAATGAACTTTGATCTGTATAAACACATTCAAAAGAGTTTGGTGTTGTGAGGCAGTAATGCTAACCACTGTGACACTACATTTGGTGTTTATGATGCATTGGGGTCATGGACTTCCAAAGTGTTTTGAAACACTTGATAGACAAAGGAGAAAAGGAGGTTGGGCCAGACGGCAAAGTGTAGCTGAGACACAGCCAGATGAGGCATGATCTCATTGAATGACAGGGCACGCTCGAAGGGCTGAATGGCCCACTCCTGCTCCTAAATCCTATGTTTGATTTGATTTATTATTGTCACATGTATTTGTATATAGTGAAGAATATTGTTTCTTGCGCGCTACACAAAGCATATTGTTCATAGATAAGGAAAGGAAAGAGTGCAGAATGTAGTGTTACAGTCAAAGCTGGGGAGTAGAGAAAGATCAACTTAATGTGAGTTATGTCCATTCAAAAGTCTGATGGCAACAGGGAAGAAGCTGTTCTTGAGTTGGTCGGTACGTGACCTCAGACTTTTATATCTTTTTCCCAGTGGAAAGAAGGTGGAAGAGAGAATCTCAAAGGTGTGTGGAGTCCTTAATTATGCTGGCTGCTTTGCCAAGGCAGCGGGAAGTTTAGACAGAGTCAATGGATGAGAGACTGATTTGTGTGAAGGACTGGGCTTCATTCACCATCCTTTGTAGTTTTTTGCGGTCTTGGGCAGAGCAGGAGCTGTACCAAGCTGTGATACAACCAGAAAGAATGCTTTCTATGGTACATCTATAAAGATTGGTGAGAGTTGTAGCTGACATATCAAAATGCCTTCATCTTTTGAGAAAGTAGAGGTGTTGGTGGGATTTTATTATTATTTTATTGGAAAGAAAGATGATGTCAACTGTTCTCTTTATTTATTTATTAGTGTCATAATTAGGCTCACATTAACACTGCATGGGGGAGACCAGAACAGGTTGCTGGACATCTGATGTATATTTCATCCAGTATAGTATTCATGTCCACATGAGGTGGGATGTAAACTGTCATCAGGATAACGGAAATGAACTATCACTGAGTTTAGTAGGAATGGCATTTTAGCACAAAGTATTCTAGGTCAGGGGAGCAAACAAAGTCATAGAGGTTTACAGCATGGAAACAGGCCCTTCAGCCCAACTTATTTATGCCGCCTCTTTTTTAAACACTTAAGCTACTCCCAATTGCCTGTATTTGGCCCATATCCCTCTATAGCCATCTTAGCTGTGTAAATTATGTGAATGCTTTTTAAAAGTCAGAATTGCCTTTATTACTACCTCTGGCACTCACCACCCTCCTTGTGAAATATTTGGCCCTCTGGACTCTTTTGTATCTCTCCCCTCTCACCTTAAACCTATGCTGTCTCGTTCTTGCCAGTGTTGAAGTGTTTGACACCATGAAAAGCTGATTAAGAAGCAGACCCATAGCCTTGCCTGAGGCAGCTATACAGTCCATTCGATGGATTGAAAAGCCCTCTGGTTGTAGGGCACAGTCCAGTGAAGCAAGATTGAGTCATGTCTCCGTGAAACAGAGCACATAGCAGTCCTCAGTTCCTCAACCTAATGAAGCATTTCATGTTGTCATGTAAGAAACACAGCAGCCAATTTGTACATACTGAAGTCCTACAAGCAGAAGTGAATAATAATTTATTCTGGAGAGATGCTCAATAAGGGATAATTATTTGACACTGTGAATAACTCCATTGCTGGTCTCTGGATCATGGGATCTTTTATATTCACCCAAGAGAGCAAATTAGGTCTCGATTTACCCAAGGACGGGGCTGGTGACCCACAAACTAGGTGGTAGACATCGGTGGGACCAAAAGACCAATGGCAAGCCGCCTCCATGTACTGCAGCAACATGCCTGGGATATGTGTTGGGATGTGAGGGAGGGCGATTGTGGTATTGAGGATCAGCTGGGAGTGGGTAGGGTGGGGTGGTGGGAATGGTGGAGGAGGCTGGTCTGGAGAATGATGAAGCTTTATGCAAAGACAGAGTGTGTACTGGGAAAATAGCAAAAGTCACTCGAAGAGATATATCAAATTGTATTACTTGTGCTACCCTATAAGGGCAGCATGGTGGCACAATGGTTGGCACTGTTGCTTCACAGTGCCAAGGATCTGAGTTTGATTCCCAGTTTGGGTTACAGTCTGTGTGGAATCTGCACATTCTCCCCATGTCTGCATGGGTTTCCTCCGGGTGCTCCAGTTTCCTCCCACAGTCCAAAAGATGTGCTGGTTAGGGTGTATTGGCCATGCTAAATTCTCCCTCATTTTATCCGAACAGGGTCCGGAGTGTGGCGACAAGGGAGCTTTCACAGTAACTTCATTGCAGTGTTAATGTAAGCCTATTTGTGACTAATAAATAAAACTAATCTCTCAATAACAGTTCAATAATTCAACAATAGGGCAGCACGGTAGTACAGTAGGGTGCCATGATGGCACAGCGATTAGACTGCTGCCTCACAGTGCCAGAGACCTGCGTTCAATTTCCGGATTGGGTCACTGTGTGCACATTCCCCCTGTGTCTGCGTGCATTTTTTTCTGAGTGCTCCAATTTCCTCCCATAGTCTGAGAAACCTGCTGGTTAGGTGCAGTCACCATGCTAAATTCTCCCTCAGTGTACCCAAACAGGCATGGAGTGTGGCGACTAGGGGATTTTCACGATAACTTCATTGCAGTGTTAATGTAAACCTAACTGTGACACCAGTAAATAAATAAAGAGAACGGTTAATGTTGTCTTTCTTTCCATGAATGGTTTGGGATACATCTCTGCTGATCAATTTTTGCCCATCCCTAATTGCCCTTAAACTATGTTATGTTAGATTATGTTATTCTGAGTCACAGAAAAATAACATACAGATACAGTGGATAATAAAGAAAGCAAAATGGAATGTTGGAATTTTTAGCTAACGGAATAGAATATAAAGGTAAGGAAGTATTGTTGCAACTTTACAAGGCATTAGTGAGGCCACACCCGGATTATTATGCACAGTTTTATTCCCCTTATTTGAAGAAAGATATAATGGCATTGGAGACAGTTCAGAGGATTGATTGATTCCAGAGATTTGGGATTTGTTACAACTACATGAAGGGAGATTGAACAGTTTAAGCCGATACTCTCCGGAATTTAGAAAATTGAGGAGAGGTCAAATTAAGATGATAAAAGATATGGATAAAGTAGATGTGGAGTGGATGCTTCCTCTTGTGGGGCATTCTGGAATGAGGTCATAGTCTTCGGATAAGGGGTAGCAAATTTAAAATAGAGTTGAGGAGAAACGATTTCTCCCAGATTGAGAATCTGTGGAACTCGCTACCCCAAAGTGCAGTGGATTCTGGGACAATGAGTACACTTAAGGAGCTTTTTAATGGGTAATGAGGTGAAGGGTCATAGGAAGAAGGCAGGAAAATGGGGATGTGGAGTATATCAGCCCTGACTGGAGCCAGAGTGGACTCAATGGGCCGAATGGCCTCATTCTGCCCCTATATCTTATGAATTCCAGATTTGGGTAAAGACGTTTCTTTTGAATTCCCTGTTAGATCCTTTGTGAAAATGATGGCCTTAGTTTTCCTCTGTCTAAAGAGAAAATATTCCCTCTGCGTCCACCCTATCAAAACCTTTCTGAATGTCCTACATCAGCTTAGCTCTACCTCCTCAGCCTGTTTCCCTTAACAGCTTGAAAACTTTAACCAAATCACCTCTAAACTTTCTAATTTTCCAGGAATATAGCCATCACTTGGGCAATTTCTCCTTTTCACCCTTGGTGTTCAGGTGACAATGTGATAAATCCACACTGGATTCCCTTCAAGAAAAGAATATGCCCTTGCTCAAGTTTGATGCCCAGAGTTGGACACATTGGAAAGATTATCAGGCGGGGGAGGTAATAGCAGAGCTGAGACAATAAGGAACATTTGGGAAAGATGGCCCCCAAAGGAGCAAGGTAAAAGGTGGGGGGCTTCACTGAAACCATGACAACCATGGCACCACGGGGCAGCTGGGGATGATTCGTCACAACGTGGCAAGGGAAGAGGGGAACCTGGATCAAACTCCTGGAACTCCCTCCCTAACAGCACAATGGATATACCTACACCACATGGACTGCAGCAGTTCAGGATGACAGCTCTCATCCACCATCCCAAGGGTAATGGGCAATAAATGCTGGACTAGTCACTATCACCCACACCACTTGAACAAATACAAAAAAGAGTATTTGTTTTATTCGTTTGTAGGATATGGGCATTGCTGGCTGGTCAGCATTTTGCGCCTTTGAACTAAATGGCTTACTAGTCCATTTCAGAAGGCAAGAACAAAGAGAACAGAGAAAATTATAGCACAGGAACAGGCCCTTCGGCGCTCCAAGCCTGTGCAAACCTTTCTGCCCTTCTGAACTAAAACTCCCAACCCTTCCAGGAATCATATGCCTCTATTCCCATCCAATTCATGTATTTGTCCAGACACCCCTTAAGAGTCACACAGTTGAGGGTCAACCATGTTGCTGTGGATCTGGGGTCAAATGTAGACTAGACCAGGTAAAGACAGCAGATTTAGAACATAGAACATAGAACATAGAACAATACAGCACAGAACAGGCCCTTCGGCCTTCGATGTTGTGCCGACCAAAATAAAAAGCAATGCCCCTCCTAACTAAACCATTCCCTTATCATCCATATACTTATCAACTAACCTCTTAAACGCCACCAAACTTGGCGCATCTACAACAGCTGCAGGCAGGGCATTCCACTCCCAATCACTCTTTGAGTAAAGAACCTACCTCTGATATCCGTCCTATAACTCATACCCCTTAATTTAAAGTTGTGTCCCCTCGTGCTAGCTTTTTCCATCCTAGGAAAAAGGCTATCACTGTCCACCCTATCCAAACCTCTAATTATCTTATCTGTTTCAATAAGATCCCCCCTTAGCCGCCTCCTTTCTAACGAAAACAACCTCAAATCCTTCAACCTCCCTTCATAGGACCTGCCCTCCATACCAGGCAACATCCTGGTAAACCTCCTCTGTACCCTCTCCAATGCCTCCACATCTTTCTTATAATGTGGCGACCAGAAACTGCACACAATACTCCAAGTGCGGCCGCACTAGAGTTTTGTACAGTTGCAACATGATGCTGCGGCTCCTAAATTCAATCCCCCTACCAATAAAAGCTAAGACTCCATATGCCTTCTTAACAACTTATCCACTTGACTGCCTACTTTCAGGGATCTATTGACACATACACCAAGATCCTTCTGTTCCTCAACACTATTAAGAGCCCTACCATTAGACCTATACTCTACACATTTATTGTTCCTGCCAAAGTGCATTACCTCACACTTTGCCACATTAAACTCCATTTGCCACCTCTCGGCCCAGCTCTGCAACTTGTCCAAGTCACTCTGTAAACTAAAACACCCCTCTTCACTACCACACCACCAACTTTAGTATCATCTGCAAATTTACTGATCCATCCCTCAATACCCCCATCCAGATCATTTATAAAAATTACAAACAGCAGGGGCCCCAAAACAGACCCCTGAGGCACACCACTCGTCACCGAACTCCACGATGAAAATCTCCCATCAACCACCACCCTCTGTCTTCTATCTGCCAGCCAATTCCTAATCCAATTAGCTAAATCACCCTCTATTCCACACATCTGCATTTTCTGAAGAAGTCTTCCATGGGCCACCTTATCAAACGCCTTACTAAAGTCCATATATACTACATCAACCGCCTTACCCCCATCCACCTCTTTGGTCACTTCTCAAAAAACTCAATGAGGTTAGTAAGGCATGACCTACCCTTCACGAAACCATGCTGACTATCCCCAATCAATTCATTTCTCTCTAAATAACTATAAATCCTATCCCTAATAATTCTCACCAATACCTTGCCCACAACAGAAGTAAGACTCACTGGCCTATAATTCCCAGGAAGGTCTCTCTTCCCCTTCTTAAACAATGGACCACATTCGCTATCCTCCAGTCCCCCGGAACCACACCCGTAACCAACGAGGACCTGAAGATCAGAGCCAGAGGCTCTGCAATCTCCTCTCTTGCCTCCCAGAGAAGGAGGATTTCCTTCCCTAAAGGGCATTAATGAATCAGATGGTTTTTTACGCCAATGGTTTCGTAGTTATCCTTAGATTTTTAATTCCAGATATTTTTTACAGAACTCAAATTCCACCATCTACTAAAGCAGGATTCGAACCTAGATCTCCACAACATTTTCTGAGTTTCTGGATTAAGAATCTACCGATTACCATTACTAGGCCCTTACCTTCCTGCAATTTCTAAGTAAAATATTGCTTTCTGCCCAACCATGTCCCAGAACAGATCATAGAATCCTTGCAGGGTATAAGAAAGCCATACTACCCAGAAAATATAAGGCAGTGGAGCCTAGAAATTTCACAGAATCCTACGGTGCAGAAGGAGGCCATTCAGCCCATCGAGTCTGCACTGACCACACTCCTACCCAAGCCCTATCCCCATAACCCCATGAATTTACTCTGCTAACCCTTGGACACTTAATTGAAATTTATCAGAACCCTTGGACTGTGGGAGGTAAACCGGAGCACCTGGAGTAAACCCACACAGACATGGGGAGAATTTCCGTGGGGTTATATCCACACCGGCATGATCACAGGGCTGGAAGAGCAAATTAATTTCGCAGGATGAATAACTCAAATGTAAAAATGTATGGAAATCGGAAACAGAAAAACAAAATCTCGGCAACGTCTAAACATCAGGCAGCCTCTGCGGTGCCAGAGAGGCAAAGAACAGACTGCAGGTTTACAACTTTTCATCAGAATTGATGAAAGACCAGGGCCAAATATTGCTTCTTTATTCCCAGCTCAAAGAAAATAGGTGGATTAACTCAAAGAGATCGCAGGCAGACATTCAGATTCCAGCTCTTGATTATTTTCGTCATTCCATTTCTCAGTAAAACAGCTTTGCATCAAATAATATCTCAGGCTTATTTATTTTTCCTAAATGTACCCAGTTGCGATGTATGAGGGAGAGAGAGAGAGACAGAATGGGTCAGGTACATTAGAACAATTTAGATGGTCCTTAGTTAATGAGATATTGATGCATTGAATCGCAAACCAAAGGGGAGCATTAGAAGAGTTGAATGTTGATCCCAGACCATCTGTTTAAGATGTTATATGTAGCATCCTTAAAAAATGCTTTATTTGGCACGAATGAAATGCTCTACATTGAGAGTGAGAGATTGTTCTACGCTGCACGGATTTTTAAAGTACAAACCATCTCACAGCTTGGTATAGTTCCTGCTCTGTCCAAGGCCGCAAGAAATTGCAAAGGATCGTGAATGAAGCCCAGTCCATCATGCAAACCAGCCTCCTGTCCGTTGACTCTGTCTACACTTCCCACTGCCTCAGAAAAGCAACCAGCATAATTAAGGACCCCATGCACCCCTGACATCCTCTCTTCTACCTTCTTCCATCAGGACAAAGATACAAAATCCTGAAATCACGCACCAACTAATTCAAGAACAACTTCTTCCCTGCTGCTGTCAGACTTTTGAATGGACCTACCTCGCATTAAGTTGATCTTTTGCTACACCCTAGCTATGAGTGTAACACTACATTCTGCACTCTCGCCTTCCCATCTCTGTGAGTGGTACGCTTTGTCTGTGTAGTGCACAAGAAACAATACCTTTCGCTATGTACTAATACATGTGACAATACAAAATCAAATCAAATTAAATCACAGAAATTTCACATTTATTAACCTTTGAGAAGGTTACGCTGAGTCATCTTCTACAGCTACTACATGGCTTACCAGGCCATTGCTGGGGGACAGTAAAAGAATCAACCAGCCGTCTTCATATCTGAGACTTTTTTTTTAGCTGACATGAATTCTTTCGCTGTCTTGTTGGAGTTTGAACTCACGTCTCTGGGTTATTAGCTCAGGTCCCCAGGTTACTGGTCTGATGGCATAACTATTATACTGCTGTAGCAAGATAAAATGAAAACAGTGCTGGATAGACTCAGTAGGTCTAGTAGCATCTGTGTCAAGAAACAGAACTGACGTTTCAAGTCTAGAATTACCCTTCAGTTCTGTAGTAGAATCTGTACTACAGTGGATTAGTGCTGTTGCCTCGCAAGGCCAAGGTTCTGGATTCAATTCCAGCCTTGGGCAAGTACATTGAGATTACGTTTTGACACTATATCTTCATAAGTCTGGCTCAAAAGTTAAAATTCTAAACTGGGGCAAGGCCAATTTTGATGACATTAGACAGGAACTTTCAAAAGTTGATTTGGGGGAATCTCCTAGCAGACAAAGATGGTGGGTGGTAAGTGGGAGGCTTTCAAAAGTGTGTTAACCAGGCTTCAGGTTAAGCATGTTCCTCTTACAGTAAAGGGCAAGACGGGTAGAAATAGGAAACCCTGAATGACTCGGGATATTGAGGCCCTGGTCAAGAAGAAGGAGGCACATGACACACATGGGCAGCCGGGAGCAAATGGATCCCTTGAAGAGATTAGAGGGTGTAGGAGTAGATTTAAGAGAGAAATCAGGTGGGCAAAAAGGGGACATGAGATTGTTTTGGCAGATAAGGCAAAGAAAAGTCCAAAGAGCTTCTATGAATATATAAAGGGCAAAAAAGAAACAAGAGAGAGTAGGGCCTCTTAAGGATCAACAAAGTAATTATGTGTGGGTCCTTAAGAGATGGGTGAGATCCTAAATTAATATTTCTCATTAGTATTTACTGTTGAGAAATGCATGGATGTTAGGGAAATTGGAGAAATAAATAGTGATGTCTTAAGGAGTGCACATATTAAAGTGAAGGAGGTGCTGGAAGTCTTAAAGCACATCAAGGTAGGTAAATCTACTGCATCATATCTCCCAAAAGTCATACATCCCAGGATATTGTGGGAGGTTGAGGAGGAAATTATGGGTCCCCTAGCAGAGATATTTGAATCATCAATAGCTTCAAGTGAGATGCCTGAAGATTGGAGAGTGGTGAATATTGTGCCTTTGTTTAAAGAGGGCTGCAGGGAAAAGCCTGGGAACTACAGGCCAGTGAGCCTAACATCTGTAGTGGATGAATCGTTCGAAGGTATTCTGATAGACAGCATCTACAGGCATTCAGAGAAGCAAGGACTGATTAGGGACAGTCAGCACGGCTTTGTGAGTGGAAAATCATGTTTCATGAATCTGATTGAATTTTTTTGATGGGGTAACCAAGAAGGTAGATGAGGACAATGCAGTTGATGTTGTCTACATGGACTTTAGCAAGACCTTTGACCAGGTATCACAAGATAGGTTATTGCATAAGGTTACCAGCAGATGACACCAAGATTGGTGGCATAGTGGACCGTGAAGACAGTTATCTAGGATTGCAATGGGGTCTTAATCAATTGGACCAGTGGGCTGATAAATGGCAGATGGAGTTTAATTTAAACAAATGTGGGGTGATGCCTTTTGGTAAATCAAATCGGGGCAAGACCTACTCAGTTAATGGTAGAGCGTTGAGGGGAGTTATGTAACAAAGAGATCTAGGTGTACATATCTCCTTGGTGTTCATATCTCCTTGAAAGTGGAGTCACAAGTGGACAGAGTGGTGAAGAAGGCATCTGGCATGCTTGGTTTCATTGGTCGGAACACTGAATGCAGGAGTTGGGACATCTCCTTGAAGTTGCACAAGACATTGGTCAGGCCACACTCGGAATACTGTTTATAGTTCTGGTCACCCCATTATTGAAAGGATATTATTAAACTAGAGACAGTGCAGAAAAGATTTACTAGGGTGCTATAAGGACAGGCTGAATAGACTGGGACTTTTTTCTCTGAAATGTTGGAGGCTTAAGGGTGATCTTATAGAGATCTATAAACTAATGAGGGGCGCAGATCAGCTAGATAGTAAATATTTCTTCTCAAAGATAGGGGACTCTAAAACTAGAGAAAATAGGTTTAAGATGAGAGGGGAGAGATACAAAATGATCCATCAGGGAAATTTTTTCTACACAGAGAGCGGTGAGTGTCTGGAACAAGCTGCCAGAGGTAGTAGTAGAGGTACATTTTGTCTTTTCTGTTTAGATAGTTACATGGGTAAGATGGGTATAGAGGTCTATGGGCCAAATGCCAGCAATTGGAATTAGCTTAAAGATAAAAACTGGGCGTCATGGACAAGTTGAGCTGAAGGGCCTGTTTCCATGCTGTCAAACGTCCGTGACTGTATTCCAGGCAATTTTAGCCATTAAATCAGAGCAGGAGAAGTAATTAATATTTAGCAAATCATTACTAAAAACAAATTATTTCAAGAATTGGAAGTCATGGAATTTCTCTCTAAAAATGGGAACAAGTAATTTCTGTATACTGCTAATGCCTACAATTGGCACAGTTCTCCCCTGGGTCAGATTGTGCCAAGAAAATGAGAATTCAACGCTTACGTTGGACAGAAAGCCCTGTGTCATTTCAAGCAATGTAGTTTTCCTTTTAAATGGAGTATTCATATCTCCATTCAAATAAAAATTAATTTGTATTTTTCAACAAATACCTAATATAGGTTAAGCAAGTACTTCACATGCATTTGGGGCACATCAGTTAAAATGTGCGTATGCGCGCACACACACAACTTACTCACACAGACACACACAAACACACACACACAGACACGCACATGCACTCATACACATATACACACAAACACACGTGCATGCACACACAGACAGACAACACACGTGCGCACACACACATGTGCATGCACATGCTCACACACTCAGACACATTCACACACACACTTGCGCACTCACACACACGTGCACGCATGCGCTCACATATGTACACTCTCATACACACACACACACACACACACTTGCATATACACATACACAGATGTGTATATGCATGTGTAACGTAGGTCTTAGGAGCACGTCATGGCTTCTTCTTGCCCCTTGCTCAGGTAGACCTGTGGTGCCTTAATTATTCTGGTTAAGTGATTTGATTTGATTTATTGTTGTCACATGTATTAGGATATAGTGAAACATGTTGTTTCTTTGTGTACAAAGCATATCGTTCATAGAACATACAGGGGAGAAGTGAAGGAAAGAGTGTAGAATGTAGTGTTACAGTCATATCTTGGGTGCAGAGAAAGATCAACTTTATGTATGATAGGTCCACTCAAAAGTCTGACACCAATAATGGAGAAAATATTCACAAGTCAGTTGGTACATAACCTCAGACTTTTGTATCTTTTTCCCGATGGAAGAAGGAGGAAGAGAGAATGTCCGGCAGTGCGTTAATTATGGTGGCTGCTTTTCCAAGGCAATGGGGAGCGTAAATGACGTCAATGGATGGGAGGCTGATTTGTATGATGGACTGGGCTACGTTCACGACCTTTTGTAGTTTCTTGTGGAACTGGATCATTTGGATCAAGTGGATCAGTTAGGATAAAATTGAAGAATCATAGAAATCTAAAACATAGAATAAAGCAATTTGCTCTTTGCATTGAAGCCAGTTCACAATTAGAGCAATGTGAAGTGAAGCTACGATCTCATCTTCTCACCTTGCATCTTACTCTGCCCAAAATATTTGACTTATTATTGAGTACCCGGTATGGAGGGTCTTAGCTATGTGGAGAAGTTGGGCAAATTGGAGTTGTTCTCCCTGGAAAGACGGAGAATGAGGGGAGACCTAACAGAGGCGTATAAGATGATGAAGGGTATAGATAAAGTGAACAGTGGGAAACTTTTTCCCAGGTTGAATGCAAAAATCACAAGGGGTCACGGGTTCAAGGTGAGAGGGGCGAGGTATAATAATTTAGAAGTTAGAGGGATGTTTTTCACACAGAGAGTTGCGGGGGCTTGGAATGCACTGCCAAAAAGGGTAGTGGAGGCAAGCACGCTAGGGTTGTTTAAGGCTCATCTAGATCGGCACATGAGCAGACTAGAGATGGAGGGATGCAAATGAATGTTCTAGTTGAGGATCAAGAGTCTCAGGAAATTCCTGGGAATTAATAATTCCTATCGGCCGTCCAACTAATTTTATGGCTCACCTGTCTCTTACGTTGGAGCTATTGGGGATCTTCCATTAGTGGAAGATTGTTGTATGTTTACTGATGTCTCTTTTTTACATCCACAGGCGATTTGATCCACCTTGTTGGCCAACAAGGGGCACACACGGAATGGGTCCTGCGAGGGCTGCTCTTGAATGTTGCTTCAAGAGTTACCTAGTGCTTCACGTCGTTAGTGTACGCTTAATTGATGGGCAACACAACAACTCAGTGGCTATCACTGTTTGCTGTGCAGGTACAGGGACTTGGGTTGGATCTCCAACTTGGGTTGGTGTCTGTGGGAGTTTGCACATTCTCCCCGTGCTTGCGTGGGTTTTCTCCGGGTGCTCCGGTTTCCTCCCACACCCCAAAAACGTGCTTTTGGGCTCATTGGTGTTAATAAATTGTCCCTAAATTAGATCTCCCCTAATCTGGCACACATATAATTCCGTAGATTTGCACCCCTTTATTGTGGAGTCCATTAGATGTAGACAAAGGTCGTAGGTAGAAGAAGGATTGGAATGAGGCATTCATTGAGTGTTAAAATGGGCAGCATGGGCTTGTTGGGCCGAAGGGCCTGTTTGTTGTGCTGTGTTGTTCTTTGTCCTTTGTATTTCCTTTTAATGGTGCAATCTAAAACATTTCTTTGTGGCATCCAATTCCCTCAGTGAATGAACCTTCCTCTGACACTTCTCTCAATCCTGATAGAACCATTTTACATTGTAAGTTCCTCAGTCAGGGATAATGGTCTGCGATTCTCCCAGTGGATTGTGTGGAGTGTGATGCATGAGATAACTACTCCCTGTGCCGGATTTCTGGCACAATCTGCTCCAAGCCGGAACTTGGTGGGGAGGCGGTGCTAGCATTTAAGTGATATTTTAAGTATCATCTAAATGGTATTAGCTAGCCTGGGACTGAATTCTTTGGGTCCGTAAGCTTCTTGAACCCCGCCAGAGTATTTCACTTCAATGGGGGAATTACACTAGTTCCCCACCAATGGGGAGCTGGCAGCCTGACCCTGTTGGGGTGAAGGGTGAGGAACAATCGAGGGTCCCTCAGGGGGTGAGGCGGTGGGACAGTGCTGTGCCCTGGGCACGGGCACCCTGGCAGTACAAATCTGTGCCCCCTGTCCAAGATGCAAAA
The DNA here is from genome assembly GCA_024679065.1 of Sphyrna mokarran. Classification (NCBI taxonomy): domain Eukaryota; kingdom Metazoa; phylum Chordata; class Chondrichthyes; order Carcharhiniformes; family Carcharhinidae; genus Sphyrna; species Sphyrna mokarran. The sequence goes on from JAGIQG010000006.1 coordinate 13,591,071, forward strand.
AGCTCATGCCCGGGGGGCACCTTCGGGCATGTGGTTGTGCCAAGGGTGTGGGGGTCGACTGGGGGGGGTGGTTGGGGAGGAAGCCTATGATGCCATCAGTGGGGGTCACAGTTTCGGGGGGGGGGGATGGGCGAGGCAGTTGGGAAGTCTGCCTGCTTGTGGGGGGTGGGGGCGAGGGGGAGATTGGCACTGATGGGGGAGGATATAGCTGTTGGGGGAAGGGTGCTGAATATTGGGGTTATCCTGAACAGATGAGGGTGAGGACGGTCAGGTTTGGCCCAGGAATGGTCGGGGACCCGTGGTCAGGCCATGGGGGAGTTGAGGGGGGGAGGGCAGCTTTGTGGGAGGGGATCACAGGGCTACCTAACAATTGGGAGAGTGACAGTGCAGAGTCAGAGACCTGATGCTTTCAGCCACCCAGACACGTTGATTTATAATGAAGTTCTCACTGGTGGTCTCTACAATGCACAGATTCTAGTGTGAACTCCCACGGGAAAAACAATGTGAATTACTCCAGTTTTCCAGCAAATTTAACACTTAGAATATTTTTGGTAGAATTCCAGCCATGGGAACAGTTATAATGTTCCTCGAAGGGATAGGCACATGACTGGGTATGATAGCAAAGCGGTTAGCACTACTACCTCACAGTGCCAAGCTCCTGGTTCTATTCCGGCCTTGGGTGACTCTCTGTGTGTAGGTTACATGTTAGAACAAAGGACAAAGAAAATTAAAACATGGGAACAGGCCCTTCGGCCCTCCAAGCCTGCACTGACCCGCTGCTCGACTGAACTAAAACCTCCTACTCTTTCCGATACCATATCCCTCTATTCCCATCCTATTCATGTGCTTGTCAAGATGCCCCTAAACTTCACGATCGTATCTGCTTCCACTACCTCCGCCACCAACAAGTTCCAGGCACTCACAACTCTCTGTGTAAAAAATTTGCCTCCTTTAAACCTTGCCCCTCTCACCTTAAACCTCTGCCCCCTAATAATTAACACTTCCATCTTGGGAAAAAGCTTCTGATTATCCACTCTTTCCATGCCTCTCATAATCTTTAGATTTCTATCAGGTCTCCCATCGCTCCAGTGAGAACAAATCAAGTTTTTCCAACCTCTCCTGATAGCTAATGCCCTCCATACTAGGGCAACATCCTGGTAACTCTTTTCTATGCCCCCTCCAAAGCCTCCACATCCTTCTGGTAGTGTGGTGACCAGAATTGAACACTATATTTCAAGTGCAGCCTAACTAAGGTTCTATAAAGCTGCAACATGACTTGCCAATTTTTAAACTCAGTGCTCTGGCCAATGAAGGCAAGCAGGTCGTGTGCCTTTTTGACTACCTTCTCCACCTGCAGTGCCATTTTCAGTGACCTGTGTACTTGTACATCCAGATCCCTTTGCCTATCAATACTCTGAAGGGTTCTGTCATTTATTGTGTATTTCCTATCTGTATCAGACTTTCCAAAATGCATTACCCCATTTTTGTCTGGATTAAACTCCATCCACCATCTCTCTGCCCAAGTCTCCAACTGATCTATATCTTGCTGTATCCTTTAACGGTCCTCATTGCTATCCCCAAATCCACCATTCTTTGCGTCACCTGCGAACTGACTAATGAATCCAGTTACAGTTTCCTCCAAATCATTTATATATATTACAAACAGCAAAGGTCCCAGCACTGATCCCTAAGGAACACTACTTGTCACAGCCCTCCATTCAGCAATATACCCTTCTGCTGCTACCTTTTATCTTCTTTAATTGAGCCAATTTTGTAGCCACTTTGCCAGCTCACCTCTGATCCCATGCGACTCCACCTTCTGCACCAGTCTGCCTTGAGGGACCTTGTCAAAGGCCTCACTGAAGTCCATGTAGACAACATCCACTGCCCTACCCTCATCAATCATCTTCCTCACTTCCTTGAAATTCTCGATTAAGTTCGTGGGACATGACCTCCCCTTCACAAAAGCATGTTGCCCTTCACTAACACATCCACTTCTTTCCAAGTGGGAATAAATCCTGTCTCGAAGAATCCTCTCCAATACTTAACACTCATCAGCCTGTAATTACCTGGATTATTCTTGCTACCCTTCTAAAAACAAAAAAAAACATTGGCTATTCCCCAATCCTCTGGGGACCTCCCTTATAGCCATTGAGGATACAAAGATTTCTTTCAAGGCCCCAGTAATTTTCTCTCTTGCCTCAGTGTTCTAGGGTATATCACATCAGGCTCTGGGGACTTGTCTATCTTAATGTTTCTCAAGAACCTCAAAGCTCCTCTTTTTTGATCTCAACATGACTCAAACTATTTACCCTTTCCGAGACTCATCATCCACCGAGTCCTTCTCTTTGGTGAATACTGATGCAAAGTACTGATTTAATACCTTGCCCATTTCCTCTGGTTCCAAGCATAGATTCTCTCCGCTGTCCTTGAATGAGCCAACCCTCTCCCCGGCTACTCTTTTTTTCTGTATGAAAGTATAAAGAGCTTTGGGATTTTCCTTAATTCTGTTGGCCAATGTTTTTTCATGACCCCTTTTAGCCCTTCTTACTCCTTGCTTAAGTTTCTTTCTACTTTCCTTGTATTCCACACTTGCTTTGTGTATTCCCAACCTCCTAACTTTGACAAATGCTTCCTTTGTCTCTTTGGCTAGGCTCACAATATCTCTTATTATCCAAGGTTCCCAAAACTTGCCACACTTATCCTTACAGGAATGTGCCAGTCCTGAATCCCTATCAACTTAAATTGAAAGCCTTCCACATGCCAGATGTTGATTTGCCCTCAAACATCTGCTTCCAATCTACATTCTTCCATTCCTTGTTAATACTGCTGTAATTAGCCTTCCCCCAGTTTAGCACTTTAACTTGAGGACTACACTTATCTTTATCCATCAGTACCTTAAAGCTTACTGAATTATGGTCACTGTTCCCAAACTGCTCCCCTACTGAAACATCGATCACTTGGTCAGGCTCATTTCCCAATACCAGGTCCAGTCTGGCCCCTTCCCTAGCTGGACTATCTACATACTGTTTCAGGAAGCCTTCCTGCATGCTCCTTACAATCTCTGCCCCAACCACACCTCTACTGAGTCCCAGTCAATAAAGGAGAAAATAAAATCTCCCACCACAACAACCCTGTTACTTTTACGCTTGCCAAAATTGGTCTACATATCTGTTCCTCTATCTCCTGCTGGCAGTTGGGTGGCCTATAGTAAATCTCCAACATTGTGACTGCACCCTTCCTATTCCTGAGCCCTACCCATATCGCCTCGTTGTACGAGCACTCTGAGATGTCCTCCTGGAGTACAGCTGTGATATTCTCCTTACTGTTATACTTCTCTCATTGAAGCAGATGCACTTCAGTCCACCAGACCCTCTTTGCCTGCTGTTTCTGAGTCTTACTGGTCCTATCTCTGGTTCCCCTTCAGTTAATTCACCTTTGCTTTGGGACCCATCTCCCTGCCAAACTATTTTAAATCCTCCTGTGTGACACTAGCAAACCTCCCGGCCAGAATATTCAAACCCTTCCAGTTTAGATGCAACCCGTCCTTCTTGTACAGATCTCACCTGCCTGGAAGAGATCCCTATAGTCCAAATATCTGAAACCCTCCTCCTATATTAGCTATTTAGCCACATGTCGAGCTGTACTATTTTCCCATTTCTAGCCTCACTAGCACGTAACACAGAGAGTAATCCTGAGATTACAACCCTAGAGGTCCTGCTTTTTAACTTTCCACCGAACTGCCTGAACTGCTGCTGCAGGATCTGATCATTTTTCCTATCTAAGTTGTTAGTACCAACCTTTGGCTGCTCACCCTCTCCCCTCAGAATGCTTTCTGCCCATTCAGAGATATCCTGGACTCTGGCATCAGGGAGGCAACATACCATCCTGGCGTCTCTTTCACATCCACAGAAATGTACCCCTAATTGTAGAGTCCACTATAACTATTGTCCTAGTCCTCTTCGCCCCTCCCTGTTTAACAAGAGAACCAGCTGTGGTGACATTGCTTTGGCGACATTGCTTTGGCTGCTGCTATTATCCCCTGATACCTCATCTCCCTCAACAGTATCCAAAGCAGTATACTCGTTAGAGAGTGGGATGGCCATAGGGAACTCCTGCACTAACTCCCTGTCCCTTCTGACAGTCACCCATCTATCTGCCTGCACCTTGGATGTGATCAAGTTTCTAAAGCTCCGATGCTTTCTGCCAGCTTCATGTCCCTAAGTGCATCCACCTGCTTCTCCAACCTATCCATGCGGTCTGTCAGGAGCTGCAATTGGGTGCACTTCCTGCAGATATAGTCATCCGAGACTCAGCAAGTGTCACGGACCTCCCACATCTCACAAGTGCAGCACTTAACCCCACTGGTCGACATTGAGCGCCAATGAAATTATTTGAAAAAACGTATAGAACTCTTACCTTCATTTCTACCTTGTCACAGTGGCCTTTTTTTTCTGGTTAGAGGAGGAGGGAGGGAGGGAAACACTAATATAGTGTCACGGGCTTACCACTCCTTGACGCCAGATCTCCTGGTTCCCACTTCTTGGTTAATGTTACTTCTCCGACAGCTCCCAAAATGCACCAGTGAAGTCCCTCAGCCGCCTCATTGGATCTCTCCGTGTCTGTGTGGGTTTCCTCTGGGTGCTCTGATAGTCCGAAGATTGGCCACACTGCATTGCTCTTGTGTGTCTGGAATTGTGCAGGTTAGGTGGATTGGCCATGCTGAAGTGCCATTGAGTTTCCAAAGATGTGCAAGTTAGGTGGCAAAGAAGAATTCCATGCGTATTTAATCGCGTAATAGAGGTTATCAGCCAATTCCTATTTTTGGAGAATGGCTTACTGAAGCATGAGGGTAGTTTTTGGACAGCTGATGGCTATTAAGTGCTCCTTTGTTCCAGTGGACATCTAATTATACAGTAAGTACCAACCTTGCAACAGATGTCTAACTACCAGCAGTATCTGTTGTGCTTGGAACCTACAATTTCCACTGGAGAGCGAGAGTCAGAAAGAGAGAATAAGGGCTTCCAATACAGATTTCACAGTCCATTAATCAATCTAGGTTGGCCCTGTTTCTGATGGCGACTAAAAGCAAAACACACATGAAAGTCTTTGTAATAATAGAGTACCAGCAGCTGAAAATGGCAAAAATAACAAGAAGGCATCAACAGAGCTCCTACAATTTATAATACACCCAATCTTGGCCATAGGAAAACTATATGTGAAATGTGCATGCGGAGGAAAATAACTTGCATTTATACTGCACATTTCGTAGCCTTGAGATGTCTGTATGTGCTTTGTATTCAGTGATTACCTTTTTTTTGTGTTTGCACCGTTGTGCTATAGGAAATTTGCCAGGCAATTTGTGTATAATGTGTTCCTGCAAGCAGCAATGTGATAATGGACATATAATCTATTTTTAGTCATGTCAATGACTATAGAACCCTTCATTGTTCCTGTCTGAAAGTGTGCCTTAGGAAGGGTGGAGAGAGCCTTTGACTAGCATCTCAACCAAAACTTAGCACTCTACAATGCACTAGTCAGGAGTGTGATGGAATACTCTTCTGCTTGCCTGGATGGGTGCAGTTCCAACTCCAGAAGTTGACACTATCGAGGACAAAGTATCCTTGATTGCTACCTCTTCTACAACCACTCAATCCCTCCACCACTGACACAGTGTATATCACCGGTGTCATGGTGGCACAGTGGGTAGCACTACTGCTTCATAGTGCTAGGAACCTGGGTTTAATTCCTGGCTTGGGTCACTGGCTTTGCAGAGTCTGCACATTTTCCCCATGTCTGCATGGGTTTCCTCCGGGTGCTCTGGTTTTCTCCTACAATCTGAAAGACATGCTGGTTAGGTGCATTGGTCGTGCTAAATTCTCCCTCAGTGTACCTGAACAAGCGCCGGCGTGTGATGACTGGGGGATTTTCACATTGCAGTGTTAATGTAACCCTACTTGCGACACTAGTAAGTAAGCTTTATAAATGTACATGAGGATGTCACCAAGTCTCCTCAGGCAACACATTCCAAACGCAGGACTATCTAGAAAGACAAGAGCAGCAAATACCTGGGAACGCCACCACCGGGAAGTTCCCCTCCAAGTCACCCACCATCCTGAGTGGGAATATATCACAGTTCCTTCGTTGCTGCTGGATCAAAATCCTGGAACACCCTCCCTGACAGCACTATGGATGTGTGCCAGCCCATGGACATCAGGGACTGCACTGATTCAAGAAGGCAGCTCACCAGCACCTTCTCAATGACAACTAAGGATGGGCAATAAATGCTGGCTCTGCCAATGATGCCCATAATGAATTTTATTAATAATATTTTGCACAGTGCAGCATTCCTTCAGTACTGCACAGATTTCTGTGCCCTGCACTAGGAATTGAAAATAGTATTCTATTGGATATTTGGCAGAGTGTCAGGACACAGGTGCTTTGATCCACCTTGTTGTCTAATGAGGGGCATACACGCGATGGGTCGGGAGAGGGCTGCTCTTGGATCTTTTTTGAGAGTATCCTAGTGCTTCATGTCATTAGTGTACGCTTGACCTGGACCATCTGATGGGCAACACGACAGCTCAGTGACTATCGCTGTGCTGTGCAGATACATGGATTTGGGCCTGTGTCTGTGGGAGTTTGCGCATTCTCCCTGTGCTTGCGTGGGTTTTCTCCTGGTGCTCCGGTTTCCTCCCACATCCCAAAGATGTGCTCTTGGGCTAATTGGCAAAACAAATTCTCCCTAAATTGTCTCAAATTTGTTTTTTAATCCATAGATCTATAAACATTGACAGGGATCACAGGTAGAGGCGGGAACATCGGGGTGGCGGCGTGGGCTCGTTGGGCCGAAAGGCCTGTTTCTCGTTCTGTTTTGTTCTTTGATCTTTGACTTTCTGGATTTTATGCTTCATTTGAGTTACCTCCCATTACTACTCATTTAAAATAAAGCACAACAACGCAGATGCAAAGGAATGGAAAATGCTGGAAAAACACATTCAAATCTGTCACCCCCAACCCTGTACTCACATCTCCCTCGTGTAATTATCTAGCTTTGCACAACCATTGAAAGGCTATAGCAGAGAAAGAGGCCATTTGGCCCACTTCATGTATGCCAGCCCATGGACACCAAAGTGCCCTGTCTAATCTATAAAGATAGGCAACAACACCTCCTCCACTATCATCCTCAACATCAGTTACCCACAGCGCTGTGTCCTTAGCCCCTTACTATACTCCTTGTACATCTATGGCTGTGTAGCCAAATTCCCTGACAATTCGACTTTCATGTCTGCTGATCAGACCACCTAGTGAGTCTGCTCTCCAACAATTATGCGACAGAGTACAGGAAGGAGATAGAGAATCTGGTGAAATGGTGCGGTGACAATGATCGCTCCCTCACTGTCAAGTATAAAGGAGTACATGCACCTCTCCATATCAATGGGGACAAAGTTGAAATCTTCAGGTTTTTAGGGTGTCCAGATTACCAACAACCTATCCTCTCCCCCCAGGCCAACGTTATAGTTAGGAAAACTAACCAATGCCTCTACTTTCTCAGAAGACTAAAGACATTTGTCGTGCTCACTATGACTCTCACCAACTTTTACAGATGCAGCATAGAAAGCTTTCTTTCTGGTTGTATCACAGCTTGGTATGGCTCCTGCTCTGCCCAAGACCACAAGAAACTACAAAAGATCGTGAATGTAGTCCAATCCATCACTTGAACTAGCCTTCCATCCATTGACACTGAGTAAACTTCCTGTGCCTCAGCAAAGCAGTTAGCATAATTAAAGACCCTACACACTCCAGATGTTCTCTCTACACCTTCTTCTGTCGGGAGAAAGGTACAAAAGTCTGAGGATTTATACCAACGGACTCAAGAACAGCTTCTTCCGTGCTGTCATCAGGCTTTTGAGTGCACCTATCCTACATTAAATTGTCGACACCCTAGCCATGAGGGTAACACTACATTCTGTACTCTCTCCTTTCCTTCTCTGTGAATGGTATGCTTTGTCTATATAGTGCAAGAAATAGTACTTTTCACTGTATACTAATACATGTGACAATAATAAATCAAATCAAAATCTCATTCCACTTTCCTGCACCTGGCCCATAACCTTGTATTTTACAGCACTTAAAGTGCAGATGTAGGTACTTTTAAGAATTTAGGGTCTTGCCTTCACCCAATCCAAGCACTGAATTCCAGACACCCACCCCCATCTGCGTAAAATGGTTTATCCTCATATGCCCTCTACACCTTCTCTCTGAGAGAAAGGGAGAGAGAGAAATAAAATGTCCTTCCTGTAATATGGTGACCAGAACTGTACACAGTATTCCAATTGTGGCCTTACCAGTGTTTTATAGAATTCCAGCATTATATTCCAACTTTTATATTCTATACTTTTGCTAGTGAAAGAGAGCATTTCCTATGCCTTCTTTATAACCTTGCCTACTTGACCTGCTGTTTTTAGGGACCTGTGCACTTGTACATCAAGATCTGCCACTTCATCTAACCCTCTTAGTATATTACCATCTATTGTGTATTTACCATTAGTGTTTGATGTTAAAATCCATCTGCCATGTCAGAACGAACAACCTTCTGACTCAGAAACAAGAATATGCGCATGACTCTTTGTTGCACTGCATTCATAACAAAGCTATTCAATCTGGAGATTAAGTTTATAGTAAAATATAACATTGAGATGTAAACCTGTTGACAGCAACGAGATTTTACAGAATTACAGAATTTTACAGCACAGAAAGAGGCCGTTCACCTTTTGATTAGTCACTTTACAATCTTCTGGATGCAAGATTGAGTTCAACAACATCAGACTGTGAACTCTCTCCTCTATCTTAGAGTTATACAGTCATAAAGGTTTACATCATGGAAACAGGCCTTTCAGCCCAACTTGTCCCTTTTTTTAACCACAAAATTAGTCCCAATTCGTCCCAAGGCATTGGTGAGGCTGAATTTAAGATTATTGTCTGCAGTTTTGGCCATCTAATTGTAGGAAGGATATTAATAAAGTTGAAAGAATGCAGAGAAGGTTTACAAGGATGTTGCCGGGACTTGAGAAACTGAATTACAGAGAAAGGTTGAATAGGTTAGGATTTTATTCCCTGGAGTGTCGAAGAATGAGGGGAGATTTGATAGAGGTGTATAAGATTTTGATGGGTATAGATAGAGTGAATGCAAGCAAGCTTTTTCCACTGAGGCTAGGGGAGAAAAAAAACAGAGCATGGGTTAAGGGTGAAGGGGGAAAAATTTAAAGGGAATATTGGGATTGGGGGGGGCTTCTTCATGCAGAGAGTGGTGGGAGTGTGGAATGAACTGCCAGATGAAGTGTTAAATGTGAGCTCATTTTTAATGTTTAAGAAAAGCTTGGGTACGTGCATAAGAGGGGTGGAGAGGGATATGGTCCAGATGTGGGTCAGTGGGACTAAGCAGAAAAATGGTTCGGCATAGCCAAGAAGGGCCAAAAGGCCTGTTTCTGTGCTGTAGTGTTCGATGATTTCTATAGTTTTAATTGCCCGCATTATACCCATCTTACCCACGTAACTGTCTAAATGCTTTTTAAAAGACAAAATTGTACCTGCCTCTACTACTGCCTGTGGCAGCTTGTCCCAGACACTCAAAACCCTCTGTCTGAAAAAATTGCCCTTCTGGACTCTTTTATATCTCTCTCTTCTCATCTTAAACCTATACCTTTCTAGTTTCGGATTCCCCTACCTTTGGGAAAAGATGTTGATTATTTAACTTGACTCGACGTTCTCCACATCTGCAAACCTTTACTCTTCAAATAAGCATTTGAAAGCTATGACTGGATGAGCCTCCATTGCATTCTCAGGCTTTGCATTCCAGATCGCAACCAGCAACATGTCTAAGGAGCTTTTTCCTCGTGATGTCGGAAGAGTGATGCAAATATAAGTTCTTTCTTTCAAATATTCGCCATCTGTTAGAGTAATCAATGCCGAGCTGGAATGTGAATGCGATGATGAGGGGATTAGTGTCTGCCCAGTTGATATGAGATTGACAGGGATGAAGGATTGGGGAACATTATTGCAGAAAATACATAACAAGAGAGTACGATTGATGATGGAGTGCTTCTCACAGACAGTCATTGCTGTCTGATAAAGATTATTAAATTGTGCGATGAGCGAGAGTGGTCTGTCAACCTTCACAAGTGCAGTGACACAGGCCCTGAAGAAGAGGAGGTCTGGAAATCAGAAAAAGTAGGCCGTGAAGTGCATGGGAACATATAACAGCAATAGGCCCTTCAGCCCCTCAAGCTTGTTCTGCCATTCTGTGAATGGCTAGTTTGTTACCCATCTTTCATCCATACCCTTTGTATAGCAAATGTAATGACTGGCTAGTTAGTAAACAAACAGGCGGCACGGTAGCACAGTGATTAGTACTGCTGTCTCCCAGTGCGAGGACCTCGGTTCGATTCCCAGCTTGGGTCACTATCTGTAAGCACACTCGCCCCATGTCCGTGTGGGTTTCCTATAGTTTCTCCCACAACCCCAAAGATGTGCGGTTTGGTAGATTGGCCATGCTAAAATTGCCCTTTGGTGTCAGGGGGACTAAGAACAAAGATCAAAGAACAGAACAGCACAGGAAACAGGCCCTTCGGCCCTCCAAGCCTGTGCCTCTCATTGGTCCAACTAGACCATTCGTTTGTGTCTCTCTATTCCCAGTCTGCTCATGTGACTATCCGCAGGTAAGTCTTAAACAGTGTGTCCACCTCCACCACCTCACTTGGCAGTGCATTCCAGGCCCCCACCACCCTCTGTGTAAAAAAAAGTCCCTCTGATATCTGGGTTAATCCTCACCCCTCTCACCCTGAGCCTATGACCTCTTGTGATCATTGACTAGCTAGGGAAATGCATAGGGTTACGGGGGATAGGGCCTGGCTGGGATTGTGATCGGTGCAGACTTGATGGGGCAAATGGCCTCACTCCGTATACTGTAGGATTTTCCAGTAATTACTAGCTCTGGAAACAGATGAAAGTGTGCCTTAGTGTGCCAGTAGGTGTGGAAAGGGGATCGAAATGAGTCACCATAGCCCCGGTGAATTTGTTCAATTGCCCTTGAGATGGATTGGACAGGGAGTGTTTTCGTAAAATGTCTTCATGTGATTTTGAACATCTCTGATTGTTCTTCTGTTTTTGTCGAGAGGCTGCATGGAGCCCCTTCTTGATTGGATTGGGTTGATTTGATTGACCACACAACAAACTTCCATGATCCTTTTGTCCTGTGTTTGCATATTCCTGGGATCAAATTATTAATAATGGAAAGCTGAATGGTGTACCATGAGTCGGCACTTTGTCCTCTGTGTTCCGTTATGTCACTGTTTGCTTCTTTGAGTAAAGGAAGAACCTTTACACTGACAGAATCACTCTGTCTTCAGCAGAATACACCCATCAGCTGAGCATCCCTGTGAGAATGCTGATCCGCCGTCCCATTTTAGACTTGTGCAGAAGATTTGATCCTTCCCAGCAATACCAATGACCTGCCAGCCACAGGTATCTTCTGCAAAGAGTCTGCGATGAAAAGAGTGCTTTAATTTGACATCTCCAGCATCAACAAGTTTGTCTTTCTCAGGTTATTAGGTGCAGCAAGTACGCTTGCCAGAGCTTTCATTGTGAACTCCGTGTTGGCTTTCCCTGTCTGATTGCTGTTCCGGGTTTTAGTGTCTGGTGAGTGACAGTAAAACTCCAATGATTAGTGAGGCCTGACTTCAATGTTATCCACTTCTTGGTTTCATTTTTCAAAGCAAGCCCTGTCTATGATTTGTTCTAAATAGAGTTGTGAAGTCTTCAAAAGAATCATAGAATCCTACAGGACAGAAAGAGGCCACTTGGCCCATCGAGTCTGCACTGACCACAATCTCACTCAGGCCCTACCCCCACATCCCTACATATTTTACCCACTAACCCCTCTAACCTATGCATCTAAAGAGATTTAGGGGCAATTTAGCATAGCCAATCAACTTAACCTGCACATCTTTGGACTGCGGGAGGAAAGCGGAGCACCCAGTGGACACCCACGCAGACATGAGGAGAATGTGCAAACTCCACACAGACAGTGACCCGAGCCCGGAATTGAACCCAGGACCTTGGAGCTGTGAAGCAGCAGTGCTAACCACTGTGCTACCATGCCTCCCACCACTGTGTTACTGTGCTGCCCACGATAAAGAGGCAATGACTTGGTTCACCAAGCGGATGGTAGTCAATCACATTCATAGAACTATAGAAACCTTATAGTGCAGAAGGAGGCCATTCAGCCCATCAGGTCTGCACTGACAACAATCCCAGCCAGGCCTTATCCCCAACACCCAACATATTTACCTACTAATCCCTCTGACATACTCACCCTGGGACAACTTATCACGGCCAATCCACCTAAACCGCATGTCTTTCGGGCTGTGGGAGGAAACCCACGCAGACATGGGAAGAATGTACAGACTCTGCACAGACAGCAACCCAAGCCGGGGATCGAACCCAGTTCCCTGGAGCTGTGAGGCAGCAGTGCTAACCACTGTGCCACCATTTATTCAGGCACTAATTTTTAGTTAAACACATTGGGCAACATTTTGATGACCTCACTCGGACAAGACCGGAAATTCCTGCCCGAGATGAACAGAGATTTCTGTTGTTGGACCCTCTCCCGCGCCAATCCCCTAATGGATGGGAGGGGGAGAATCCCAGCCAGTGACTAGAACTCACACCAGGCCATGAGTTCTTGCTCAACACATCAGTTGCAAAATGATCTGAGAAATATTCACTTCTGACATTTTGGTTGCCATTGGACTTTCATATAGCGTGGCACTGCTGCTCGCAGCTCCAGCGACCCTGTTTCAATTCCAGCTTCGTGCGGAGTCTGCACCTTCTCATGTCTGTGTGGATTTCCTCCTGGTGCTCCAGTTCCCTCCCTCAGTCCAAAAAGATGTCCAGGATGGGTAGATTGGCTATGCTAAACTGTCCCTTGGTGTCCCAAGATGTGTAAGTTCGGATAAATACATGGGATTACAGGGGTCTGGGTAAGATGCTCTATTAGAGAGAATCAATACAGACTTGATGGGCCAAATGACCTACTAGTGCATTGTAGGGATTCCTGCCAACAAGCTCTTAATAGTCATTATGTGTTCGTTCTTGAGAAGAACCTAAAACAGTGTTGCTTTGAGATGATACAGAAGGTTCAGTGAATTAAATGAGAAAATGTTCCTGTGTTTGGACTCGACATCACTTACTTCGGTTGTCAAAGAGTCAAAAAATCAGAGATAAAAGTGTCATTACTTGTGTACAACTATTAAAACGTGTGTTAAAAGGCTGAATGAAATTTAATGCATCTGAACCCTTTAGCCCTTTAATCAGATACAGTTAACGACAGTGTGACAGAACCATACCTTCCAACAGAATCGGAATAATGACCTAAATTCCTTGCTGTGACGAAGAAGCCTGGAGATTGGATGGTGCTGCACACATTCTGCCATGGTTACACGGAGGCTGTTCGAAATGGCACACAAGGAAGGCACACACATTTTCAGACACCAATATATTGTGATACCTCCTCCTTCAAGTACCATCCCCCAAGAGGGCAGCACGGTGATTGGCATTGCTGCCTCACAGCACCAGGGACCTGATGCAAGCTCCACATGGGCAGTCACCCAAGCTGGGAATTGAACCCGGGTTCATGGCACTGTGAGACAGCAGTGCTAATCACAGTGCCACCGTGCCACCCAACATGCCGCTATTCAATCTCCAGGGGCTTATAGCTTGAGGGGTGCCATGCAGGAGTCTCTCTCACTCTAACCGCCAGCCATTAGCGTTTTTGAAAAGATTTACAGGTTGCATGTTCAATTTGTCTGACTGCGTTATGGACGCAGCTTCCTTGATAATCAAGTCATGGAGTGGGTTCGATTTCCCGGCTCCTGTGCGGAGTTTGCACATTTTCTCTGTATTTGTGTGCTCAGGTTTCCTCCCACAATCCAAAGATGTGCTGGTTAAGTCATGCTAAATTCTCTCTCAGTGCATCTGAATAGGTGCCACAGTGTGGTGACTACAGCATTTTAATACTTTCATTGCAGTGTTAATGTAAGCCTACTTGAGGCACTAATAAATAAGCCCAAGTAACCATAGACTTCGATCGGATTATGCACAATTTTTTTTAGTTTATTTATTATTATATAAATTCTGCACAGACAGTGGCTCCAGCCGCGAATCAAAACTGGTCTCTTGTGCTGTGAGGCAGCAGTGCTAACCGTTGTGCCACGGTGTCTTGGGAAAGAACTTTATTGGTTTGCCCTTGCCTTTTGCAGTGGGGCTGAACACAAAACTCTCCCATGGTCGCTGCCTGCTATCAGACACATTGGAAGAATTTATAGGTTGATAATTGGCCTGTCTGGACACAAGTTCCTTGGTCACTAAGTCCTGGAGTGGGACTTGAACCAATGCTTCCGGCCCCGAGGCAAGGATTATGATACCAGCAGTTGTACATGTGTTCATGTCCAAGAGTAGGTGCTTTGGAGAGGTGGGAAACAATTTCTGACACTGTAAGGCAGGGTTGGGAAGTGTCTAATCTCGGGGTAGCATGGTAGCACAGTGATTATCCCTGCTACTTCATAGCTTAATTCATAAGGTCTGGGTTCAATTCTCGGCTTGGGTCACTGTCTGTGTAGAGTTTGCACATTCTCCTCATGTCTGCATGGGTTTCCTCTGGGTGCTCTGGTTTTCTCCCACAGTCCAAAGATGTATGGGTTAGGTTGATTGGTTGTGTTAAGAAATTGCCCCTTAGGGTCCAGGGATGCGTAGGTTAGAGGGATTACAAAGAATAAAGAACAAAACAGCACGGAGAACAGGCCCTTCAGCCCAACGAGCCCACGCTGTCACCTCGATGTTCCCACTTCTACACGTGATCCCTGTCTATATTTATAGATCTATGGATTGAAACCAAATTTGAGGCAATTTAGGGAGAATTTGTTTTGCCAATTAGCCTAAGAGCACATCTTTGGGATGTGGGAGGAAACTGGAGCACCCGGAGAAAACTCACGCAAGCATGGGGAGAATGCGCAAACTCCCACAGACACAGGCCCAGATCCACAGCACAGCACAGCAATAGTCACTGAGCTGTCGTGTTGCCCATCAAATGGCCCAGGTCAAGCATACACTAACGACATGAAGCACTAGGATACTCACGAAAAAATATCCAAGAGCAGCCCTCTCACGACCCATGGCGTCCCCTCGTTAGACAAGGTGGACCAAAGCACCTGTAGGATAAAAACAAATACATCAATATCATCGACGATTAGTGAGCATAATATGTAGGATATGGGGATAAGGCCTGGGTTGGATTGTGTTCAGAGTAGAGTCGATGGGTTGAAGGGCCTCTTTCTGCACTGTAGAGTTCTATGATTCAGATCAGCCATAATCTCGCTGACGCAGACTCGATAGGCGTTATAGTCTGTTTGGTAGAGGCAGAAAATAATAACAGAAAGAGCAACAATATGGAAATGAGGGGCTGAATATCTGTTTCAGAACCCATCTGCAACATTGCTTTGCCTTGAGGGAATCCAGGTTTAAATGTGCCTCAGAGGTGGTTCTTAAAAGGCCACCATCAGAGCTTGTTAAACGTACCCACCTGAGTATGGAGCCAGATGGAGCTCCTTGTCATACACATAAAAACTGTGGCAATGCTGCCAAGAACTGCAGGCGTTTCCCATATCTGCTGACCATGACTTCAATCCACCCCAACTCATGATCTGATCATCACACCCTCCTGTTGCCACGTTCAAGGATAGCTATGCCAAACCTTCCCAATCTCAGCTACAGCTACCAATGCCATCCGGGTCCCCAGTGCACACTTACTGAACACTCTAGACTCCTGCAAGAAAAAGATACAAAAGTCTGAGGTCACGTACCCACCGGCTCAAGAACAGCTTCTTCCCTGCTGCCGTCAGACTTTTGAATGGACCTACCTCACACTAAGTTAATCTTTCTCTACATCCTAGTTATGATTATAACACTACATTCTGCGCCTGCTCCTTTCCTTCTCTATGAATGGTATGCTTTGTCCGTATAGTGAGCAAGAAACAATACTTTTCATTGTATACCAATACTTGTGACAACAATACATCAAATCAAAAACAACCTTTTGTTAAATCTTATTGGCCATGACTTCTCCTCAACAGGTATTCCACAGTCAGGCATCACTGGAAATAAAGAATTCCCAGTTCTTTGTTATGTCTATTCGCTCCTCACTCCAAACATTGACCACCCATTCTGGGTGGATCCCAACAGCTCACACCACACCTGAGGTCCCATGACCCGATCTCTTAAAGGGGCTACACCCCAACATACAAAACAGCTGATATTATATGACCACCCTCGGGTGAGGCTCGCAAAATCCCACCCGAGGCCAATGGAGAATTTGCCAGTAAAATTCCGGCAAACGTTGTTGAGTTGGAAGCAAGAGAAATCCCACTGAACCATGATTACAAGGACAAAGGCCCTTCAGCAGGCAGGGATGCAGAAACAGCACTAGCTGAAAGGGAAGGGAAGAAGTCAACCCTGTAAAGTGCCGAACTGCTATCCCCTCTGAGAAGATCATGAAGCAATATGCTGACCTGGACTGACAGTGCAGTTCTTGACAGGTTTATTTGTAGCAAAAGCCTGTCCCAAAAGCTTGCGGCTTTTGCTACAAATAAACCTGTTTGAACTTTATGCTGGTGTTGTGGGATTTCTTTCTGTTTTATCCCAGTCCAATGCCGGCATCTCTACATCAGTGCAATTCTTAACAGTGAGGCTACCATTTTCTATCTGACTTCAGAGTAAACAGAGTAAACAGGGTTAAGCTCTTTCCTAGGATGGACTCTAACAGCACGAGGGGTCACGGGCTCAGGGTAAGGTATAATTTGGATGGTAGAGGGAGTTTTTTCACACAGAGGGTGGTGGGGGTATGGAATGCGCTGCCAAGTAAAGTGGTGCAGGCAGGCACTCTGGAGTTATTTAAGAAATACTTAGATGGGCACATGAACAGAATGGGAATGGAGGGTTATAGAAAACTGATTTAAAATAGGGATCATGAGCTTTGGGAGTCCCTGGGAAGTGTGTAAATAGATGATGATATTGATGTACTTGTTTTTATCCTACAGGTGCTTTGGTCCACCTTGTTGTCTAACAAGGGGCATACACGCGATGGGTCATGAGAGGACTGCTCTTGGATTTTTTTCGAGAGTATCCTATTGCTTCACGTCGTTAGTGTACGCTTGACCTGGACCATTTGATGGGCAACACGACAGCTCAGTGACTATCGCTGTGCTGTGCAGATACATGGATTTGGGCCTGTGTCTGTGGGAGTTTGCGCGTTCTCCCCATGCTTGCGTGGGTTTTCTCCGGGTGCTCCGTTTTCCTCCCACATCCCAAAGATGTGCTCTTAGGCTAATTGGCAAAACAAATTCTCCCTAAATTGTGTCAAATTTGGTTTTTAATCCATAGATCTATAAACATAGACAGGGGTCACGAGTAGAGGTGGGAACATCGGGGTGACGGTGCGGGCTCACTGGGCCGAAGGGCCTGTTTCCCGTGCTGTTTTGTTCTTTGTTCTTTGTTCAATTCAATATTAAACTTACCCGCACTCAAAATATCTGCCAACAACGGGAAGTAACGTTGCTCTACCTGTTCGTGCTTAATAACTAATTCAAGACTCTGAGAACTTGAAAGTCATATAAACCTACCCTTGCTTTAATGAAATATATGAATATTTTAGTGCATAAAGATATGACCTTTGCGGGGACAGGATCAATAGTCATTAGAGGGAAAATGTTGAAGGGCTCGGAGTATTTCATTCAGATAGAATTTCTCAGAACACCTATATCTTTATCAGTCTGGATGTTTTAATATCCACTCTATATTTTTAAAATAAATGTACTCAATAATTCATGCAGCTGACGTTTGCGTTTGGTTTGCAGGGAAGTCAAAGGTCACGAGTGTCCGTGGGAATTCATCTGATTGTCCGCGGCAACTGGGAAGGGCTAGGGAAATTCCTGAAATGTCGCTGGTGCACAATCCAGGG
The DNA here is from genome assembly GCA_024679065.1 of Sphyrna mokarran. Lineage (NCBI taxonomy): Eukaryota > Metazoa > Chordata > Chondrichthyes > Carcharhiniformes > Carcharhinidae > Sphyrna > Sphyrna mokarran. The sequence continues at coordinate 13,609,141 of JAGIQG010000006.1, forward strand.
TACCACGGTGGCACAACGGTTAGTACTGATGCCTCACAATGTCAGGGACCTAGGTTTTCACTCTTGGGCTACTGTCTGTGTGGAGTTTGCACATTCTCCCCGAGTCTGCATGGGTTTCCTCCAGGTGCTCCGGTTTCCTCCCACAGTCCAAAATGTGGGGTTAGGCAGATTGGCCAGGGTTAATTGCTCCTTAGTGTTGGGGGATTAGCAGGGTAAATACACAGGGTTACAGGGATGGGGCCTGGGTGGGATTGTTGTCAGTGCATACTTGATGGGCTGAATGGCCTTCTTTTCCATTGTAGGGATTTTATGATACTATGATTTTTCACAGCGCAGGGTTATGGGAGGGCTGCACTGTCGGTGGCAGATGCCATCTCTCAAACAACACTACACCGAAGCTCTCTTATCTTCTCTGACGGCTACCAATCAATCTGGGACATCAGTCGAAGAAGAAGGAAAGATGTAGCCTAATCGACATTTATCCCTTAACCAACATCAGATCAGATTATCTCACTGCACTTTGTGGGAGCTTGATATACACAAATTGGTGCAGTGATACATGGCATTATAACGGTGACTATACTTCAAATAAATCAGGGCACTGAGATGTTCTGTTGTCATGAAGATATGGATAGCCAGAGGCTTGTTTTCAGGGTGGAAGTGTCCATTAAAGGCGGCACAGATTCAAAGTAGGAGGGTGGAAGTTTAAGGGAGATGTGCGGGCAAATATCCCTTGCAGGGGCAGGATAAGGCAGCATGGTGCCACGGTGGTTAACACTGCTGCCTCACAGCACCAGGGACCCAGGTTTGACTCCCAGCTTGGGCCACTGTCTGTGTGGAGTCTGCACATTCTCCCCATGTCTGCGTGGGTTTCCTTCAGGTGCTCCGGTTTCCTCCCACAGTCCGAAAGACATGCAGGTTAGGTACACTGACCACACTGTGTTCTCCCTCAGTTTACACGAACAGGCGCCGGGCTGTGGTGACCCCACAGTAACTTCATTGCAGTGTTAATGTAAACCTATTTGTGACACTAAGGAATAAACTATAAGAAGTTTTTCATGCAGAGAGTAGAACGTGCTGTCAGAGAAGGTGGTGGAAGCAGGCACACTGGCAACATTGAGACAGCATCTGGATGGGTACATGAATAGGGAGGGAATAGAGGGAGACGGACCAAGTAAAGGCAGAAGGTTTTGTTTTAGTTTAGTTAGGGTATCATTAACGGCACAAACAGGAAGGGCCTCATAGAATCCCTACAGTGCAGAAAGAGGCCACCATGCCCATCGAGTCTGCACCAACCGCAATCCCACCCAGGCCCTATCCCCACATCCTACGTATTTACTCAGTCATCCCTCTAACTTACACATCTCAGGACACTATGGGCAATTTAGGATCTGGGTGGGTCGAATGGCCTCATAGTTAAGTTAACGCTTCTTTATTAGTAACAGTTAAGGTTAATACTGCAATGAAGTTACTGTGAAAATCCCCAGGTCGCCACACTTCAACATAGGTATGCTGAGGGGGAATTTAGCAAGGCATTTAACCTGCGCATCTTTGGAGGAAACTCTGAGGAGATCTGGAGAAAACACGGGGGGGGATGTGCAGACTCTGCACAGACAGTGATCCAAGCTGGGAATTGAATCCTGGTCTCTGGCACTATGAGGCAGTGTGCTGTCTGTTCTGCACTGTAGGGATTCTAAGAAATGGGCAGTATTGTCAAGTCTGTAAATCTTTCAGGGTAGTGGCAATACATGCAGCATATCCCGCTGACTGGAAGATTGAGGTTGATGCATTTTCCCTGAATGGAGTGTTTCAACAAAAACACGTCCAAAGTTAACCCTGTTATTTTGGGATATGAACGATGCAATAATCACACACCTGCAGTAAGGCTCAATGAACTGCAGAGAGAACCCTTGAGCTAGTTTAGCTTTTGCTCCCGGGGTTGCTGTTGAGTCACTAATTTTCAGATGTTCTTGCTCGGTTTGGTGAAAGCCGTTGTTGGTTTACCTTGCTGACATTGTCACCCTCACTGCCTCCCCCTCTGCTGCCAATCAGCCATTTGATGATTCTTCCCAGCGAAGGCATTGAGGAAATATATTTGACAAGACTGAAAGTTGGGTCAAAAGTAACCACTTTCCAACCTCTACCCTCAGGCTGTCGGCAACTCGGATTGGATGGATTCCTGGAGACTGGTTCCAACCACCTTGGGCTCTCAATGCTGTCGCCATTGGTTACCCCATAAGACCAACCTCCCAGCCCACAACCAATTGGAAATTAGATCCTTCATCAGCTGATGGAATTATTCTTAGTAAGAAGTCTCACAATACCAGGGTAACAAACTCGATGAATGGGAAAAGTTTAGAGAAATATCATCCAAATAGGGCTGGTTCAGTTCAGGAAAGCTGGTAGGCATGGATGATTTGGGCTGAAGGGCCTGCTTCCATGCCTTATATCTCTATGGCAGTCAGGTGGTCGAAGGGTTGTCGGGTGAGTTGGGAGAGGGGTAGTCAGGTTATTGAGGCAGGTAAGATCGGGTTGAAATTGCTTCTGGTCTCTGGATAGATCGGGCGATTGCAGTTGGGGAGATGATTCGTCAGGACAGGTTGGGTGTAGTCAAGTTATTAAAGGATGGTCTGTTCTGTTGGGGAGAGTTTGGGTGGTTGGAGGAATAGTCTGGTTTATTGGGTGGTTAAAACAGCGCAGGAGATTTAGTAGATGTACTCAAAATCCCTGTCGCTGTGAGGCAGCAATGCTAACCAAACAAAATGGAAGAGAAAGCATTTCTTCCCACAGTCCAAAGGTGTGCGGGTTAGGTGAATTGACAATGCTAAATTGCAAGACTAACTAGGGTAAATATATCTGTTTATGGGGATAGGGCCTGGGTGGGATTGTGGTCGATGCAGACTTGATGGGCCAAATGGCTCCTTTTGCACTGTAGGGATTCTATGATTCTATTTTCTAAGATTTCCTGACCATTTCAGATTTTGTTCCCACCTGCTTCTCCCAACAATGTTCTGGGTGATTGGCCATGAATTGCCGAAGACTCGAGGACAATCCTGGAGGGTTGGGAACCCTAGTGTACATCTTAATTTATATGGTTTACCTTTCAATTTCTTTCTTTTCCTTTCCAACATGCAAAGGGAGTGAAGTGACAATGGTAATCAAGCATGGTAATGGACCCTATAATTAGGTGCTAATGTAGATTGTGGGCTGGATATTCGGTACCAATTGCTGTGGAATCAGAAATTTCTGTTTGAGGTCAATGGACCTTTTGCTGGTCTGTCAAGTGTTCCCTCCAAGCCAGGACAATTCCTGCAGCGAGCAGATTGGAAAACCTCGCCCAGTGAGTGCAGTGCACTAACACGGTTGGTGGTGAAACTCAGACAAGAGTGGGAGCAGCGTTAAAGAGAAATGCTTGCATTTGTCTCGTATCTTTCATGACCATTTTTTAATCATTTGTGGGACATGGGCATCAGTGACTAGACTATTTATTAGTTACAAGTAGGCTTACATTTACATTGCAAAGAAGTTACTGTGAAAACCCCCTAGTTGCCACACTCTGGTGCCTGCTTGGATACACGGAGGGAGAATTTAGTGCGCCAATCCACCTAATCATCTTCACAGGTGATTCGATCCGCCTTGTTGACCAACAAGGGGCATACACGCTGTGGGTCGTGCGAGGGCTGCTCTTGGATGTTGCTTCGAGAGTTGCCTAGTACTTCACGTTGTTAGTGTGCGCTTAAACTGGACCATCTGATGGGCAACATGACAGCTCAGTGACTATCACTGTTTGCTGTGCAGATACATGGATTTGGTGTTTGTGGGAGTTTGCGCATTCTCCCCGTGATTGCGTGGGTTTTCTCCGGGTGCTCCAGTTTCCTCCCACACCCCAAAAAATGTGCTGTTAGGCTGATTGGTGTAACAAATTGTCCCTAAATTAGTCTTCCCTCAGTCTTTCCCAATAGGCATGGACAAAAGTCATAGGTAGAGGAGGGCACTCACAATGTTAAAATGGCAGTTTGGGCTCATTGGGCCGAAGGGCCTGTTTCCCGTGCTGTATTGTTCTTTGTTCTTTGTCCTATTTTTTGTACAATGGAGGAAACCCACGCAGACATGGGGAGAATGTGCAGACTCCGCACAGACAGTGACTCAAGCCGGGAATCAAACCCAAGCCACTGGAACTGTGAGGCAGCACTATGCCACCGTGTCAGCCTTTCTGAAAATCACCGCTGGTAGAAGTGGTGGAAACCAGGGCCTTTTTATATTTACTTGTGGGACATGGGCATCATGTCCCAGCATTTATTGAATACCCCTAGGGGCAGTTGAGAGTCAACCGCATTTCTGTGTCCCTGCAATCACATGTAGGCCAGACCAGGTAAGGACAGCAGATTTCCTTCCCTAAAGATCATCAGTGATCCTGATGGGTTTTTCTGAAAATCGACAATGGTTTCACAGGCATGAGCAGATTCCAGACATTTTCTGTTAAATTCAACTTCTATCGTCTGCCGTGGCGGGATTCAAACCTGGGTCCCAAGAACATTAGCTGAGTTTTTGGATTGATAGTCCAGCAAGAATACCACCTGGCCATCACCTCCCCTGTATGTCCCAAAACTGGTGTTGTGAGACTTCTTACTGTCCCAAAACTTTACAGCCAATGAAGTAGTGGCAGCAATTATATGCACAGCAAGCTCCCGCAAACGACAATTGTGTAAAGGTCGGATAATCTGACTCTGTGACGTTTATTGAGAGGCAGCAATTAGCCAAGACACTGGGAGGTGTCTCCAAAATAACGCCATTGAATCTTGTACACAAACCTGAGGGGTCAGTGCGAGCCTTGACTTAACATCTCACCTGAAAGACTGCACCTCTGACAGTGTGCAGCTCTGAGTCAGTACTGCAGGAGGAAGGGGGAGGGTCAGTTTTTTGATTTGATTTGATTTATTATTTTCACTGGAGTACCGTGAAAAGTTTTGCCTCTTCTGCATTACGCAGATAAAGCAAAGCACACACACAGTACATTGGGGAGAAGGAAAGGAGAGAATGCAGAATGTGGTGTTACAACCACAGATAAGGTGTAGAGAAAGATCAGCTCAATATAAGGTAGGTCCATTCAAAAGTCTGATGGCAGCAGGGAAGAAACTGTTTTGAGTTGGGTTGGTGCATGTCCTCAGATTTTTGTATTTTGTTTCCCGACAGAGGAAGGTGGAAGAGAGCGCGTCCAGGATACATGGGGTCCTTGATTATGCTGGCTGCTTTTCCGAGGAAGTGAGAAGTGTTGACAGATTCAATGGATGGGAGGCTGGTTTGCATGATGGATGGGCTACATTCACGACTGTTTATAGTTTTCTTGCAATCTTGGGCAGACCAGGAGTTATACCAAGCTGTGATACAACCAGAAAGAATGCTTCTTATCTGTAAAAGTTAGTCATAATGGACATGTCAAATTTCCTTACCCTCCTGAGAGGACAGTGGGGGCTTTGGCTTACCATCTCAACTGAAAAGCACCTCCAACAGTGCAGCTCTACCTCAGTACTGCAGTGGGTTGTCAGTTTTGTAAGATCTCTGCAGTGTGACTATATTCCCTGGAGATAAGAGGAAGGAGAGATGATTTCACGCAGACACATAAAACTCAGGGTGGGATTTTCCGACTGCGCTCGCTCCAAAATCGGAAAACCCTGCCTGAGGTCAACGGATCTTTGTATGGTCTGCTTCCGCCTGCTATGATTCCTGTGGGATGGGAAAATTTCCCCTTTAGAGTCCGGACAGGACAGATGCTGCAAAGCTGATTCCCCCTGACTGGAGAATATAGAAAGGGATCATAGTCTCAGCATATTTCAGAGAAATTTGAGGAGAAAATTTCTTCAATCTCAGGGCTGTGAATTCTCCATTCCAGAAGCTGTGTACATTAAAAACAAGAGATTGACAAGTTAAATTGCACTGAAGTCTCAAGAGGCAGTGTGGCTTCTATTTCTTGCATCGTATAGTTTACCTTTTAATTTCTTTCTTCCCTTAGAAGGAGTGGAGTGGGGGATTTGGACTGTGGTGACAGATATTTAATTAGCCTTGAACAGGCTGAAAGGATCCAGCTCAACACAAGTCAAGGGCTGAACCAGGGGCTTTCTGTCGTCCGGCTAATTGTACATCCGCTCCTGAGTAAACGCAGGGAGCCACCGGAAAGCTGTCAGGGCTGGTGTGTGTGGCTGGATCATTGAGGATTAAAATGCAGATATGTTTCATAAAACTCTGTGGCTTAGCACATTCAGAAAATTGCAGCAATATACACCTGAGGGACACGGAGCTCTTGTTAATTACCCTCAGACAATAAGAAAGCTGCATCACATTGACAAGGAATATATTTCTGAAAATGTGCCAATTTGTGCTGTAGCTGTGTATGTGTTTGTGTGTGTGTGTGTGTGTGTGTACCTAATGTACTCCAAGAGGGAGCAGAGTGATATGTGTGTGTGTGTGTGTATATGTGTATTTTTATGTGTGTGTGTGTGTGTGTGTGTGTGTGTGTGTGTGTGTGTGTGTGTGTGTGTGTGTGTGTGTTGTATGCGTGCGTATTTGTATTTTTATGTGTGTGTGCGTGTGCGTGTGTATTTTTATGTGTGTGTGTGTATATGTGTATTTTTGTGTGTGTGTGTTTGTGTGTATGTGTACCTAATGTACTCCAAGAGGGAGTAGAGTGATGTGTGTGTGTGAGTGTGTGTGTGTACCTAATGTACTCCGAGAGGGAGCAGAGTGATGTGTGTGTGTGTGTGTGAGTGTGTGTGTGTGTGCATGTGTATTTTTATGTGTCTGTGAGTGTGTGTGCGTGTGTATGTGTATTTTTGTGTGTGTGTGGTGTGTGGTGTGTGTGTGTGTGTGTGTGTGTGTGTGTGTGTGTGCGCGTGCGCGCGCGCGTGTGATGTGTATTTTATGTGTGAGTGTGTGTGTATTTTTGTGTGTGTGTGTGTGTGTGTGTTGTGCGCGCGCGTGTGAAGGTATTTTATGTGTGAGGTGTGTGTGTGTGTGTGTGTGTGTGTGTGTGCGCCGCCGCGCGGTTGAATGTGTATTTTTATGTGTGTGTGTGTGTTGTGTGTGTATTTTTGTGTGTGTGTGTGTGTGTGTGTGCGCGCGCGTGTGAATGTGTATTTTTATGTGTGAGTGTGTGTGTGTGTAGCTAACATATTCCGAGAGGGAGCAGAGTGACTATGTAACCGAACCAATACTCCAGAGATATGGGCTAGCAAATTCAATTCCCACCATGCTAATTGGGATATGTAATTCATTAACTAAATCTGCAATTAACAATTTCGTGCCAGTAAGAGTGGTGACATAACTGCTGGGTCTTTTAGTTAGGATCCACCTGGTTCACTGAGGGTGGTAGGAATCTGGAAGTCGCTGTCTGAAAGGGTGGTAGGAACATAGAAACATAGAAGATAGAAGAGAAGGAGGCCATTCAGCCCTTCTCTGCTATTCATCACAATCATGGCTGATCGTCCCACTCAATAGCCCAATCCTGCTTTCACCCCATAACTTTTGATCCCGTTCGCCCCAACTGCTATAACCAGCTGCCTCTTGAACGCATTCTATGTTTTGGCATAGAAACTACTACTTCCTGAGGTAATGAATTCCACAGGCTCACCACTCTTTGGATGAAGAAATGTCTCCTCACCTCCGTCCTAATGGGCGGCGTGGTAGCACCGTGGTTAGCACTGCTGTTTCACAGCTCCAGGGTCCTGGGTTCGATTCCCGGCTCGGGTCACTGTCTGTATGGAGTTTGCACATTCTCCTTGTGTTTGCGTGGGTTTCCTCTGGGTGCTCCGGTTTCCTCCCACAGCCCAAAGATGTGCAGGTTAGATTGATTGGCCATGCTAAGAAATTGCCCCTTATTGTCCAGAGATGCGTAGGTTAGAGGGATTAGTGGGTATAATATGTAGGGATATGGGGGTAGGGCCTGGGTGGGATTGTGTTCGGTGCAGGCTCGATGGGTCGAAGGGCCTCTTTCCGCACTATAGGGTTCTATGTTTCCAAACAGATGTGACCTCTGGTTCTGGACTCCCCTGCCATCCTCTCAGCCTGTCTAGGCCTGTTCGAATTTTATAAGTTATGATGCGATCCCCTCTCCTTCGTCTGAACTCCAGTGAAAACAATCTCAACCTCGAGGCTGGAACCCTTACAGCATTTAAGAAGAATCAAAATGAGCATGTGAAATCCCACAGCACACAAAGCCACAGGCCAAGTGCTGGAAAATGGATTAGAATTGATAGGTGCTCAATGGGCAATGCAGGCACGATGGGCTGAAGGGCCTCTGTGCTATAAAACTCTAGGAGTTTATGAAGATGATTGATGTCCTTCAGGACAGAAGTAAATAGAAATCTGCATCCTTTACCTGCTGCAGCATACAAGGCTGGCACGGTGATACAGTGATTAGCTTTGCTGCTTCATGGCGCCAGGGGCCTGGGTTCAATTCTGGCCTTGGGTGATTGTTTGTGTGAAGTTTGCACATTAGAAACATAAAAAAAAACAATCGCACAATACAGGCCCTTTGGCCCACAAAGTTGTACCGAACATGTCCCTACCTTAGAGATTATTAGGCTTACCTATAATCCTCTATCTTACTAAGTTCCATGTACTTTTCTAAAAGTCTATTAAAAGACCCCATTGAATCCGCCTCCACCACCATTACGGGCAGCCCATTCCATTCTTCCCGCGTCTGTGTGGGTTTCCTCTGGGTGCTCCAATTTCCTCCCACAGTCCAAAGATATGCAGGTTGGGTGGATTGGCCGTGCTAAATTGCCCCTTAGTATTCCAAGATGTGTAGGTTGGATGGATTGACCATAGTAAATGTGTGGAATTGCGGGGATAGAATGGGAGAGAGAGCCTGGGTAAAATACCCTGTCAGAGAGTCAGGGAAGACTCAATGGGCCAAATGGCCTCCTTTTACACTCTAACGATTGGATGATTACGTTTTTCTGTGACTCTTAATTGCCTTCTGAAACAGACCAGCAACCTACTCAGCTGTATGCAAGAAAACGACTCACCACTACTCTCACAAGCGTAAGTTGAGATGGACAGTAAAACCTGAGTTTGTCCACTACACCTACAAAAGTCAATCATACCTAATTAAGGCCACACTCATTAAAGTTCCATGAATTTCCCTCAGGATAAACTATGCACTGTTCAGCCTGATAGACTCACAGCGTTGGGAATCCAGGTTCAATTCCCAGTTTGAGTCACTGTTTTTATGGAGCTTGCATGTTCTTCCCGTGTCTGTGTGCGTTTCCTCTGGGTGCTCCGGTTTCCTCTCGCAGTCCGAAAGACGCGCTGGTTAGGGTGCATTGTCCATACTAAATTCTCCCTCAGTGTACCCGAACAAGCGGCGGAGTGTGGCAAGTAGAGGGATTTCACAGTAACTCCATCTCAGTGTCAATGCAAGCCTTACTTGTGATACCAATAAATAAACTTTAAACTTTTAATTAATAATGATCCGGGTTAATCCGGATTAATGATCATTAATAATGATCATTAATAATGATCTGGTGGCTGTTGACTGGGAGCTTCTGGGGTCAGGAGCGTGCGTCATCTTTGGCAAGCTTTTTGCTCAGAAGATATCATCACAGCATCAAAGCTGAGTGAGGGATTACTGGGTGAGCAGGCAGTCAGTGGAAATTTGTTCAGACACAGGGTTAGCCCGGGGTGATTTTCTCCACTCTACCTCAATAAGGTTGTGTGTTCAATCCCCAAAATTACAAAACCCATCTTGTCGTTCCTGATGACAGTACCTGGAGCGGAACACCTCACTGTTGGAAGATGCTGTCACTCAGGTGAAAAGACAATGATGATCTTCCATTGCCCTGTGTGGCCACTTGCTACATAAAAATTGCTTTCACGCTGACTACACTTCATCGACTGCAAAGTGCTCAGGGCTATTCTGAGGTCAGGCAAAAAAGTGTCAATCTTTATTTCATTGACTCCCATGAATTAGATTCCGTGTCCCCGCTCTGCCTCAACCCATGATGTCAAGTGTTGTCCCTGAGTGAAACACGTCGGTACGAATAAATAGTCAATATCTTTCTCCATCAGCTGCTGATTGTCTCCCCACTAAACTGCCATTGGTAAAGATAGGCAAAACACCGGCTCCACAATCACCCTCAATACCACTGTCCCACAAAGCTGTGTTCTCACCCTCCCACTATACTCCTTATACACCAATGACTGTGTGGCCAAATTCCCCTCCAATCAATTTTTCAAGCTTGCTGATGACACCACTGTACTGGGTCTGATCTCAAACAATGGTGAGACAGAGTACAGGAATGAGATAGAGAATCTGGTGAACTGGTGCAGCAACAGTAATCTCTCCCTCAATGTCAACAAAATGAAGGAAATGGTCATCAACTTCAGGAAGAATAAAGGAGAATGTGCTCCAGTCTACATCACTGGGGATGGAGTGGTTAAGAGCTTTTCAGTGTTCAGATTCCTGGTCTGGTCCCTCCACACCAATACTTTAATTAAGAAAGCCCACCAATGCCTCTATTTTCTCAGGAGGGTGAAGAAATTCGGCATCTGTGCTACGACTCTCACCAATTTTACAAATGCATCACAGAAAGTATTCTTCCTTGTTATATCACAGCTTGGTAAGGCTCCTTCTCTATCCAAGAGTCAGAGGGTCATGAACAAAGCCCAGTCCATCATAAACCAGCCTCCCATCCATTGACTGTGTCTACATTTCCCACTGCTTCAGAAAAGCAGCCAGCATAATCGAGGACCCCACGCACCTCGGACATTCTCTCTTCCACGTTCTTCCGTCTGTAAAGAGATACAAAAGTCTGATGTCACGTACCAACCGACTCAAGAATAGCTTCTTTCCTGCTGCAGTTGGACTTTTCAATGGACTTATCTTGCCCTAAGTTGGTCTTCCTCTACACCCTAGCTATGATTGTAACACTATATTCTGTACTCTCTCCTTTCCATTGTCCGTATAGCATGCAAGAAACAGTACTTTTCACTATATACATGTGACAATAGTAAATCAAATGAAATCAAAAATCAAATCAAAACCCAAGCTGGGCCCCTGGCACTGTGATCCAATACTCACAGTACTTTAATCTTGCATCCACTGTTATATGCAAGAAAGAAGAAAGAAGGAAGAGATGAATACTTGAGGTTAGCTTTTGTCTGCCTAAACTGTATGAGCAGCGCAGTGGCACAGTGTGTACAAGGCACAGGGCACAAGTCAGGAGTGTGATGGAGTACAACAACACTGTAGAAACTTGACATCATCTAGGGCAAAGCATCCTGCTTGATTGGCACTCCATCCACCTTCAATACACGGTGGCAGCCATGTGTACTATCAGCACGCAGCATTGCAGAAAATCCCCAACATTCTTTGACAGCACCTTTCAAAATCCATGCCTGCTTCCATCCGGAAGGATAACAATAGCAGATACATGGGAACACCACCACCTGGAAGTTCCCCTTCAAGTCATTCAACATTCTGACTTGGAAATGTATCTCCGTTCGTTCACTGTTGCTGGGTCAAAATCCTGGAACTCCCTCTTGATCAGCACTGCGGACGTACCTACACAACATTAGCTGCATAAGAACATAAGAACCAGGAGCAGGGGTAGGCCATTTGGCCCCTCAAGCTTGCTCTGCCAATCAATAAGATCATGGTTGATCTTTTTGTGGACTCAGCTCCACTTACCCGCCTGCTCACCACAACCCTTACTTCTTTTACTGTTCAAAAATCAATTTCCTTAAAAACAATCAATGAGGTAGCCTCAACTGCTTCACTGGGTGGGGAATTCCACAGCTTCACAACCCTTTGGGTGAAGAAGTTCCTCCTCAACTCAGTCCCAAATCTGCTCCCCCTTATTATGCCTCTTAGTTCTTGTTTCATCTGTCAGTGGAAACAACCTCCCTGCTTACATCTGATCTATTCCCTTCAGAATCTTATATGTTTCTGTAAGATCTGTAAGATCCATAAAGAACAAAAAACAAAGAAAATTACAGCACAGGAACGGGCTTTTCAGCCCTCCAAGCCTGCACCGATCATGCTGCCTAGCTGAAATAAAACCCCCCACCCTTCCAGGGACCGTGTCCTCCCATTTCTATTTTGTTTATGTATTTGTCAAGATGGCTATTAGAAGTCACTATTGTATCTGCTTCCACTACCGTCCCCGGCAGCGAGTTCCAGGCACCCACCACCCTCTCTGTAAAAAGATTTGCCTCGAAAATCTAAGTTTCTGTAAGATGTGTGCAGCGGGTTCAAAAAGATAGCTCAGCACTACCTTCTCAAGGGGAACCAGTGCTGGCCTTGCCAACAATGCCCACATCCTATGAATGAATAATAAAAATGCTATCAGTGCTCATACCGTTGCTCTTTCAAACTTGAAGAGGTATAGCAGTGAGATGAACTGCTATCAGTTGTGAATTTTATTAAATGGTCATATTTCTATTCGCTTGAGAGAAAATTGGCATCGCAACTGACCTAAATGGCAGAATGAAAGCATCTGTCAATGAAGCAACTACACTTCTCGGATCGCGTGGTAGCACAGTAGTTAGCACCGCTGCTTCACAGCTCCAGGGACCTGGGTTCGATTCCTGGCTCGGGTCTGTGTGGAGCCTGCACATTCTCCTTGTGTCCCCGTGGGTTTCCTCCGGATGCTCCAGTTTCCTCCCCCAGTCCAAAGATGCACGGGTTAGGTTAATTGGCCATGCTAAATTGCCCCTTAGTGTCCTGGGATGCATAGGTTAGAGGGATTAGCAGGGTAAATATGTGGGAGTAGGGCCTGGGTGGAATTGTGGTCGGTGCAGACTCGATGGGCTGAATGGCCTCTTTCTGCCCTGTAGGGATTCTATCCTCTGAATGATTGTGGCATCATTAGTCTGCTTCCTGTTGGGAGAGCTTGATCATTCAAAGCCAAAAAGAGACTCCTCAAATATCTGATATCCACTTTAAAATTGGCAGCTCGAGCCAAAAGTCTTATTGTCCTTAAAATGTGAATCAAACACTTTGCAGCATCATCCAGTCAAGGTTAGACAGAGATTTAGTTAAAGCCTTCCAAATGAGATTGGAACCTTGAACTCCAATTAGCGTCAACCTGAATCAGGCTGATGTGGACACCGCACAATGTTCAGGCAATGCTTTCCGACACTCGTATAGTACAGATAATACCCCCTCCCTCCCCACCACTGACGTGAGACATCACTTTCTCTTCCACAAGATTTAATCCTTGAATCACTTAGCTCTCTGCTGAATTAGCAATGATAATACGAACACTATATAGGTGGCACAGTGGTTAGCACTGCTGCCTCACAGTGCCAGGGACTCGGGTTCAATTCCCAGCTTGGGTCACGGTCGGTGTGAAGTTTGCACGTTCTCCCCGTGTCTATGTGGGTTTCCTCCAGGCACTCCGATTTCCTCACACAGTCCGAAAGATGTGCTGGTTAGGTGTGCTGGCCATGCTACATTTTCCCTCAGGTGCCAGACTGGGAGGAGAATTTCACAGTAACTTCATTGCAGTGTTAATGTGAGCCTAACTTGTAACTAATAAATAAACTTTACTGTTTTACTTGAACATGTGTGGAGAGTACGCAGGAGCTATATTCGCATAAATAACACACGGGGTGGTGATGGCCTAGTGGTATAATCACGAGACTATGAATCCTGAAACTTAGCTAATGCTTTGGGGACCCGTGTTGAAATCTCGCCACAGCGGGTGGAATTTTAATTCAACAAAAAAAAATCTGGAATTAAGAATGTGCTGATGACCATGAAACCATTGTCGATTGTCAGAAAAATCCCAACTGGTTCACTAGTATCCTTTAGGGAAGGAAATCTGCTGTGCTTAGCTGGTCTGGCCTACATGAGGCTTAACAGCCACAACAATGTGGCTGACTTTCAACTGCCTTCCAAGGGCAGCTAGGGAAGGATGATTAATGCTGGCCAGTCAGTGACGCAAAAGTCCCATGAATGAATAAAAAAAGGCAACTCTTCATTCAGACGTGAGATAAACAATCCCCTTCTGAAATCATTATGAGAAGAGGGAAATGGCCCAGAAGGGTAGGTGATTTTAGTTCAGTCGGGCAGCATGGTGGTTGCAGGCTTGGAGGGCTGAAGGGCTGTAATTTTCTGTGCTGTAATTTTCTTTGTTCTTTGAGGAAGATTGTGGCTGAAACTCTACCAGATTCCAGATTCGGGGCGGGCGAGGTTCCCATAATGGAAATTTCCATGGGCCTCATGTGTGATGTCACAATCTCGCTGGCGCGAGGCCGGGAAATCCAGCCCCACGTGTTTAAAATAACCATTTTGAAATCTTTTTCAGGCGAGCTGTTAAAGGCAGTTTGTGGATTTCCCATCAAAAGGAATCTCAGCTGAAAAAGCATTGCCCTCTGGAAGAGATGAATGATGGATTGAAAATAAATTGTCTTCTGCAGTTGTGGGTATGTGGGCTTCAACTCAGCTCCCGGAATCTGAAAGAACCAGGAAACATTTCAGGCAGCTTTTAGCCAGGGGAACTCTGAAGTTTTGTTTCATCTTCCAGCATTGAACTTCAATTTGCCTAAGTAACTACTACACAAGCATAAGTTGTAAATTTTGCGTGTGTGTGTGTGTGTGTGTGTGTGTGTGTGTGTTGAGAAAAATTGAGTGCTGCAAATTTATCTTTCTAAATATTTTGCTATCTTTAACTAGCGTGAGTACTTAACTCAATGAAAACTCATCTCTTTTTTTAAACTAAAAGCAGCAGTAAGCCATTCAGCTCTTCGAGCCTGCTCTGCCATTCATTTTGATCTTGGCTGATCATCAAATTCAATATCCTGATTCCCCCTTATCCCCCTCAGATCCCTTGATCATTTTAGCACATGGAGCTATATCTAATTTCTTCTTGGAATCAGACAACATTTTGATCTCAATTACATTCTGTGAGAGTGAATTCCACAAATTCACTACCCTCTGGGTGAAGAAATTTCTCCTCCCCTTAGTTCTAAAAGTTTTATCCCTTATCCTCAAACTATGAGTCTAATTCTGGACTTCCCCACCATCAGGAACATTCCATCTGAATCTATCCTGTCTAACCCTGTTAGAATTTTATAAAATTCTGAGATCCCCTCTCATTCTTCTAAGTCCAGTGCATATAATCCTAACCAAATTAGTCTCCTCCAAGTCTTGCTGTTTACAACAAATTCAGTTTTTTGCAATCGGTAAGTAAGATTAAAGTTTTTAAGTTCATTTATTAGTGTCACAAGAAGGCTTATATTAACAATGCAATGAAGTTACTGTGAAAATCCTCCAGTCACCACATTCCGGCGCCTGTTTGGGTACACTGAGGGAGAATTTAGCATGATCAATGCACTTAACCACCATGCCTTTTGAACTGTGGGAGGAAACCAGAGCATGTGGGGGAAACCCATGCAGACACAGGGAGAACGCGCAGACTCTGCACAGACAGTGACCCAAAGCCAGAACTGAGTCCTGATCCCTGGCACTGTGAATCAGAAGTGCTAGTCATTGTGCCACTGTGCCACCCATAGATGGTTAATCACAGATACTAAGGTAATTCCTTCATCTCTCTAAGTTGCTACGACCGGGAAGGGAAGGGTGCGTATTTCCTCCAATTGCACTGTCAGTGTAAATGTTTAAACCACTCAGCAGAATGGCCAATTGCTTAACTTCGCTGACTGCTGGATCCAGAATCAAAGATATTTTAATTGCTCTGCTTTCAATAAACTGAGATTAATTGTTTTTTAAAGAAAGAAAACTTATTTTCAAAACAAGTCGCAGAACTGTTTAAAGTACAATTTATAATCTTGAAGTGTATCGATTTACCCCTTTTAAAATCCAAACACATCTACACACACACACAAAACAAAGGACAAAACAAATAAGGTCTCTGCAGAGGTTGGTGTAAGAGGACACATACATGTGCAAATTGGCTGCACACATTTCCAACAATAAGCACACTTCAAAATGTAATTAGGATCATAGAATCCCCACAGTGCAGAAGGAGGCCACTCGGACCATTAAGTTTGCACTGACAACGATCACACCTAAGCCCCATCCCTGTAATTCGCTAATCCCTCTATCCTAATCATTCATCCCATCATTCTCACTAACCTACACATCCCAGTGCACTGTGGGGCAATTTAGCATAGCCATTGCATCTATCTAACCTGCACATCTTTGGACTGTGGGAGGAAACTGGGAGACCCGGAGGAAACACACGCAGACTGGGGAGAGAACGTGCAGACTCTGCGCAAACAGTGACCCCAGCCAGGAATCGAACCTGGGTCCCCAGCGCCGTGAGGCAGCAGAGCTAACCACTGTGCCACCACGCCGCCCATAACTGACTGGCTACAAAGCACGTTGAGGCAGTCCTGTGATAGTGAAACGCTGTGACTTCTTCAAACACTGGGAATGGTTTAAATGTAGCTGACCTGCTTGGGTCACTTTACCTGGCAGTGACGAGTGAACTGTATTGGTGAGAGCCAAGATGTCTCGGTGCAGACTGGGTAAAGAGAGTAGATGTCTTTCTTCAAAGGACATCAATGAATCCATTTGGGGACTTTACAACAATCCAACAGCTTCAAGGTCACTAAATTAGAATTGTTTTCACTGGAAAAATGGAGGCTGACAGAGTAAAGGTCTCCAGAATTATGAGAGGCATAGACAAGGTGGAGAATTATGAGAAGCATAGACAGGTTGGATAGTCAGAGGCTTTTTCCCAGAGCAAAAATGTCTGCTACAAGGAGGCACAGGTTCAAGGTGAAAGGGGAAAAGTTTAAGGGAGATGTGCGGGGGACATTTTTCATGCAGAGAGTAATGACTTTGTCGTTTTGACCTCTGCCCTAACCCTGACCTTCTGATTTGTTCCAACTGCTCCACCCTCTTTTTCAACATCATGAACCCCATCCCTTCTTTCCTAGAAGGGTCTGGATTTTAAACATTAATTCTGTTCCTCTTTTCGCAGAGGTAGCCGGACCCACTGCATCACTGCACGTGTTTCTCCATATTTTTGTTTCAGATTTTCAGTATCTGCAGTATTTCTCTTTCAAAGACCAACAAAGATCAAAGAAAAACATCGTACAGGAACAGGCTCTTCAGCCCTCTAAGCCCATGCCAATCATGATGCCCTAGCTAAGCAAAAAAAACTTTCTGCCCCTTACTCAGTCCATGTCTCTCTATTCCCTTCCTATTCATGTACCCATCCAGATGCCTCTTAAATGTTGCTAATGAGCCTGCTTCCACCACCTTCCCTGGCAGCACATTCCAGGCCTCATCATTCTCTGCATGAAAAATGTCCCCCGCACATCTCCCTTAAACTTTTCCCCTTTCACCTTGAACCTGTGCCTCCTTGTAGCAGACATTTTTGCTCTGGGAAAAAGCTTCTGACTATCCAACCTGTCTATGCTTCTCATAATTCTCCACCCTGTCTATGCCTCTCATAATTCTGGAGACCTTTACTCTGTCAGCCTCCATTTTTCCAGTGAAAACAATTCTAAATTTAGTCAACCTCTGCTCATAGCCAACATTCTTGAGGCCAGGCAACATCCTGGTGAACCTTCTTTGCACTCTCTCCAGAGCTTCCACATTCATCTGGCAGTGTGGTGACCAGAACTGCACACAATGGGCCTGATTTTACTATCAATTTGGTCTATTTTTGGGCTCGAAATGCTCACCTCCGCATCAATTCCCCCTTTACCAAGGCCTGAAAATGGCCGCGATTGGGACTGTACTGCAACCATTTAAATGCATTTACATGTATTTACAAAGATCAAAGAAAATTACAGCACAGGAACAGACCCTTCGGTCCTCCAAGCCTGCACCATCCGTGCTGCCTGAATTAACTAAAATCCCCTACCCTCCGGGGACCATATCCCTCTATTCCATCTTATTCATGTATTTGTCAAAGCGCTTCTTAAAAGTCACCATTGTATCTGCTTCTACTACCTACCCCGCAGCAGGTTCTAGGCACCCACTACTCTCTGTGTAAAAAACTTGTCTCGTACATCTCCCTTAAACCTTGCCCCTCGCACCTTAGATCTATGCTCCCTAGTAATTGACTCTTCCACCCTGGGAAAAATCTTCTGACTATCCACTCTGTCCATGCTCCTCATAACCTTCTATTAGGTCACCCAGTGGTTCCAGTGAGAACAAACCAAGTTTCTCCAACCTCTCCTCATAGTTAATGCCCTCCATACCAGGCATCATCTTACTAAATCTTATCTGTACCCTCGCCAAAGCCTCCGCATCCTTCTAGTAGTATGGTGACCAGAATTGAACATTATATTTCAAGTGCAGCCGAACTAAGGTTCTATAAAGCTGCAACATGACTTGTCAATTTTCGAACTCAGTGCCCGGCTGATGAAGGCAAGCATAGAACATAGAACATAGAACAATACAGCACAGAACAGGCCCTTCGGCCTTCGATGTTGTGCCGACCAAAATAAAAAGCAATGCCCCTCCAAACTAAACCATTCCCTTCTCTTCCATATACTTATCAATTAACCTCTTAAACGCCACCAAACTTGGCGCATCTACAACAGCTGCAGGCAGGGCATTCCACTCCCTAATCACTCTTTGAGTAAAGAACCTACCTCTGATATCCGTCCTATAACTCATACCCCTTAATTTAAAGCTGTGTCCCCTCGTGCTAGCTTTCTCCATCCTAGGAAAAAGGCTATCACTGTCCACCCTATCCAAACCTCTAATTATCTTATATGCTTCAATAAGATCCCCCTTAGCCGCCTCCTTTCTAACGAAAACAACCTCAAATCCTTCAACCTCTCTTCATAGGACCTGCCCTCCATACCAGGCAACATCCTAGTAAACCTCCTCTGTACCCTCTCCAATGCCTCCACATCTTTCTTATAATGTGGCGACCAGAACTGCACACAATACTCCAAGTGCGGCCGCACTAGAGTTTTGTACAGCTGCAACATGATGCTGCGGCTCCTAAATTCAATCCCCCTACCAATAAAAGCTAAGACTCCATAAGCCTTCTTAACAACTTTAAGAAGGCTTATTAACTTGACTGCCTATTAACAACTTTATCCACTTGACTGCCTATTAACAACTTTATCCACTTGACTGCATGCTGTATGCCTTCTTGACTACCTTCTCCACTTGCATTGCCACTTTCAGTGACCTGTGTACCTGTATACCCACATCCCTCTGCCTATCAATACCCCTATTTATTGTACATTTCCTATCTGTCTTAGACTTTCCAAAATGCATTACTTTACATTTAGCTAGATTAAACATCATCTGCTATCTCTCTGCCCAAGTGTCCAACCGATTTATATCCTGCTGGCTCCTGCTCCGCCCAAGAACATAAAAAACTACAAAAGGTCGTGAATGAAGCCCAATCCACCACACAAACCATCTCCCATCCATTTACTCTGTCCACACTTACCTTGGAAAAGCAGCCAGGATAATTAAGGATCCCACACATACTGGACATTCTCTCTCCCAACTCCACCTCCTCTTTGAATGTCAGAGGCAGGTTCTTTACACAGAGGGTGGTGAGGGCGTGGAATGCCCTGCCTGCAGCAGTTGTGGACTCGCCTACTTTGGGGGCATTCAAATGGTCGGTGGATAGGCATATGGATGATATTGGAATAGTTTAGGTTAGAGGGTCCACTGGCCGGCGCAACATCAAGGGCCGAAGGGCCTGTACTGCGCTGTTATGTTCTATATTCTATGTTCTGTTGGGAAAAAGATACAAAAGTCTGAGTTCAGATGCTAACCTACTCAAGATCAACTTCTTTCTTGCTGCTGTCAAACTTTTAAATGGACCTACCTTGCATTAAGTTGATTTTTCTCTGCACCCTAGCTATGACTGTAACACTACATTCTGCACTCTTTCCTTTCCTCCTCTATGAACGGTATACATTATCTTTACAGCATGCAGGAAACAACACTTTTCATTGTACACTAATACATATGACAATAATAAATCAAATAAAATCAAACTTTTATTTAAGAATCTTTTTTATACAACTCAAATCCTTAGGATATCATAGTGGGGCTAAGATATCCATTCCTCTGAGTTACTACAAAACCAACAGTGATTTGCATTTCAGGAAGACCAATGATGCAATTAAAACAGATCAAGAACCATGTATTGTGACCAGTTGGATAACTACGTACTACTGCTTTTCAATTCATATTTTCAGCATTTGCAGTTTCTCTTGTTTATTTCTGCCTCTGATCTACACTCTGTGTTGCAAGCACACTACTGGTTTGTTCTTGAAGATGGGATGCTCCACAAACCACAGGAATACAAGAGTAAGCTATGATAAACAGGTGCTTGATGACAGCAGGCATCTTGACAAGCAGCGAAAAAAGCATCAAGCCAGGCAGGATGCTGAATAAGGATATCTGAGTCCAGCTCTACCTAGTGCTAACTCTGTCTAGAGAATCCTCCAGCCCTACTACCATCCAAGATACCATCCAGGAACAAGCACTCCCCTCAAACTCCAGCCACTCGTGCATCCTATAGGGGAATTTCACAGTAACTTCATTGCAGTGTGAATATAGTTAATAATGTGTGTGAATGTGACTAATAAATAAATAATAAACAAATAAATGCATTTATCTCACTCCACCTTTAGCTGCCATCCATTCGACTCTTGGTTTTAAGCTCTAAGCTTTTAAATTCTCTCCCTAAGTATATACACCTCCCTTTCTCCCTAAATATATACACCTCTCTTTCTCTCTCCCTCTCCTTTCAATCAGTCCATAAAACCCACATCTTTGACCTGTCCTAATGTCTCTTTCTGTGTCTTGGTATCATGTTTTACCTGATAAAGTGCCTTTGGACAGTTTACTACATTAAAGGTGCTATATAAATGTTGATTGTTGTTGTTGTTACATTAGGACAATAGATGGCACCCTTTACCTCTGAACCACTGAAATATCAATCGTTCTAATGATTTTAGAAAGCTATGTTGTGTGTGTGCGTGTGTGTGTGCGTGTGTGTTTGTGGCTGGAATTTTACTGGCATGCCCGCCCTGGAATTGGAGAGGATGAGGCTCCCAGAACGGAATTCTCCATTGGTCTCGGGTGGTGTTTTATAAGCCTTGCCTGAGTGAGGTAATAAAATCGCAGCATCTGTATGTGTGTTCTGTGCGTGTACACATGCATATGTGTTTTGCATGTGTGTGTGTGCATATGTGTGAGAGTGTATGTGTGTGTGTGTGTGGTGTGCGTATGTCTTTGTGTATGCACGTGTGTGTTGTGTCTGTGCGTGTGTGTGTGAGACTGTGTTGTGTGTGTGTATGTGTGTGCATGCATACATCTGTTGTACGTTTGTGTGTATGTATGTGTGTCTGTGCACATGTGTGTTTCTGCTTTTGGTACTTTTGATCTCCACATTTAAGAGAGGATATATTTACATTGGAATTATCACAGAGAAGATTCACTAAATTGGTCTGTGGGCCAAAAGAAGTTGTCTTGGGATGAAAGGCTGAATAATCTGGGAATAGAATTGAAGTTTGGAAGAATGAGAAGCCAATCTCACTGAAACCCCCAAGATTCTGAAGGGACTTTGATAGATTGGATACTTTAGAGATTAATCCCCTTGATTGGAGAATCTAAAACTTGGGAGAACGGTCTCAGGATAAAAGTTCGATCATTTAGAGCAGAGATGAGGAGAAATGATGTTATTCACGGGGTTGTGAATCTATAGAATCCTCTCCTCTTGAGGGACATGGATGTTCCAGGCTGGAATAGGTAGATATTTGGTCTCATATGTTGCATGCATTCCTGTAATGAACATAAATATGTCTCATTTGAGGGTACTTGGAGACTGGGCTCTGTTCCAAATTCAGCCTAAAAGATGGGCTCACTGGAGGTTTCAGGAAAAGTAGAGGGAAGGAAAACATGGCGAAAAATAAAGCAGCCAGCATAATTAAGGACTGCAAACACGATGACCAAGAAATATTTTTATTATCAGTGTTGCAAGCAGGCTTACATTAACACTACAATGAAGTTGCTGTGAAAAACCCCGAATCGCCACCCTCCGCTGCCTGTTCGGATACACAGAGGGAGGATTTAGCATTGCCAGTGCACCTAACCAGCATGTCTTTAGGACTGTGGGAGCAAACTGGGAAACTCATGCAGACATGGGGAGAACATGCCGATTCTGCACAGACAGTGGCTCAATCTAGGAATGGAACCTGGGTCCCTTGTGCTGTGAGGCAGCAGTGCTAACCACTGCGCCACCATGGGTAAAGTCCATTTGGCCTCTAGGAGTGCAGACCGAACCCCAATCACATTGGCTCTGGTGCAATAACCCTGAATTAACAATACATTCAGAGATTCTTTTTGCAACTCTCTGGTTTCAAACTTATTTTTTATTCAGCCAGTCTATGTACTTGACTATCCAAAGGAGAGGGAATCTCCAGCTGGATAGGAAGGAGAGCACACACATTTTCCCAGCAGCTGTTGCTGGGTCCTAACACATCTAATAGTGTGGGTATATGTCAGAAGCGCATTCGGTTTGAAGTAAGGCAGGGCCACAGAGGAGAAATGATGTGAGGAAAAGATTTTTCACCCAGATGGTGAATTGGAGTGTGGAACGAACTTCTTGAGAGGGCAGTGGAGGCAGGTCTGATCGAAGTATTCCAAAGGCAAATTAGATTGTGATCCAATTCATGGCTAATACGAGGGGACGTAGCTTTAAATTGAATGGTGATAAATATAGAACAGATGTCAGAGGTAGGCTCTTTACTCAGAAGGTAGTAAGGGCGTGGAATGCCCTGCCTGCAGCAGTAGTAAACTCGTCAACTTTAAGGGCATTCAAATGGTCATTGGACAGGCATATGGATAATATCGGAATAGTTTAGGTTAGAGGGTCATTAGATTGGTTCCATTGGTCAGCGCAACATCAAGGGCCAAAGGGCCTGTACTGCACTGTAATGTTCTATGTTCTATCTGAAAAGAAAGAAGGTGCGTGGTTAGGGGGACAAAGTAGGAGAGTGGAACTAGGTAGAATGCTCTTTTCAGAGAAAAGTGCAAATTCAATGGGCTGAATGGCCTCCTTCTGCACTGCAAAGTTCCGTAGCCTCGGAAAAGCAGCCAGCATAATTAAGGACCGAACGCATCCCAGATATTCTGTCTCCCCACCTTCTTCCTGCAGAAAAAAGATACAGAAGTTTGAGGTCATGTACCAAGCTACTCCAGAACAGCTTCTTCCCTGCTGCTGTCAGACTTTTGAATGGACCTACCTTGCATTAAGTTGATCTTTCTCTACACCCTAGCTATGACTGTAACACTACATTCTGCACTCTCTCCATGCCTTGTCTGTGTTGCGTGCAAGCATCAATACTTTTCACGGTACACTAATACTCATACACTGTATATGATATAGTGTATATGAAGATAATAATAAATCAAATTAAGTCAAAAAAGATTCTGTGATTCTTTGAAAGTTTAAAGTTTATTTATTATTGTCACAAATAGACATTAACACTGCAATGAAATTATTGTGAAAATCCCTTTATTGCTATACTCCGGCGCCTGTTTGGGTACACTGAGGGAGAATTTAGTTTGGCCAATGCACCTAACCAGCACATCTTTCGAAGTGTGGGAGGAAATGGGAGCACCCGGAAGAAACCATGCAGATACGGGAAGAACATGCAGACTCTGTGCAGAAAGTGGCCCAAGCTGGTGGAACCCTGGTTCCTGGCACTGTGAGACAGCAGTGCTGACCACTGTGCCATTGTGCATGGTGAAAGACCTGTGGGTTGACATTATAGCTGTCAGAACATACCCAGGGAGTGGTGAACCTGTGACATTCGTTAGCACAAGAAGCACTTGAGGTCAAAACATTTTATGATTTTGAGAAGCAGTTGGATATAGCTCTTGGGGTGAAGGGGATCGAAGGATATGAGGGGAAGGTGGGATTAAACCATTGTACTGGATGATCAGACATGATCATAATGAATGGTAGGGCAGGCTCGAAGGGCCAAATCATAGAATCCTACAGTGCAGAAAGAGGTCATTCAGCCCATCGACTCTGCAATGACTACAATCACCTGCAGGTTCTACCCCTTTAACTCCATACATTTACCCTTGCTCATCCCCCTGACACTAAAGGGCAATTTAGCATGGCCAATCCTCCTAACCCACACATATTTGGAGTAAGGGAGGAAACAAGAACATCTGGAGAAAACCCACACAGACATGGGGAGAACGTGCAAAATGTGACAGTCAGCCAGGCTAAGAACTTGGGCCTCGGCGCTGTGAGGCAGTAATGTAAACCACTGTGTCACCATACCGTTAGTGATCTCTCCCCAGTTTCTATTTCCTATGCTTCTGTGCTTGAGGGCTAGGAGCCTGGCCCTTTTTCTATTTGTCCTTGTATATCTGACGTTCCCAAATTGCAGATGTTTGTCTTACTTCTTTTTATTTAAAATCCCTGCGGTAACCTCGACGCTATAATGCTTATCTTGGCTGTAGAAGCGCTTCTCGTACCTCCATCACTTTGCCAATACTTAGTGCTATATCTGCATCAGCAGACCAGTGGGACTGCAAGTAAGGAACAGTACAATTACTGAAGGATTGGTTTTCCTACTCATTACACCTAAATCATTGCAAGCTATCACTTTGTGGCAGAAGCAGATTAGCCTCAGTAAAAGAATGAATGCTAACAAGAGGTTTCTTTTTATGTCTTTCAAATGCCTGGCCTTTATAGGTACGCAGCACAGATTTTCCGAATCAAATGCAGAAATGGCACAGATAAATGGAAAGAAGTGAACAAAATGTAATTAGGAAATGAAGACTATTTCAGAGCCTGGGACTGATAGCGGCAGCACCATTCTCCTGTAGCTTCTGATGAGTACAGAAAAGAATTCAAAGCCTTTCTGTGAGCTAGTGTCACATCCAAATGTTTTTGTTTTATTCATTCAAGAGACATGGGCATTCTTGGCTGGCCAACATTGATTGCTATCCCTAGTTGCTCAAGAGCAGTAGGCAGTCAACCACATTGCTGTGGTTCTGGAGTCACATGGAGCCAGACAGGGTAAGGATGGCAGATTTCCTTCCCTGAAGGGATATTAGTGAACTAAATGGGCTTTGATGATGGTTGCCATGGTCACCACTATTGAGGTTAGCTTTATATCCCAGGCTGATCCACTGAATTTGAATTCCATCAGCTGCTGTGGTGAGATTTGAAACCCTGTCCACAAAGCATTAGCCTGGGTCACCAAGATTAACCCTCTGCGTAATTTATAAATCTCTGGTTAGGCCTAGGCCTGAGTGTTGTGCCCAGTTCAGGGCAACATGTTTCAGGAGAGAGATCTATAAGTAGCTGCCTATGGATCTAGGACTGAAATTGTGTGGAAAATTTGGAAAAATTGGGTTTCTTGCTCTTAGAAGAATGAAGATTAAAGGGAGATTTAGAAGGGAAATTGCGGGTGGTAGTGTCCCCATGAGTCTGCTGTCCTTGTTCTACTTGGAGGTGGAGGACCTGGGTTTGGAAGGTGCTGTTGAAGGAACTAAGTAATTTTATTGATTACTGCCTATCTAGTTGTGGACAAACCACAAATGGAATTGTCCTGTGGTAATGTAGCTCCTTTAAGAGAGTGATCCTTTCAGGGTCATGTGATCCGATTCGACCCTATGGAGAGGTTGCGTGAGAAACTGAGCCAATCAGGAACAAGAGCGCGTGTCCCAGGTTGGTGAGGGACCTCCGCTGGAGTTGGGGAATTGAAGAGAGTTGACATGTGTAGTGTTCTGACAGGGTCTTATCTTGTTAATATATTGTATTAATTGATAAACCATTCCTTGGTGAAGCCACAATGAATTACCTTCCAATTCACTACAATGTTAAAGCTCTTTCCTAATTTGATAGATCCCTAATAGATCCCTTCACAGTCTCCTCCTTTCTACAATAATCAGCTCAAGCTTGGCCAGTCATTTCTGATGGTGATTATCTCTCAATCCTGGAATTGTCCTTGTAAATATCTTTCTGCATATCTCTGGTGTTTCTGTATCCTTACTATAACATGGAGATCCGGACTGTGCGCAACACTCCGGATGTAGCCTCAGGTCTGTTGAAGTTTATGATAACATTTTTACTTTGGAATTCCATTCCTCTAGAAATGATGTTGCATGTTTCATGTCTCTGTTAATCTGCGGTGCAACTTTTAATGATTTCCGTACCCTTGTGTGTCTACCCAATTTAGAGACCAGCTAAATTCTTTACAACTAAGAGACACACACAAGTCAACGGCTATGGGTGACACGGTGGCACAGTGGTTAACACTGCTGCTCACAGCACCCGGGATCTGCGTTCAATTCCTGCCTTGGGTCACTGCCTGGGTGGAGTTTGCACATTCTACCTATGTCTGAATGGGTTTCCTCCTGGTGCTCCGATTTCCTCCCACAGTCTAAACATCATGCTGGTTACGTGCGTTGACCCAAAAGGTGCCGGAATGGAGCAACTAGGGGAATTTCACATAACTTCTTTGCAGTGTTAATGTACGCCTTATTTGAGACTGATAAATAAATCTTATTTTACTTTACTATTTCAGTTTAACAGCACATCTGATCAGGTTATTTAGGTTACAGGTACAATCCTAGCATTTGTTGGGTTCACCCTTTGCATCGTTGGGTCAAGTGGTCTCAAGTAGATGGTGGGATGAGCCTCAATGCCCTGATTACACTCAAGTCTCTATTCTGGGAAAGTATACGTATGTAGACATTGAGAGAAAAATCAGGTTGAGCTTGTTTGTGATACCTCAGCCTTTATCTCAATTACTTAGCGATTGACAAAAGCACCGCAGGTCAGCTGGGGAGAAGATTGTTATGATCTGGACGTGACTGCCCAGAAGGGAAATGTGAACAGATTTGTGAATGTATGAATCAGGAAGGAGAGCAGACCATTCGGCCCTTCGACATACAGCACCACTTGATCAGAAAGTTGTCGAGAGTCCCAAAGAATCACGACTCTCTTAGAGAAAAATATTCTCCTCATCTACATCTTAAATGGGCAACTGCTTATATTTTTGACATTGACCCTGAATTCTAGGTTCTCCCACAAGAGAAAACATCCTGTCCACATGCACCCTGCAGGATCTTGTATGTTTCATAGAATCTCTATAGTTCATCCCTACAGCCATTCAACCCCTTGAGTACTGATGATAATCCCACCCAGGCTCTATTCCCATAATTCCACATATTTGTGCTATTTATTCTCTGATGCTAGGGTCAATTTAGCATGGCCCATCAACTTAACCCACACATCTTTGGACTGTGGGAGGAAACCGGAGCACCCGGAGGAAACCCACACAGACATGGGGAGAATGTGCAGACTCCACACATACTGTGGTTCAAGGCTGGATTTGAACCTGAGTCCCTGGCACTGTGAAGTAACTGTGCTAACCACTATGGTACTGTGCTGCCCTTAAGGATGGCAGATCTCCTTCCCTAAAGGACATTGGTAAACCAGATGGGTTGGGTTTTTCCGACAAGCAACAATGGTTTCATGGTCATCAGTAGATTCTTAATTCCAGATCTTTTTTTTTATTGAATTCAGATTCCACCATTTGCCGTGGTGGGATTTGAACTCAGGTCCCCAGAACATTAGCTAAGATATTGCATTAATAGTCGAGAGATAATACCACTAGGCCATTGCTTTCCCTCATTTAAGTATTGGCACAGTGGAACAGTAGTATTTCTACATTATAACACGGAGACCTGAGCTGTGTGCAACACTTCAGATGTAGTCTCAGGTCTGTTGAAGTTTGGGATTATATTTTTACTTTGGAATTCCATCTCTCGAGAAGCGACCACTACTGCCCCTGTTTGCACGTTTCATGTCTCTGTTAATCTGTTGTGCAACTTTTCATGATTTCTGTGTCTGTTGGGTCCCTCATGTATCTACCCAATTTAGGTTCCAGCTAAGTTCTTTACAACTGAGAGGCACACAAGTCAATGACTATGGGTGATATGATGGCACAGTGGTTAGCACTGCTGCCTCACAACACCAGGGATTTGTGTTCAGTTCCCGGCTTGGGGTCACTGTCTATATGGAGTTTGCATGTTCTCCCAATATCTAATTGGGTTTCCTTCAGGTGATCCCACTTTGATCCCACAGTCTGAAAAGGCTAGGCACATTGACTTGAAGAGGTGCCGGAATGTGGCAACTGGGGGAATTTCACAGTAACTTCATTGCTGCCTTACAGCTCTAAGGACCCAGATTCGATTCCCGGCTTGGGTCATTGTCTGTATGGAGTTTGCACATCCCCCCTGTGTCTGCATGGGTTTCCTCTGGGTCTCTGGTTTTCTCCCATGGTCTGAAGGATTTACGGATTAGGTAGATTGGCCATGATAAATTGTCCAGGGATGCATAGGTTAGTGGGATTAGCAGGGTGAATATGTGGGGTTACTGGGATAGGGTCTTGGTGGGATTGTTGTCAGCACAAACTCGATGGATCGAATGGCATCCTTTGGCACTGTAGGTATTCTATGATTCTATCCAATGAAATGATTTATTTTTACTTAGGAATAAAATTCAATAACTTGGAAATATAAGTCAAGTCTAAATTTTATTGTGTGTATGTGTGCCTTAAGATATTTTTGATTCTGGACACGCACTGTTGGAAAAAAATTATTGGGGTGCAAAATCCATTGACAGAGAGAGATAAAGCTAAGTCACTGGATGGCTTTGTCTCAGCTTGTGTGATAAAGTGTGTCAGCAACAAGTTAAATATAGCCAGGATTGTCACATTTACTTATGCACTGTGACACACTGTTGGCTTCCTATTCCCACCTCAATACACTTGCCACAAGGTATTACTTGCCTCAGTTCCCTCTGCCTCGAGGGGTGTTTGAGGAAGTCAGGGTAACCAGTAAGTCCAGAAGATTGGCCAAGGGAAGTATAAAGAAGCTGGAGCCACGGAACTGGATTTGCTCCTTTCTCACCTGCAGGGACTTACCCCTGAACAAAGAACAAAGGAATTTACAGCATAAGAACAGACCCTTTGGCATAACAAGCCTGCACCAACTATACTGTCCACCTGAACTAAAACCCCTTTCCCTTTTGGGACTGTATCCTTCTATTCCCATCCTATTCATGTATGTGTTAAGGTGCCCCTTAAAAGTCACTATCGCATCTGCTCCCACTACTTCCCCCGACAGCGATTTCCAGACACCTATCCCACCCTCACTGTAAAAACACTTGCCTTGTGACATCTATTTTTAAATCTCGTCCCTCGCACCTTAGACCTGTGCCCCCTAGTAATTGACCCTTCCACCCTGGTAAAAAGCTTCTGACTATCCACCCTGTCCATGCCCCTCATAATCTTGTCTACTTCTATCGGGTTGCCCCACAACCTCGGTTGTTCCAGTGAGAACAAACCAAGTTTCTCCAACCTCTCTTCATAGCTGATGCCCTCCATGCCAGACAACATCCTGGTAAATATTTTCTGTACCCTCTCCAAAGCCTCCACATCCTTCTGGTAGTGTGATGATTGAATTGAACGCTATTCTTGTGTGGCCTACAAGGATCTACAAATCTGCAACATATCCTGTCAATTTTTAAACTCAATGCCTCAGCTGATGAAGGCAAGCATACCATATGCCTTCTTGATCACCTTCTCTATCTGCATTATCATTTTCAGTGACCTGTACATCTGTACAGATCCCAGTCCTTATCAATACTCTGAAGGGTTCTGCCATTTACTGTACATTTCCCATCTTTATCAGGCCTTCCTGCTCAATGTTTCTAATGGAATGACAATCAAGTTCCTTCAGAATCTGTTTATGTCCATGCTGGAGACAAAGAGATATTCCCACGTGTCATAGCCAGGATTCTCAACCCAATACTTGACTCCGGTTTTTAAAGCTTAACTTATCTGACATATTTTGGAGG
Organism: Sphyrna mokarran; assembly: GCA_024679065.1. Taxonomy (NCBI): domain Eukaryota; kingdom Metazoa; phylum Chordata; class Chondrichthyes; order Carcharhiniformes; family Carcharhinidae; genus Sphyrna; species Sphyrna mokarran. Next base: position 13,639,005 of record JAGIQG010000006.1, read on the forward strand.
TTGAGGGGTGACCTGATAGAGATTTACAAGATTATGAGTGGCATGGGGACAGAGTGGATAGTCAGATGCTCTTCCCTAGGGTAGAAAAGTCAAGTATTAGGGGACATAGTTTTAAAATGCATGGTCTAAATTTTATTGTGTGTATGTGTGCCTTAAGATATTTTTGATTCTGGACACGCACTGTTGGAAAAAGTTTAGAGGAGATGTTTGAGGCAAATGTTTTACACAGGGGGTGGTGAATGTTTGGAACGCACTGCCCAGGGAGGTTGTGGGAGCAGGTACGATAGTGGTATTGAAGGGGAACCTAGACAAATACACAAATAGAATGGGAATGGAAGGATAGGGACCCCATAAGTGTATACGATTTTAGTTTAGGCAGGTATCATGATCGGCACATGCTTGGAAGTCCGAAGGGCCTGTTCCTGTGCTATACTTTGTTCTTTGTTCATTGTTCTTTGTTTCCTCATGCGTAAACCGTAAAAGAAAATCAAAAGCACTTCACTTGAAAGCTGCGTGGCGATCTTTTTAAATATGTTCAGAGGTGTGGAGTGATCCTCAACAAGACTTTGGAGTCTTTGTGTATCGGTCACTGAAAGTAAGTGTGCAGGGCAGGCAGTAAAGAAGGTAAAATGGTATGTTGGTCTTCATAGCGAGAGGGTTTACATGTAGGAGTAGAGATATTTTTACTGTAATTGTACAGAGCATTGGTGAGGCCACATTGGGAGTATTCTGTTCATTTTTGGTGTTCTTGTTATAGAGGGAGTACAGCAAAGGTTTACTGGGCTGATTCCTGGGATGGCAGGTCTGTCAAATGAGGAGAGAACAAGTCAGTTAAGATTGTTTTTATTGGCAATTGAGAAAACTGAGAGGGAATCTTATTATAAACATCTAACAGGGCTGGACAGGGGAAATCCAGAAAGAATGTTCCCAATGGTGAGAAGAATCCACAACTAGGGGTCAAAGTTTGAAGATAAGAAGTAAACCTGTTAGAACTGAAGTGGGGAGAATTGTCTTCACCCAGAGGGTGGTGAATGTATAAAATTCACTACAACACGTTCAGTACCAAAATGCTGTCTAGTTTCAAGAAGAAACAAGATATAGCTCTTGGGGCCAAAAGGATCAAGGAATATGGGAAGGATGTAAATAAATCACTGGTTCGCCTTTATCTAACTTCCTTTTACCTTCTCAAAGAATTCGAACAGATCTGTCAGACGTGACTCCCTTTAACAAAGCCATGCTGACTCAGTCTTATTTTATCATGTATTCTGCGATCTCATCTTTAATAATGGAATCTAAAATCCTGCCAATGACCAAAATCAGTCTAACTGGCCTATAATTTCCTGTCTGCTGCCTCCCTCCCTTCTGAAACAGCGGTGTTACATTAGCTACTTTCCAGTGCTCTTCGACCTTTCCTGCCTCCAGTGATTCTCGAAAGATCATCGCCAGTGCACTGATAATTTCCTCAGCTATCTCTTTTAGAATCCCGGGCTGTATTCCATCCAGTCCAGGTGATTTATCCACTTTCAGACCTTTTAGTTCCCACGAACCTTCTCCTTAGTGATAGCCACTACACTCACCTGTGCCCCCTAATTCTCCTGGAGCTTTGGCATCCCACTGGTGTCTTCCACCATGAAGACTGATGCAAAGTAACTATTCCATTCCTCTGCCATTGCTTTGTTTTCATTTCTTCCCATTTCCTTTGTTACCGGCTCGATAGGCTGAATGGCCTCCTTCTGCACTGTAGGACTCTATGATATGCTTATTGCTGTTTCTAAAATTTCAACCCATCAAAGACCTTAGTTTGTTTTCACTGGAAAGAGGGAGGCTGAGGGGAGACCTGGTAGACGTCTACAAAATTATGAGAGTCAATGATACAGTGGATAGTCAGAGGCTTTTTCTTTGAAAGTCTCAATTACAAGGGCACGTATATCTGTGGTAAGAGGAGGAAAGTTTAAGGGAGAAGTGTGGGGTATGTTTTTCATGCAGAGAGTGATAGATGCCTAGAATGGTCTGCCAGAGGTGGTGGTGGAAGCAGACACAGCAGCAACATTTAATAGACATCTGGATGGACACATGAATAGTGAGGGAATAGAGGGATACAGATTGAGAAAGGGCAGAAGGTTTTTTTTTAAGTTTAGTCAGGGCATCGTGATCGGCACAGGCTTTAAGGGCTGAAGGGCCTGTTCCTGTGTCGTACTTTTAAAATTATAGAATCCCTACAGTGCAGAAGGAGGCCATTCAGCCCATCGAACGTGCATTAACCACAATCCCACCCACTCCTTATTTCTGCAACCCCATATATTTATCCCACTAATCCCCTGACATTAGGATCAATTTAGCACAGCCAATCTGTCTACTCTGCACATCTTTGGACTATGGGAGGAAACTGGATCACCCGGAGGAAACCCACGCGGACACAGGGAGAATGTGCAAACTCCACACAGACCCGAGGTTGGAATTGAGCCTGGGTCCCTGGCGCTATGAGGCAGCAGTGCTAACCACTGTTCTTTGTTTTTCATTTATTGCATATTTTCCTTCAGTGATATGCTGTGATGTATTTGAATGTTCTGCATGTTGCTGAGCTTTGTCCTTACTTGAGGACTTTTTTTTCGCTGTACATTCGGAATTGCTGAGTTTGGAAACCACATAGAACTGAAATGGTGATGATCTTTAATTTAAAAAAAAAATACTCTTCAAATCCCAATTAATTTAAATGGATTAGCCACTCTATTAAACAGGGAATGCTGAGAATGTGGGAAATGATTCTTTGCTAATACCATCCTGGTAATTAATAAACAGGAGATTTCACAAGTACACAAACATCTTTTATTTGGATGCATCCACCATCGGAACTCGTTGCCGAGGTTTTGTTTGCATGATATTGATCCAACTTTATCCCTGAAGATAATTAAAAATCAAAATTGATTTATTAAAATCATTAATCAGCAATCTCTCAATCCACTCGTCCCTTCCTGCCCCAAGGCTGCTATGGCGACCAGGAGACAGAGATAGATGTAACAGTGAACAAATCTTCTTTATGTTGAATGCATTATGTGCAGAGACTATTATAGCAGAGAGTTGTTAAAGATTTCCGTTTGCAAATTAACATAACAGGCCCGATTTTATGTGAAATCGCGGTGAATTCAGGCATCGGGCCTGTAATGCGATCTGCATCCAAATCCGAGCAGATCGCTCCTTTACTGACATGCGATTTGGGTGCAGATCTGGTGCCCCCCAATCCTGTGGCCCAATCTTAGCACGCATTGAAATCGATTTAATGAACCACACGCCCAGCTCCACCGCCAAATCCCACTTTACCCTCTTCAGATCCGTTCTGGATCCGCGCTATTATCAATCTGCAAAATAAAAATCCGAAGTGGATTCGGAGGGGAACCTCCGAAGCCCATCCTCCTCGAACACCCTTTGCAGATGTCCCCCCCGACCCCAGCAGAACCACCCCTCCCGGATTGGACCCCTCAGGGAAGCAGCACTCCCCCCAACCGTGATTAGGCCCCTCTCAGCAGAGCAAAACCCCCAACCTACCTCGATCGCTGCCCTCAAAGAACAAAGAACAAAGAACAAAACAGCACGGGAAACAGGCCCTTCGGCCCAAAGAGCCTGTGCCGCCACCCCGATGTTCTGAATTCTACCCGCGATCCCTGTCTATGTTTATAGATCTATGCATTAGAACCAAATTTGAGACAATTTAGAGAGAATTTGTTTTGCCAGTTAGCCTAAGAGCACATCTTTGGGATGTGGGAGGAAACCGGAGCACCCGGAGAAAACCCACGCAAGCACGGGGAGAATGCGCAAACTCCCACAGACACAGGCCCAAATCCATGTATCTACACAGCACAGCGATAGTCACTGCGCTGTCGTGTTGGCCATCAACTGGCCCAGGTCAAGCGTGCACTAACGACGTGAAGCACTAGGATACTCTCGAAAAAAATCCAAGAGCAGCCCTCTCACGACCCATCGCGTGTATGCCTCTCATTAGACAACAAGGTGGACCGAAGCACTTGTAGGATAAAAACAAGTACGTCAATATCATCGACATCCGCAGACACCAGCGGAAGGTGAGGAAGATGCTGTAGGCTCTCCAACGACTGCAGGTCAGAAGGATGGTGGAGGGAGAGCAGCGGGCGAGGTAGGTTGGGGGTGTGCTCTGCCGAGAGGGGGCCTGCCTCCCGCGCGGATCTGATCGCGGGGAGTTGGGGGGGCATGGTGGGGCCTTCTTCCTGGGGGAGTGGGGGGAGGTCTAATCACGCTGCCTCCCAGGGAGCGTCTGATCGTAGTTGGAGACGGGGTTGCTACCTTCCGGGGGAGTGTAACTGGGGGGTTGGGGGAGGGAGGAGGAGGGCCTGGCAGGAGGGGCCTGCCTCCTGGGTGGAGTGGGTTCTGATTGTGGCTCATACTCCCCCCCACCCTGCCCCGGCCCAGGCAGTGTTAAGCTCCGCCCACAGTATGAACCGGATCGGAGGTGATTAAAAGACGTACAGGTTCACAGGAACGAGGATTTTGAGCTTGGATCCTCCATTTTACACCTGGATCCAGCCCTCAGCCTCTGATTGATAAAATCGAGCCTAATACGTCAGCGAGGAAAACGACTTAGGTTTGTACAGTGACCCTCATATAGACATTCGCGGGTAGATGGGGGGTGTGGAGGTCAAAATACAAGAAGGGGCCAGCCACCATCTGATTAAATAGAGGCTTGAGGGGCCAAACGAACATAGAACGTAAGGGCTAAGAGCAGGATTAGGCAATTCAGTTCCTCGAACCTGCTCCACTATTCAATACAGCCAGAATTAATCTCATCTCAGCCTTAACTCCACTTTCCTGCCCAATTCATTACTCACTAAAAATCTGTCTATCTCCTCCTTAAATTTACTCAACATCCCGACATCCATCACAACTCTGGGGTAGTGAATTTCACAATGCCAGGGACTCAGGTTCAAATAAGCCCGGGGTGACTGTCTGTGGAGTTTGCACATTCTCCTCATGCCTGCGTGGGTTTCCTCCGGGCACTCTGGTTTCCTCCCACACTCCAAAGATAGAAACATAGAAGAAATAATAATAGAAGGGATTATTATTTAAAGGGTGAAAAGTTGCAGTATGCTACAGTCCAGAGGGACCTGGGGGTCCTTGTACACGAATCGCAAAAACTCAGTTTGCAGGTGCAGCAGTAATCAAGAAGGCGAATTGGCCTTTATAGTGAGGGGGATAGAATATAAAAGCAGGGGGGGTCTTTCTGCAACTGTACAGGGCACTGGTGAAGCTGCAGTTGGAGTAATTTATGCAGTTTTAGTCCCCATATTTGTGAAAGGATATATGGCCTTGGAGGGAGTGCAGAGAAGGTTCACCAGCTTGATAGCGGACATGAGAGGGTTAGCTTGTGATGAGAGATTGAATAGACTGGGCCTGTACTCGGTAGAGTTTAGAAGGCTGAGGGGGAATCTTATAGAGACTTACAAGACAATGAAGGGGTTAGATAGGGTAGAGGTAGAGAGATTCTTCCCGCTTAGAAAGGATAGCAGAACTAGAGGGCACAGTCTCAGAATAAGCAGGGGAGGGGGGATAGTTTAGAATAGAATTGAGGAGGAACTTCCTCACTCAAAGTGTGGTGAGTCTCTGGAATTCTCTGCCCATTGAAGTGGTGGAGGCTACCTCCTTGAATATATTTAAGTCACGGGTAGATAGATTTCTGATAGACAAGGGAATTAAGGGTTATGGGGAGAAAGTGGGAAAGTGGAACTGATCCACTTCAAATCAGCCATGATCTTATTGAATGGTGGGGCAGGCTCGAAGGGCTAGATGGCCCATTCCTGCTCCTATTTCTTATGTTCTTATGTTCTTAAGATAGGAGGAGGAGGAGGCCATTTGCCCTTCGTGCCTGCTCCGCCATTCATTACGATCCTGGTTGATCTACTCAATAGCCTAATCCTGTTTTCTATGCATAACCTTTGATCCCCATTTGTCCCAAATGCTATATCCAGCCACCTCTTGAATACATTCAATGTCTTGACATCAACTGTTTCCTGTGGTATTGAATTCCACAGGCTCACCATTCTTTGGGTAAAGAATTGTCTCCTCACCTCCATCCTATATTGTCTACCCTGAATTCTCAGACTGTGACCTCTGGTCTGGGCTCCCTCACCATCAGGAATATCCTCTCTGCATCTACCCTGTCTAGTCCTGTTGAGATAAGACTCAATGAGATTCCACCACCTCCCCCCCCCCCCCTCCCCCCCCCTCAACCGCCATTTGTCTGAACTCCAGTGCAAACAATCCTAACCTAGTCAATCTCTCTTCATAAATCAGTCCCACCATCCCTTCGCTGCACTCCCTTGGAAGCAAGAATATCCTTCCTTAGAAAAGGAGACCAAAACCGCACACAATACTCTAGGTGTGGTCCCACCAAGGCCTCGTATAATTGCAACAACACATTCTTGCTCTTGTACTCGAAACTTCTCGCAATGAAGGTCATCAAACCATTTGCCTTCTTTACCGCCTGCTGCGTCCGGATGTTTACCTTCAGTGACTGGTGCACAAGGTCACCTAGGTCTTGCTACACACTCCCTCTCTCCAATTTACAGCCAATTAGGAAGTAATCTGCCGCCTTGTTTTTGCTTCCAAAGTGAGGAACCTCACATTCATCCAAATTATACTGCATCTGCCATTGATTTGCCCATTCACCAAACCTGTCCAGATGTGCAGGTTTGGTGGATTGGCTCTGCTAAATTACCCCTTATTATCCCAAAATGTGTAAGTTAAGGGGATGTGTGGACTAAATATGTGGGGGTCATGAGGTAAAGCGTGGGGCCGGGGTGATGGGATGCTTGATAAGATGATCTATGGAATTTGATTCCCAGCTTGGATAATGTCCGGAATCTTTATTTTCTCCTCTGTATGGGTTTCCTCCAGGTGCTCCGGTTTCCTCACATAGCTCAAAGATATGCGAGTTACGTGGATCGGCCATGCTAAAATGTTCCTTCGTGTCAGGGGGACTGGCTAGGGTAAATGCATGGGATGATGGGTGGAATTGTGGTCAGTGCAGACTCGTTGAGCCAAATGGTCTCCTTCATTACTCTACGATTCTATGATTCTACGACTCTACCTCTTCATCTTTGTTTTAAATCTGCATCCCCTTATCCTAAAACAATGACCTCTTGTTCTAGATTGTTCCACAAAAGTAAGCATCTACTCTACATCTACCCATCAATTCCCTCTATCATCTTATACACCTCAATTAGATCTCCTCTCATTCTTCTAAACTCCAGAGAGTATCAGCATATCAATTTCTCTTCATAAAACAAATCCTTCATCTCTCGAATCAATCTAATGAAGATTCTCTGAACTGTCTCCAATGCCAATTCAAAGAATCATAGAATCATACAGTGCAGAAGAGGCCCTTCAGCCCATCAAGTTAGCACCAGCATCAAGAAACACCTGAACTCCTACCTAATCCCATCTGCCAGCACTTGACTCATAGCCCTGAATGTTATGATGTGCCAAGTTCGCATCCGGGTACTTTTTAAAGGATGTGAGGCATCCTGCTTCCACCACCCTCCCAGGCAGCGCATTCCAGACCCTCACCACCCTCTGGGTAAAAAAGTTTTCTTCACAACTCGCCTGAACCTCCTGTCCCTCACCTTGAACCTATGACCCCTCGTAACTGACCTTTCAACTAGGGAGAACAGCTACTCATTATCCACTCTGTCCATGCCCCTCATAATCTTGTACACTCGATCGGGTCATCCCTCAATCTTCTCTGCCCCAGTGAATACAACCCAAGCCTAATCAATGTCTCTACCTAATGTAAATGTTCCATCCCAGGCAGTTTCCTGGCGAATCTCCTCTGTACTCCCTCCAGAGCGATCACATCCTTCCGCAAATGCCCAGTTGTCCAGTCGAGTGGGAGTTTAAAGTTTATTGACTATTGTCACAAGTAGGCTTACTTAACACTGCTATCAAAATCCTCTTGTTGCCACACTCCGGTATCTGTTCGGGGAATGCTGACTTCCACGAGGCCAATGCACCTAACCAGTACATCTTTCAGACTATGGGAGGAAACTGGGGCATCCAGACGAAACCCATGCAGAGACAGGGAGAATGTGCAGGCCCCACACAGACAGTGACCCAAGCCTGGAATTGAACCTGGATCATGGCACTAACCACTGTGCCACCATGCCATCTCGGTAGGTCAGCGCTGTCGCTGCCTCCTCATCTGTAAACATCTTTATTCTACTCTACTCACTCACGTAGTTCTTGGGGGAAGCAGCAGGAAAGCATGTGATAGGCAGAAATCTTTTCTGAGAGCTTGTGTATTGACACCTTTAAATTGGGCAAATGGTGCCTTTTATTTCCATCCCCTTTAAGAGGTCATGACAGAGAAAACTTAATGGGATTGGCGCAGATCAATCAGAAGTGGCTCGCTTTCTTTCTGGATGCAAATAGAATGTGATCCTTGGACATTGAGACTTTTGTTAAATCTCTCATAATTTAAAATATACACGCCGGGTGTATTTTTGTAGTGTGTGTGGGTGGCAGTCATGACTCTTTTCTCAACATCTCTGCAACAGAGAGGGTACCTGCACTCTTGAAGGGAATAGAATCATAGAATCTTGCAGTGCAGGAAGAGGTCATTCGGCCCATCAAGCCTGCACCAACCACAGTCCCACCCATGCCCTATTCCCATAACCCCATATATTTACCCTGCTAATCCCCTGAACATTAGAGTCAATTTATCATGGCCAATCAACCTAATCCACACATCCCTGAATCGGAACCCAGTCCCGGTGCTGTGAGGCAGCAGTGCTAACCACTGTGCCACCAAACAATGAACAACACTGATGTTGCTGTGAAAATCCTCTTGTTGACACACTCTGGTGCCTGTATACTGAGGGAGAATTTAGCATGGCCAATACACCCAACCAGCATACCTTTTAAGGTTGTGGGAGGAAATCGGAGCCCGCGAAGAAAACCCATGCAGACATGGGGAGAACATGCAGACTAAGCACAGAAAGTGACCTAAGATGGGAATGGAACCCAGGTCCCTGGCACTGTGAAGCAACAGTGCTAACCACTGTGCTACAATGCCACCCACAATTGTTATTTGTGGTTTCTCAATTAGTACTGGTTATTGTGTAATCATATGCAGGGGTAGCTGAATAAAAATGTTCTATCTGTTGCTTTAATTCAGCTATTATTTCAAAAGGATGTACAGTGAAATTGCAATGAGTCAAACTCAAATGATGTGAAATTCTGGTTATATTGAAGTTCAAGTCTTTAGGTGTCCAGATCTCCAATAACCCGTTCTGGTTTCCACATCCCCCATCCTCCACCCCACCCATCCTCCACCCCACCCACCCCATGTCAACATTATAGTTAAGAAAGCCCACCAACACCTCTATTTTCTCAGAAGTCCATGGAAATTTGGCATGGCAGCTATAACTCTCACCTTCTTTTACAGATGCACCATAAAAAATATTCTTTCTGATTGTATCACAGCTTGGTATGACTCCCACTCTGCCCAATACCACAAAGGGTTGTGAACAAAGCCCAATCCATCACGCAAGCCAGCCTCCCATCCATTTATTCCATCTACACAAAGGTAGCAAATCCCATTGAGTGATGCCTGTGAGAAACTGGGATTCTGTACCGATAACTCTGGAATTGCTGAACTTATCAAATCCAGGACATCACTGTGCAGCATGGTGGCACAGAAGTGAGCACTGCTGCCTCACAGCCCCAGGCACCTGGGTTCAATTCCAGCTTTGGGTCACTGTCTGTCTGGAGTTTGCACATTTTCCCCATGTCTGTGTGGGTTTCCTCTGAGTGCTCTGGTTTCTTCCCACAGTCCAAAGATTGGCCATGCTAACTTGATCCTAATGTTAGGGGAATTGGCAGGATAAATATGTGCGATTATGGGAATGGGGCCTAGGTGGGATTGTGGTTGGTGCAGATTCAATGGGCTGAATGGCCTCCTTCTTCACTGCAGTGATTCTATGATCTCATAACTGCACTGCCCACTCTGAATAGGATAAGACAAGATGAGCACAAAATCATGGGCAAGCTATTATTTGACGTTGCAGTTTCTGTGTGAAAAACCTGCAAGTATGGCTAAACCGATGAGAAATCTAAAAGTGTTGTTGATTGGAGAGAGGTCGATGCAGCAAGTGGGAAACTATCGTGCAAAGTGGAAAGGTCATATCGTGAAGGAGTGGGAGATTCCGCCATCAAGTTTCTCCACCAGTATGAAACACAAGGCAAACACCTTGGAACAGTTCATTGAGTAAGACATTCTCTCCAGCGAGGGAGAGGATGAGGGCGGCTACCTGTCCTGATATTGAAGAAGCTCTGTTAACCTGGTCCAAGGCAGCTTGAGCAGAGAACATTTCCATCTCCTGACCAATCCTGCAGGGAAAGGGACTTGCCTTGGCAAAGAAGTTGGGCCATATAGAGCTCACCTGCAATCACAATCGCCGGACCGATTCAAGACCAGACACAGTACTGTCTTTGACGTTGTAAACGGTGAGGGTGCGGCGATTACAATAGCAATGACAGATTGGCCCTAAAACGGTCTCGCCCATGTTTGCAATGAGTATTTGTCGAGTTTTCTTGACACTGTTTTATTGTCTTTTGCCAGACCACCTTGTGTTTAAAAGTGATTTCTGTAATAAGAACAAAGAACAATACAGCACAGGAAACAGGTCCTTCAGCCCTCCAAGCCTGCATCGCTCATTGATCCAACTAGACCATTCTTCTGTATCCCTCTATTCTCAGTCTGCTCATGTGACTATCCAGAGAAGTCTAAAGTCCAGATAAGTCTTATGGTGGAAAACAGAGTCAGAAACTGTGGTGGTTTGTGCAAACATGGATGGCACCCAAAAAGCTGCCACTGTCTGTGACAGGAAAATCCAAGAAGCTAAGATGCTTCGTGAATATCAAGACACCACCCATACGGTACGAGGCCAATAAACTGCCTGGATGGCCGTCAGCATTTTCGAGGCTTGGATCAGACAAGCGGACAAAGCATCTGATAGAAATATAGAAAATTACAGTTCAGAAACAGGCCTTTTGGCCCTTCTTGTCTGTGCCGAACTATTTTTTGCCTAGTCCCACTGACCTGCACTGTACAGTGCAGAAAGAGGCCATTCGGCCCACCGAGTCCCGGCCTTATCCTCACAACCCTTCACATTTACCCCACTAATCCCTCATACTACACACCCTGGGATACTAAGGAGCAATTTAGCATAGCCAATGCACCTAATCCACACATCTTTGAACTGTTGGAAGTTCAAAGATGCGTGGGAAACCAGAGGAAACCCACACAAGCATGGGGACAATGTGCAAAGCCCACACAGACAGTATCGCTCCGCTCCCCTCTCATCCATGATGGAGCTGTAGAAAATTACAGCTCAGAAACAGGCCAAAAGGAAGGGAAAATGATCACCATCACGGACTGCTGCCCTGCACGTGCCCTCACATCGCCGGCCTCGAGCTGATGTTTCTATCTCCCAATGCCTCGGTCACATTTCAGCCAATGGATCGGGGGTGAGTAGGAATCTGAAAGCCCACTACTGCTGGTAGCTGTTCCCTCAGGTCACTGAGGCCATCAGTTAAAAAGCAGGAGTACAATCCTGCTGTACAGCTGGCAAGGTGGCACAGCTTTTAGCACTGCTGCTTCACAGCACCAGAGACCCAGGTTCAGTTTGGCCTCAGGTCATTGCCTGTGTGGAGTTTACACATCCTCCCCCCTGTCTGAGTGGGTTTTCTCTGGGTGCTCCGGTTTCCTCCCACACTAAGCAGCCAGTATAGTTAAGGACCCCACACACCCCGGACATTCTCTCTTCCACCTTCTTCTGTTGGGATAAAGGTACAAAGTCTGAGGTCACGCACCAACCAGCTCAAGAACAGCTTCTTCCCTGCTGCTGTCAGACTTTTGAATGGACCTCCCTCCCTAAGTTGATCTTTCTCTGCACCCTAGCTATGACTGTATGCAACCCTACATTCTGCACCACCTCCTTTTCTTCTCTATGAACAGTATGCTTTGTCTGTATAGCACACAAGAAATAATGCTTTTTACTGTATACTAATACATGTGACAATAACAAATCAAATCAATTCCAAAGATATACAGGTTAGGTTGATTGGCCATGATAAATTGCCCTTTAATGTCAGGGCAATTGGGAAGGTAAATGTGTAGGGTTACATGGATAGGACAGGTCCTGGGTGGGATTACAGACAATTAAAGGAAGTTCATAGAATCCCTACAGTGCAGAAAGAGCCATTCAGCCCACTGAGTTCTCAATGACAACAATCCCACCCAGGCCTTAGCCCCACAATCTCTCACACTACACACCCTGGGATACTAAGGAGCAATTTAGCATGGCCAATGCACCTAACCCACACATCTTTGGACTGTCAGAGGAAACTGGAGCACCCAGAGGAAACCCACATGAGCATGGGGACTATGTGCAAAGCCCACGCAGACAGTGACCCAAGCCGGGCATCGAACCCGTGTCCCTGGCGCTATGAGGCATCAGTGCTAACCTCTGTGCGTCATGCTGTCCCTGATTGTCGTCAGTACAGGCTCACTGGGGCAAATGGCCTGATTCTAGCCTGCACCGACAATGCTGCTCGATCCCCCTACCCTTTCAAAGATCATATCCCTCTATTCCTATTCTACTTATGTATTTGTCAAGATGCTTCTTAATACTTATTATCCACTACCTGCCCTGGCAGCGAGTACCAGGCACCCATCACTCTCTGTATAAAAAATTTGCCTCATAGATCTCCTTTAAACCTTGTCTCTTGCACCCTAAGTCTTTGGCCATCCAATGAATGCCTATCTGCTCGCTGGCCTGTTCCCCGAACAGATGCTGCAAAAGCTACAGAGATGTTCCAGGAATTTGAACTGCAGCATGAAAACAAAGTAAACACCTTTGACTGCATTGATGACTTTATGGACACATCTGCGAGAGGCAGCCCAAAAAGATTAGGGGAGTTTTTCCAGGACAAATTCTTGATTTTTTTTTTCACTGCAAATCTTTGGCCTTTTAAAAGGTGCAAACAAATCCAATAAAGACTTTTTCATACATTTAGTGCTTTATTGATTTTATCTGGCATCAGAGTTTTTAATATCAACTGCAGTTGTTGGCATGGTGGCACAGTGGTTAACACTGCTGCCTCACAGCGCCAGGGGCCCAGGTTCGATTCCCAGCTCGGGTCACTGTCTGTTTGGGGTTTGCATGTTCTCTCTCTGTCTGCGTGCATTTCCTCCCACTGTCTCTATAAGGGTTAGGTTGACTGGCCATGCTAAACTCTCCCTTATTTCAGGGCAAATAGCAGGGTAAATATGTGGGGTTATGGGGACAGGGTGGGATTGTTATCAGTGCCAGCTCGATGGGCTGAATGGCCTCTTTCTGTACTGTAGAGATTCTATGATATCAGGTTACATAGAGATACATTCATATGGGAATGGTGTCATCTCAGCTATCACAAAGCTCTTGTTTGTCATGAATTTATGGGCACATCTCCTGAGATTCAACTCATAGGATTTTACTGCCTTTTTTTCTCAATTAAGGCTACATAAATACTACATAAAATATTTAATGCTCAATTGTATCTAAAAATTCACATTTTCTTTGTGCTGTAAAATTTATCTGTTTTAATAACAATTACTTTTCTACATAATGCAATTATAGTAAAACATCCCAACATGCTTAACCCAAGCAATATCAATAAAGAACATTTTTGCCTGTTTTTATACAAAGCTGTAGAAGGAAAATCAGAAAAGGTGAACGTAAAGTTGATCAGATGTTTTTGGTTGTATCACAGCTTGGCATGGTTCCTGCTCTGCCCGAGACCACAAGGAACTACAGAAAGTCGTGAACCTATCTCAATCCATCACACAAACCAACCTCCCATTCATTGACTCTGTCTACACTTCCCACTGCCTTGGCAAAGCAGTCAGCATAATTAAAGACCCCATACACCCTGGACATTCTCTCTTCCACCTTCTTCCATCGGGAAAAAGATACAAAAGTCTGAAGTCACGTACCAACCAACTCAAGAACAGCTTCTTCCCTGCTGCTGTCAGACTTTTGAATGGACCTACCTTGCATTAGTTGACCTTTCTCACCCTAGCTATGACTATAAGACTACATTCTGCACTCTCTCTCGTTTCCTTCTCTATGAATGGTATGCTTTGTCTGTATAGCGCAGTGAATACTTTTCACTGTATGGTAATACATCTGACAATAATAAATCAAATCAAATCAAATCGAAGGTAAATTTTTCGGAGCACCTTCAAGACGAGAGAGATGGAAGGGAATGCAGAGCATTGGGGCTAGGACAGCAGAAAGCATGGCCATCAATGGTGACGTGATTTCCAAAATTGAGAATGTGCGTCAGACCAGACTTACGGGATTACGTGGAATGTTGGGCTGGAGGAGATCTTGGAGATGGCAAGGTATGAGACCATGGAAAGGTTTGAAAACATTGGTGAAGAGTTTAAAATCAAGGTGTTGTCATTTGGAAAACTGAAGATCAGCAAGGGGATGTAGAACTAGGAGCAGAAGTAGGCCATCTGACCACTCCCATCAGCTCCATTACTCAATAAGATCGTGGCTGATCTTTTCATGGATTCAGCTCCATTTACCTGACTGATCACCATAACCCTTAATTCCTTTACTGTTCAAAAATTTATCTATCCTTGCCTTAAAAATATTCAATGAGATAGCCTCAACTGGGCAGGGAATTCCATAGATTCACAACCCTTTCCTCAACTCAGTTCTAATTCTGCTCCCTCTTATTTTGAGGCTATGCCCTCTAGTTCTAGTTTCACCCGCCAGTGGAAACAACTTCCCAGTCTCTATCTTGTCTATTCCCTTCATAATCTCATATGTTTCTCTAAGATCCCTCCTCATTCTTCTGAATTCCAATGAGCATAGCCCCCAATCTATTCAAACTCTCCTCATAAGACAACCTTCTCAACCCTGGGAAGTAGAGTAATTGAATAAATTTGGAATTAGTTTAGATACAGAAGATTGGACAAGCAAAAATTTAGGTTGGAAGATGAGAGGAGCCAGGGCAGCATTGGTGTGATTAAGCTTAGAGGTCTTAACTTCAAATTCCTTACTAGTTTTGCACATCCATTCTTCATTAATTTCCTCCAGCCCCACAGAACTCCAAAATTCCCCTGCTTCTTCAATTCTGGCCTCTTGCATATCCCCAATTTCTATTTGCTCCATCATTGGTGGCTGTGCTTTTAGCTGTCTGGGCTCCACACTCTAATTCCCTCTCTCAAAACCCCTTGGCCTCTCTTCTACCTTTAAAATCTATCTTTTTGTCCTAGTATTTGTTCATTTTTGATATTACCTGCTGTGATTCAATGTCAACATTTTGCTTGTTAACAATCCATGAAGACCCTTTTGAACATTTTTACCAGGTTTAAAATTCTACACAACCATAAGTTGTTTATATCTTACTAACGTGCTGGGTGTTTTGGGAGGAAGTTAAAAGACGGATATATTATTAACGTGGCCTGGGAAAGGTATGAGGTGGAGATGCTGGCGTTGGACTGGAGTAGGCACAGAAAGAAGGGCACAGCCTCAAATCAAAGTTCAGCAGATTTATTTGGATCACAAGCTTTCAGAGCAATGCTCCTTCATCCTGATGAAGGAACGACATTTCGAAATCTTGTGAATCTAAATAAACCTGTTGGACTTTAACTTAATGTTGTGAGATTTCTCACTGGGAAATGTAGACCATGCTTTTCTTCAAGTGAAGAAAATAGCATAAACAGCCGCCTTCCTCTCTCTGTTTTCAGGAAACCTACCTAAAAACAAAACTGTTCAAAAAAATGAGGTAAAACATATAGAATAATTTCACAGTAGGGGAATTTCACAGTAGCTTCACTGCAGTGTTAATGTAAGCCTTACTTGTGACTAATAAATAAATTTAAATGTTTATGTTTGTTGCCATGACCACAGAATTGAAGGCAAATGGATGTTATATATTTAAATAGTTGTATGATTGCCTTAAAAGCGGGTCACATGTTTGATGGTGCTATTTACAGGCTTCTGCTTTGAGTTTCTGTTTGTACTCTGTGCAGAGAACATCTCTTTCAATAATCATGTTGTACTTTGAATCTAGGTATGCAAACGGCATCCTTTCTTTTCGCTTAAAACTCATAGGACATTATAGTAAGTAATAGAAGGATAAGTAGGTCAAAGATCAATTAGACAACAATACTAAGTTAAGGTAAGAGGAGTATCTTTTAAGACTAAATGACTTGAAAAGTTATTAAGTAAGTTGAAGTACTTTTAAGTTTAAGGTGTTGTCAGCTGGGTGCAATGTGTGACCTGTAATATGTGGGAAGTCATGGACCATAATGGCATCCTAGATGACTATATGTGAAGGAAATGCTCCTGACTGCAGAACCTGGAGCTTTGAACTTTGAAACTTGAACATCAGCTGGAGATACTATGGCACATTGGTAAGGATGAGAGTTATGTGGATAGCACTTTTAGAGATGTGGTCATACCACAGCTCAAGGGACCAGATGAAAGAAGTTTAATTCCTGGCAGGTGGTGCTGGAAGCCCCTAGCATTCTGCTCTCAAGTTTGTTTCCCATTTTGGAAGCTGATGAGGACACAGGTTCCTTAAGGAAATGCTGTCAGAGCTAAGCAACCTGCCTGGATAAAAGGGGAGGCAGAAGGAAGGAAGAGCAATGGTAAGCAGCATGGTGGCACAG
This sequence comes from Sphyrna mokarran, assembly GCA_024679065.1. Lineage (NCBI taxonomy): Eukaryota > Metazoa > Chordata > Chondrichthyes > Carcharhiniformes > Carcharhinidae > Sphyrna > Sphyrna mokarran. The sequence continues at coordinate 13,655,764 of JAGIQG010000006.1, forward strand.
TGTTAGCACCGATTCCTCACAGTGCCAGGGACCCAGCTTCAATTCCCGACTTGGGTCACTGCCTGTGCGGAGTTTGCATGTTCTCCCCGTCTCTGCGTGGGTTTGCTCCAGATCCTCTGTTTCCTCCTACAGTCCAAAGATATGCAGGTTGTGTGGATTAGCCATGCTAAATTGTCCCTTGGCATCAGGGAGATGAGCCAGATTAAATGCATGGGGTATGGGGATAGGGCCTGGGTGGGATTGTAGTTGGTGCAGACGCGATGGGCCGAATTGCTTCTTTCTGCAATGTAGGACTCTGTGGTTCTGTGATAGCAGATACACTGTGGCAGCAGACATAACTCCAGGGTGATGTGTTATCTCCCTGGGGAAGTGGTCAGGTATCTCACTGCATGGCTGGTGGCCATCCTAAAGGGGGAGAATGATTAGTGACCACATATGCAGCTAATTCACTGAAGTGTGTAAAAATAGGAATGATAGGATAATTCTATTCAGGGATTTCAGCTTCCTCAACATTACCTAAGATAATCATAGCAGGACCTTTTCAAAAGCCTTGCTGAAATCTAAAAATATCATGTCAAATACATTGCCCACGTTGACACACCTGGTTACCTCTTTGAAAAGTTGGTCAGACATGACCTTCCATTAACAAAACCAGCCAGTGCCTCTGTTGTTTCCTCCCTTGCCTCACTCATCAGCCTGGGGTAAATTACATCTGGCCATGAAAATTTTACTAGTTTTATTCTGCTCAGACCCTCCTTTCTGTCTACGTTACGTTTATTTAATTGCATCACAAACATTCTCCCTGATTTCCAAACCCGCTTCACCTTTCTTACTCGTGAACTCTGACACAAAGTGTTCACAGAATCATTGAATCTATGGCATGGAGACAGGCCGTTTGGCCAAACTGGACCATGCAACTAAAAAGTCCATCTAAACTAACCCCCATTTGCCTGCATTTGGCCCATACCTCTCTGAACCTTTTCTATCTATGTATCTGTCCAAATGCCTTTTAAGTGTTGTCAATGTCCCTGTCTCAACCACTTCCTCCAGCAGCTCATTCCACATACATACTCTGTGTAAAAAAGTTGCTTCTCCGGTTCCCATTAATTCTTACCCTTCTTAAATTAAACCTGTGCCCTCTAGCTCTCAATTCCCAATCCTTGGGAAAAAGATGAAGTGCATTCACCTCTATCTATGCCTCTCATGATCTGCATCTCTACAAGACCACTCCTAATGTTCAGTTAGAACCTTACCTACATCCTCCACACACAAATTACCACACTTTTTCCTCACTTTTATCCTTAATGTACTTGTAAAACAACTTTTTCTGTATTTCATCTGCCAGTATTCTTCCATATTCTCTTTAAATTCCCCTGAGTAACAAGACAAGGGAGTGCCCAATAAATTCTGGACTGCAGGAAGCTCCAAGGAACAGAGGGATTTTGGAGTGCTTGTCCTTGAAGATGGCGGGGCAGGTTAATGGAGTAGTTAAGAAGACATATGGGACACTTAACCTTTATCAGTTATGGTGTAGATTATAAAAGTTTGGAGGTTATATTAAAGCTGCACAAAAGTTTGGTTAGACCACAACTGGAGTACTGTGTGCTGTCCTGGTGCCACACTATAGGAAGCATGTGACTGCACTGGAGCGGGTACGGAGGAGAATTACCAGGTTTCCTGAGATGGACCATCTGAGCTATAAAGAGAGGCTGGACAGGACTGGGTTCTTTTCATTGGAGCAGAGAAGGCTGACTTGGTTGTAAGTCAATTGGCAATTCAGAGCCCACAGGTATGATAGTGAGTACTTGGGTTCGAACCCCACTCTGGCAAACAGTGTAACTTGAATTCAATAAAAATATGGAATTAAAAGCCTAATGATGACCATGAAATCACTGTCAACAGTTGGAAAAACCCATCTGGTTTGCTCATGCCCTTTTGGAAAGGAAATCTGTCAACCTTTCCTGCCCTAGTCTACATGTGACTCCAGATCCACAACAATGTGATTGAACTCTAATTGCCCTTTGAAATGGGTCTGCAAGACTCAAGGGAATAAGGGATAGGCAATAAGTGCTGTTCCATCCAACAATGCCCCAAACCCAGGAAGGGATTAGGGATACAAATGAATGGTTTAGTTTGGTGCATGAGTGGTGCAGGCGCAGGCTTGGAGGGCCGAAGGGCCTGTTCCTGTGCTGTATTGTTCTTTGATCTTTGTTGAATACAAGATGTCCGACATCACATCACCAATTTCCATTTCTCTGACCCTAACCACATCCTCTTCACCATGGATGTCAAATCCCTCGACAGCTCCATCCCTCACCGGGAGGGGTGAGAGGTCTCCACTTTTTCCTCTGGTAGAGGCCTAAACAATCACCATTTCACCACCATTCTCCTTCACCCAGCTGAACTTGTTCTGTCACTTAACATTTTCTCTTTTAACTTGTCTCACTTCCTGTAAATAAAGTTATGATTATGAGTACCTATATGGACCTCTGTTTGTGAGATATGTGGAATCTTCCTTGTCCCAGTCTTGCTCATGCCCTCTCCCACAATGCTTTAGGTCGATTGGCCACGCTAAGTTGTCAGGGCGATTAGCTAGGCTAAATGCATGGGGTTATGGAAATATGGTCTAAGTGGGATCATGGTCAGTGCAGACTCAATGGGCCAAATGGCCTCCTTCTGCATTGTAGTACTTTATGGATTCTACGGTTCTTTGTACATTACCTCAATGACTATAATGGTGATGACTCATGTTCTGATCTGGCCTGGAAAAAAAATTATCGATTTTGCTTCCAATTTCCACCCTCTCGCACCTTCACATGACCCATCTTGACTGACTTTTCCCTTCTTTGACCTCTGTGTCTCCATTCCTGGTGATAGACTGACGAGCAATATTCATTACAAACCTACCGACTCCCACAGCCACAGAGGCAATGGACTCTGACTGTTAACTTTGCTTCTCTCTGTACAGATCCTGCCAAACCTAATGAAATTTTTGTTTTCGTTTCAAAATAGACATAAAAAGAATGGTTTGACATAAGTTCAAAGCCCAGAAGGGTTGTCTTTTGGGCCACACCTTTTCACTCAAAAAGGGATCATTCTTCATTACTTATGAATATAGGAATGAGGGTTGGGTTATAGATTCCTTTGATTTTGTTCCAACATTTACTTGAATCATTGTTGACCTTTATCTTAAACACAATTTACCGGATTTGGTTCTGTCCCCTGAACGGAAATCTATCGATTAATCACAAATTGAAAGTTTCAGTTAACCAATGCGTTCAGCAGTTTTTTATTTAAAATTTATTTATTAGTATAGTCAAGTAAGACTTACATTAACACTGCAACGAAGTTACTGTGAAAATCCCCTAGTCGCCATACTTCGGCACCTGTTCAGGTGTACTGAGGGAGAATTTAGTATGGCCAATGCACCTAGCCAGCATGTTTTTTGGACTGTGAGAGGAAACCAGAGCACATGGAGGAAACCCACTCAGACACAGGGAGAATGTGCAGACTCCGTACAGATGGTGACCCAAGCCGAGATTCGAACCTGGATCCTAGGCACTGTGAGGCAGCTTTGGCGGACAGCATTCTAGATTTAGAACAGTATTAGTGTGAAAAGATGTTTCTTGACTCAATTCCTGAACAGGCAGTGTCTAATTTTATTCTGTGTTCTCTAACTAAGGAAAGAATTTCTCTCTACCTTTCATACCTATCAAGATGTCATTGGAGTGAGGCAATGTCTTGCGAGCTGCCCCTGGCATCCCATCAAATTCAAGCTTTTATTCTCATTTCTCCACTTTTGAAATGGTATTCTAACTCTTCTAAACTCTCTAAAAATGTTCTATTTCAATATTTGACACATTTGGCAATCCTTCAAATCCCGAAGACTTCTGACCCGGAGGTGACCTGGAATGGCCAACCATATGAGACTGATGCTTGGCACTGCCCATCCATTGACTCCATCTACACTTCCCACTCCTTGGAAAAGCAGCCAGCATAATCAATGACCCCACATTCCTTGCAGCCCGGACATTCTCTCTTCCACCTTCTTCCGTCGGGAAAAAGATACAAAAACCTGAGGTTGCATACCAACCGACTCAAGAATAGCTTCTTCCCTGCTGCCAGTTTTTGAATGGAACCACCTTATATTAAGCTTAGCTTTCTCTACACCCTGTCTATAATTGCAACACTATATTCTGCACCCTAAATAAAAACAAAATACTGCCGATGCTGGAATCTGAAACAAATACAGAAAATGCTGGAAAATCTCTGCAGGTTTGACAGCCCCTGTGGGGAGAGAATAGAGTCAACGTTTTGAGTCTAGATCATCCTTCATCAGAGCTCCGAGAAGGGTCATCTAGATTCGAAAAGTTGGTTCCATTCAATCCCCACAGATGCTATCGGAGCTGTTGAGATTTCCCAGCATTTTCTTTTTTATTTCCTGCATCTGTCCTTTCTTACTCCCTAATGTACTCTATGAATGGTATGCTTTGTCTGTGTAGCACACAAAGAACAATAGTTTTCATTGTATCTCAATACGTTTGACAATAACAAATCAAATCAAATAAACAATTCATTTAACAGTCTGCAACATCCCTCTTTGCCCTGTCACCATTTGTGGTTGGAGGGGATGGTTGACTGGTTCAGATGTTTGCATGCCATGCAGAGTGATGCCAACAGCGTGGGTTCAATTGCCGTGCTGGCTGTGGGAGATGTGGAGGCCTGTGCTTACTGTGGAGTGGGTCCCTCTCAAGCAATATAACCTATTTGTCTCTCTCACTAATGGAGAGAGATACCTGTGGTTCTTTATGGGCTAATTGCCATTTGCAGTGAAACTGTAAACATGAGATTAAAGGGAGTCTTGGCAGATTTTGTGAGCAGTAGTAAACCATCTCTTTCCCCCATTATGCTGAGTTACTGTTTTAATTTTAGTGGGTAGCCAATTGGCCATTTTTTTGTTAACGACTGAAAATAATGAAAAAGGTTTTCTAAGGTGCGATTTGGGAACACCAAATTTGTTTATAATTATGTTAATTGTGGATTACTGTAATGTTAATTGGACCTAATATCTGCACAAAATTATTCTAATTAGGGAATCGGCTTTACCTTTCAATGAAAATGCAGAAGACTAACAAGCAGGAAGAATTCTGTTGCAGTATTCATTACAACGTAAATTGAATCATGGAATCCTCCAAAAAGGAAGCTGACTAATTATCTCTTGCGCTGTGTGGGTGTCACTTTGTGTAGCTGTCATCAAAAACCAACAGCCAGTCTAATAACTAACCGGAGGAGCCCCAAAATGACGCATGCATTCACATACACGAGTTACCCAAGGGACTTCTTCAAGACATCCCTCACATTATTATCATTCTTCCATCATTTGGTGTAATGTATTCAAACAAACTTTTTTATACATGTACAACTGAAAGTTTCCGATTGGCAAGCACAAAGCTTCTTCCCTGCTGCCATCAGGCTTTTGAATGGATCTACCTTGTATTAAGTTAATCTTTCTCTGCACCTAGCTACGACTATAACACTGTATTCTGCACTCTCTCCTTTCCTTCTCTATGTACAGCCTGCATCGCATGCAAAAAACAATACTTTTCACTGTGGCCCAACACGTGTGGCAATAATAAATCAAATCAAAATCAGATCAAATCAAAATTGCAACTGCTTGCCTTCGTATAACTACCTTGTAAAGCTGATACAAAGTACTTTGCAGGGGGCAGATTACGGTTATAGCAGAGTGAATGAACCCTCAAACATTTTTCCACATTTAATAGAGTCAAGGCTTGATCTCTGAATTAAAACTCCACTTTTTTTTATCTGATTTCCAAATCCCTCAAATTCAATAGCCAAAAATCTAATGAGCTCTGTCATGAATACACTCAATGACTAAGCTTACTCCGCCCTTTGGGATAGAGAATTCCAAAGGTTCTTAGTGAAAGCAATTTCACCTCACTTCAATCCTAAATGGCTAAACTCTTTGACAAAGAAGTATTCAGTGAATAGCATACATGAAGAAGTTTGATCTGATTTTGAATTTGATTGATTTATTATTGTCACAGTGAAAAATGTTGGTTCTTCCTTGCTATACGGATAAGCATACTGTTCATAGAGAAGGAAAGGAGAGGGTGCAGGATGTAGTGGTACAGTCATAGCTCGGCTGTACAGAAAGATCAACTCAGTGCAGGTAGATCCATTCAAAAGTCTGATAGCAGGGGAAGAAGCTGTTCTTGAGTCAGTTGGTATGTGATCTCAGACTTCTGTATCCTTTTCCTGATAGAAAAAAGTGGAAGAGAGAATGTCCAGGGTGCGTGGGGTCCTTAATTATGTTGGCTGTTTTCCTGAGGCAGTGGGAAGTGTAGACAGAGTCAATGGATGGGAGGATGGTTCACATGATAAATTGGGCTACATTCACCACCTTTTGTAGTTTCTTGTAGTCTTGGGCAGCGCAGGAGCCATACCAAGCTGTGATACAACCAGAAAGAATGCTTTCTATGATGCATCTGTAAAAGTTGGTGAGAGTCGTAGGTGACATGCCAAGTTTCCTTAGTCTTCTGAGAAAGTAGAGGCATTGGTGGGCTTTCTTAATTATAGTTTCGGCATGAGGAGACCAGGATAAGTTGTTGATGATCTGGACACCTAAAAACTTTAAGCTCTCAACCATTTCTGCTTCACTCCCATTGATGTAGAGGAGTCTGTTCTCCATTACATTTCTGAAGTTGATGACAATCTCCTTGATCATACCAAAGCCAAAATAATTGTCGCGCAGCTGCTTAATACCTCTGCTCCTCCTTTACAATAAAGGCTAACATACCATTTCACTTAATAATTGTTTGTTGTACTTTCATGTACATGGATATTTCTTCTAATTCCACTATATATCAATGTTAACTGGCCTCTCATCTTTAAGAAAATATTCTATTCTTTCTTTGTTAGTGTTGGGAATCTCAAAGATGTTGGTTGTCTTAGTCTTAGAAAGAGATCTAGCTGGAGGGATAGATCCCTTTAACAGTTACATATATATGATGTTAATATATCTCTTAGGTACTTAATTTTAATATACGTTACAAATTGTAGTCAGAAACAGGAGAATTTAAAATGGGTAACCAAGGAATGGCTGACCAACTAAATGGTTCTGCCTTCACAAAAAGGACACAACTTATCAGAAATGTTGAAGGACACAGAGTTGAGTGAGAAGGAGGAAGTGGAGAAAATCGGTATCAGTAGAGAAATAGTGTTGAAGGGATTAATGGGATTGAAGGCTGATAAATCCCCCGGGCCCGATAACCTACATCTTGGAGTAGTAATAGGAGTGACTCGAGAGATAATGGATGCATTGTTTCCAAGATTTTATAGACTCTGGAACAACTCCTATGGATTGGACAATGGTTAATAAAGAACCAAAAAAAATTACAGCATAAGAACAGGCCCTTTGGCCCTCCAAGCCTGCACTGACCATGCTGCCCGACTGATCTAAAACCCCTTACCTTTGCCGGAACCATATCCTCAATTCCCATCCTATTCATGTATTTGTCAAGGTGCCCTTAAAACTTACTTTTGTATCTGCTTCCACTAACTTCCCTGGCAGCGAGTTCTAGGCACCCACCACCTTCTGTATAAAAAATCTGCCTCGTACATCTCCTTTAAACCTTGTCCCTCGCACTTTAAACCTATGCCCCCTAGTAATTGACTCTTCCACCCTGGGAAAAAGCTTCGGACTATCAACTCTGTCCATACCCCTCATAATCTTATAGACTTCTATCAGGTTGACCCTCAACCTCTGTCCTTCCAGTGGGAACAAACCAAGTTTCTCCAACCTCTCCTCATAAATAATGCCCTCCATGCCAGGCAACATTCTGTAAATCATTTTCTGTAGCCTCTCCAAAGCCTTCACATCTTTCTGGTAATGTGGTAACCAGAGTTGAACGCTATATTCCAAGTAGGGTGTAACGAATGTTCTATAAAGCTGCAACATGGCTTGCCAATTTTTAAACTCAATGCCCTGGCCAATGAAAGCAAGCATGCTGTATGTCTTCTTGACTACCTTCTCCACCTGCGTTGTCACTTTCAGTGACCTGTGAACCTGTACACCCAAATCCCTCTGCCTATCAATATTCTTAAGGATTCTGCCATACTGGTAGATCATTTAGGACGGAGATGAGGAGAAATTTCTTCACCCAGAGAGTGGTCAGCCTGTGGAATTTGCTTCCACAGGAAGTAGTTGAGGCCAAAACATTGTATATTTTTAAGAAGGAGCGGGGGGTGGGGGGGGCGGCGAAGGGGATCAAAGAATATGGCAGAAAGGTGGGACCAGACGATTGAGTTGAATGTCTAACAGCATTGTGGGAATTGCCTTTACCAGGTTATAGTTAAATTAATTTATTATTGTCACAAGTAGGCTTACATTAACACTGCAATGGAGTTACTGTGAAAATCCCTTGGTCACCACACTCCAATGCCTGTTTGGATACATTGCGGGAGAAGTTAGCATGGTCAATGCACCTCATCAGCATAACTTCGGACTGTGGGAGGAATCTAGTGCTGACTCCACGCAGTGACCCAAGCTGTGAATCAAACCCGGGTCCCTGGAGCAGTGCTAGCCACTGTGCCACCATGCTACCCCAGGAGTTTAAAAAGAAGGTCCATCACCATCACCATCCTATTTCAAGAAAAAAGTTAGATATCGCTCTTGGGGCTAAAGGAGTCAAAGATATGGGAGGAAAGGGGGATCGGGATATTGAATTTAATGAACAAAATAAATGGCAGTTTAAGGCTGAAAGGCCTCTTCCTGCTTCTGGTTACTATGTTTCTATCCCACAAGGGCAATTAGAGCTGGGCAACAAAGATTAGCTTATGCAGCAAATTCTATATCCCAAAAAAAAATGCATTTGCAATTGTTACATATACAAACATATACACAGTTCAATCCAAGTAATGGGAAAATGCAAAAACTCAATTCAGGAATTTGGCCTTAGTTTCTTTTACCTGTTTTGCATAAAGTCTTTTTTTACAGTTTCAGGATACGACGCTCGCAGTCTTAGGATTTAATTTTTTTCGAGCGAAGGAAAGTAATGCATCAGCAGAAAGTTATACGGGGCCAGGTGCGTGACAGAGACAGATAAAGTGCTGCTTTCGCTTGGTACAGTTATGCAATAAAAATTAGTCTCTGCAGAATATATGTACTGAGCACTGCAAATGTCATTACCCTGAAGCGAGCTGCTGGTCAAAGAGTCTCGGAAGACTAATTACGAACACATCGTCAAGGTTACGCAAGGAGCAGCAGCGGAGGAGAAAAGTGCAACTGATGGCTGAAATAAGAAGTGGCAGTAATAAAACACCCTAACGTCCCATTTACATGGGATAATTGGAATCGGTCTACATTAACATTGCTTACTTTCAGCTGGAGATTCTGTGTTCCACTCTCTGCCACAGCAGAGCAACTTGCCCTGCCTGCAGCAGTTGTGGACTCACCTACTTTGGGGGCATTCAAATGTTCGGGGTGGATAGGCATATGGATGATATTGGAATAGTTTAGGTTAGAGGGTCCACTGGCCGGCGCAACATCGAGGGCCGAAGGGCCTGTACTGCGCTGTAATGTTCTATGTTCTATAGGTGAGCAGTATTATAGAATAGCATTGCCATCCATAATAAACTGCAGTCTAGGGAGCAACATGAACCTATCTGTGAGCCTGTGCATGCACAGGGGTGGCACGATGGCACAGTGACTAGCACTGCTGCCTCACAATGTCAGGCACCCGGGTTCGATTCCTGGCTTGGGTGCGGAGTTTGTACATTCTCCGTGGCTTTTCTCCGGGTGCTCTGGTTTCCATCCACAGATGTTCAGGTTAGGTGCATTGACCATACTAATCCCTCCCTCACTGTATCGGAATAGGCGCCAGAGTATTGCGGCTAGGAGATTTTCACATTGTAGTAAGCCTACTTGTGATACTTGCCTTAGTTAAGAGGAGAAGTTGGGGAAACTTGGTTTATTCTGACTGGAACGACGGAGGTTGAGGAGCGACCTGATAGAAGTCTACAAGGTTATGAGGGACATGGACAGATTGGATAGTCAGAAGTTTTTTTTCCCGTTGTGGAAGAGTTAATTACAAGGTGGCACAGCTTTAAGATGTGAGGGGCAAGGTTTAAAGGAGATGAATGAGGCAAGGTTTTTACACAGAGGGTGTTGGTGCCTGGAACTTGCTGCTGGGGAAAGTCATGGAAGCAGATCATAGAATCATAGAATCTCTATTTTGCAGATAGAGACCATCTGGCCCATTGAGTCTGCACTGACCACAATTGCACCCTCATATCCTTATACATTTACCCATTAATCCCTCTAACCTACACATCTCAGGACACCAAGGGGCAATTTTAGCATGGCTAATCAACCTAACCCGCACATCTTTGGACTATGGGAGGAAATTGGAGCACCTGGATGAAACCCACGCAGACATAAGGAGAATGTGCAAACTCCACACAGACAGTGACCCCAGCCAGGAATCGAACCCAGGTCCCTGGAGCTGTGAAGCAGCAGTGCCACCCATGGTAGTGAGTTTTAACAGGCGTCTGGGCAAATACGTGCACAGGATGGCAATAGAGGGATATGGTCCTTGGAAGAGTCGAGGGTTTTAGTGCAATTAGGCAGCAAGGTCAGTGAAAGCTGGAGGGCTGAAGGGCCTGTTCCTGTGCTGTCATTTTCTTTATTCTTTGTTCTTTGTACTTGAACAAATAAACTTCCAAAAAACTTCTTCATTTACACATGTGTAGTAAGCACACACACGTGCAAATATATAGGGAACGTAGAACATAGAACATTACAGCGCAGAACAGGCCCTTCGGCCCTCGATGTTGCGCCGACCAATTAAGAAAAAGCAATGACCCTCTAATCTAAACCATTCCCTTTCCATCCATAAACCTATCCATGGACCTCTTAAATGCCCCCAAACTTGGCATTCCATACCCTTACCAGCCTCTGGGTAAAGAACCTACCTCTGACATCCGTCCTATAACTACCACTCCTTAATTTAAAGCTATGTCCCCTCGTGCTAGCTTTCTCCATCCTAGGAAAAAGGCTATCACTGTCCACCCTATCTAAACCTCTAATCATCTTATATGTTTCAATAAGGTCTCCTCTTAGCTGCCTTCTTTCTAACGAAAACAACCTCAAATCCCTCAGCCTCTCCTCATAAGACTTGCCCTCCATACCAGGCAACATCCTGGTAAACCTCCTCTGTACCCTCTCCAATGCCTCCACATCTTTCTTATAATGCGGGGACCAGAACTGTACACAATACTCCAAGTGCGGCCGCACCAGAGTTTTGTACAGTTGCAACATGACGTTGTGGCTCTGAAATTCAATCCCCCTACCAATAAAAGCCAAGACTCCGTATGCCTTCTTAACAACCTTATCGACTTGATTGCCAACTTTCAGGGATCTATGCACATATACACCAAGATCCCTCTGTTCATCAACACTATTAAGAGTCCTACCATTAGCCCTATACTCTACACATTTGTTATTCCTGCCAAAGTGAATTACCTCACACTTTTCCGCATTAAACTCCATTTGCCACCTCTCGGCCCAGCTCTGCAACTTGTCCAAGTCTCTCTGCAAACTATAACACCCCTCTTCACTATCTACCACTCCTCCGACTTTGGTGTCATCTGCAAATTTACTAATCCATCCTTCAATACCCTCATCCAGATCATTTATAAAAATTACAAACAGCAGTGGCCCCAAAACAGATCCCTGAGGCACACCACTTGTAACCGAACTCCATGATGAATAATTTCCACGAACCACCACCCTCTGTCTTCTATTAGCTAGCCAATTCCTGATCCAATTAGCTAAATCACCCTCAATCCCATACATCTGCATTTTCTGCAGAAGCAGAAAATGGCCTCATGCTTTATTGCTTGACTATTAATCCATGAACTCAACTAATGTTCTGGGATCCGGGTTTGAATCCCACCACAGCAGGTGGTGATACTTGAATTCAGGGAAAATCTGGAATTAAAATGTCCATGAAACAATTGTTGATTGTCATAAAAATCCATCTGGCTCACTAATGTCCTTTAGGGGAGGAAGTCTGCCATTCTTACCTGGTCTGGCCTACATATGACTCCATAACAATGCAATTAACTCTCAATTACCTTTAGAAATGGAGGGCATTTAGAGATGGGTAATAAATACTGGCCCAACCAGCAATGCCCACATCTGTAAGTGAATTTATAAAAGATAGTGGACTTTGAATTCAATAAAAAATATATGGAGTGATGAATCCATTAATGACCATGAAACCATTGTCCATTGTCGGAAAAATCCTTCTGGTTCACTAATGCCCTTTAGGAAAGGAAATCTTCGGTCCTTATCTGGTCTGGCCTACATGTCTATGCCTCTCATAATTTTGTAGAACTTTATCAGATTTCCCCTTAGCCTTTGTTTTTCTAGTAAAAACAATTCTAGTTTATTCAATCGCTCCTCATGGTCAACACTCTTGAGACCAGGCAACATCCTAGTGAATCTTCTTTGCACTCCCTTCAAAACTTTCACATCCTTCTGGAAGTGTGGTGGCCAGTACTTCACACAAATGCAGATGAACCAATCTCCTATATAGCTGCAATATGATTTCACAACTCTTGTACTCATTGCCCCGGCTGTTTAAGGCAAGCATGCCATGTGCCCCCTTAACCATATTGGCCATTTGTGTTGCCACTTTTAGAGAACTGTAGACCTGTATACCTAGATTCCTCTGTATGCTATTATTCAGAAGGGCACTGCCATTTGCAGTATAATTCACACTATATTCTTATCTATAATCTATCTTCTTGTATATGAGTGCATGTGACTTGAGATATCCTAATTATATATACAGATACACGCATGTGCAGGATTTCCTTTAATCTCACAAAATTAAAATTTTGGCATCATTTACTGAACAAAATGTTTAAAGGTTGCTCATTTCTAGGATGCATTCAGGGTTTGTACGTCAATGTACCATATTTTAGCTGACGCAGTGTTTTAGTTATCTTATAAGAAATGGAACAATGCTAGCAGGATAAAAAACAAGGAGCATCTGATGTTCTCAAGGAAAAACTTCCTTTCTCAAAGTATTGCTCACAATCGCATGATCAATAATCAATCGCGGTGCTTTATAGGAGTGCACTGTGAGCTTTTTCTCACAAAAAAGGGAAGGGCAGAGGAACAATAATCTTTACCATCGAGTTACATTGGTAATTACTCTGCATGTCTACTCTTAGAGGTGGCTGGGGCGAGTTTACCTCATTTAGACCCAGCTGTTTGAACAGAGTAAGTGGTGGCTGGAGTTCTCTGGGCTTGTGTGCCCCGCTTCCACTGCCAGTGAGAACGGAGAACTTGCAGCGGGACTGGAGAATCCCATCCATGGGCAAGATTGGAGAATTCAGGACCTTGTTTGGGGTGGCGGCGTGGGCTCGTTGGGCCGAAGGGCCTGTTTCCCGTGCTGTTTTGTTCTTTGTTCTTTGTCTATCTTGTTTTGGCCTCATGGCAGGAATCTAAGTTGATGACAGCATGTATTATATATGTATATTGTATAATATATTTACGTGTATGTTAACTGAAGTGGCTAAATATGTACGTCCATGTGAACATAGGTGAAATTTTCCTATCCAGTCTGCCATAGGAATTGTGGTGGATGGGACATGGACCATGTCAAGTCCGTTCACCTCGGGTGGGATTTTCCAGTTTTGGGACAAGTAGAGATTGAAAACCCTGCCCTCCATGAGTGGCTATATATGCCTCTGAGTTTTTGCATACATGTAAATTTAGTCATGTGTGTTTGTGTGTGTGTGCAAGTGTATGTTTGCATATCACTGTATGTCTGAGTATGTATGTGGCTATATGTTCATGTGTGCACGCATGCCACTTTATGTGTAGGCATTTATATGTATTTCTGTAAATGGAGATGAAGTAGAAAGCGTCAAGAGCTTCAGGTTTTTCGATGTCCAGATCACCAACAACCCAGTCCCCCCATACCAACACTATATCTTAGAAAGCCACATCTCTACTACAGAAATTTGGTACATCAGCTCCGAGTCTCACCAACTTTTATAGATGCACATAGGAAGCATTCTTTCTGGTTGTATCACAGTTTGGTATGGCTCCTGCTCTGCCCAAGACCGCAAGGAACTACAAAAGGTTATGAATGTAGCCCAATCCATCGCTCAAACCAGCTTCCCATCCATTGATTCTTCTACACTTCCTGCTGCTTTGAAAATGCAGCCAGCATAATCAAGGATCCCACGCACCTCTGACATTCTCCATTCCACCTTTTTCCATTGGGAAAAAGATACAAAAGTCTGAGGACACGTACTAACCAACTGAAGAACAGCTTCTTCCCTGCTGCCATCAGATTTTTGAATGGATCTACCTTGCATTACATTGATTTTTCTCTACACCCTAGCTATGACTGTAACACTACATTCTGCATCCTCTCCTTTCAAACAAAGAACAAAGAACAAAACAGCACGGGAAACAGGCCCTTCGGCCCATCGAGCCCGCACCGCCTCCTTGATGTTCCCACCTCTACCCATGATCCCTGTCTATGTTTATAGATCTGTGATTGAAACCAAATTTCCTTCTTTATGAGTGGCATGCTCTGTCTGTATAGCGTACAACAAACAATACTTTTCACCGTATACTAATACATAAATCAAATCAAATCAAATACATATGTATGGGCATGCATGTGCAGGTGACTAACGTGTGGTATATATGCACGTGTGAATAAATGTTCGTGTGTGAGCATTGAAAGAGCACAGACCTGCAAAGAGCTGTTGCTGTTCCCCAATTTCATTCTGCATGTTCTCTACCTTTAGTAAAGAAGGCTGTTTGCAGGAATTCACCCTGTGCTCATCTTCATTCTCCGATCTGTAGAGTTGTCAATAAAGTCTGCCAAAAAGGATTATGATGTGGAGTGAGTTCATTGACTTTTTTGAACCAAATATGAGCTTAAGAAACTAGCTTAATTGTCCTTGTGTTTATAAAGGACATAATTGCTCTGGAGAGAGTGCATAAGAATATTGTCAGTGCTAGAAAAGTGTAGCTTTATAGAATCTTAGTTAGGCCACATTTGCAACATAATGTTCAACTCTGGTCGCCACACTACCAGAAGGATGCGGAAGCTTTGCAGAAAAGATTTACCAGGATGGTGCTTGGTATGAGGAGAGGTTGGAGGATCTTTGTTCTCGCTAGAACAACAGAAGTTGAGGGGCAACCTGATAGAAGTCTACAAGATTGTGAGAGGCACGGACAAAGTAGATAATCAGAAGCTTTTTCCCAGGGTGGAAGAGTCAATTACTTGGTGGGGTAGGGAGGGGGGGAGCAAAAGTTTATGGTGCAAGGGGCAAGGTTTAAAGGAGATGTGTGAGGCAAGTTTTTCACACAGAGGGTGGTGGATACTCGTAGCTGGGTGAGGTAGTGAAAGCGGATATGGTAGCGAGTTTTAAGAGGTGTCTTGGCAGATTCATGAGTAGTATAGGGATACAGGGATGCAGGCCCCAGAAGAGTAGAGGGTTTCAGTTCGCAGCATGTTTGGTGCAGGCTTAGAGGGTCAAAGACCTGTTCCTGTGCTGTAATTTTCTTTGCTCTATAACCAAAGATTATTGCCTCTGTGGGGTTTGCGGGATCCTGCTGTGCGCAAATTAGCTGCCACTCTTCCGACTCCAAAACAGTGGTTACATTTTGAAAAGTGTTTCATTGGCTGTAAAGCGCTCCATTGAGGTCAGGAAAGGGATGGGAGAAAAGCAAGTCTCTCTCTCTCTCTTTCCTCGACTCAGAACTCCATGGTGCAGCTTGGCGCATGATCTTATCCTGTACATATTTCAATATTATGACACCACTAAACCTGTCTCAGACCAATCCCACACGGACTGATTTTAAATGTGCTCACGACACATTAAAGTCAAGATCATTGCGCAAGCGATTTGGATAGTGGAAAGGTTGGTTTTGTGAAACAAAATATCAAGGAAGTACTTAGGCCAAGGGTTTCCTCCATTTCTTGAGCCAGATCAGTTCCACCTTACTCTTAGTCTGTGACTTGAAGGTCACTGCGCTTAAAGATGACCCTGAACTGAGTCTCAGTGATGCGCATTACGGGCAGGTCCACAGTGCAAAGATTAAGCAAGATGTGTTAAATGTTTCCAGCTAACCTATGGATAATTACGAGCCTGCTGGGATGAACTCACTGCATTCCAACATTTATCAGTCAACAGTAAAATAAAATGTTCAATAAACCATGAATTTTAAGTGCCTCTTTAAGAATGACCATAATCAGGATAACATTCAGTTCCTCTGGAAGGGAAGCATTTAATTTGTAATATATTCAACACACTGAAATGAACCATCAATCAGACCCTGTGATTCACCGAGGAATTACAAATTAACCTTTCTTGCCATTGTATCTTGCATTTACCAGAATGTTGTAATATTATTTTCATAGCCTTTTCCTTCTGTTTCATTTCTATTCCATTTGGCATGTCAGCTACAACTCTCACCAACTTTTACAGAAGCACCATGCAAAGCATCCTTTCCGGTTGTATCATAGCTTGATATGGCTCCTGCTCTGCCCAAGATCACAAAAACTGCAAAAGGTTGTGAATGTCACCCAAACCATCATGCAAACCAGACTCCAATCTATTGACTCTGTCTGTACTTCCCATTGCCACAGCAAAGCAACCAGCATAATCAAGCACCCCATGCACCCTGGACATTGTCTTACACCTTGGTGGGCAGCACAATAGCACAGTGGCACTGTGAACTAACACTGCTGCTTCACAGTGCCACGGACCCGGTTTCAATTCCTGGCTTGGGTCATTTGTCTGTGTGGAGTTTGCATGTTCTCCCCGTGTCTGCGTGGGTCTCCTTTGCATTCTCCGGTTTCCCCCCACATTCTGAAAGATGTGCTGGTTGGCTGCATAGATCTGAACAGGCGCCAGAGTGTGGCGACTAGGGGAATTTCACAGTAACTTCATTGCAGCGTTAATTCAAGCCTCTGTTAACAGCATTCCTCTAGATTTACTCCACAAACTAAGCAGTCTCTCTGCATATTGTTCAGCATCATCCCAAAATCACAGTGCTCTGTAATTTGTCTAAGCTTAGTAATATAGGTAGTAATGGTCTCCCCGGGGTGCTGTCATGGAATTTAGTTTTAAGTACTGCAGAATCACTGAGGGTTTTGGGGGATATTGCCTTTTCACCAAATCTACTACTTCTGCAAACAAATTAAAATCAGGCAGGAGGCTGTGTGTTAGATTATAGAACTGGGTCCCGCACATACTTTACAAGTTTGCCTTCTACTTCCTTTCTTTCTCTATTCTGTTTTCTTTACCACTCTATATTGAGTGGTAAGAACTGATATTCTTACCACTCAATTTACTGTACCCACTCCCCAATGGAGGCATCAAAAGGATCCAATCGACCAAATAAAAGCATCTCTGCAACTCACTTCCAATTTGCACTCTGAAAATCCCCTAGTCACCACACTCTGGTGCCTGTTTGAGTACACTGAGGGAGAATTTAGCATGGCTAATCCACTTAACCAACACGTCTTTCCAACTGTGAGAGAAAACTGGAGCACCAGGAGGAAACCCATGCAGACATGGGGAGAACATGCAGATACAGCACAGAGAATGACCCAAAGCAGGATTTGAACCCAGGTCCCTGGTGCTGGTGAGGCAGCAGTGCTAACCATTGTACCACTGTACCACGTGCTGATTTGCTGAAGAAATTGCTGAAGGAAAGATAGAAGTTTATAAAACTATGAAAGGTCTTGATAGGGTGAACTGTTAGAAGAGTTTTCCCAGGGCAGAAATGGCAATTACAAGGAGACATAAGGTAAGAGGAGAAAGGTTCAGTCGAACTGTGTAAGGAAAGTTTCCTTACACAGAGAGTTGTGGGGGCCTCGGAATGCACTGCCCAGTGAGGTGATTGAGGCAAACAGGATAGCGACATTTAAGACTTATCTAGAGAGACCCATGAACAGGTGGGAGTAAAGGGATACAGGCAGTTGGTTGAGATAGGACAACAGTGCAGGCTTGGAGGGCCAAAGGTCCTGCTCCTGTACTGGACTGTCCTTTGCTCTTTATTCTTGGAAATGAGAGTGAGACATATTCTGCCACATTGTTTTGTAAGTGATAAAAGCATAATCCACACTTGAGGACTGATCCTGTCAATGGCGTACAGTTTCACATGGATTTTGTGCCATGTGCATCAGGTATAAAGCAATGACCTTTCTACCACTGACAAGAAATCAATTCTCACGTCATGTTTCCTTGATATACTCAGAGTGATGTTGGGTTTTACACTGATGTGGCATGTGAAAAACACTTGCCTCGAGAGCGAACAATGAAGACAAGTCTTAATAGCTGGCTGACAAGTAACTTGTTTTTGGGTGAATCTTTCTGTGCTCATTAGTTCTGGTGTGAAGATATCGTCATTTGGAAGCAAGGTAGAAAACTCAACTTTGGAGCCTGTTCCACAATTCTATATGTCATTGTAGATTGATACTTTAATTCCTGTCTGCACACATCTTACTTTCATACCTCCCAATCGCAGCCAAAAGGTAGCACAGTGTCACCACAGCAGGGACCCAGGTTCAATTCCAATCTCCGTTGACTGTGTGGAGTCTGCATGTTCTCCCCGTGTCTGCATGGGTTTCTTCCGCGTGCTCCAGTTTCCTCCTACAGTCCAAAGACGTGCAGTTAGGTGGATTGGCCATGCTAAATTGGGGTTTAGTGCCCCAAGATGTGTAGGTTATATGGATTAGCTATGGGAAATGTTGGAGTTACGGGATAGAGCCGGGAAGAGGGCCTGGGTAAGATACTCTGTCAGAGAACTGGGGCAAAGTCCTTAATGTCAGGGAAGATTAGCAGGTTAAACATTGAGATCACAAGGATTAGGTCTGGATAGAATTGTTGTTGGTGCAGGTTCAATGGGCCAAATGGTCTACTTCTGTACTGTCGGGAATTTACGAAAATCTATTAATCTGCACATTGGTGGAAGATTTGCAGGAGGTTGAGAGGCTGACTCTAGTTTCTATAAGCTACATGTTTATCAAAACAAAAACAAAGATGACAGCACAGGGACAGGTCGTTCGACCTGCACCGACCATGCACCCAACTTAACTAAAACCCCCTACCGTTCCAGGGATCATATCCCTCTATTCCCATCCTATTCATGTATTTGTCCAGACGCCTCTTAAAAGTCATGATTGTATCTGCTTCCACTACCTTCCCTGGAAGTGAGTTCCAGGCATCCACCACACTCTGTGTAAAAAAACTCGCTTCATACATCTCTCTTAAGCTTTGCCATTCACACTTTAAACCTGTGCCCCCTTGTAATTGACTCTTCCACCCTGGCGAAAATCTTCTGATTATCCACTCTGTCCGTGCCTTTCATAATCTTGTAGACTTCTATCAGGTCGCCCCTCAGCCTCCGTTGTTCCAATGAGAACAAACCAAGTTTCTCTAACCTCTCCTCATTGCTAATGCTCTCCATACCAGGCAACATCCTGATAAACTTTTTCCGTATCCTCTCCAAAATATCCATATCCTTCTGGTAGTGTGGTGACCAGAATTGAGCACTATATTCCAAGTGAGGCCTTACTAAGGTTCTATAAAGCTGCAACATGTCTTGCCAATTTTTAAACTCAATGCCCTGGTTGATGACGGTAAACCTTCTTGACTAACTTCTCCACCTGCATTGTCACTTTCGGTGACCTGCGTGACCTGTGTACACCCAGATTCCTCTGCCTATCAATACTGTCAAAGTACATCTTGGGAATCTTTTCTTAAATTAATCCTTGAGATGTGAACACCAGCAAGGCCAACATTTATTGTCATTGAAAAGAATGAATACACTGCTTTTTTGAACTGCTGCAGCCCCTGTGGTATAGGTACACCCACAGTGCTGTTAGGGAGGGACTTCCAGCATTTTGATGCAGTGACAGTGAAGCGACGGTGATATATTTTCAAGTCAGAGTGGTGCGTAATCTGCCGAGATGGTGTGCATAGTACGTGCAAATTGGACTATTTGATTTATGAAGCAAGAATATTAATAGCCGAGGCACGTACTTGTCCTAACTGTGTCCTTCACAACGCTAGACTTTAGCCCAAGTATACCCGCTGGTGGACCTGAAAGCATTGTTATGCATTTGCTGTCCCTATTTTCCTGAATAGTTTCGTGGTCGAAGCATCCTAAATTAACCTCTTGAAGCTCAGTGTTTGTCCCTCTGCATTGCCTCAAGAATTGCCTTCCTGTGTGAAAATGATCAGAGACAATCAGAAATGAGGGTGAAATTGGTCAGAAAATAGGCAGGCCTCTTAAATTGTGTGGACATAGGCAGATATAAGCTGTTGGCCTAGACAGGAAACATGATCGGTGTGGGCTTGGAAGGCCAAAGGATCTACTCTTATGCTGTGCTGTTCATAGAGTCATAGAAGCCTACAGTGCAGGAAGAGGCCCTTTGGCCCATCGAGTCTACACCAAACACAATCCCACCCAGGCCCTACCCCTCCAATCCCCACATATTTAACCACTAATGCCTCTAACGTACGCATCCCTGGACACTAAGGGGCAATTTCTTAGCATAGCCAATCCACCTAACCTGAATTTTGGATTGTTCTTTGTTCTTTGCTCATGTGAATGTTCAGATCCAAGCATAATTATTGGATGTGTTCTATAATATTCAGCCAATGTAATTCCATATCTTTTGTGATCCTACCGTTGTTCATTTTCACCCCTATGCAATTTGATCACTACCGTTACTTCCAGTGTCCAACTGGGGTTGGACTTTATTGTGGGAACATAATCAGGAAATTGCACTTGAAGTTGCACACATCTTTGCATCCATAAGAACATAAGAAATAGGAGCAGGAGTAGGCCATCCAGCCCCTCGAGCCTGCCCCACCATTCAATAAGATCATGGCTGATTTGTAGTGATTCAGTGCCACTTTCCCGCTTTCTCCCCGTAACCGTTAATTCCCTTGTCAATCAAAAACTTATCCACCCTTGACATGAACATATTCAGTGAGGAAGCCTCCACCACTTCATCAGGCAGAGATTTCCAAAGATTCACCACCCTTTGCGTGAAGAAACTCCTCCTCAACTCTGATCTGAACACCCCCCCACTCTAATCTTGAGGCTGTGCCCTCTAGTCCTGCTATCTTTGCTAAGCGGGAAGAGTCTCTCAACCTCTACCCTATCCATCCCCTTCATTATCTTATACGTCTCTATAAGATCCCCTCTCAGCCTTCTAAACTCCAAAGAGTACAAACCTAGCCTATTCAGTCTCTCCTCATAATCCAACACCCTCATCTCCGGTATCAGCCTAGTAAACCTTCTCTGCACCCCTTCCAAGGCCAATATATC
This sequence comes from Sphyrna mokarran, assembly GCA_024679065.1. Lineage (NCBI taxonomy): Eukaryota > Metazoa > Chordata > Chondrichthyes > Carcharhiniformes > Carcharhinidae > Sphyrna > Sphyrna mokarran. The sequence continues at coordinate 13,677,176 of JAGIQG010000006.1, forward strand.
CTTCCTCGAATGCGGCGACCAAAACTGCACACAGTACTCCAGCTGCGGCCTCACCAGCACCCTATACAGCTGCAACAGAACCTCCCTACTTTTATATTCTATCCCCCAGCTATAAAGGCCAACATTGCATTCGCCTTCTTAATCACCTGCTGCACCTGCATACTGTGTTTTTGCCATTCGTGCACAAGGACCCCCAGGTCCCTCTGCACTGTCGCATGCTGCAGCTTTTCGCCATTTAAACAGTAATCCTTCCTACCGTTACTCCTACCAAAGTGGATAACCTCATACTTGCTAACATTATACTCCATCTGCCAGGTCCTCGCCCACTCAATCTATCCAGATCCCTCTGCAGGCTTTCCACACCCTCCCCGCAATTTGCTTTTCCACTCATCTGCGTGTCATCAGCAAATTTCGTCACCCTGCACTCAGTCCCTTCCTCCAGATCATCTATGTAAATGGTAAATAGTTGAGGCCCCAGCACCAAACCCTGGGGCACTCCACTAGTCACAGCTGCCAATCAGAATAGCATCCATTAATACCTACTCTCTGCTTCTTATTAGACAACCAATCCTCCATCCAGTTTAATACCCTACCCCCTACTCACTGCACCCTAGCCTTCTGCAGCAATCTTTTGTGAGGCACCTTATCAAACACCTTTTGGAAATCCAATTTTGCTGATGTTTACCTATGTCCAAACTCCCAGTCAGCGTCACATATCGGACACTCAGACCAAAAATGCATGTAAACAGTTGAAATTAATGTTGTAAATCAGGGATCCAGGAAAGTGAGGAACTCATCCCTCGATGAAGCATGGAATCAAGGTTTCATCCATCATTCATGCACAGTATGTTTAAGGATATTGCAACCCTAGGAAGTTTTGCATTTTAATGTGTGCTATGCTTATGCCATGATATTGCATACAAAGAAAGAGAAAATTTAGAACAGGTCTGACTGAAGAAAGAGAAAAATTTCTTGAAAACAAAGACCATAATAAGACACTTAGAAAAATGCCTGTGTTACTGTAGCAAATGCAACAAAATGCAACTGCTAGTTAGTCAACAAACAACAGGTTTATTATCTTTTAGATATATATACTGAGTGCTCTAATCAGTATGCTTATTCTGAGTTCTAGGATCAAAAGCCCACGCTCTGGGCCAAGATTTCCTCCCCCCACCCCTCCCACCATTGGACGATTGGATCATATGACCATCTGACGCACACTGATTGAAGGGACGAGCCATAACATGCCTCCCCCTTTAAGTCCCTGATTAAAAAGTACACTGAAAACTTAAACAATTTTCAAAACATTAGCCAAGAATGAACACTTAAAGTTTATTCATTAGTCATAATTAGGCTTATGTTAACACTGCAATGAAGTTACTGTGAAAATCCTCTATCCGCCACACTCTGGTGCCTGTTTGGGTATACTGTGGGAGAATTCAGCACGGCCAACCACCTAACCAGCAAGTCTTTTGGACTGTGGGAGGAAATCCATGCAAACATGGGGAGAAAGTGCAGACGGTGACCCAAGTTGGGAATCAGAACTTGGTCCCTGGCACTGTGAGGCAGCAGGCGCCCACATTTTTAACACAGTTTGTCAGAAACGCAGTCTGCCATGGGATTTTTAAAATGTGTTAATGGTAGAACAGAAGTAAGCAAGGTGGCAGCCAGAGACATGTAACAGATGTTCCTTGTGGGGTGGAGAGAAGATAGAGAGAGTAGTTGGGGAATAAAGATGGAAAGCGAGATTAGCAAAAAAGTGGAAAAATGAAACAATGGTAGAAATGAAAATAAAAATAAATAAATAAGATAAAATTAAATGAAATAAAATATTTTTTATCTCAGTGCAAAGTATTATTGACTGGAGTGGAAGATCTTGCGAGAGCCCCTGATGACGTTTTAAGCTTGTTTATCAATTAAGCTTACAATTTCACTTCATTGTATTGAAGTGAAAATTCTCAAGTCGTCACACTCCAGCGCCCATTTGGGTACACTGAGAGAGAATTTAGCATGAATTCTGCTAAATTCTAAATTTAGAATTTAATATTTCCTCCAGACCATGTAGAGGAAACACGCAAACACAGGGAGAAAGTGTAGACTCTGGACAGAGAGTGACCTAAGCCAGAATTGAACCCGTGTCCCTGGAACTGTGAGGCAGCAGTGCTAACACACTGTGCCAAATGGGCCACCCGCTAAAATGCTGAACAAATTGCTGAAGGAAATGAGGTTGGGGTCTAGTTTGCCACATTGTGGCGGGATTTGAACTCCTCTTTACTGGATCACATATCATCAAGGAACAATACTTCTCACTGTATGTTAATACATGTGACAATAATAAATCATTCAAATCAAATCAAAGATCATTAGTCCAGGATTTTGGATTGTTAAGTCAAGTAAAATAATTTGTAATCTCTCCAGTTTTGCTCCATCCCTTTAACTGCATCTCACGTTGCACAGAGAGGCATTTTGCTCAGGAGAGAGAGCAGTTACAAGACTACATTAAGGATTTACAGAAAGCATACTGGAAAATGTCACTGGAATGAGAAGCCTCGCTTGAAACCCTTCCATCCTGAGCTGCCAGGCTGAGGGGTCTAGGGGTCAGCTTTTGCAATTAGAATGGCATGTTTGTGTTTGGCTACAGCTCACTAGACAATGAGGATCCACAATGGGATGAATGTGGAGGCAGTGGAGCAGAGAGGAACTAGAATTCTGATTACCATTCAAATTGAAAGAATAGCCAGTCCACCAAGTTGCCTCCCGCAGGAAATCTAAGGCAGGCATCAACTTTAAGCAACGTCTCGGAGATGCTTGGGAGAGGTGCCACGCTCATCACTGTATGATACAGCAGACACTGTTTTAGTGGGAGGAACTGGTCTTCTCTACTGCACAGCATGAGGAGGAACAGAGGCACCAGGGTCCCGAGCCAAATCAGAAGTTATTCATTTGACTGGCATTAGCCCACATTACAGACGCTAAAAAAGGGTGAATATGGAAAGGATTAAACAGTGTGGGTATAATGACAGATCGTTCAAGAGCTTCCAAAAACAATAAGAAACACATAGCAATGATTTCAGTTTCAAAGTGGAGGCTGGGGAGGGTGTGGGCGAAAATGCGCAGCTTCATATTTAATTCACTGTCTTCCGATTTCATTGCTTGTTTTCTGTTGCAGAGAGACACCATTATAAAAGCGTGATGTTTAATTCAGTGTCATGCAGAGGGGCGATGCTGCCTCAGTCCGAGATTCTGCCCTTTGAGTGATTGGTTTCATTTTTACAAGGCACAGAGGACCCGGCCTGTCTCTTCACGAATTGCTTGCCGCAGCGAGATACCTGACTGAGGCTGCATCATTATTCACAGCCCCAGCGAACTCTGTTCCAGCGCGGGGCAGCAGGGACAGGAGACGGCAGCTGCATTCCAAATGTGTCTCCATGCAGCACAACTGCTTACTCTGGCAATATCAGCCTGCATGATGTGGAGATGCTGGCGTTGGACTAGGGTAAACACAGTAAGAAGTCTGACCACACCAGGTTTAAGTCCAACCAATTTATTTGATAGTAAACTCATAAGCTTTCGGGGTTTGCCCCTTCGTCAGGTGAATAAAGAGTTCTGGCCTCAGACAGAGCATCTAACAACACAGACATCACTGTGCAAAACCTCACTGACTGTACCGTCTGGAGACCATACACATCTCTTTATCCTATGCTTAATGCTCTTTCCACTCACTTTGTCAACATCTTTAAGACTTGAATAGCAGGTTAGTTGTAAAGACTTGCATTCTAATCAGTAGTCTGTAAACTTTGTGTGTTGTTATATGCTCTGTTTGAGGCCAGAACTCTCTATTCACCTGAACAAGAGGCAAGCCCCAAAAGCTTGTGAGTTTGCTGTCAAATAAATCGGTTGGACTTTAACCTGGTGTTGTGAGACTTCTTATTATACCAGCCTGCAGCAGCCCACTTTATTTATTCATTAGTGTCACAAGTAGACCTACATTAACACTGCAGTGAAGTTACCAAGCATGGTGGCACAGTGATTAGCACTGCTGCCTCACAGCGCCAAGGATCTGGATATGATTCCTGGCTTGGGTCACCGTCTGTGGGCAGTTTCTCCCTGTGTCTACGTGAGTTTCCTCCGGGTGCTCTGGTTTCTTCCCACAGTGCGAAGGATGTGCTGGTTAGGTGCATTGGCCATGCTAAATTCTCCTTCAATGTACCCGAACACTATGCCGGAGTGTAGTGTTAATGCAGTGTTAACGTAAACCTACTTGTGACACGAATAGATAAACTTTATTTTTACTTTACTTTTCCTGTGAAGGTCCCCTAGTTGCCACACTCCAGTGCCTGTTCAGGTCCATTTTTACTTCATCCTGGGGACGTGGGCATCACTGGAGAAGTCAGCATTTATTGCCGAATTCCCTTTGAAAGGTTGGTGATAAGTCACCCTGTACGCATCCAAATGTTGTGTGTGTTATGATATGATAGAAACAGAGAAACTAAAAACATTCGGCCCTTCGAGCCTGTTCCCCCATTCATTTTGATCATGCCGATCATCAAATTCAATATCCTGATTCTCTCCGGCCTCCCTATATCCCTTCATCCCTTTAGCTCCAAGAGTTATTTCGAACTTCTTCAAATCACACAATGCTTCGGCCTCAACTACTTTCTGTGGTAGTGAATTCCACACATTCACCACCCTCTGGGTGAAGAAATTTCTCCTCCCCTCAGTCCTAAAAGGTTTATCTCTTATCCTCAAACTATAAATGGATATATCTAGGTTAAAATGCAAGCTGTGATAATGATCGTGAAACAGCTGGATGGTCACATTTTTCAAGAAGAGAAGTCTGTAGTCCTTACACAGTCTGGCCTGGATGTGGCTTCAGATCTACAGCAGCGTGTTTCACTCTTAACTGTCCTCTGGCAAACTGTTAACTGGCGAACACTTCAGCGGTCACGGGCATTTGGCCTCTGACCTTCGAGTAAGCGTTCTCCAAGGTGGCCTTCATGACACACAACAGAGTCGCTGAGCAGAGACCAATAACCAAGTTCCGCACACGTGAGGACAGTCTGAACAGGGATCTTGGGTTCATGTCACACTATCTGTAATCCTCCATGACTTGCCTGGGTTAGCAAAACACCTTACTTACTGTGCTGTCTGGAGACAATACACATCTCTCTAACCTGTGCTCAGTGCTCCTTCCACTCACATTGTTAGCCACTTTAAGACTTGAACAGCAGGTTAGGTGTAAAGATTCACATTCTAATCAGTAATCTGTAAACTGTCTGTGCTGATATATGTGCTGTTTGAGACCAGAACACCTCATTCACCTGACGAAGAGGATAGCCTTGAAAGTTTATGACTTTACTATCAAATAACTCGGTTTGTCTGAAACCTGGTATTGTCAGACTTCTTACTGTGCAGAAGGAGGCCATTTGGCCCCTTGAGGTTGCAGCGATCACTATTGCACCCAGGCCTTATTGCCACAATGTCATGCATTTACTTCAACTAATTCCCCTGACTCTAAGGATCAAGTTAGCATGGCCAATCCAACCAACTTACACAGCTTTGGTCTCGTGATATTATTTTTATTGAATTCAAAATCCACTATTTGCCATGGTAGGATTCGAACCTGGATCCCCAGAGCACTACCCTGGATGTAGATTACTCTGACGAAGGGTCATCCAGACTCAAAGCTTTGGCACTATTATCTCTCTACAGATGCTGAGATTTTCCAGCATTTTTTGCGTTAATCTCTAGATTAGAGGTGGCATGATAGCATAGTGGTTAGCATTGTTGCTTCACAGCTCCAGGGACCTGAGTTCAATTCCCAGCTTGGGTCACTGTCTGTGTGGAGTTTGCACAATCTCCCCAAGTCTGCCTGGGTTTCCTCTAGGTACTCCGGTTTCCTCCCACAGTTCAAAGATGTGCAGATTAGATGGATTAGCCAAGCTAAGTTGTCCCTTAATGTCCCCAGATGCATAGGTTAGAGGGATTAGTAGGTAAATATGGGGATAGGGCCTGGGTAGAATTGTAGTTGGTGCAGACTCGATGGGCCGAATGGCCTCTTTGCACTGTAGGGTTTCTATGTTCCTATTTCTAGTCCAGTGACAATATTGCGATGCCATGGTCTCCTCATGCATCTTTCTATATATCACAGGACCACTGCAATCATCACTGAAATGATTTTCATTGAAAATGGTCTCTCTGTTCTGGAACAAAATTCTCCTCTCCCCATTCCTCTGACTTCCTTGTGTGTTGTGCAATGCACATTCTTCACCTCAGCTACCTCTGTGTTCCCAAGTGACTATGACATGGAGATGCCAGTTTTGGACTGGGGTGTAAGCAGTCTCTCAACACCAGGTTGAAGTCCAACAGGCTCATTTGGAATCACAAGCTCACCCGATGAAGGAGCAGCGTTCTGAAAGCTTGTGATTCCAAATAAGCTTGTTAACTTGGTGTTGTGAGACTTCTTACCACTCGCAAGCGACTACATGGGCTAGTGGGTGTGAGTCAGAAGCTAAATACTGTTGTAGGTGAGTTCCAATAACCATGCTATTGAAGGTTCTGAGCAGAAACCCATCTCATGTTAGAAGAACTTTCAAATATTGAGATGAAACACAAAGACAAATCTTGACTGGTAGTTGAGTTTGCAGCAAGGGTATTGGGAGGGAGTATTAACTCACATCTGGCGTAACATCCTGGGATTGTTACAGCCCACTTCATAAATGAGAGTTCTCTTCGAAGTGAAAAGTTATGTAGCAATATATTGACATATAGATTGCAAAAATTCCTCTACTCTTATCAGAAATTCGGGCAGCATGGAGGCATCATGGTTGGCACTGCTGCCTCACAGTGTCAGGGATCTGAATTCGATTCCCGGCTTGGGTCACTGTTTCTGCGGAATCCGTCCATTCTCCCTGCATCTGTGTGAGTTTCCTCTGGGTGCTCCAATTTCCTCCCACAGTCTGAAAGGCGAGCTGGTTAGATGCATTTATCACGCAAAGTTGTCCCTTGGCGTAATCTGAACAGGTGCCTGAATATAGCGACTAGGGGATTTTTGCAGTAATTTCATTGCAGTGTTAACATAAGCCTAATTGTGACACTAATAAGTTAACTTAGGTGGCACAGTGGTTAGTACTGCTGCCTCACAAATGTGAAGTCATCCATTTTGGTAGGAATAACAGCAAAATAGACTATTATTTAAATGGTAAAAAAACTGCAGCATGCTGCCGTGCAGAGGGATCTGGGTGTCTTTGTGCAGGAATCTCAAGGAATTTGCAGGTGCTGCAGATAATGAAGAAGGCAAATGGAATTTTATCTTTTATTGCTAGAGGGATAGAGTTTAAAAACAGCGAGGTTATGTTGCTGCATTATAAGGTGCTGGTGAGGTTACACCTGGCATACTGTGTACAGTTTTGGCCTCCTTATTTGGAAAAGGATATACTGGCACTGGAGGAGGTGCAGAGGAGATTCATGAGGTTGATTCCAGAATTGAGAGGGTTTGCTTATGAGGAGATTCTGAGTTGACCGAGGTTATGCTCATTGGAATTTAGAAGATTGAGGGGAGATCTTATAGAAACATATAAGATTATGCAGGGAGTAGATAAGATAGAAGCAGGGAGATTGAAACTAGAACTATGGAGTATAGCCTCAAAATAATGTAAGACATCTAATGTAAAGATGTAAGACTGAGTTGAGGAGGAAATTCTTTACCCAAAGGGTTGTGAATTTATGGAATTCCCTGCCCAGTGAAGCAGTTGAGGCTACTTCACTGAATGTTTTTAAGGCAAGGATAGATCAATTTTTGGACAGTAAAGGAATTGAGGGTTATGGAGAGCGGGTGGGTAAGTGAGTTCATAAAAAAATCAGCCATGATCATATTGAATGGTGGAGCAGACTTAAGGGGCTGGGTGGCTCACTCCTGCTCATAGTTCTTATGTTCTTACAACACCACGGACCTGGGTTCAATTCCAGCCTGGGGTGATTGACTGAGTGGAGTTTGCACATTCTCATTGTGTCTGTGTGGGTTTCCTCCGAGTGCTCCAGTTTCCACCCACAGTCTAAAAATGCATGGGTTAGGTTGATTGGTCATGCTAAATTGCCCCTTAGTGTCAGTGGGATTAGAAAGGCAAATGTGTGGGGGTTACAGAGATGGGACCTGGGTAGGATTGTTGGTGCAGGGTTGATGGGGCAAACGGCCTCCTTCTAGACTGCAGATTCAATGATTTTATGAAAAATTGGGTGATGTGAAGTTGGGCCGAAGGGCCTATTTCCCTGCTGTAAATCTCTACAACTCTATGACATTGAGTTGTGGAGATGCAATTGCTAGTGATGAATGGATTTTCGTTAGCTAAGGACATCAAAGATATTGACCAAAGATGTATGAATGTATTTGAGGCACAAGTCAGACATGACTAAAGAGTATTGTATTCCAATCTTGCTCCAAGAAAAAGATTGGAACATGGGATTATTATGTTCTCATCTATGTTTTCAGATATGCCTGTGTTGTTTATCCTGATCTCTGTAACCTTCTCCAGCCCCACAATCTTGAGATATCCCTGTATTCAATTGTTTGAGTATTGGAGGCCTGGATCCTAAGCTCTGGAGTTTCCACCTGTGACCTTTCTGCCTCTCTACCCTCTGCAGCTTAACGGCACAGTGGTTAGCACTACTGAATCACAGCCCCAGGCAGCCGGGTTCAATTCCCGGCTTGGGTCACTGTCTGTGCGGAGTTTGCACGTTCTCCTCGTGTCTGTGTGGGTTTCCTCTGGCTGCTCCGGTTTCCTCCCACAGTCCAAAGATGTACAGGTAAGGCAGGTTGATGATTTGAAATTGCTCCTTAGTGTCAAGGGGAACTAGTTAGGGTAAATACATGTAGTTATGGGCCTGGGTGGGATTGTGGTCAATGCAGACTCGATGGGCTGAGTGGCCTCTTTCTGCATTGTAGGATTATATGATTCTCTACCCCCTCTTTCCTCCTTAAGGTTACACCTAAAAGCACATTTAGAACCAAGAAGTTTCACAACACCAGGTTAAAGTCCAGTAGGTTTAATCGGAATCATGGTCTTTCAGAGTCTTTGAACCAACAATTGGCCAGCTGTCCTAGAATCATTGAATCTTACAGTGCAGAAGGAGGCCATTCGGCCCATCAAGCCTGCACCAACAACAATTTACCCGGGCAGTATCCCTGTAATCCCACATATTTACCCTACTAATCCCCCAACACACAGCGACAATTTAGCATGGCTAATCCATTTAACCTACATATCTTTGGACTGGAAACTGGAGCACCTGCAGGTAACCCATGCAGACATGGGTAGAATGTGCAAACTTTACACACACAGTGACTCAAGGCCGAAATTAAGCCCGGGTCCCTGGCGCTGTGAGGCAGCAGTGCTAATAAATGTTGTACAATCTATATCACAGGCACTAAGTTCACAGCTACGAAAACTGGTTTCACAGAACAACTCTGCCATTACTATTACTCTTCCTCAAGCAAAACTCCATTTCAATGGGACGGATCAAATGAAACCTGAAGCCTCCCGTGTAAGCGAAACTGTTCTCCCTTCCCTTTCTAATTAGGCTCGTTATGGTGGGTCACGCGTCAATGATTGATAACATCCTGAGTAGATCTGGCTCCAACTATGAAACAGCTTGCACCATCAATAATGCACAGCCTGCAAGGCACAAGGTGTGAGATGAGAATTCAGGAAGAAGTCAGTACACGGGCCGTCTGCTAAACGAAGACTGCTTGCTCTTTCCAAGGAGTCAGTTCATTTTAATAATTTGTTAGAGGAAGCTGACAGTGCCAGGAAACTGTCAGAGAGCTAACATCGTACTGAAGATCAAAAAACAGTACAGCACATGATCAGGCCTTTTGGCCCTCCAAGCCTGCACACATCATGATGCCTATGTAAGTTAAAACTCTATGCATCTATAGCATCCGTATCCTTCCGTACCCATCCTATTCATTATTCATCGAGATGCCTCTTAAATGCCACTATCGTACCTGCTCCCACCACCTCCTTGGGCAGCGCATTCCAGATATTCACCACACTCCGTGTAAAAAACTTGCCTTGCACATCTCCTCGAAACTTTTCCCCATGCACCTTAAACCTATGTCCCCTCATAGAACATAGAACACTACAGCACAAACAGGCCCTTCGGCCCACAAGTTGCTTTAATCATATCCATACCCACTAGCCTATTGATAATCCTCAATCCCATTAAATCCCATGTACCCATCCAGGAGTCTCTTAAAAGACCCCAGTGAATTCGCCTCTACCACCACTGACGGCAGCCGATTCCATTCACTCACCACCCTCTGAGTGAAAAACTTATCCCTGACTTCCCCTCTGTACCTACTCCCCAGCACCTTAAACTTGTGCCCTCTCGTAGTGACCATTTCAGCCCTGGGAAATAGCCTCTGAGAATCCACCCTATCTATTCCTCTCAACATCTTATAAACCTCTATCAGGTCGCCTCTCAACCTTCGTCTCTCCAGGGAGAAGAGTCCTAGCTCCCTCAACGTACCCTCATAAGGCATGCAGACCTAGCTCCCTCAACCTATCTTCATAAGGCTTTCGTACTTGACTTTTACACACCAGGAAAGAGCATCTGACTATCCACTCTGTGCATACCTCTCAATCTCCAAAATCATGCTTGTTAGAGTGCATTGGCCATGCTAAATTTTCCGTCAGTGTACCCGAACAGGCGCCAAAGTGTGACGACTAGAGGAATTTCACACTAACTTCATCGCAGTGTTAATGTAAGCCTTTCTTGCGACTAATAAATAAATTAGCTTTAAATAAACTTTAAATTTGTAAACCTCTATCAGGTTGCCCCTCAAACATCTGTTGTTCCAGAGAATAAACCGAGTTTATCCAACCTCCTCTCTTTACTGCTACCCTCCAGACCAGGCAGGAAGGGAGTCAGAACAGATCTAGACACTTCAATGTCAAAGATGGGAAGAAATAATAGAATCCATACGAAAGGAACAAATTGACAAATGTTAAAACCCAAAAAACTATAGGAATGAATATTAAGTATGGGTTTTCGAAAGGAAAAAAGTCAGTAGAAAGGAATATTGTGCAGAAAGGAAACAAAGACTAATGGCCAATTAACTCATAGAATAGATTCATAGAATCCCCACAGTGCAGAAGGAGGCTATTCGGCCCATTGAGTCTGCACACTGACAACAATCCCACTCAGGCCCCATTCCCTAGCTAGTGCCCCTGAACTAAAGGGTAAGTTAACATGGCCAATCCACCTAACCTGCATATCTTTGCACCGTTTTAGGAAACCCACGCAGACGTGGGGAGAATATGCAAACTCTACACAGATAGTGACCCAAAGTAAGAATCAAACCTGGGTGCCTGGTGCTGTGAGGCAAAAGCGGTAACCACTGTTTCATCAAATTATGACCAAAACTCCTCCATCCATCCCAATATCACAGAAAACAGATGAGTGTCTCTGATCGTTATTGCCTGAGGTAAAAGTGGCCGATGTTGAACCGGGGTGGGCACAGGAAAAAGTCTCACAACAATAGGTTAATGTCCAACAGGTTTATTTGGAAATTTGGACACTCCCTTGATGAAGGAGCAGCGCACCAAAAGCTCGTAATTCCACAGAAACCTGTTGGTCTTTAACCTGATGCTTGAGACTTCTTACGTAGAAGATAGTAGCAGGAGGAGGCCATTTGGCCCTTCGAGCCTGCTCTTCCATTCATCACGATCATAGCTGAACATCTACTCAATAGCCTAATCCTGCTTTCCTCCTATAACTTTGATCCCATTCACCCTAAAGTACCTCTTGAATATATCGAGCTGCCTCTTGAATATATCATTATTACTGTTATTGTACCTTGCATTGGATACATTAATCAACACGCAGTGAGATTTATGCAGAAAAGTTGTGAAAAGTTACTATACGAATGCAAATTCTTTCAGAAGAACATTGTTTTTTCATTCATATTGAGGATGTGGGTGTTTTTAGCAAAATGGCCATTTATTGCTGCTGAGATGATGGTGGTGGACTTCCTTCTGTAAAGATCACGACCCACATGCTGTGGAGGCTACCATTCTGCCTGTTGAGTTCTTCTTGAAAGTTGAATCTTTTTCAGGAAGATTTTCAAAGACTGTCAGAATAATGAGACTGCATCCCAATTTAAATTTTAAAAATTCAGTCCAGAGATTTGGATGTTGTTGCCAAGACCAATCCCTGAACGCTCTTGTAAAGTTAGCAGTGGAATTTCTTGAGTTGCTGCAATCTGTTCAGTAAAGATGCTGGGCAGAATGCTATATGCTTGAGAAGTCCTGATCAAGAATATTGACTGCAACACCTAAGTGATCAAACCTCTGACATGCTAAAGCAATACATAGTTCAGGAATTTGGCCCAGTGATCACGAAGGTGATATAGATCCAAGTCAGGATGGTATGTGGAAGGGATGGAGGCTGCTTAGGGAGGCACGAGGTGAAATTGCTGGGCCTCTGATGCAAATCTTTATCTTTTCTTTGGACACAGGTGAGGTCCCAGAAGACTGGAGAATAGCTAATGTTGTACCGTTATTTTAGAAGGGTAGTAGGGATAACCCTGGAAATTATAGGCTGGTGAGTTTGACATCAGCGGTAGGGAAGCTATTGGAGGGGATTTTTAGAGATAGGATGTATAGGCACTTAGAACATTGCGATCTGATTAGGGGTATGCAGCATGGCTTTGTTAAAGGGAGTCTGGTAGAATTTTTTGAGGAGGTGACAAAAACGGTGGATGAAGGGTGAGCCATTGATGTTGTCTATATGGATTTCAGTAAGGCGTTTGACAAAGTCCCTCATGGGAGGTTAGTTGAAAAGGTAAAGGCTAATGAAATACAAGGACAGGTAGCTAGATGGATAAGTAACTGGCTTGGTAATAGGAGACAGAGAGTAATAGTGGAAGGGTGTTTTTCTAGCTGGAGGTCAGTCACTAGTGGTGTGCGCAGGGCTCGGTACTGGGACCTCTTCTATTTGTAATATATATAAATGACTTGGAAGAGGGAGTAAGTGGAGTGATCAGCAAGTTTGCAGACTTGCACTATGCTGTGCAGATAGAAGGATTTGGGCCTGTGTCTATAGGAGTTTGCACATTCTCCCCGTGCTTGAGTGGGTTTATTCCGGGTGCTCCGGTTTCCTCCCACATCCCAAAGATGTGCTTTTAGGCTGATTGGCAGAACAAATTCTCCCTAAATTGTCTCGCAAATTTGGTTCCAATGCATTGATCTATAAACATAGACAGGAATCATAGGTAGGAGTGGGAACATCAGGGCGGCAGTTTGGGCTCATTGGGCCGAAGGGCCTGTTTCCCGTGCTGTTTTGTTTCTTTGATCTTTGTTCTTTGAACTTGCAATGAGTGTCTTTTAAGGGTGTGGAAGTTGCTGGTGTGGGAAGTGTTGGTCGGTTTGCCTTACTGAGCTGCAACCTGTCAGGAAGGCAGGCTGTGGCCACTATACACTCGTGGTGAAGGGGGCAAATGTTTAAAGTCATGGTTCAAGTGCCAACCAAGCAGACTGTTTTTACTGGTATGGTGTCTAGATGTCTCTAGGGAAGGTGCTGGTCTAGTGTATTATTGCTTAGACTATTAATCCAGAAACTTAGCTAATGTTCTGACGAACTGGGTTCGAACCCTGTCACAGCAGATAAAAGAACAAAGAGCAATACAGTACAGGAAACAGGCCCTTCGGCCCAACGAGCCCGTGCCTCCATTTTAACATTGTGAGTGCCCTCCTCTACTATGACCTTTGTCTACATCTGTTGGGGAAGATTGAGGGAAGACTAATTTAGGGACAATTTTGTTAACACCAATCAGCCTCAGAGCACGTTTTTGGGGTGTGGGAGGAAACCAGAACACCTGGAGAAAATCTACATAATCATGGGGAGAATGTGCAAACTCCTGCAGACATGGGTCCAAATCCATGTGTCTGCACAGCAAACAGCGATGGTCACTGATCTGTCGTGTTGCCCATCAGATGGTCCAGTTTAAGCGTACACTAATGACGTGAAGCACTAGGCAACTCTTGAAGCAACATCCAAGAGCAGCCCTCGCACAACCCACCGCGTGTATGCCCCTTGTTGGACAACAAGGCGGACTGAATCATCTGTGAAGTAAAAGAAAAGACCTCAATAAACATGCACAACTTAGAGAGACATTTACGGAATCTCCAGAAGTGCAGAAGTAAAACAAATGAGCCATGACATATGGAGGAAGGTCCACAGGAATCAATTGATCCCCAGGGATGTCTCAAGGCTTTTGATCTTTATGTAGAAAAGTCTCCTGTAGCCCTCCACTCTACTACGCTCACGTGCCTATCTAAGTAAGCCTTAAACAACTCTAGCCAGCCTGCCTCTACCACCCTACTTGGCAGTGCATACCAGGTCCCCACCACCCTCTGTGTGAGAAACCTCCCTCTAACCTCCAGATGGTGGAATTTGAATTCCAGAGGCAATGGCCTAATAGCATTTGCACAACACTGAGGGCCAAAGGGCCTGTACTGTGCTGTACTGTTCTAGTATTATCATGAGACTATTAATCTGGATACTCAGTTAATGTTCTGAGGACTCAGGTTCGAATCCCACCACAGCAGACAGTGGAATTTGAAATCAATTTTAAAAAAATGTGAAATTAAGAATTTACAGATGATCGTGAAACCATTGTCGGAAAATCCCATCTGGTTTCTGCAGAGAAGGAAATCTGCCTTCCTTACCTGGTCTGGCCTATAAGTGACTCCAGAGCCACAGCAACGTGGTTGACCCCGAACTGTCTTCTGGAATGATTTAGCAAGTCACTCATTTTGAGGGCAACTAGGGATGGATAATAAAGCCAGTGACACCAGGAATGAATAAATTAAAAAAAAGAAAATGATTGATCACCATCCTAAATGGTGATCATCCCATCACATGATCACTGACTGGCATTGATGCAGGAAGTGGGGAGAGGGGTCAGGAGCTGACTAATGGTTTTGGGTAGTCAACCAGCCTTTGAATGGATCAAAGCGACACTGCTGATGTCCAATTTGATTTGATTTATTATCGTCACATGTATTGGGATATTGTGAAAAGTATTGTTTCTTGCGCACTATATAGACAAAGCATACTGGTCATAGAGTACATAAGGAAAAATGAAAGGAGAAGGTGCAGGATATAACCTGGTGATATAAGGAGGAAATTTACCTGGTGTTTTGAGACTTCTTCCTGTGCAGAACATGGTACACAATGTAGAGAAAGATCAACTTAATCTAAATATGTGGAATTAAGAACCTGCTGATGACCAGAAAATCATTGTCGATTGTCGGGAAGACTATCTGGTTCATTAACATTCTTTAGGGAAGGAAATCTGTGGTCTTTACCTGGTCTGGCCTACGTGTGACTCCAGAGGTATAGCAAAGTGGTTGACTCTCAGCTGCTCTTGGGCAACTGGGGATGGGCAATAAATGCTGGCCTGTGATGCTCATGCTCCTCAAATGAATCAAAAAAAAAATAAGTTGGCACCATTCAAAAGTCTGGAGGGAGCAGGGGCAGCACGGTAGCACAGTGGTTAGCACTGCTGCTTCGCAGCTCTAGGGACCTGGATTCAATTCCTGGCTTGGGTCACTGTCTGTGCAGAGTTTGCACATTCTCCTCGTATCTGTGTGAGTTTCCTTCAGGTACTCCGGTTTCCTCCCATAGTCCAAAGTTGCGGGGGTTAGATTGATTGTCTATACTAAAAGTTGCCCTTAGTGTCCTGAGATATGTAGATTAGAGGGATTAGTGGGTAAATGTGTGGGGATACAGACGTAGGGCTTGGGTGGGATTGTGGTTGGTGCAGACTTGATGGGCCTAATGGCCTCTTTCTGTACTGTAGTGTTTCTATGATTCTTCTATGAAACTGCTCTTGAGTCGGTTGGTACATGACCTCAGACTTTTGTATCTTTTTCCCAATGGACGAAGGCGCAAGAGAGAATGTCTGGGGGTGTGGGGGTGTGTGGGCTCTTTGATTACACTGACATAACCTGAATGCTCCAGCTAACTCTTTCTATTGCTGACATCCTTTCCTCTCGCGATGTTATGTGAACAAACATGTGACAATGATGTTGTTGAACTCTGCGGTTGGTGGGATGATTGGGGTCGGGTAGGGTTGGGGTGGGGGGGGTAAGGGTAGGGAGTTGCCTTGGATAAGGTGAGGTTGGGGGTTGGGAGGGGAGGGAGTTGCCTTGGGTGAGGTGGGGGGTGGGGGGGATGGGAGGGGGTGGGGGTAGAAGGTTGGGGTAGGGGTAGGGAGCTGTCTTGGGATGGGATGGGGGGTAGTGTGGGGGGGGTAAGAGGTAGGGTTTTGCCTTGGGTGGGGTGGGGTTGATGATTGGGAGGGGGAGGAGTTGCATTGGGTGGGGTGGGGTTGGGGTGAGGTGGGTGATAGGGGTAGGGAGTTGCCTTGGGTGGGGTAGGATGGGATGGGGGCAGGGCTGGGGGATAGAGTAGGTATTTGCCTTGGGTGAGATGGGGTTGGAGTGGGAGTGGGGGTCTGGAGGGAAGGGAGTTGCATTGGATGGGGTTGAGTTAGGGTGAGGGTGGGATGGGATGGAGGGTAGGGACAGGGAGTTGCCTTGGGTGCGGTGTTGTTGGGGTGGGGGGTGTCGGGATGGGAGGGTGTTGTGTTGGGTAGGGTGGGTGGGAATGGAGTTGCTTGGTGTAGGATGGTGTTGCGATGTGGTGGGGTGGTGGGGGATGGGATGGGATGGAGGGTAGGGAGTTTCCTTGGGTGGGATGGGGTTGGAGTGGGGTGAGGGTCTGGAGGGAGGGAGCTGCATTGGGTGGGGTGGGGTTGGAGTGAGGTGGAGGTACGGTAGGGAGTTGCCTTGGGTGAGATGGGGTTGGAGTGAGGGTGGAGGTCTGGAGGGAAGAGAGTTGCATTGGGTAGGGTGGGGTTAGGGTGAGGGTGAGATGGGATGGGGGTAGGGGTAGGGAGTTGCCTTGGGTGGGGTGTTGTTGGGTGGGGGTGGGTGTCGGGAGGGGAGGCAGTTGCATTGGTTGGGGTGGGTGGGTTCGGTGGTGCGGGGGATGGAGTTGCCTTGGGTGGATGGTGTTGCGGTGTGGTGGGGTGCCTGTGGGGGGGGGGGGATGGGATGGAGGTAGGGAGTTGCCTTGGGTGGGATGGTGTTGCGGTGTGGTGGGGTGCTGTGGGGGGGAGGGGGGATGGGATGGGGGTAGGGAATTGCCTTGGGTGGGATGGTGTTGCGGTGTGGTGGGGTGCTGGGAGGGGGAGGGGTGGGATGGGATGGGGGTAGGGAGTTGCCTTGGGTGGGATGGGGTTGCGATGTGGTGTAGTTGGAGGATTGGGCGGGGGGGGGGGGGGGGTGGAGTTGCCCTTCATTTTTGTCACTAAACAGTTAGCATCTGCCGCTTACAGTGTGAGAAATTGCCTGCTACTTTCCAATCCAAGAGATGCGATGGTCGGGGAGGGAGGCAATTCAAATTACTTCTGCCATTTTACCCATTTGATTAATCCTTCAGCGTGTGAGAGGCCCTGATTATTTGGATTTTTGCATTCAATATTTTCGATCAGGGCTTCTCAAGCATAAAGCATCTCAGCCAATGGTGGGTTATTGAGTCGGTAATAGTACATGTAAATATATTGCTTTGAGCGATCTCATTTCTTTGAGTCAGGTATTCACAGCGAATGACTCACCGCTAAAAATGTGACATTTTTCATATGAGATCCCAGTTTATATTTCTGTAACTGTCACTCACCAAAGTTTCCATATTAAAAAAAAAGAAACAGAGAGAGGGAAGCAATAACGGTACAATGCTTCTGGCCATATTTCATTATTCTTCACCGCTCTGTCGATTCAGATGGAGTGCGGACATAAAGTTTGGAGAGGGATTATTGGATAAAAGGTTACAGTGAATCACAGCAGCGGCTTGAGACTATTATCGCTACCAGTAAGATGAGTAAGCAGTCTCACAACACCAGCTTAAAGCCCAACAGATTTATTTGGTAGCACAGGCTTTCGGAATGTAGTTAAGTGGTGGATTGGGTTCTCAAACAGGGCATATATAGACGCAGACTCAATTGCAACATAATCATTGGGATGCAAATTTTTCTAGGTAACCAAGTATTTAAAGGTGCAGATAATGTGAGTGGAGAGAAGGATAATCACAGATTGAAAAGGTGTGAATTGTCTCAAGGCAGGGCAGTTAGTAAGATTTTGCAAGCTCAGGTCAGATGGTGGGGTTACACGTAATGTCACATGAACCCAAGATCCCGGTTGAGGCTGTCTTCATGCGTGCAGAACTTGGTATCATGCTCGCATTTCAACCATTCTCTTGCCATTGCGTCTTTGTCTATATATGCTGTTTTGTAAACCCAACACTCTACTCACTTGATGGAGTTCCAAGAGCTCGTGATTCCAAATAAACCCGTTGGACTTTAGCCTGGTGTTGCGAGATTTCTTATTGTGTCCACTTCAGTCCAATGCTGGTATCTCCAAATCATGGCCCAGTGACACAGATATTGCTTTAGAATCTCCTTCATCATCAATTTCTTAAAGCATGAGGATACCCTTCACAAACTTCCTCTTGCCAGTGGGAATCTAAAATTCTGATGTACTGGGGTTTGACTGTCCACCAAGATTACCCTGGTGATGCCAGGCATTAAACACTAACCTACCAGAGGAAAATTCACAAGGGTGTAAAGCAAAATTGCACTCTTCTTTCCCTTCATAAACATGGAATCATAGAACTCCGACGGTGCTAGGAGACCATTCGGACAATCAAGCCCCCACTGACAACAATCCCCCCCAGGCCCTATCTCTATTACCCCTCAGGTTGACCCTGCTAATCCTACTGACACTAAGGGGCAATTGAACATGGTCAATCCACCTAACCTGTACTTGGAGGTGGCACAGTGGCTGGCACTGCTGCCTCACAGCACCAGAGACCCGGTTTCAATTCTGGCCTCAGGTCATTGTCTGTATGTCCAGTTTCCTCCCAGAGTCCAAAAACAAGCAGGTTAGGTTAATTAGTCATGCTAAATTAACCCTTGTGTCAAGGGGATTAACAGGGTAAATATGAAGGGTTAGCAGGATGGGATTGGGTAAGATTGTGGTCAGTGCAGACTTGATGGGCCAAATGTCCTCCTTCTGCATTGTAGCAATTCTATAATCCTATGATCTTTGGAGTGTGGGAGGGAACCAGAGCACCCAGAGGAAACCCACACAGATACAGGAAGAAGGTGCAAAATCCACATAGTAACCCAAGGCCAGAATATTACTCAGGTCCCTGGCGCTGTGAGATAGCAGTGCTAACCACTGTGTTACATTGCCACACTAATGTAAATTTATTTCATTACGTTGAGGATCGGTAACATGTTCGGATGGGGCATGCCAGCTGGAGGGGGGCGGTCCTGTGAATAAGAGTTGGCCACCGGACCTGGAGTTAGCAATACACCTCTTAAATCCCCAACCTAGATCTGAGGTGAGCAGTTACGCCACTCATTCTCGGGGCCTTCAGCCTGAAAAGCTTTGAGTGGAGCTGTCGCTGGGAAGGGAAATTGCTTAATTCCCCTGAGCTGGTTACGGCACTCAATCACAGTTGCCGCAGATTGGTTGTAAATTGTTTAATGTGCTACACTCGAGTTATAAATGCGATTACCCTAATGTGCTCCAGTGTACCACTCTGGTGTGCTCTAGTTCATTCGCTGATATGATATGAAGCTAACCTGATCTTCAAATCAGCCCATCTGTCAGCCCCTTGCGTTGTTTCAGCAACAGTGACTCATGGCATTGGATGCTGATCATACAAATGCTCAGATACGTCTGTCCTCCAATCCATTGGCAAAGTTCATTCTCTGAAGAGTGTGGGTATTCATGGTCACCTTTGTTATTTTACAATAGGCAGCGCTATGTCTCAGCTCCCCGGCACAGGTTAGCACTGTCCCCTCACTAAGCCAGGGGTCCTGGTTCAATTCCGGCCTTGGGACTCTGTCTGCGTGGAGTCTGTACTGTCTCTCTTTGTCTGCATGGGTTTCTTCCAAGTGTTCCGGTTTCCTCCCACACTCCAAACATTTGCGAGCTTGATGCATTTGCCATGTCCCTTAGTGCTCCAGGATGCATAGATTAGAGGGATTAGCAGGGTATATATGTGGCATTACAAGGATAGGGCCTGGGTGGGATTGTGGTCGGTGCAGACCCGATGGGCCAAATGGCCTCCTTTGCACTGTAGGATTTTTATGATTCTATGATCCTATCCTGCCGTTTACTGGGCGGCCTGGTGGCAGAGTAGTTGGCACCACCTCTTCATAGCACCAGGAACCCGAGTTCGATTCCCGGCTTGGGTCACTGTCTGTGTGGAGTCTGCATGTTCTCTCTGTGTCTGCGAGGGTTTCCTCCGGGTGCTCCGGTTTCCTCCCACAGTCCAAAAGACAGGCACTGGACTGTGGTGACTACGAGAATTTCACAGTAACTTCATCGCAGTGTTAATGCAAGCCTTATTTTGCAAATAATAAATAAAGTTTACTTTATCATTGACGGGAAACTGGATTGGATGGGTGATTCCAAGAGCAGGCCGGAGGCTGGGAATTCTGTTACTCCTGACTGTCAAATTCATCAACAGCTGCATCAGTTGGCAATGACATTGTTAAATCCATTGCATTGTTAGAGAGAGGTTATTATCATTGGTTCAATCTTCAAAAGAGTATAAATGGACACAACTGGATCGGGTGGGGGTTGGGGATGGGGTGGGGTGGGGTGTAGTGGTGGGGGTGGGGGTGGGGGGGGTGGGGTGGGAGTGGGGTGGGGGTGGGTGGGGGTTGGGGATAGGGTTGGGGGTAGTGATGGTGGGGGGGTGGGGATGGGGGTTGGGGGGGTTGGCATGCAGGTGGGGGTTAGGGAGGGGTTGGGGGGTGTGTGACGACCATAAGAAGTTTGTAACTCGATTGTGTTAAACACGACACAAACTGGAGGAACAGCATTTCATCTTCCAGCTGGGCATTTTACAGCCTTTCAGTCTCACACCAATTCAGCAGCTTCAGATGATTAGCTCTACCCTAACTTGGCACCTTTGTTTTCATTTCATTTAATTTCTGTTTTCTATCTTTTATTTCTTTGTTGTCTTTTTTTAAATTTTTCTTCTCCCTCACTTTTTTTCCGCTATTTAATCCCCCCTTTTCTTGCCCTTTGCTTCCCCTTTTTCTCTACCTCTCTCCAACCCATTTCTCCCCCCCCCTTTCTCTCCTTCTTCTCGCTCCCTTCTTCCCCCCCACCCTACCAAATCTTCATCTGTCACAGTTTACTGTCTGATTTCAGCTTCTCTGCTCTTTGCCCATTCATACCTTCTATTCTCTCTATGAGCCGCCATTAGCTGCTTTTTCCCTTGTTTTTTGAGACCACGACTCACCCTTCATTCGCTTCCCCCTCACTATAAATATCTCCCATTTTCTACGCCTTTTAGCTTTGACAAAGGGTCATCTGGATTTGAAACGTCAGCTCTTTCTTCTCCTTTTAGATGCTGCCAGACCCGCTGAGGTTTTCCAGCATTTTCTCCTCTGTAACTCAACTGAGCTGTGTGTAGAATAAACTTGCCGAAGGTAAATGATACACTGCTGCATTATTCCTCCATCATCATTATTGATCTTAACACTAGCTGCCCAAACCCTGTCCGCTGTACTTCAAAGCACAAGTTTGTAGTGTGATGGAATACTCTCCACTTGTCTAGATGAGTACAACTCCAACAACACTTAAGAGACTTGACACTATCCAAGACAAAAACAGCCTACTTGATTGGCTGACTAAAAACAGCCCAACCTGATTGGCCATTCAGCAACTTCAAAGAACAATTGGTCCCCTGCAAGCCACGTACCATCCTGACTTGGAACTATATCACCTGTTGTTGGGTCAAGATCTCTCCCTAACTACCTGTGGGTGTATCTACACCTCAGGGATTTCAGCGGTTCAAGAAAGCAGCTCACTACCACCATCCAAAGGGTAATTAGGAGCGGGCAACAAATGTTGGGCTGGACAGTGATACCCATAAGGCTGTGAAAGAATACATTAGGAAATAATTTGTTTTACCATCTCGGGAATAGCATGGTTCAACAAATAATTAAGCTGTGGGTTAATCACTGCATTCAATCTCTATCAACTAGCCTTCAACAAACCCAGCTGGGGGTTAATCTCACTGAAGATCTTTGGGATCATAAGTCCGAGTTGCCTGTTCCTCCAAGTCAGGCTAACTCACCACATGCCACATTTCATAATCACTCGTATATTGTATCCTAAAAATAATTATAATAACTCAGTGTGGACAGAGAAAGAACAACTGCAGAATTAATTTAAAAGTATTGGCAATATTGCCTTTAAAGTTGTTTTTTACAGTGTGCTGGGATTTCTTGTGGCCCGTGGCCTGGAAGTTGTCAAAGGACAAATGTGGGCACATGAACAGAATGGGAATGGAGGGGTATAGAAAACTGATTTAAAATAGGGATCATGAGCCTTGGGAGTTCCCTGGGAAGTGTGTAAATAGATGATGATATTGATGTACTTGTTTTTATCCTACAGGTGCTTCGGTCCACCTTGTTGTCTAATGAGGGGCATACACGTGATGGGTTGTGAGAGGACTGCTCTTGGATTTTTTTTCGAGAGTATCCTAGTGCTTCACGTCATTAGTGTACGCTTGACCTGGACCATTTGATGGGCAACATGACAGCTCAGTGACTATCGCTGTGCTGTGCGGATACATGGATTTGGGCCTGTGTCTGTGGGAGTTTGCGCATTCTCCCCGTGCTTGCGTGGGTTTTCTCCGGGTGCTCCGTTTTCCTCCCACATCCCAAAGATGTGCTCTTAGGCTAATTGGCAAAACAAATTCTCCCTAAATTGTCTCAAATTTGTTTTTTAATCCATAGATCTATAAACATAGACAGGGATCACGGGTATAGGTGGGAACATTGGGGTGGTGGCAAGGGCTCATTGGGCCGAAGGGCCTGTTTCCCATGCTGTTTTGTTCTTTGTTCTTCTTTGATAGAAGGTGTCAGATTTGAAAGCGTGTCCTTGGTAGAGGGGAGCTCTGTACAGATATTTGGAGCCAGTGTTCCTTACCTGGGCACAGGAATGTAATCAATAAGCACTTAAAAAACCTAGAGTTGATGAAGCTTGAAGTAACCAATGCTACTATTCTGTTGCATTTGATTGGCCTAATTTGAATAATGCAATTGGGTTTCTGATGAATTCATTGTCTGGATGACAGAGAACATTGCAGAGTGAAGAATTGTGGAAAAAATACGTGAGCTTTTGTTTGGCAGTAGAACTCGAACGAGACCGACCATCACAAAAAGACTTATACCCTGATGGATGCTTCAGAGAAGAAGAAGATGGATTCTGCATTGAGTATAATTATTGGCCAAAATTTTTCTAACTACACTAGTATACTTTTTCAGTTAAATAGCTAAAGTTGATGTTTAGTTAAATTTAATGTGTCGAGTTAAAATTAAGTTGAAAGTTGATGTTCAGTTGGCATTAAAATTCAGTAAAGTGTTAATGAGTTGCAACTGTTTCTGGTTGAGTTGCTACTAGAAGTGTTAGATAAATGAATTGTTTAATTACTAACCTTGTTCGTCTCACTAAATTGGAATGCTTGGAAGATGGTTAAATTAAAATAGGAAGCCAAGTGTAAAAGAATAATACTTTATTTTACAAAGCAAAAGTTAGACCACAAACCTGTGGTATGTGTACATAAATGTAATCCAGGATAATGGATCAATGGACCCGCTCAGGGGTCTGCTTTATAAAGGGCTCAGGATTTGAGATCCACCTGTTTAGGTATTTATTTTTTACCATGGGAACTCCTATTCTGTGAACTCTATTGGAAGGTCAACCAGGGATTCCCCATGTCAGTCCTAGGGGTAATAATGATAACAAATTCTAAAATAAATCTATCCAATTCAAATTTTTAATGAATCAACATTACTGCATCTACAGCCTCTGGTATTCCCTGGATGGAATAGTGGGCGTAATTCCAACTTTAGGGAGGATATCAGCACTTTAGAAAGTGGTACAGAGGAGATTCACCAGGATGAACACCTTCCAAGATGTTAGAGATTGGAGAGGTGGGATGTTCGCCTTCAAACAGGAAAGGGTAAGGGGAAGAGTTTGAAATTGAGAGAATAAGCATGATGGTACGGTAGCACAGTGGTTAACGCTGCTGTTTCACAGTGCCAGGGACCCGGGTTCAATTTCAGCTTTAGGTCATTGCTGTGTGAGGAGTTTGCATGTTCTTCCCATGTCAGCGTGGGCTTCCTCCAGGTGCTCCGGTTTCCTCCCACACTCCAAAGATGTGTGGGTTAGGTTGCTTGATTGATCATGCTAACAGTTAAGTAAGGAGGATTAACAAGGTAATTGTGGGGTTTATGGATTGGGGACTGGGTGAGATTGTGGTCGGTGCAGACTCGA
This sequence comes from Sphyrna mokarran, assembly GCA_024679065.1. Taxonomy (NCBI): domain Eukaryota; kingdom Metazoa; phylum Chordata; class Chondrichthyes; order Carcharhiniformes; family Carcharhinidae; genus Sphyrna; species Sphyrna mokarran. Next base: position 13,701,616 of record JAGIQG010000006.1, read on the forward strand.
TAGGCTGAATGGCCTCCTTCTGCACTGTAGGGTTTCTATGATTAAACTATTTTCTCTGACAAATGGACCATGGCTCCATGGTCAGAGATATAAATGAGTTCAGAAAAGCGCTAAAGAGCAGATTGGGAGAAATCACTTCACAAAAGAGGATTGCGATTATTCAAAACACACAAACATTTACAATTCAGTTGAAGAACTACTTGAAGGCAATTAATTTACAATGTGACGGGGGAGTGAAGCTGGGAATGTGGGGTTGTGGGATTGCTAAGACCGCTTACGCCCGATGGTTCTGTCACCCTTACCCAGGTAACTATTCCATCGATTTAGACAATCTCTCACTAAAGCTAAGGGACAAATTTAATTCTCAGCATCCCATCTGAAAACGTTGAATCCTGCGTATCCAACCCCAATTCTCCTCTCCGGCAAAGTCAAGGAATAGTAACATTGGCGATGTGCACAGAGGGTAAATTTAACAACTCACTGGGCAGGAATACCTTGGGATCATGCGGTATATTATCACCTCCAGCTCCTCAATCCTCTGAGATGCTTGTGTTTTTCTCATTCTGACCCCTTGACCACCTCACATTTAATTACTCTACCATTGGTGGCCATGTCTACAATAGTCTTGGCCCTAAGCTTGGGAAGTCTCCTAACACAACCTCATCCCTTTCCCACTTGGCCACCTATCTATGACTATTTGGTCGCTCCCATCAATACATTCTACTATTTCATCTTTTGCCACAATTAACACCATTTATTCTTTAATAGCACCATCTCCAAACTCCGTGGCCTGGAGCTCAGCTCCTCCTTCTCCGACTGGATCCTGAACTTCCAAATCCATAGACCACAATCAGCAACAACACCTCCTCCATGATCAGCCTCAACACCGGTGCTCTGCAAGGCGGTGTTCTCAGCCCCATACTGTACTCCTACAAGAAACTACAAAATCGTGGGGGGGATGTTGTGGAGGTTGGGGGGAGTGGTTTAAGATGGAGGGGATAACTGACGACAAACTACAAGTTGGGGTCGGTGGAGGGGAGGTGAAAGCTATGGATAGGGGAAGTTTTATGTCCAAAGTTCCTGAAATCAATGTTGGGTCCAAAAGATTGTAACATGGCTAATTGAAAAGTGAGGTCTTGAAAATATTGCAGATGCTGGAATCTGAAACAAAAGCAGAGAATCCTGGAAAAACTCAACAGATCTGTCAGCATCTGCAGGGAGAGGAAACAGAGTTAATGACTCCAGCCCATTTTTTCATTAATTTGTGAGACATGGGTATCGCTGGCTGACCAGCATTTATTGTACATCCCTAAATGCCCAAGGCAGGTTGAGTGTCAACCACATTGCTGTAGCTCTGGAATCACATGTAGGCCAGATCAGATAAAGACAGCAGATTTCTTTCCCTAAAGGACATTATTGAACCAATTGGTTTTTTCTGACAATGGTTTCATGGCCATCAGTGGATTCTTAATTCCAGATATTTTTTATTGAATTCAAATTCCACCATCAGCCATGGTGGGATTCAAACCCGGGTTCCTGAAAGATTAGCCGATTAGATATAACCGTGGCTATCTGTACTAACCTTTGTGAGGAAGTACAAAGAACAAAGAACAATACAGCACGGGAAACAAGCCCTTCGGCCTAATGAGCCACCATTTTAACATTATGAGTGCCCTTTTCTACCTATGACCTTTGTCTACACCTATCGGGGAAGATTGAGGGAAGTATAATCAATAAATTTCATACACCAGTCATCTCACACAAACAGCCACAAGTAGAGCGGTTTGTGAATAGTTTCTAGTGTATTCTGCCCCATTTCTGATGTGTCACTTTGCTACCAAAATCAACATTTTAGAAATTAAATTCTATTCATTAAAGAACATCTTTGATTAAGGAAGATGACAGAACAATTGCTGCTTCTCTTGCAACTCTTTTGTGTTGTGAACGCTTTGGAAAATATAATCCAGCACATAATATGTGTGACACTAATGATAAACTCATGGCCAAAGCATTAAGGGCTAATAATGTTCTCTCTTTGAAGCTTTCTCTAACACAAGGGTCTTGAACAAATATCTAACAGGTAGCTTGTGGAAATAGCATACATCTTCCAATATGTGTCAAGAGCTGTACCCCTTTCACATACCGATTAGGAAGTGCATGGTATCCTTCAAAGATGTTATTGAGTTACTAGATATTTCTGCTTCTATTAGGAAGCTCATCATTCAACGTTCTGTATAATTTCAGGTTTACAAGATGAATGTAAGGGACTGCAGCAAATTAATGTGTGCAGTTTAATAGGTTTTTTTTTACAGTGCAGTTACGTGCTGTCTGAAAAGATCAGTATTTAGTTATAAATTACAGCTCCTATTCTGCAAATTTAGTTTGTGCCAAGCTTCAGATCTTTAAACAGCCTGACAACCACGTCAAGCATCAAAAATGTACATTTAGTGAAGGAATCAGTTTTACTCCTTCCTGCCAGTGCTGAGTGCAGCAGAATAGGAAACTTGACTTGAGATATGGCTACTGACTGAATGCTGGATCCAGCGTTAACTCCTGGCCTGCTACACGTCTTTATCGTTTATTTATTAGTGCCACAAATTGGCTTACATTTAGGGTTTGGCCTGATGATATTATCACTGGACTATTAATCCAGGAAGTCAGAAAACCTCAGATGATGAAAGGGGCAAACCCTGAAAGCTTGTGAGTTTACTATCAAATAAATTGGATGGACTCTAACCCGCTGTTGTGAAACTTCTTACTGTGTTTACCCCAGTCCAATGCCGGCACCTCCACATCATAAATAGGAACAAAGAACAAAGAACAAAACAGCACAGGAAACAGGCCCTTTGGCCCAATGAGCCTGTGCCGCTGCTCCGATGTTCCCACCTATACCCGCGATCCCTGTCCATGTTTATAGATCTATGGATTAAAAACCAAATTTGAGACAATTTAGGGAGAATTTGTTTTGCCAATTAGCCTAAGAGCACATCTTTGGGATATGGGAGGAAACCGGAGCACCCAGAGAAAACCCACGCAAGCATGGGGAGAATGCGCAAACTCCCACAGACACAGGCCCAAATCCATGTATCTGCACAGCACAGCGATAGTCACTGAGCTGTCATGTTGCCCATCAAATGGTCCAGGTCAAGCGTACATTAACGACATGAAGCGCTAGGATACTCTCGAAAAAAATCCAAGAGTAGCCCTCTCACGACCCATCGTGTGTATGCCCCTTGTTAGATAACAAGGACTCTGACTTTGTTATGTTGTGTTCCAGGGTTGAGTGCAGGGAGATAACGTCTGCTGTGGACCTGTTGTGGTGATAGGTGAACTGTAGTGGATCCAGGCAATTTGGGAGTCGAATTTATTTGTGCCATGACTAATCTTTCAATTCACTTCATGATGATGGATGTCAGAGTCACCTGAAGATAGTCATTAAGGCACGCAGCCTGGCTTTTCTTTGGTACTGGGACGATGGTCATCTTCTTGAAGCAGAGAGGGACCTCACATCGTAAAGAGAGGTGGAAGATGTCTATGAATAGCCCCGCCAGCTGTTCTGCACTGGATCTGAATACTTGTCCGGGTATCCAATCTGGGCCTGTTGCTTTCCGTGGTTGACTTTTGAGAAGGCTGCTCTGACATTTGCAATTTGGATACAGGTTCATCTAAAATTTCATGGTCTTGTTCAAAATGGGCATAGAATGCATTGAACTCGTTAAGGAGGGATGCACTGGAGCTGACAATTTTACATGCCTTCATCTTATGGCCTAGAACATAGAACATAGAACAATACAGCACAAACAGGCCCTTCGGCCCATGAGTTGCGCCGATCGCATCTACCAATCTACCACATCTACCAAATGGACCCTGTTTTGTCCATTTGGCTAGCCTGGTACTCTAGCTTGGTTCAGTGCTGTCTTTTGGCACCTGTGATGAATCTCCATAGATCATTCTGGCTTTCTTGCATAGGTCATGGTTGCCTGACTTGAACCTGGACATTAGCAGGCAGTAGATATCCCTGTTCATCCATGGTTTCCGGGTGGGAAACATATGGATTTGCTTCTTTGGAACACAGTCTTCTACACACTGACTAATGAAGTCGGTCACTATAGTGACATACTCATCACAGAGTTTTTACATATTGACCACTACTGGCTCTAAGCAGCCCCCCCCCCCCCCCCCCCCCCCGGGAGATTATCCGATTCCTCAGACCTACATTATATGACTCTCTTTAATGGATTCATTTGTTTTAGTTTTGCTTGTAAGCCAGAAGCAGCACTGCACTGTGCTCTGACTTACCAAAGGGTGGGTGGGTGATAGTTCATCAATTGTGATGACGTTACAATTAAAACAAATCTGGGTGCACAGTGGCGTAGTGGCTAGCACTGCTGCCTCACATCTCCAGGGATTTGGGTTTGATTTTAGACTTGGGTGAGTGTGTGAAGCTTGCACGTTTTCTGAGTGGGTTTCCTCTGGGCGTCCTAGTTTCCTCCCACAGTCCAAAGATGTGCTGATTAGATGAATTAGTCATGGTAAATGTGTGAGGTTACAGGGTAGGGGAGAGGGCTTGTCAGAAAGTGGGTGCAGGCTTAATGGGCTGTATAACCTCTTCTGCACTGTAGGAATACTAAATAGTCATAATTCACAGCATGATGAAATTGCTACAGTGCAGAAGATGGCCATTTGGCCCCTCATGTTGACTCTCCAAATGAGCAGTTCACCCTAATGCCATTCCCCTTGCCTTCTTCCCATAACCTTAAATGTTCTTCTTTTTCAGGTAAGAATCCAATTCAGATAATTCACAACATAGTTGTAGACAGTCATTAAGGTACTAAAAGGATTGCACAATGATGAATAATTCAGTGTACAAATCATTACAATATGTTGCCAAAAGCAGATCTGCTTAATTTACAGGACGGAAACGAAAGGTCTATTACACTCCACATTTTGTATTAAAGTCCATAGATCATTATTGTCAGGTTGAGTTTGTTACGTTTTCAATCATTTGCATACTGTTCCTGAGTTTTCTAAAGTAACGCTGTCTCGCTTTCGATTTGATCTCCATTTTTATTTGCAGAATGAAGTCTTTCTCCTGAATTTTAATCGATTTATTATTGTCACATATATTGGGATATAGTAAAAAGTATTGTTTCTCACATGCTACACTGGCAAAGCATACCATTCATAGAGTACATCGCGGAGAAGGAAAGAAGAGGGTGCAGAATATATTGTCGTAGTTACCGATAGAGTGAATTGATTTTGATTTGATTTATTATTATCATATGTATTGGTATACAGTGATAAGTATTGTTTCTTGCACGCTGTACAGCCAAGCATACCATTCATAGAATGCATAGGGAAGAAGGAAATGAGGGGGGTGCAGAAAACAGAATTCTCATCACGTGTAAGGTACAGTGAAAGATCAGCTTAAAACACAACAGGTCCTGAATACTTCAGTGTGAATGGGATAAGAGATAATGGCAATCTTGGATCCAACCTACAATGAATATGGTTTGTTTTTACTGAAACACAAACTGATCTTTTTGCTCAATGGGCTAAATGGCCTCATCATACACTGTGAGGGGAAGATTTTCACACAGAGAGTGGTGGGTGCCTGGAACGCACTCCAGAGGAGGTGATGGAAGGAAGTGGTGCACAAAGGCAACATTGATGAGTGCATGAATGAGGAGAGAATAGAGGGATACGAATGGAATAGGGGCAGATTTTTTTTTAAGTTTAGTTAGGGCCTCATGATCAGCAAAGGCTTGGAGGTCTGAAGGGTCTTTGTTCTTTGAGAAGGACCTTTTGAATCCACCTTTTAAAAGGTCCACTCATGTAGACAAGAGTTCATGACTCATTAAAAACCTGCCCAACTCCATGAAAATCGCACAAGAATAGAAACATACATATCTTTGCATGGAACCAGCCAAATCAGGAGTGTTTCATTTGTAACTTTGACAGAAACCTGATTTTGATTTAATTTGATTTATTATTGTCACACGTACTAATAGACAGTGAAAATGATTGTTGCGTGCAGTACAGACAAAGCATACTGTTTATAGAGAAGGAGAGTGTGGAATGTAATGTTACATCATAGCTAGGGTGTAGAGAAAGATCAACTTAATGCAAGGTAGGTCCATTCATAAGTTGATTAGTTGATAAGTTTATGGAAGAGAAGGGAATGGTTTAGTTTGGAGGGTCATTGCTTTTTATAATGGTTGGCGCAACATCGAAGGCCGAAAGGCCTGTTCTGCACTGTAATGTTCTATGTTCTATGTTCTGTGTTCAAAAAGTCTGACATCAGCAGGGAAGAAGCTGTTCTGAATTTGGTTGGTACGTGACCTCAGACTTTTGTATCTTTTGCCCAAAGGAAGAAGGTGGAAAAGAGATTGTCTTAAAATATGGTGAGGGGATCAGTTAGCTCAGTTGGCTGGTTAATGATGCAGAGACAGATGTCAACAGCGCAGATTTAATTCCTGCACCGGCTGAAGTTATTCATCCCTTCTCAAGCTTGAGGTGTGATGACCCTCAGATTAAATCACCATTATTCAGAGGAGAGTGGTCTATGATCCTCTGGGACTGTGGTGACATTCAGGTACGCACTAATCCATGTGTGGTCCAGCCCCTGGTTTTATTTATGTTCAGCATAGCTCTCTACTTTTCAATTCTAAGTCCCTTGAAATAAGCCCTCACACTTGCTATGCTGCTGTTTTATGGCCTTTCTAAGAGGTATCGCAACTCTCAGTGATTTATGCATTTGTATTTCCAGGTGCCTCTGTTAATCTATCCCATTTAGACTCTTGCCTTCTAAACAATATGTGACCTCTTTATCCTGAGCTGTAATACCTCACACCTTTCTGTGTCGAAGTGATATGCCCATTCTGAAAGTTAAATGATCCATAATCGGTTAATGAGATCTTGGAGGTGGTCAGTTTCGAAATCCTCAGAATGCAAACTCATTCATAAGAGCAGAGGATCCTGAGGATATTTGTAGCAATAAATGCTTTTTGCGCTTCTCAAACAGCTGGACAGCCGACAAAGTTCAGCAACGCTCATTCAGAGCTGCTGAGGTGCGTGTGATATTTCCACTAACTGGTTAAGGGAAATCAGTGAGAAGCTCGCCTTGCTGAACAGGTGCTGACCAGGCAGATCGAGCAGGAGTTTAATCGGCAGAATCACGGGGAACCAAGCAGGAGTCCAATATTGCAGGGAAACCTGCAAATATAAAAATGGCGACTCTCAAAAGATTTTAATTCTTATCTAAGTTTCCTATCAAATCCGTGATGCAGAAAGTGATGTAGATCTTTGCTGCCTGCTCCCCCAACACAGGCTACAATCTTAGTACCGAATGTGTCAGTATCTGAGTGGTTCTGTACCCTGAGGAGGACTCCGCTCCTCTGAAGATTTGCTTTGCCTTTGCTTCTCCAACCCACCAACAGCCTCTGTCAATCCACCAATTCATGCTGCAAATGTTGAGGTTCTCTGTGAGAGTTCAAAGATTATTTTGCATTATTCATTTGTGGGACAAGGGCGTCGCTGGCTGGGCCAGCATTTACTACCCATCCCTCGTTGCCCAAGGGCAGTTGAGAGTCAACCACATTGCTATGGCTCTGAAATCACATATAGGCCAGACCAGGTAAGGAGAGCAGATTTCTTTCCCTAGGGAGCAATTGTTTCCATACATTCTTAATTCCACATTTTTTTAAAAATTGAATTCAAATTCTACCATTTGCCATGGTGGGTTTCGAACCCGAGTCCCCCAGAACATGAGCTGGGTTTCCGGATTGATAGTCTAGTGATAATACCACTCGGCCATTGCCTCCCTGGCATTGCCCTGGCAAGGTAATTGCAACTTACCGCATTGAAATCAAGTCAACGTGACCATTTGACATGTGGGTGGCTTCTTTAATTATGACATCCAGGCTTTTGTTAATCGGGCCATGGCGCAAGGAGGTTATGTTAAACTCATATAAAACATGGGTTGGGCCTAAACCAGAGAAGCACATCCAGCATTGGTCACCACACTTCACAAAAGATGAGAAGGCGTTTGAGAGTGTGCAGAAAGGATTCATGAGAATCATAAATATCCCTACAGTACAGAAGGAGGCCATTCGGCCCGTTGAGTCTGCGCTGAATCTCTGACAGAACACCTTTTCCATCCCATCCCTGTAACCCCAAGTTTTTATCATGCTCACCCTCCTAACCTAGATAGTTTTGGACAGAAAGGCCAGAACCCTTCACTTGGCCTATCACAGAACTGCAGCAGGTGAGATTCCAACAACGGAAATCTCTGTTGATCTTGAATGGGAATTTCCAGTCTCGCCTGAGTGAGGCTATAAAATCCCGCCCTAAGGGGCAATTTAGCACGGCCAATCCACCTAATCAGCACATCTGTGGATTGTGGGAAGAAACTGGAGTGCTCAGAGGAAGCTCATGTATACACAGGGAGAATGTGCAGACTCTATACAGGCAATAAACCAATACCGCAATCTAACCTGGTTCCTTGGTGCTATGAGGCAGCAGTGCTAACCACTGTGCCACCATTCCGCCCATGAGGAAGTTCAGTTACATGGATAAATTAAGTTGAAACTGTTTTCCTTGGAGAAAGGGAAGTTGAGAGGAGTTTAGATTGAGGTACTCATGGGAATTCCGGAGTAGGTAGAGATAAACTGTTCCCATTGCTGGAAGGATTGACAATGAGTGGGTACAGATATAAGATAATTCGGAAAAAGAAGCAGTAGTGATAGAAGGAGAAATTTTTTCATGCAACACAATGGCACACTAGTTAGCACAGCTGCCTCACAGCATCAGGGGCTCGGGTTCAATTCTTAATTTGGGTCACAGTCTGTGCAGAGTCCGCACATTCACCCTGTGTCTGCATGGGTTTCCTCCTGGTGCTCTGGTTTCCCCCCACAGTCCAAATGTTGTGCATTGGCCATGCTAAATTCTCCCTCAGTGTACCCGAACAGGCACCGGAATATGGCGACTAGGGGATTTTCAAGTAACTTCATTGCAGTGTTAATGTAAGACTAATTGTGACACTAATAAATAAACTCTAAAGTCTCATCTATGCGGAGAAGGCAGAGGATTGGCATTAAGTGAATTCCTCATTCAGAGAGCCTATACAGAAATGATGGGCTGAATGACTTCTTTCTGTGCTATAAGAATTCTGAGATTCCCTGATTTCATTCATTTCCTTGATCCATTATAACCCGTATTCTAATTTAACAAAATAACATCAACCAATGAAACCCCAATTCCATCCCAATGGCATCTTACAGCCACAGTGACAACTCATCCCATATCCACCATGAACAGAGTTTAGGAGCCGTGCTGAGATGAAATAAACTAAAGTAATAATTATTACAGACTACATTATGTAAAAAAGTCACTGCCATTCATAAAAGCCCACTCAACACATCAAATCTTTTTAAAGACAATCTAAGTATAAAATTTATATTCGTAACCCCACATCGGAGTCAGCCAATTACACAATAATATTTTGGAGCTATCAATCAAATTGTGAACTTATAGTCCCCCACTGTGATAATGACAGGTTGTGGAAGCAGTCAGGCAGAAACAATGTGATAATGATAGCACGTAGGGTCATGTCAACAAACATCAGTTTTTATTTCAACAGACATTGGCATGCCTTCAAAATTATAATTCAATGTACTAATCATGAAAATAACTTAAAGCTTAATGGCCCCATAGACTGTTTATATCTACTTTAAAAAATTGTGACACACAAAACATGGCATAAAGCCCTCTCTCCATCAAAAACAGAGCTTGTTTTAAGCCAGCAATTAGTTCAAAAGCCATTCTGGATTTGACTATCCCCTACATGACTCCCTATCCTATTCCCCTGCCAGCAAAAATTAGATCTCTCAGAAGTAGGGGTGGGTCTTCCAGATTTGGGGCAGAATTTTCTGATCACTCTTCGCCCATTTTACAGTGGCTGGATCAGTGGGGGCAGGCCGATAAGGAGGGAACGGGGGGACACTGCTACTCTTCATGAAATCGGTGGGCAGGGATGTGGAGGGGGGCCACAATCAGAGTGGGGAAGGGGCTGCAATCGGTCTGGGTGGGACCTGAGTGGCAGATCTGTGATCAGTCTGATGGCTGAGGAGGGGGCACGGAGGGTGCAGGACATAGAACATAGAACATAGAACACTACAGCACAAACAGGCCCTTCGGCCCACAAGTTGTGCCTATCATATCTATACTTACCAGGCCATAGAACTATCTGTAACTCTCAATCCCATTAAACCCCACGTACTCATCCAGTATCTGCATCTTGGTCTGTGGGTTCCCGTGATTGTGGCAGGAGGGTCCAGTTGAGGCTGCCTGCAGAAGTAGGGGCCTGACAGCTCTCTCTTTGTCTGTCAGATCCCTGCTACTGTTAATGTGCATGTGCAGCATCAGAGGTTTGTTCCCTCCCTCGACAGGTGATTTAAGCCCTGCCCACAGCCTCTCCGGCTCGACACTGACTAGCCCATCATTTTAAGAGTGTAGAAGTGAATACTTGCCCAATAAATGGATCTGGAACTCTCCCATTTTTGGACTAGCAGACTTAGGAAAAAATCTCTTAAAATTCCACCTTTGGTGTCCCTGCACTACTTTGGATGGGCCGCAGAGTCTCCATGACTCTGCAAAAACCAAGATCCTTAACTGTGTTTCCACTCAATGTATCATTGATTTTCCCTTCTGAAAAATCATAGAATCATAGAATCTCTACATTGCAGAAAGAGGCCCTTCAGCCCATGGAGTCTGCACCGAACACAATCCAACCCAAGCTCTGCCCTGATATCCGTACATATTATACTCGTTAATCCTTCCAACCTACACATCCCTGGACAATAAGGGGCAATTTCTTAGCATCAACCTAACCCACACATCTTTGGACTGTGGGAGGAAACCGGACCACTCGGAGGAAACCCATGCAGAGACGGGGAGAATGTGCAAACTCCACACAGACAGTGACCCAAGCTGGGAATTGAACACAGGACCTTGAAGCTGTGAAGCAACAGTGCTAAACCACTGTGCTAAAAGAAAGATGGAACTTTCAACAACAAAACAGAACTTGAATTATATCAGAGCTCAGGGTACTTGGCAAAGTAAATACCAAGTAACCCTAACCCTAAAAGGGATACCAGTAGAAACAACTTTTGACAGCGGGCCACATAAGAGATGTTAGGGAAGATGACAAAAGATTTGTTCATAAGAGATTAGTTTCATCAGGTAATTTATGAGAAATGGAGAAATATTTTTTATTCATTCATGGAATATGGGCATCTCTGACTGGCAGGTCAGTATTTATTGCCCATCCCAAGTTAGAACATAGAACATAGAACACTACAGCACAAACAGGCCCTTCAGCCCACAAGTTGTGCCAATCATATCTATACTTACCAGGCCATAGAACGATCTGTAACTCCCAATCTCATTAAATCCCATGTACTCATCCAGAAGTCTTTTAAAAGACCCCAGCGAGCTCACTTCTACCACCACTGACAGCAGCCGATTCCATTCACTCACCACCCTCTGAGTGAAAAACTTACCTCTAACATTTCCTCTGGACTTGCCCCCCAGCACCTTAAACCTAAGTCCTCTTGTAGTGACCATTTCAGCCCTGGGAAATAGCCTCCGAGAATCCACTCTATCTATTCCTCTCAACATTTTATAAACCTCTATCAGGTGGCCTCTCAACCTTCGTCTCTCCAGGACCTAGCTCTGTCAACCTATCTTCATAAGGCATGCCCCCCAATCCAGGCAACATCCTTGTAAATCTCTTCTGCACCCTCTCAATAGCTTCCACATCCTTACTGTAGTGAGGCCTTTGACTTTGTAGGAATTGATACATTTGAATAAATTGCAAAGCCATTTCAGAGGGCAGTTGAGAGTCAACCACATTGCTATAAGCTCTGGAGTCACATGTAGACCAGAGGGGATAAGGATGGCAGATTTCTTTCCCTGAAGGACAAGATGGAGTTTTCTGACAGTCAGCAATGGGTTTCATGATCATCTGTAAATTTGTAACTCCAGATATTTTTATTGAATTCAAATTCCACCAGCTGCTGTGGCAGGATTCGAACTCAGGTCCCCAGATCCTTTGCTGAGTTTCTCGATTAGCAGTCTATAATACCATTAGGCCATCGCCTGCCTAAGAGGGAAAGACCTAAGCAGCGAATTCTTCAGAACTAAAGTAGCTGAAAGCACAGCTACGATGACTCACCTGATGAAGGAGCGATGCTCTGAAAGCTTGTGATTCCAAGTACTTGGAAGAATAAGTTGGACTTTAACCCGGTATTGTGAGACTTCTTAATGTCCCCACCCCTGTCCAATGCCAGCATCTCCATATCATGACCACTGGGGGAGGGAGAGGGCAGTATTGGAGGAGTCCAGAATGGAAGATGAGTGGTGAGCCAGGAGGAGTAATTAGAGAAAGGTTATGCATAAGGGTTTCAGCAGCAGTTGAGCTGCCTAGATGCTCAGGTTCCTGCATGTCTGAATAGCTACTTGAATCAGCTCACAATAACATGCTTTACTTGATGAATTTAGATCGATCGGGATGTTAACTAGCACAGCGAACGCATTGAGTAGATGAATAATGACAGCTGAAGTTATAAATGACATTCTGCATTGGCTGCAGGTGGCAATGTGTTCTGTATTTACAACAAAGAAAAGTACAGCACAAGATCAGGCCCTTCAACCCTCCATACTGATCATAATGTCTGAACTAAACAAAAACAAACCTTCTGATTTTACTCAGTCCATATCCCTCTATTCCCTCCTTATTCATGTACCCATCCAGATGCTTCTTAAATGTCGCAAATGTGCCTCCTTCCGTCACTTCCTCCGGCGGAGAGTTCCAGGCATCCACCACTCCCTGCATGAAAAACCTTCCCTTGCACATCTCCCTCAAACTTTCCCCCTGTCACCTTGAACCTGTGCTCCCTTATAATTGACACTTCCACCCTGGAAAAAAGCCTCTGGCTATCTACCCTGTCTATGCTTCTCATATTTTTGTAGACTGCTATGAGGTCTCCCCTCAGCCTCCATCTTTCCAGTGGAAAACAATTCTGCTTTATTTAACCTCTCCTCATACCCTCGAGACCAGGCAACACCCTAGTGAACTTTCTTTGCGCTCTCTTCAGAGTTTCCACACCTTCCTGGTAGTATGGTGACCAGAACCAATGTTTAATGCGGCCTAACTAATGTTTTATAAAGCTGCAATATGATTTTCCAACTCTTATACTCAGTAGAAAAAAGCCTACAGCCCTTGTGTAGTGGCTGGCCCTTTAAGGGAAAGGTCATGTGATGGGATCATCCATAGGGAAATGAGCACTGGATTCTTGGGGCAGAATGCGAACTTTGGCAGCTAGATTGATCCAGAGGTGAGAATGAGCACATTGATTGTAGCACTCTGTATATTGTTGTAAATTGAAATTAATCCATTGCTGTTTGTCAATGAACTAGTGATCACCATTCACTGCACTTACTACATTGGCGACGAGGAAAAAAATATCAACTCAGATAGCAATGGAAAACTTGAAGGAAAGTTAACTTATATAAGTTGCAGAACAAGTTCAGTTGGCTTCACTCTGCAATAGAAGGAAAATTAGACATATCCCTCTTTGGAAAATTAGAAGTTTTTGCTGCTACGACAGAGGACTGGGGACATTATGTGGAGTGTTTGGAATATTTTTCCGTGCTCATGGAATGGAGGGGGAGAATAAAAAGGATCTTATAATCCTGACTGCAAGTGGGACCTAGAAACACAACTTAATCCGAAATTTAATGTCCCCCAGATGGTCTCGGCTTGGTGGCACAGTGGTTAGCACTGTTGCTTCACAGCACCAAGGATCTGGGTTCAATTCCCAGCTTGGGTCGCTGTTGGTGCAGAGTCTACATGTTCACCCCAAGGATTTCCTCCGGGTGTTCCATTATCCTTCCACTAGGCAAAGATATATGGGTTAGGTTTCTTGGCCAAGCTAAATTGCCCCTGGTGTTGGGGGATTAGCAGAATAAATATGTGTGTTGACAGGAATAGGGTGGGATTTTGGTTGGTGCGGACTTGATGGGCTGAATGGCCTCCTTCTGCACTGTAGTGAATCTATCTAATCTATGTCCATAGATCCTCTTGGCATGGTGACACAATGGTTAGTACTGCTGTCTCACAGCACTAGTTTCGCTTCTGGCTTTGGGTAATTGTGCGTGGAGTTTGCACATTCTCTCCTTGTGTGAGTGAGATTCCTCTGGGTGCTCCGGTTTCCTCCCACATTCCCAAAATATATGGTTAGGTGGATTGGCCATGTTAAATGGCCACCTGAGATTGTTAGAGCGAGGTCTGTGCCTGATGCATTAGCAGAGAAGGTAGAGACTGAGGTGACGTGACTGGAAGACTTGGACATCATCAGGCCCATACATTTTGTCGAGTGCCAGAGAAGACTGTCCGTATCTGTGGGGATTACAAGTTGATGGTGAACCAGGCTGTTGAACTGTTAGGTTCCCCATTCCCAAAATGCAGGATCTGTACGTGAAGGTGGCTGGAGGTTTGACATCTACTAAACTGGACATGAGCCATGCTTACCAACAGTTAGAACGGACTGACCCCTCAACAGAATAAGTCACCATAAATCCTCATAAGGGGTGATTCATAGAACATACAAACATAGAAACTAGAAGCAGGAGTAGACCTTTTGACTCTTCGAGCCTGCTCCGCCATTCATCTTGATCAAGGCTGGTCATTAAATTCAATATCCTGATCTCTATTCCCCCCATATCCCTTGAAACATTTTGCCTCCAGGAGCCAAGTCTAATTTCTTCTTGAAATCAGATGTTTTAGCCTCATCTACTTTCTGTGGGAGTCAGTTCCACACATTCACCGCACCCTGAGTGAAGACATTTCTCATTACCTCAGTTCTGAAAGGTTTTCCCCTTCTTCTGTACTCGCGACACCATTGGGAACATTCTTTCTGAATCTACCCTGTCTAACCCTGTTTGAATTTTACAAGTTTCTATGAGATCCCCTCTCACTGTTCTAAACTCCAGTGAATATAATTCTAACCGACTTAGTCTCTCCTCATATGACAATGTACACAACCACCATTTGGAGTTATCTCGGCTTCTAGCGAACTATGAAGGATTTGCTGCAGGATTTATCTTGATGGCCTTTTAATAACATTTGGCTAATTTGGACAAAGTTTTTTTAGCCATTTCAGGGGGTAGGAGTGCACCTAAAAAGAGAAAAGTGTATGTTCCAAGCAGATGAGTTGGCTTATCTCAATTATCAGGGTGATCCTAGGGATTATACCTAATAGAGGACAAAGTAAAAGTGATTAAAGAGGAACTGGTCCCTCGGAACATTTCAGAACTCGGATCTTTTCTTAGCATGGTCTACTATTTCATAGACTCATAGAATCCCTACAGTGTATAAGGAGGCCATTCAGCCCACTGAAACTGCACCAACCACAATTCCATCTAAGCTCTATCCCTATAATCCCATGTATTTAACCTAGCTAGTCCTCCTGACACCAACAGACAATTTAGCACGATCAATCTACCTAACCCGCACATCTTTGGAGCATAGGAGGAAACCAGAGCACCTGGAGGAAACCCACACAGACACTAGGAGAATGCGCAAACTCCACATAGACAGTGGTCCAAGCTGGGAATCGAACTCAGGTCCTTGGCGATGTGAGGTTGCAATGTTAACCATTGTGCCACCGTGCTATTCCTGCCAAGTGTATCAGGCAGGCGGTTGCTTCTTCTAGCAATCTTGAAAGTCTGAAATGCAGCCTCAAACATCACCTGCCATGTCCTACACCAAGGTCTCAACTGGGGTCGCCTTCCCCGCGGTGTTGACCTCGTTTCATTGAATTACTGTCGCCATCTCCTCGGACAGAAGGCAATGGGACTCCTGCAGTGGACCTTGCAATCCGAGGAAGGCTGCTATCATCCCTTCCTGATATTCCCGATTCTGTCGTTTCAGCTCCAGCAACCCTAGGACAACCGAGCCTAGAGGCACATCGCTGGCCTGGGACTCAGCTGAATTCTGGGCTCTGGTATCCCTGCAATTGCTGTTTCCCTCGGACGTTCCTGTTTTCACCTGCTGTGGATCTTCAGCTGGGGGGACGTTCAACAGTGAGTGACCCAGAAGCCTGACTTACTTTGCGATTTCACCGAAGAGTGAGCATTTATGCTGGTGGCAGGGGTTACAGGTAATAGCTATGATGCCCCTTCCATGGGGGAGTCGGGAAAGTTTCCCTCTGAGCTGCTGGAATCTGGTGAGTCCGAGGATCACAAGTGTGTAAATAGACGATGATATTGATGTATTTGTTTTTATCCTACAGGTACTTCGGTCTGCTTTGTTGTCTAACGAGGGGCATACACGCGATGGGTCGTGAGAGGGCTGCTCTTGGATTTTTTTCAAGACTATCCTAGTGCTTCACGTCGTTAGTATACGCTTGACCTGGACCATTTGATGGACAACACGACAGCTCAGTGACTATCGCTGTGCTGTGCAGATACATGGATTTGGGCCTGTGTCTGTGGGAGTTTGTGCATTCTCCCTGTGCTTGCGTGGGCTTTCTCCGGGTGCTCCGGTTTCCTCCCACATCCCAAAGATGTGCTCTAAGGCTGATTGGCAGAACAAATTCTCCCTAAATTGTCTCAAATTTGGTTTTTAGTCCATAGATCTATAAACATAGACAGGGATTGCGGGTAGAAGTGGGATCATCGAGGTGGCGGCGCGGGCTCGTTGGGCCGAAGGGCCTGTTTCCCGTGCTGTTTTGTTCTTTGATCTTTGTTCTTTGATATTCTGGCCTATTCTGGTGGCCAGTCTGCAGGAGATGGGAGATCCGGGGATACGGAGGGAACATTGATTACTAATTCGTTATCTGACCAACATTTAACCCTCAAAAGCCTGGGGTAGATTTGTCATCATTTTATTGCTGTTTAGGAACTTGCTGTGGAAAATTGCTTGTTGTATTTCTGATATTTCATTACACACAGATCAAAAAGTACTTTATTGTTCAGAGGCACTCGATGATATAACCGTCAAATTTTACATTAGTGTCAACCGAGAGGGAAAATTAAGAGTAAGGAGAAGGGATTATTCAATTTATTTGGATTTAGTGACACCTGCGATAGGAATTTTTGTAGAGCTGCAGAACGGGAATTGAGCAGATAGGGTTAGCTAATCATATCATGGTTCTTGCGCAACAAGAGGCTGTTCGGCCCATCTTATATATTCTGGCGCTTCTCAAGAGCAACTCATCTAGCCCCACTCCACTATCCTTTTCCCCACCCACCCACAGATCTTTTTCCCTTTGAGTGCTCCTGGTTGCATATTGTATACCAAAGCACCTCTGTGCAGTGTGTTAATGCACCTCAGGGTGGCACGGTGACACAGTGGTTAACACTGCTACCTCACAGTGCCAAGGAACCACATTTGATTCCCAGCCTCGGGTCACCATGTGGAGTTTGCACGTTCTCCTCGTGAGTTTCCTTCCAGTGCTCCAGTTTCCTCCCACTGTCAAAATGATGTGCATTGGCCATGCTAAAATCTCCCTCAGTGTACCCAAACAGGTGCAAGAGTGTGGCGACTAGGGGATTTACACAGTGACTTCATTGCAGAGTTAATATAAGCCTATTGTGACATTAATAAAGTTTAAACCTTTTGTTGTGATATCATCAGAGGCACATGGGAAATTTCCCCTCTCTTCTATCTTGGACTACAGGTGAGAAATACCTATTTAATAGAATGAATCATAGAATCCCTACAGTGCAGAAGGAGGCCATTCAGGTCTGTACAGAAAGTAATCCCACTCAGGCCTTATCAAAAGGATGCTTGAGTTGGTTGTAACAGAATGTAGTCACGGTAGAGGGGTAGAGAGTTAGGCCAGAGACCACCCCCCCGCCCCACCTCTCACTCTCAGTTACCCATTGTCTCAACCTGTTTATGGTGAGTCATGATGTAGAGATGCCGGTGTTGGACTGGGGTAAACACAGTAAGAAGTCTGACAACACCAGGTTTAAGTTCAACTGATTTATTTGATAGTAGATTCATAGTAAGCTTGTGAGTTTACTATCAAATAAATCGGTTGGTCTCAAACCTGGTGTTATCAGGCTTCTTACTATGGCAAGTCAAGCCAGACCCAGGAGCAGGTTCATGAGAAGGTCCACCATGCACACTAGGTGCTTGTAGACCAGGAGCACGAGACTGAAACAAAACATCAACAACAAGGTTTTCAAGTAAATGATAAGAGAGTGGTGTCTATAACACAAAATGTAGACACAGTCCACAGACTCTGCGAAATTAGAACATTGCACTAAGTTATGGATTCAGGAACTAAGATTAAAAAAAATCTCCAGGAAGGAACCAAATGAGTGACCAGAGGTTGATGAAATCATTGAATGTGAAGATAAATTAACTTCTTTAGGCAGAGTGAATACTGTGGTGAGTAACTCGCTGCCTGACTTCCCAAAGCCTGTCCACCATCTACAAGTCAGGAATGTGGTGGAATATTTTCCACTTGCCTGGATGGGTGCAGCTCCAACAACACTCAAGAAGCTTGACACCAACCAAGACGAAGCAGTCCACTCCATCACTGATGATCAGTAGTAGCAGTGTGTACGATCTGAAAGATGCATTGCTGCAATTCACCAAAGACCCTTAGACAGCATCTCCCAAATCCACAATCACTTCCATCTAAAAGAACAAGGCAGCAGATACACAGGAACATCACCACCTGCGCGTTCCCCTCCAAGTCACTCACTTGGAAATATGTCGCCATTCCTTTACAATTGCTGGATCAAAATCCTGGAATTCTCTCCCTAACAGCATTGTAGAACATAGAGTATAGAACATTACAGCGCAGTACAGGCCCTTTGGCCCTCGATGTTGCACAGACCAGTGGAACCAATCTAATGACCCTCTAACCTAAACTATTCCAATGTTATCCATATGCCTATCCACTGACCATTTGAATGCTCTTAAAGTTGGTGAGTCCACAACTGCTGCAGACAGGGCATTCCATGCCCTTACTACCTTCTGAGTAAAGAACCTTCCTCTAACATCCATCCTATAACTACCACCCCTTAATTTAAAGCTATGTCCCCTCATGTTAGCCATCACCATCCGAGGAAAAAGGCTCTCGCTGTCCATCCTATCTAACCCTCTGATCATCGTATATGCCTCAATTAGGTCACTTCTTAACCTTCTTCTCTTTAATGAAAATAACCTCAAGTCCCTCAGCCTTTTCTCATAAGATCTTCTCACCGTCCCAGGTAATATCCTGATAAACTTCCTCTGCACCCTTTCCAATGACTCCACGTCTTTTTTATAATGCAGTGATCAGAACTGTACATAATACTTCAAGTGCAACTGCACCAGAGTTTTGTACAGTTGCAACATGACCTCATAGCTCTGAAATTCAATCCCTCTACCAATAAAAGCTAACACACCGTAAGCCTTCTTAACAACCTTATCAACCTGGGTGCAAACTTTCAGGGAGCTATGCACATGTACACCAAGATCTCTCTGCTCATCGACCCTACTAAGAGTCCTTCCATTAGCCCTATATTCTGTACTCCTGTTATTTTACCAAAGTGAATCAACTCACACTTTTCTGTATTAAACTCCATTTGCCACCTCTCAGTCCAGCTCTGCAGCTTATCTATGTCTCTGTGCCAACTGTAAAATCCATCGTCACTGTCTACAACTCCCTTAATTTTGGTGTCGTCAGCAAATTTACTAACCTATCCTTCTATACCCTCATTTAGGTCATTTATAAAAATGACAAACAGCAATGGCCTCAAAACAGGTCGCTGAATACACCACTTATAACTGAAATCCAGGTTGAATATTTCCCATCAACCACTCTCTCTATCAGCTAGCCAATTCCTGATCCAAATTGCTAAATCACCCTCAATCCCATGCATGTTGTGGGTTAATCCACAGCACACGGACTGCAGTGGTTCAAGATGGCAGCTCACCACCACCTCCTCAAGGGTAACTCGGCCTGGGCAACAAATGCTGGCCAGCCAGTGACACTCCTGTCTCACAAATGAATTTTAAAAAAATGAAATATGAAATGAAGACAATTTAAACTATTGCCTCAGCAATGTGCATTGTATTCAAACAAAATTGATGAGGCCGATTTCTTTGTCCACCACTGTCTGGTAAGGCCAAAACCCCCTCCAACTCAATTTTCAAATTTGCTGATAACACCACCATTGTGGATCAGATCTCAAACAATGACAACACTGAGTAAAGAAATGAGATAGAGAATCTGACGTACTGATGCAATGACAGTAACCTGTCTCTCAACAAGATGAAAGAGGTTGCCATCGACTTCAGGAAGCATAAAGGAGAACATGTCCCTGTCTACATCAAAGAAGATGAAATAGAAAGTGTCGAGAACTTCAAGTTTTTAGGTTTTCAGATCACCAATAATCTGTTCTGGTCCCCCCATGCTAACACTATATTAAGAAAGCCCACCGACACCTCTACTTTCACAGAAGACTAAAGAAATTTGGCATGTTAGCTATGACTCTCACCAACTTTTATAAATGCACCATAGAAAGCATTTTTCTCTGGTTGTATCACAGTTTGGTATGGCTCCTGAATGTCTACCCAAGAATGTAGTCCAATCCATTATGCAAACCCAATCATCTACCCATTGACTCTGTCTACACTTGCTCCGCAAAGCAGGCAACATAATTAAGGATCTCACGCATCTTGGACATTCTCTCTTCCACCTTCTTCTGTTGGGAAAAGATACAAAAGTCTGAGGTCACGTACCAACCGACTCAAGAACAGCTTCATCCCTGCTGCTGTCAGACTTTTGAATGCAGCTACCTTGCATTAAGTTGATTTTTCTCTACACCCTAGCTATGGCTGTGACACTACAATCTGCACTTGCTCCTTTCCTTCTCTATGAACTGTATGCTTTATCTGTATAGCCTTCAAGAAACAATACTCTATGTGAATCAATGTGACAATAATAAATCAAATCCAATCAGTCATGATCTCATCTAATGGCAGAGCAGATCCAATGGGCCAAATGGCTTACCAGTGTTTCTAAGTCTTCTAGTCTTATGGAGTATCATAGGGATTTTGGCTTCATGTCACACTATCTGTAATCCCCTATGACTTGCCTGGGTTAGCAAAAAACCTCACTTACTGTGCTGTCTGGAGACAATACACATCTCTCTAACCTGTGCTCAGTGCTCCTTCCACCCACATTGTTAGCCACTTTAAGACTTGAATAGCAGGTTAGGTATAAAGATTCGCATTCTAATCAGTAATCTGTAAACTGTCCATGCTGATATGTGTGCTGTTGGAGACCAGAACATCACATTCACCTGACGGAGGCCACAAAGGTCAAAAGCTTGTGAGTTTACTATCAAATAAATCGGCTGGATTTAAAATTGGTGTGGTCAGACCTCTTACTGAGTTCTAGTCTTATGGACCAGTGTTAAATGTGAGAATTTGATAACTGGAGTGCTTCGGTAAACAGAATGCTCGTGGGAACTTGCTGATAATGGGAATTTGGTGCAGTGGAGGAAATCGATGCTAAATAATGAAATCAAGAAGCAATAATGAATGATTAACTAATCACAAAATAAAAAATGCAAGGTCATAGTGAAGATGGTGACGAGCACCAGAAACTAAGATGAATATATCGACACATCCTGCTGTCCATTTAATGTTAAGTCTGAATTAGTGAAGATTTAATATCAGTGTAAGTAATTGTAAGTCAAAGGAAAATGAGTTAAATGATTAAATACTAACAGCCTTGCAAGATGCTAATAACAGATGAATAGTTCAGTAATTAATCTCTGTGAGTAATTACTAATTTATTTAACATCCATCTCAGCCCACCTCTTTAATAAATTTATACCTAAAGTGACCAACTAATTCAAGGAATAAGCTAACAAATTAATTAATAAAACTCTGGCAGTGCAGAGTTATAAAATGTGGGAGGTTGTGGGTGAGAGAATGTCACATCCGCGAGGACTGTCTCTGCTTCGAGTCACAGAGGCCAAGAACCACTGAATCAGTGCCTGAGAGATATTCTGCTCCATCACGGAGGAGGTGGAATTGCAGTCAGAATTGACTGCACACTGGGGGAAACCTCGAGCGGAGAAAGCAAACAATACAACCATTCGTTAGCTGGCAAAGAGAGGTCAGGAATGAGGTCAGGACATGTAGCTGCATCGGAACAGGAAGTTAATGTTGATTTAATTTGATTTATTATTGTCACATGTTTATTGAAGCAGCAGGAAGTGTAGACAGAGTCAATGGGTAGAAAGTTTGCGTGATGGATTGGGCTATATTCAAGAGCAGGAGCCATACCAAACTGTGATATAACTAGAAAGAATACTTTCTATGGCGCATCTATAAAAGTTGGTGAGAGTTGTAGCTGGCGTGCCAAATTTCCTTAGTCTTCTGAGAAAGGAAAGGCATTGATGGGCTTTCTTAACTATAGTGTCGGCATGGTGAGGGCCAGGACAGGTTGGCAATCTGAACACCTTGAAACCTGAAGCACTTGACCATTTCCACTTCCTCATTGTTGATGTAGACAGGGCCAAAGGGCCTGTAACTGCGCTGTAATGTTCTATGCTCCATCAATCCCACCCAGGCCCTGTCCCTCGTAATCCCACATATCTAGCCTGCTAATCTCTCTAAAGTATGCATGCTGTGACACTAAGGGGCAATTTAGCATGGCTAATGCCCTAACCCTAACTCTTTGTGGGAGGAAACCGGAGCACCCGGAGGAAACCCATGCAGAACATGCAGACTGCAGACAGACATTGAACAATTGAACCAAGGTCGGTGGAGCTGTGAGGGAGCAGTGCCAACCATTGTGCCTCCACGTTGCCCATATTGGACACATATTAACTCTGCTTCTGCCCCTGAGGATGCTGCCTCAGAGTGCCAGGACCTTGACTGCTGAAGGCACACTCATCAATGGACAGCACGATAGCATAGCTGCCTCACAGTGCCAGGAACCAGGTTTAATTCCTAGCTCGGGTCACTGTCTGTGCAGGGTCTGCATGGGTTTCCTCCGAGTGCTCTGGTTTCCTCCCATGGATCAAGAGAGGCTTTGTTGAGCAATTTTCCTCCTTTTTATTTTCAAATCCCAACAATTTGCTTCTGTAACCTGTAAATATCACCTTGTGCTGAGGAAGAAACATCAGCCCTGTGTTGAGAATGGCTACCCTGAGATACCCCTTTTCGAAAACAGTACTGCGAGCAAGGACTACCTGACTTACCTTGAAGTGTCGGAGCAGAGACGCTTAAATCATTAAAAATAAGCAGCATGCCAAAAAGATTCAGCTCCGCTGAGGTCTAGACTTCATGAAAATACAGTTTCCTTTGAGCTTTCAGCATTGGGAGTCATTTTGCTTCAAGCAAAACACAAATCTGTATTGATTATTCCTTGAAACTTCGTTTATATTATTTCTAATAACTTTCAGTTATTAACTTGGCGGTGTCAGGGCTGTATGGATTTGAAGTTATCACTTCCATTCAGCTGGGTGGAGGTGTATCTGGGCGACAGGAGATGTGACAGGCCAACCGCTGTGTGAAATGCATCCTGGATTGGGAATGAAAGCTTTGCGCTTTGAGGTGAAAAGCTATTACATCCTTCTACAGTGATGCAGTATGATGCGCTATCATTCTGACTTTAAAGTAAAGTTTATTTCTTAGTCACAAGTCAGGCCTACATTAACATTACAATGAAATTACTGTGAAACTTCCTTAGTTGCCACATTCCAGCACCTGTTCAGGTACACTGAGGGAGAATTTAGCACGGCCAATGCTCCTAACTAGCACATCTGGGCAGGATGGTAGCACAGTGGTTAGTACTGCTGCTTCACAGCTCCAGGTCCTGGGTTCAATTCCCGGCTCGGGTCACTGTCTGTGTGGAGTTTTCACATTCTCCTCGTGTCTGTGTGGGTTTCCTCCAAGTGCTCCGGTTTCCTCCCACAGTCCAAAGATGTGCGGGTTACATTGATTGGCCATGCTAAGAAGTTGCCCCTTAGTGTCCAGGAATGTGTAGATTAGAGGGATTAATGGGTATAATATGTAGGGGTATGGGGGGAGGGCCTGGATGGGATTGTGTTTGGTGCAGACTCGATGGGCTGAAGGGCCTCTTTCTGCAGTGTAGGATTCTATGATCTTTTGATCCGTGGGAGAAAACCCATGCAGACCCTGCACAGACAGTGACCCAAGCCAGGAATTGAACCTGGCTTGTGGCACTGTGAGGCAGCAGCGCTAACCACTGTGCTACCGTGGCGTCCATTGATGAGCGTGCCTTCAACAGTCGAGACCCTAATTTCCTCCTTAGTCCTCACTGCATCTCCAACTCTCTCATTTTCTTTAAGACGTTCCACATAACACCTCCGATCACGCAGTTGGTCACTAGCCCTGTTACCTCCTCATAGAAACACAGTAAATAGGTGGAGGGAGAGGCCATTTGGCCCTTCAACCCTGCTCTGCTATTCATTGTGATCATACAACACAACAACCTGATCCCGCCCTCCCTCAATTTTCTTTGATCCCTTTCATCTCAAGTGCTATGTCTAACTACTTCTTCAAAACATTTAATGTTCTGGACTCAACTACTTCCTGTGGCAGCGAGTGCCAGAGGTTTACCACTCTCTGGCTGAAGAAATTTCTCTCTTCATTTTTGCCCTGAACAGTCTACACTGAAACAGCGACCCCTGCTTCTGGACAGTCCCACCATCAGGAACATCCTTGCATCTACCCTGTCTAGTGAAACCTATTGGAATTTTATAGGTTTCTGTGTAGTGTCTTGACACTTTTACTCTGTTCCCTAGTTACCAGCTCCATCCACCTCCTCAGTAACAGTCTGAGATTAAGCCAGTGTTTTCAGCTTTGACCCGGGGTGAGCTGCCATCCTCATGTTTGTGCCACCACTAACACTACTGATTCCCACTTTCTTGATATTGCCTGACTTGAAGTTGCCTCAGCTTAAAAAAACATAAGACCATAAGCTACAGGAGCAGAATTAGGCCATTTGCCCCAGTGAGTCTGTTCCACTCTTTGATCATGGCAGTTGTGATTCTCATCCCCATTCTCCTGCCTTCTTCCTGTAACCCTTGATCCCCTCATTGATCAAGAAACTATCTATATCTGTCTTAATGAAACTCAATGACCTGACCTCCACAGCCTTCTGTGGCAAAGAGTTCCACAGATTCATCACCCTCTGGCTCAAGAAATTTCTCCTAATCTCAGTTTTAAAGGAGAATCCCTTTACTCTCAGGCTGTGCTCTCTGGTTCTAGTCTCTTCAGTTAGTGAAAACATCCTCTCCATGCCCCCTTTATTTAGGCCTCTCAGTGTTCTGCAGGTTTCAATTAGATCCCCCTCATCCTTCTAACCACCATCGAGTACAGACCCAGACTCCTCAACCATTCCTCAAATGACCAACTCTTCATTCCTGGGCTCATTCTTGTAAACCTCCTCTGGACGCCCCATAAGTCCAGCACATCATTCCTTAGGTATGGGACCCAAAACTGCTCACAATATTCCAAATGGGGGCTGACTAGAGCCTTATACAACCTCAAAAGTACATTCCTGCTCTTGTATTCAAGCCCTCTGGAAATGAATGCTAACATTGAATTTGCCTTCCTAACTGCTGACTGATCCTGCACGTTAAGAGCGCCGTGAAACAGGACTCCCAAGTCCATTTGTTCCTTATATGGAGCTGAAACCCTCATTTATTGCCTTTAGACACAACTATTCCTTGCTCATTGCCCATATTCTAACCTGCGCAAATCTGAGGTCAGAAAAACTCTGTTGCTCGTGTCTTACCTCACAGCAAGTCCCATTCCCCTAGCACCCCAGTGCTCACTCATCTACACTAATCTGAGGTAGCACGGTGGCACAGTGGTTAACGCTGCTGTTTCACAGCACCAGGGGACCTGGGTTCAATTCTCGGCTTGGATCACTGTCTGTGTGGAGTTTGCATATGTCTGTGTGGGTTTCCTCTAAGGTCTGTTTTCTTCCCGCTATCCAAAAACATGCTGGATAGGTGCATTGGCCGTGCTAAATCCCCCTTCAATGTACTCGAACAGGTGGCGAAGTGTGTGATAGGGAACATTCACAATAACTTGATTGCAGTGTTAATGTAAGCCTATTTGTTACACTGATAGGTAAACTTAACCTTACAATGGCTCGCAGTCAAGTAAAGATTTGATTTTAAATTCCTCTCCTTGTTTCTAGATCCCTCCAAGGCCTGGTCTTTTGCCACCTCAGTAATCTCATCCAGCCCCTCCTGTTGTCTTGGGGTACAAACAACACTTAAATCCAAAGGATTCAGTTTCTAGACATTAATAAATTGTGCACAAGTGAGAGCACGGTACAGTGTAATGCATTGCAAGGTGTTCTGTTGATACATACAAACAATTTAGTAGTTATAGCTAATTACAGCAAATGAGAAACAAGCAACTTTCTGATCTTCAGTTGCATACATATCCACCAAACATAAATAGATTTTTGCCCTTTCTTATCCAATAGAAAACTGTCTCTTGCTAATCCTTTATTAGCATAACATGTCTCTGTATCCTGTTCTTTGATATTTTGTTATAGAGTTGTCTTATTTCTATCCTCTGGTGAAGACAGGGAATGGAATGTCTGTGGAACTTACATACAGTCAAGATTAGTCGCTTATCCTGAATACACAGGTTTTCACTGAAGGCCTGGTATGCTGATAAGAATTTTCCATCATTTGACAGAATTTTCTTTTGACAATTAAGGAAGTTTAATTTTCACAATTATTGTAAGCTAAGTTCCACACCCCTACCACCCTCCGAGGTATCTGTGCTCTCCAATTCTGACCGCTGACTATAAAGATACATCGGGTGGACCTTAATGCCCCAAGGTATTGCAGGGGTTGTAAGGGGTACGGACAAAGAGGTGTGAAGTGAGACTAATTTTTTCGGTGAGGGGGCATGGGTGCAATGAGATTAATGGCCTCCTCCAGTCTGTCAGCGTTTGTGATGGACAAAAATATCTGGTTAAATCAATATTCAGGTTAGCTCACCATTGAAATATAAACATTAAATCAAGTTTTAAAATGCTAAATGGGTAATTTATTAGCCTTGAGATAATATGCAATCTCTTGCCTCCCGCATCCATACATAGCTTCAGGGATTTTTAGTTCTGAAACGTTGAGCCGGTGATTTCCGTTTGCATCAGCAAGAGAAACTGACATTGATTTAACAAAGAACAGCTACAGACGTGAAGGTTAATGACTTACAGAATAGTTATTCACCAGTGTGTAATCCTTTGTAGCAAGTTCAGATTAAACAGAAACAGATTGCAAAAGTTACAAGTGGAGAGACAGGCCAGCAGTGTGCATTCCAGAATACCGAGAGAGATCAAATGGGACAGCAAACCAATATTTTCTGTTCTGTGAAATTCTGAGAAACACAAGCTTTAGTGAGGGGCTGGTGTTAGAACAAAGAACAATAGGAAGATAAGAACTAGGAGCAAGAGTAGGCCATCTGGCCCCTCGAGCCTGCCCCGCCATTCAATAGAATCATTGCCGATATTTTTGTGGACGCAGCTCTACTTACCTGCCCGCACACCATAACCCTTAATTCCTTTACTGTTCAAAAATGAATCGGCATTTGCCTGGAAAATCTTCAATAAGGGTAAAATAAGGGAATCTCATAGAAACCTGTAAATTTCTAACAGAGGAGATGCCAGAAGAATGTTGCCTATGGCAGGGTGATCAGAACGAGGGGTCACAGGATATGGGATAAACCATTTAGGACTGAGATGTGGAGAAATTTCTTCATCCAGAGAGTGGTGAATCTGCAAAATTCTCGAGTTTCCTTTGGGATTCAATTTACTTTGATGTTACATCCCTTCAGTTTATCCCAAAGCGTGTTGACTCAATTAATTCAGTTTAATACAAAGGAAGCATACTGCTCTGCAAATCTAATGTCTTTGAGCTTGATATCCATGTACATTTGGTCATATATACCTTGTCTGAATTAGTGAACCCACAGATGCTTTACCCCATCCCTTATGAGTGATTGGTACCTTTATATCATTATAAATGCAGGACATTGACTTGGCAAGGGATAAATGTATCCCTGGTTCTCACTGCTCATCCAATAGGAAGTGTCCATGTAGGAGACAAGGCCTGATCCAATAGGCTCAGCCATAGCCCTCATTGTTCAACAATTTGCTGGCTTTCAATGTCTTGCTTCACAAATGAAGGCTGGTCACGCAGATTCCAGTGAGCTCCCAGTGCCCCAGAGCTGATGGGCAGCGTGGTGGCTTAGTGTTTAGCACTGCTGTCTCACAGCTCCAGGGACCCAGGTTCGATTCCGGCCTCGGGTCACTGTCTGCGTGGAGTTTACACATTCTCTCCATGTGTGCGTGGATTTTTTTTGGGTGTTCTGCTTTCCTCCCATCCAAAGATATGCGGGTTAGGTGGATTGGCCATGCTAAATTAGTATTGGGGAACTAGCTAAGGTAAATGCATGAGGTTATGGGGATAGGGCTTGGGTGGGATTGTTGTCTGTGCAGACTCTTTCAACTCAATGCCCTCTTTCTGCACTATTGGATTTTATGATATAGATCAGGAACAGCACAGAAGCAGAGAAAACTACAAGGAGGCAAGCCCCCTTCATTCCAACATTGGAAGGCCGGACAATCTTGGCCCATGAGTTCATGAAAGGCGCTATATAAATGCAATTCTTTCTTTTTATTATATTACAAATATCAACACCTATTATTGTCCGTTACATTTTTATTATGCTACATTATTTGATAACATACATTCTATTACATAATACAAAAATTGGATTTCTGAGTAAAATTAAAAATTAGGAAAAGTTTCAACAAATTTTTCTTCATTGCTTCTTTTTCCAAAAGTGGCGGGAGTTGAAAGAAGCCCTTCCTTTTCTCAGAAGTGCCTTGCAACATGTTGAGGTCATGAAATGTTCTATTTAAATGCAACTTCTGTCTACCTATTCAGACGGTAGAGGCACAAGAAATAAATGTGCAAACATGGAGAAAATAGAGATTGGCAATTTAATGGACGTTAAGAACTGGAATAGTTGTATATTCAGTAGGTAATGAGATAAGATGAGTTCAGCCAAGCAGAAAGGAAATTCGGAAAGAATTAACAAAGAAGTAAATTACTTTCTTCACAATTCATTAAATTTAGGATCAGTGTCAGAAGACTTGGCAAATAGATAAAGTTATTTCTGCGTTCGGAAAGGTCAAAAATATGAACTGCAAACCAAAGAACTGTTCATGTGATGTCTTCGATGGAAAGGCATTTGTGTCTGTCACAACATTTCACGAAATGACCAGTAATGCATTTTACATGTAAACATACGAGTTTGTCACTGGGCCCTTTCAGCTTGTTCAACCATAAATTAAGACGTTTTCTGGTCCAACCGTTTCCTCAACTCCACATTCCCGCCGATCTCTGACAATCCAATCATCTCCTTGCTTCTCAAGAATCTGTCTGCTTCTGCCTCAAAAATATTCAAATATTCTCCCACTGCCATCTTTTCAGGAAGAGAGTTCCAAAGGATCCGTTGAACAGGCATGACGGCAATAATATCTCCCTCAATGTCGACAAAACGAAGGAACTTGCCATCGACTTCAGGAAGCATAAGGGAGAAAATGTTCCTGTTGACGCCAATGGGAATGAAGTAGAAATGGATGAGAGTTTAAGGTTTTTCAGTGTCCAGATCATCCTCCACACTTTGGTTCAGAAAGTCCACCAATGCCTCTACTTTCTCAGAAGACTATGGAAATTTGGCACATCAGCTACAACTCTCACCGATCTTTACTGATGCATCCCTCCTGATGTATCATAGCTCGGTAAGACTCCTGCTCTGCCCAAGACTGAAAGAAACTGCAAAGGTTCATGAATGAAGTCCAACCTCCCATCCATTGACTCCGACTACACTTCCCACTGTCTTGGAAAAGCAACCAGCATAATTAAGGATCCCACGCATCCCGGACACTCAGATATAATTTCTTCCACCTTCTTCTGTCCGGAAAAAGATACAAATGTCCGAAGTCATGTACCAGCTGACTCAAGAACAGCTCAAGAACAACTTAATGCAAGGTAGGCCCATTCAAAAGCCTGATGGCATCAGACTTTTGAATGGGCCTACCTTGCATTTAGTTGATCTTTCTCAACATCCTAGCTATGACTGTAATACTGCATTCTGCGCTCTCTACTTTCCTTCTCTATGAACAGTATGCTTTGCCTGTATAGTGCGCAAGAATCAATACTTTTCACTGTATATCAATACATGTGACAGTAATAAATCAAATCAAAACAAAAACTCATGACCTTCCGTGAGAAAAAAATTCTCCTCATCTCTGCCTTGAGCGACCCCTTATCTTGAAACAGTGACCTCCCGAGTCTTAGATTCTCCCAGAGGGTAAATCTTTTCCCCGTCCAACCTACCAATGATCTAATGATGATCTAATATGATTCAATCAAGTCATCTCTTACTCTTCTAAAGTTCAAAGAATACACCCCAATCTTTCCCCATAGAACAACTTGGCCCAATGTAGGTATTAATCTAGCAAACCTTCTCTGAACCGCTTCCAAAGCATTTATGTGCTTTCTTAAATAAAAAGACCAACACACTAAATAGTACTCCAGAAAGGACCTCACTAATGTCATGGGAACTGAAGCATTTTGTGTTCCATTCCTCTTGCAGCAAAAGATAACATTCTCTTAGCTTTTCTAAATACTTGCTGTATTTGCATACTTCTGTGATTCATACACAAGGATACC
Organism: Sphyrna mokarran; assembly: GCA_024679065.1. NCBI lineage: Eukaryota > Metazoa > Chordata > Chondrichthyes > Carcharhiniformes > Carcharhinidae > Sphyrna > Sphyrna mokarran. The sequence goes on from JAGIQG010000006.1 coordinate 13,732,441, forward strand.
CAGCTCGCACTGCATCAGGAGAGAATATAACCATCACCCAGACATTTAATGGCATTAACATCATTGATTTTTTTTGTTCTTATTCATTCATGAGATGACACCTTCACTGCCTGGACCAGCAATTATTGTTCCTCTCCAATTACTCTTGCACTGAGTGGCTTGTGAGGCTATTGTAGAAGTCATTTTAATAGTCAACCATGTCACTGTGGATCTGGAGTCACATGTAGGCCAGATCAGGTAAGGACAGCAGATTTCCTTCCCTTAAGGATGTTGGTGAACCAGGTGTTTTTTTTTGACAATCGACAATGGTTTCATGGTCATCAATAGATTCTTAATTGCAGATTCTTCACTGAATTCAAATTTCATTGTCTGCTAGAGTGGGATTCAAACCAGGTCTCCAGGCCAATATCCTAGATCTCTGGTTGACTAATCCAGTGAGATTCCCATTATGCCGCGGACTCGCCCAAACCACCTTCCAAACCCATAACCTCAACTATCTCGAAGGATAAGGACAGTAGTTACCTGGGAAGACAACTCCTGCAAGTCCCCATTCAAACTACGCACCATTCTGATATGGGAACATAATGCTGTTCCTTCAGTGTCGCTGGAACACAATCCTGGGATTTCCCTCCCCTAACAACATTGTGGGTGCACCTCCATTACGTAGACTATAGCAGTTCAAGAAGGAAGCTCAACATCAAGAGCAATTAGGAATGAGAAATGAATGTTGCTTTGCATGAATGAATAAAACTATGGGCGGCACGGTGGCATAGTGGTTAACACTGCTGTCTCACAGCTCCAGGGACCCAGTTCAATTCTGGCCTTAGGTCACTGTCTACATGATGTTTGCACATTCTCCTCATGCCTGTGTGTTTCCTCCAGATGATCCGGTTACCTCCCACAGTCCGAAGGCGTGTGCGTTAGGTCGATTGGCCATGCTAAATTGACCATAGTGTCAGGAGATAAACAGGTAAATATGTTGGGTTATGGATAAAGGGGCTGGGTGAATTGTGGTCAGTGCAACCTTGATGGGTTGAATGGCCTCTTTCTGCACTGTAGAGATTCAATGTAAACAACATTTTTGCAATCTCTCACTGTTAGATAATACGTTTGATTTTATTTTTCTTCCAAAATGCAGTATATCACATTTTTCCAAATTAAACTCCATTTGCCAGATTTTGCCCACTCACTTAACCTTCCTATCCCTCTTAGTAGCTTTCTTGTATTGTCTTCACAACTTAAATTCCTACCTATCTTTGCATCATCAGCAGATGTAGCAGTAATATCTTCAGTCCCTTCAGCTGAATTATGTATGTAAGTTGTAAGAAGCCGGGACCCCACATCGATCCCTGTAGCATACCTCCCGTTACTTTTTGCCAAGCAGAAAATAACTCATTTACGCCTACTAGCTGGCTAATCTTTATGCTAATAACTTGTTTTTTGAGAAGGTAATCGGAAGGGTTGATGTGGGTATTGTTGTTGATGTAATGTATATAGACTTTCAGAAGACATTTGATATAGTGCCACACAACAGACTTGTGAGAAATATTATAGCTCATGGAATAAAAGGGACAATAACAATATGGATACAGCATTGGATGAATAATAGGAGGCATAGAATCATTGTCAACAACTATTTTTTGGGCTGGAGGAAGTTTTGTTGTGGTATTCCCTATGGGTCGATATTGGGGCAATTGCTTTTCCTGATATGAATTAATGATCTTATTCATGGAATAGAATCATTACAGTGCAAAAGCAAGCTATTCGGCCCATAAGTCTGCACTGACCAAAATCCCAGCCAGGCCCTATTCTCGTAACCCCACATATTTACTGTGTTAAATCCCCAGACGCCAAGGTTAATTTAGCATGGCCAATCAATCAAATCCGCACACATCTTTGGACTGTGGGAGGAAGCCGGAGCACCTGGAGGAAAACCGTGCAGACACGGGGAGAATGTACAAATTTCACACAGACAGTGACCCAAAGCAGAATTGAAACCGGGTCCCTGGCGCTGTGAGGCAACAGTGCTAACCATTGTAGTGAACAATTTCAAAGTTTGCAGATGACACAAAACTTGCAAGTATTATAATCTGGAAGAAGACAGTATAGAACTTCAAAAGAGCATGGGCAAATTGGGAGAGCGGGTGGAAAGGTGGCAAATGAAATTTAATACAGAGAAGTATGCGGTGATGCATTTTGACAGAAGAAAGACAATCTAAGATAAAGGGTGAAATTCTTAAATGATTGCTGAGGTAGAAGCACCTGGGTGTATATCTGCATGGATCATTGAGGTTGACAGGTGACTAACTATATAAATACAATGGCTACAAGAGCAAGTCAGAGGCTGGTAATCCTTCAGTGAGCATTTCACCTCCTGACTCCCCAAAGCCTGTCCTCTATCTGCAAGATACAAGTCTGGAGTGTGATGGAATACTCACCACTTGTCTGGATGAGTGTAGCTCAAGAAACCCAACACCATCCAGAACAAAGCAGACGGCTTGATTTCTATTCCTTCCTCAAACATTCAATCCCTCCGCCACCGATTTACAGTGCCAACCATGTGTACTATTGACAAGATGCATTGTAGCAACTCAACAAGGCTTCTTAACCAGCACATTCCAAACCCACGATCACGACCATCCAGAAGGACAAGGACAGCAGATAGCTGGAAACACCACCACCTGGAGGTTCTCCTTCAATTTTCTCCATGCTGATTTGGAAATATATCACTGTTCCTTCACTGTTGCTGAGTTAAAATCTTGCAACTCCCTCCCTAGTAGCACTGTGGGTGTACCTACACCTCAGGGACTGCAGTGATTCAAGAAAACAGCTCATCACCACCTTCTAAAGGGATTGGCAATGAATGCTGGCCTACCCAGGGAAGCCCAAGTACATAAATGTTTTCTTGTAAACAAAGGAGAGAGCAGTTCATCGAGGATTAAGTATCCTGCCCTTTCTTAATAGGGACATAGAGCACAATATGGCTATACTGAACTGTTGCCAGACACTAATTAGACCTCAGCTGGAATATTGTGTACATTTCTGGGCATTACATTTCAGGAAAGATGTTACTGTATTGAAGAGAGTGCAGAAGAGGTTTACCAGGGATGAGAAACTTCAGTTATGAGGATTGGAGAGATTGGGATTATTCTCCTTGAAGGGAACATGGCTAAGAAGAGATTTGATAGAGATGCTCAAAATCATGAGGAGGCTGGACAAAATAGAGAGGGAGAAACTGTTCCCACTCATTAAAGGGTGGGGAATGAGAAGGCACTGATTTAAAATGATTTGCAAATGAAGCAAACATGGTGTGAGAAAATTGCAGCAAGTGATTCGGGTTCTAGATGTTCTGCCTGGAAGCATAGTGAAAGCAGGTTCAATCAAGGCATTCAAGAGAGCATTAGATGATTATTTGAATGTAAACAGTGGGCGAGAGTATGCAGAAAAGGCAAGAGAAGGGTACAAAGTCATAATGCTCATTTGGAGAGCTGGTACAGACATGACGGGCCAAATGGACTCTTTCTGCATTCTAACAATTCCATGATATGTCATCCTCCAATATCATAGCCTTTTAGTTTCTATAATAACCTTTAATGTAGCACTACAACAAGTGCCTGCTGAAAATCTAAGTATAATACATCCACTGGTTCCCCTTTATCTACAACACCTGCTTTTCCTTCAAAGAATGCCAATAAATCTTGTTTACAAAACCATTGTGACTCTGCCAGATTATCTTGAAATTTACTCAGTGCCTGGCTTGGATGTATTTAACAATGGCTTCTGACATTTCCTCCCTGACAGATGTTAATTCAAGTGGCACAGTTTCCTGCCTTGTTTCCCTCCCTTTTTGAATAATGAAGTTACATTTGCGATTTTTCTCTCTTTCCTTCTCCCCAAGGAGCATTCAGGGAAGCTGCTATCCAAAATGTAACACCAAGCCAGGGAAGGAGTCAGTTGGAGAGGTGAACAAAATACTTGATCGAAAAGGTCTTAAAGAAATGGCTGGGGGTGCTGGTTAGAAATGGACACCTATGAGCAGCCATGGAAAAGATGTTGTGTGTGACAACAAATGTTGAGTCCAACAAAGCTGGAATGACATGTGACATGTGATTCAGAGTAGCAGGGCTAGAATGTATATCATCATATAACCAAACCTATCATTGTTCAATGTTCCAGAGTGCCAGCGCGTTGATGTGGCCGTGATATTTATAATAGCGTCCCGATGCATTGCAAGTTTGATTCCAGTTGGTAGATAAAAGTTGACTGAGCAATCCATCTGTCCCAATGATGACCGATATCTGCAAGATCCTAGAATCAAAGAATCCCTACAGTACAGAAGGAGGCCCATTGAGTCTGCATTGACAATAATCCACCCAGGCCCTATCCCCGTAATCCCACGTATTTATGCTGCTAAACCTCCAAACACTAAGGGGCAATTCACCATGACCAATACACCTAACTTGCACATCTTTGGTCTGTGGGAGGAAACTGGATTACCCTGAGGGAAACCCACACAGGCAGGGGGAGAATGTGCAGACTCCACACAGGCAGGCACCCATGGCTAGAATTGAATCCACCATGGCAGATAGTGGAATTTGAATTCAATAAAAAATATCTGGATTTAAGGATCTACTGATGACCACGAAGCCACTGTCGATTGTCAGATTGGTTCACTAATGTCCTTTCAGGAAGGAAAACTGCTCTCCTTATCTGGTCTAGTCTACATGTTACTCCAAAGCCACAGCAATGTGGTTGATATTTCAATCACCCTCCAAAGGGCAATTAGGGCTGGGCAACAAATGTTAGCCAATGAATGAATAAATAGAATAAATAAAAGCAGGTCCAAGGTTTGTCAGGAATGCCAGTCTGGGAATCATCTTCGTTGATCCTAGATTTAGCATCTTGAGGGGCAGCACTAGCACAGTGGTTAGCACTGCTGCTTCACAGCTCCAGGGACTTGGGTTCGATTCCTAGCTCGGATCACTGACTGTGTGGAGTTTGCATATTCTCCTCCTATCTATGTGGTGGGTTTCCTAGGGTGCTCCAGTTTCCTCCCACAGTCCAAAGATATGCGGGTTAGGTTAATTGACTATGCTAAAATTGCCCCTTAATGTCCTGAGATGCGGAGGTTAGAGGGATTAGCGGGTAAATGAGTAGGGATATGGGGGTAGGAACTGGGTGGAATTGTGGTCGAAGCAGACTTGATGGGCTGAATGGTCTTTTTCTGCATTGTAGGATTTCTATGTTTCTATGATTCTATGAAGAGGAAAAGAGAGTGCAAAAAGAGGATGGACACCTTGAGTGACCTTAGGGTCACTGACAGGGGTGAGGTCATGATGGAACACAGCGACTTTCTCCAGGCCTCATTCTGAGGTCACGCACCAACCGACTCAAGAACAGCTTCCTCCCTGCTGCTGTCAGACTTTTGAATGAACCTACCTTGCATTAAGTTGATCTTTCTCTGCACCCTAGTTATGACTGTAATACTACATTCTGCACTCTCTCCTTTCCTTCTCTATGAACGGTATCTTTGCCTGCATAGCGCACAAGAAACAATGCCCTTCAATGTATACTAATGCATGTGACAATAATAAATTTACAGCAATCTTCCACAACCAGAAATGTAATAATGAACACAAGATCTGTTTTTAAATGAGGATTAAAGGATAAATATTGATTTGGGAGTTCGCTGCTCATCTTCAAGAAAGTGCCACAGAAACTTTCGCTTCTACCCAAATAGACAGATGGGACATTGGTTTCATCTCTCATGTCTCATCCAAAAGACGGCTCCTTTGACAGTGCAGTGTTTCAGAAGCGCTACACTGGAATGCCGCCTTGGGCTTTGAGCTCAAATCCTGGAGAAGGACTTGAGCTTGGAATGGATGTGATTCAGAACCGAGAGTGCTATTGACTGAGCCACAGCCTACACGATTGCAGAGAGCTCTGTAAATGCTGACATAGTCTTGGAGCATCCCTGTTAGTCTTAACAAATGCCTGAGAGTGCATAGAACCACAGAATCCCGGCAGTGCAGAAAGAGACTGTTCAAGCCATCAAGTCTGCACTGACTTTCTGAAAGAGCATTCTACTCAAGCCCTCCCCTCTGTCTTATCCCTCTAACCCAATGCAATTACAATGGCCAATCCACCTAACCTACACATCTTTGGACATCAAGGGGCAATTTAGCATGGCCAATCCACCCAACCTGCATACTTTCAACCATAAGACCATAAGATACAGGAACAGAATCAAGGCACTCGGTTCATCGAGTCTACTCTGCCATTCAATCATGGCTGATTCTTTTCTCATCCACATTCTTCTGCCTTTTCCCCATTACCCCTTATTCCCTTATTAATCTAGAACCTATCTATCTCTGTCTTAAAGCCACTCTATGACCTGGTTTCCACAGCCTTCTGCAGATTCACCATTCTCTGGCTGAAGAAATTCCTCCTCATCTCTGTTTTAAAGGATCGTCCCTTTAGCCTGAAGTTGTGCCCTCTGGTTCTAGTTTTTCCTACTAGTGGAAGCACCCTCTCCACTTCCACGCTATCCAAGCCTTGTAGAATCCAACGGGGTAATTTACCATGGCCAATCCACTTTACCTACCCGTCTTTGGACATTAAGAGGCAATTTAGCATGGCAAATACACCTAACTGACACATCTTTGGAATATAGAAGGAAACTGGAGCACTCGAAGGAAACCCACGCAGGCATGGGGAGAATGTACAGTCTTCTCAAGACAGTCGCCTGAGGCTGTAATTGAACCGAGTCTTGAAACAGCACCACACCACCAGGCTGGCCCAATGTGTAACGATATAAAGACACTGGTTAGTGGTTGGTTAGTCATGTTGTGCATTCACTTATTGAAGCTAAGCACATGGGAACAGATATAGGTGGACACAAACCTTGGAGACAACATCAGCAGGACTGTCTATTTCGTGCTCCGCTTAAACATAGAATATAGAACATTACAGCTCTGTACAGACCCTTCGGCCCTTGATGTTGTGCCTAACCTAAACTATTCCAATGTTAGCCACTAACCTAAACTATTCCAATGTTAGCCACATGCCTTTCCACTGACCATTTGAACGCCCTTAAAATTGCTGAGTCCACAACTGCTGCAGGCAAAGGAAAAAGTGAAACCATTACTTAATTACTCAATTTTTTATTGCTGTCCTCATATCATAATAAAAACGCAACAGCTCCGGGGAAAACCATTCTGAAAATGGATTTGTAATAAACAAGTATTTGAATAAATCAGAAGGCATCTTGGAAAATCCCCAAAATACTCAGTGGAATCAAGGGTCAATTATTTAAAAATCGGTTGGAGTAAACTTGGTACGGATTTAACTGATGTGAAAATTGAGGGGCAAGCAACAGATGCTTATACATACACATCTTTTGCAAATATCTTTATGCGTGAAAACTTTCATCTTAAGCTCTCGGGATTTTAATCTCAGCTTGAGGGTTGGAACGTAATCAGTGGCGCAAAAAAAAAATGCAACAACTTGTCGATAAATGTCCTTTGGAAATATATTGTCAGCTTTTTCCCCAATGGCAGCCAAGCAAAACATAAAATATTACGTGTGGTGGCAGCGAATTATAGCGCAGATTGCTTGCAGTGTTCACACAGCTGACACCCGGCCGTTTCCAACTCCCATAAAACAGAAATCAGTAAACCTAAATATGTGTGAAATTGGCCCCCCACCACCAGCCACTTAATGGACCATTTTTCTCTTCTAAGTGCAGAATGAAAAAAAAATGCTTGCGCGTATCTCTTTAGCAGCATCCAAACTGCTGAGGACTTGTGATAATCGTCCCACATCAATTGGCCAAAAACAGCAACATTTGCAAAGCGAGATAGTTCTGTTTTCCCTCATGAACAGTGAGCGTGAACGGAATACAGTGAGAAAAAAAGAATTGGGAACTTTGAGTGTGCCATTGAAAGAATGAGGCGAAATGGAGTATGAGGAGGCTCATCAAGGGCGTAAGCGCAGGCATTGACCAGTGTCAAGGGCACATTTCTGAGCTGTGAGCTCTTTGCAAATTCTACAAGATTGTGGAAATTCTACAACACTGTGCTATTATTGCAGGTGGCAAGGTAGCACAGTGGTTAATACTGCTGCTTCACCAAACCAGGGATCTGGGTTCGGTTCCCGGCTTAGGTTACTGTCTATGTGGAGTCTGCGCCTTCTCCTCATGTCTGCATGGGTTTCCACTGGATGCTCCGGTTTCATCCCACATTCTGACCCAAAGAGATGCCGGAGTAGGACAACTAAAGGAATTTCACAGTAACTTCATTGCAGTGTTATGACAATTAAATAACTTTAAAGAAAAAGATACTCAAATTATGTATTCCCAGCTATTTATACATAGGATTTGAATTTTTTTTATACATTTACAAGATATGGGCAATACTGGATGGGCCAGCATTTATCTATAGTTGCCCTCAAGATGATGGTGGTGAACTGCCTTCATGCAGTCCTTATGGTGTAGATACATCCACTGTGTTGTTAGGGAAGGAGTTCCAAGGCCTTGATCCAGCAACAGTGAAGGAATGGAGATATATTTCCAAGTCAGGATGCTGAATGGGGAGGAGGGGAACAACCAAATGGTGGTGTTTCCAGGAATCTGCTGTCCCTGTCCTTCTAGATAGTAATGGGTTTGGAAGGTGCTGCCAAGGAGCCTCAGCAAGTCCCTGCGGTGTGTTAGCGCGAGTGGGTGTAACGACCGCTACGGACTCAGGGTCAAGTTCAACAACAGTACAACTTTATTTTCTTTTACATCGACGGAGGTGCAGTCAGGACGTACAAACTGAACTGTCCTGAAAGCACCCTAAAGACCCACCACAATGGGCTACAGTTATACCTGAACTTCGGTGTATGATATGATTCAAATGCAAATGTTTTATTTATTTATAGTATCCGACTTTGACCATCCTGTTTCAATGTCTTCAAGTTTTGTAACGATGAGTTTAAGTGTACGTTAATCATTTCTGTCTGAGGGGTTTATTAATGGTCTAGAATCTCCGGGGTTTAAACAATGGGTTGTGTGATTATTCTCAGGAAGTTTGAGGGGCCAGGGATGATACTTAGCTATGCTAATCTTTAAGTGTCTCCGTAGAGTGTTGCTTGATTAGATGTTGTGCTGATTTGGTGGGGTGGGGATGTGTGTTTTAATTTAGTTCCTGTAGGTGCCATTCTGTCCATTTCCCTTTGTATGCTAGCCTTCATTTGCATTTTAAAAGCATGCTCTTGCCTGCTAGTCTGTGTCTATCCCTTTGTGACCTTTAGTGGGGAGGCTCTGAGTGTAATTTTAGTCTGCTTCCATATTGTGTAGCCGATTTCATAAAATTTGTTGTCCGATAACAGGAGCACTTTGTAGTGGATTTTCACAGTAACTTCATTACAGTGTTAATGTAAGCTGACTTGTGACACTAATAAATAAATTTAACGAAAGAAAATTTGGTGGACCATTCAAAGGTTCATTGACTTCAGGTGGGAATTCCTGGTCTTGGGGAGCACACAGTCAGAAAGTCCACCCATTGTCTTGGAGTCGTCAGAGTTTTTAACCCATCATTTGGACAGTGGGAGTTGAGTTTCAACTTCAGAAAAGGCAGAGTGAGGATGGCCTGGTGGTATTATCACTAGATTATTAAACTCAGCTAATATTTTGGGGACCCGGTTTCAAATCCCACCACAGCAGATGGTAGAATTTGAATTTAATAAAAAATATCTGGAATTAAGAATCTAGTGATGGCCATGAAATATTATCAATTGTCGGAAAAACCCATCACTAATGTCGTATAGGGAAGGAAATCTGCTGCCCTTACCCGGTCTGGCCTACATGTGACTCCAGAGTCACATCAATGTGGTTGACTCTCAGCTGCTCTCTGAAATGGCCTAGCAACCTCTTGTTTGTATCAATTGCTCAAGGAGGCAGCTCACTACCACCTTCTGAAAGGCAACTGAGGATATCCACGTCCCATGAATGAATGTTAAAAAATTAAGACGATCAAAGTGTTTATTTATAAGTCACGAATCAGCCTACATTAACACTGCAATGAAGTTACTGTGAATATCCCCTCATTGCCACACTCCGGCACCTGTCCAGATATTCTGAGGGAGCATATAGCAAGGCCGATCCACCTAACCAGCACATTTTTCGGACTATGGGAAGAAACCGGAGCACCTGGAGGAAACCCACACAGACACGGGGAGAATGTACAAACTTCACACAGGCAGTGACCCAAGCCAGAATCGAACCCAGATCCCTGGCACTGCGAGACAATGTGCCACCATGGCACCCGATTTGGGGACAGAGTGGGTAAGTGAGGTATAAGATTGACCATGATTTCCTTAAAGGATGGAGAGGGTCAAGAGGCTGAATAGCCTCTTTCCTCCCTTTAGACACTCATTAAAACCTCTCTACCCGATCAAGCTTTTGGTTCACCCATCGCTGAAAGCTCTTTTAGAGGCTTAATGGCAAACTAAGCAATAGTTATTGGATTTTATTTTGCCGGCCGCAGTACACACAGGGTTATTATTGGTTTTGGCAGGCAGTCTATGGAAGCTGGAGAAATTTGTATTCCGGTCTTGCTGGCAATTAATGTGCAATTAAGGACAGAATTTTGATTTCTGTCAAACAAATGGGAGCTTAATATACCTTGTGTATTATTAGAAGGCTGAGTAATTAATGGCATCTGTCAAACTGTGTTTTTGATGCAACCAATGAATCATCAATCAGTGCAGATATTTCAAAAGTTCTTGGCATGTGTCAATGAATGAAGCTCCTTCCTTCAATGTCAAAATCCCAGATGACACATATCCCAGCCTGATGATTAGCATTGCTAGCTGTGGCTGGTGTGAAGGTATGGGTGGAGCTTAGAAACTTGCTTTTTTATTATTTTGTGGGACTTGGGCGTTGCTGGCTGGGCCAGCATTTATTGCCTATCCCTACTTGCCCGAGGGCAGTTGGGAGTCAACCGCATTGCTGTGGCTTTGGAGTTACATGTAGGCCAGACTGGGTAAGGATGGAAGATTTCCTTCCCCAAAGGATGTGAGTGAATCAGTTGGGTTTTTTCAACAACCGACAATTGATTCCTGTTCATCAGTAGCTTCTTAATTTCAGATTTGTTTTCTCAAAGGTAGGGGAGTCTAAAACTAGAAGGCATTGGTTTGAGGTGAGAGGGAAGAGATACAAAAGAGTTCAGAGATGCAATTTTTTCACATAGAGCATGGTGAGTGTTTGGAACAAGTTGTTAGAGGTAGTAATAGAGGTAGGTATAATTTTGTCTTTGAAAAGCATATAGTTACATGATTAAGATGGGTATAGAGTGATATGGGCTAACTTAGTGTTAAAAGAAGGCAGCATGGACAAGTTGGGCCAAAGGGCCTGTTTCCATGCTGTAAACCTCGATGACTCTATGACTCTCCACCATCTGGTGTGGCAGGACATGAACCTGGAATGCTAATGATTCCAAAGATGTGCAGGTTAAAAAGTTAAATAAGGCTTACACCAACATTGCAATGACATTGCTGTCAAATTCCTCAAGTTGCTACACTCCGGCGCCTGTTCAAGTCAATCCACCTAACCAACATGTCATTCAGAATATGGGAGGAATCCAGAACACCGGAGGAAATCCACACAGACACGGGGAGAATGTGCAAATTCCACACAGAGAGTGACCCAAGCTGAGAATCGAACCCAGGTTCTTGGCACTGTAAATCTGCAGTGCTAACCACTATGCTGCCTTGGCTATGTTTAAAAAAACTGTAAAAATGAGCCTTGGGAGTCCCTGGAAAGTGTGTAAATAGATAATGATATTGATGTACCTGTTTTTATCCTACAGGTGCTTTGGTCCGCCTTGGTGTCTAACAAGGGACATATACGCGATGGTTGTGAGAGAACTGCTCTTGGATTTTTTTTTGAGAGTATCCTAGTGCTTCACATTGTTAGTGTACGCTTGACCTGGACCATTTGATGGACAACACGACAGCTCAGTGACTATCACTGTCTTGTGCAGATACATGGATTTGGGCCTGTGTCTGTGGGAGTTTGCGCATTCTCCCCGTGCTTGCGTGGGTTTTCTCCAGGTGCTCCCGTTTCCTCCCACATCCCAATTAGCCCATCTTAGGCTAATTGGCAAAACAAATTCTCCCTAAATTGTCTCAAATTTGGTTTTTTAATCCATAGATCGATAAACATGGACAGGGATCGCGGGTAGAGGTGGGAACATCGGGGTGGCGGCGCGGGCTTGTTGGGCCGAAGGGCCTGTTTCCCGTGCTGTTTTGTTCTTTGTTCTTTGCATTCTTGTACAGGATCAATGCAGCAGAGGCCAATCCTTGGCCATGGCGATAAATGGGATTTCTCCAATAGACAAGGTTTTTGTGGTAGGGTCCAAATCCAGTGCAAAACCCGTTCAGTTTGACCCATTTCGTGAGTGGGAGTGGTGGTCATAGAGTCATAGAAGTTTACAGCATGGAATCAGGCCCTTCTGCCCTACTTGTCCCTGCTGCCTTTTTTTTTCCATCATTAAGCTAGTCCCAATTGCCCATGTTTGACCCATATCTCTCCATACCTATTGTACTCATGTAACGGTGTAAATGCTTTCAAAAAACAAAATTGTACCCGTCTCTAACTACTACCTCTGGCAGCTTGTTCCAGACACTCACCACCTTCTGTCTGAAAAAATTGCCCCTCTAGACTCTTTTGTATCTCTCCCCTCTCACTTTAAACCTATGCCCTCTAGTTTTAGACTCCCCAACATTTGGGAAAAGGTATTGCTGATCTAGCTGATCTGTGCCCCTTATTATTTTATAGACCTCTATAAGATCACTCCTAAGCCTCCTACACGCCAGGGAAAAGAGTCTCAGTCTATCCAGCCTCTCCTTATAACTAGTTAGTAATTGGGTTATCATGTTGTGTGCTCATTTATTAAGGATTGTAAGTTGGGTGGCAGGACTTCCCCAGCATCAAGATTATCTCAAGATTATCAACACTGTCTCATTTCAGAGTGCATTAATAGATAATATGTCAGGAGAAATGAATTGTACATTGCAGAATCCTGGAGTCGCTATCCTACACCTCAGCAGCAACAGCTATTCCAACCAAAGTACGAATCTGCAAGCTCCACACCCGAAAAAGAAAACAAAAAAATGTATTAAAATGTTTTACAAATGCCAGGCAATGACCATCTCCAACAAGAAGGAATCTAACTGTTGCCTCTTGGCATTCAATGGCATTACCATTGCTTATTCTCCCTACTATCAACATCCTGGGGATTACAATTGACCAGGGTGGCACAGCGGCACAGTGGTTAGCACTGCTGCCTCACAGCACCAGGGATCTGGGTTCAATTCCAGCCTTGGGTGAATGTCTGTATAGAGTTTGCACATTCTCCCCATGTCTACGTGGGTTTCCTCCATGCATTCTGGTTTCCTCCGATCAGTCGGAACACATGCAGGTTAGATTAATTGGCTATGATAAATTGCCCCTTACTCTCAGAGGGATTAGGAGGGTAAATATGTGGGGTTATGGGGATGGGACATGGGTGGGATTGTTGTCAGTGCAAGCTCGATGGGTCAAATGGCCTCTTTCTGCACTGTTGATTCTATGATAAACTAAACTGGACTAGCTATACAAATACAATGGCAATAAAAGTTGGTCAGAGGTAAGAATTTTATGAAGAGTAACTCACCTCCTAACTCCCCAAATCTTGTTCACCATCCACGAGGCACAGTCAGGAGAGAGATGGAATACTCTCCACTTACCTGCGTAAATACACCTCCAAAAACACTCAAGAAGCTCAACACATGCCAGGATAAAGCAGCCCGTTTGATTTCTACCCCTTCTATAAACATTCAATCTCACCACCAGTGATGAACAGTGGCAACCTTGTGACGCCTGTTCGGGTACACTGAGGGAGAAATTAGCATGGCCAATGCACATAACCAGCACGTCTTTCGGACCATGGGAGGAAATCAGAGCACCCAGACGAAACCCACGCAGATGCGGGGAGGATGTACAAACTCTGCACAGACAGTGACCCAAGCCATGAACTGAATCCTGGTTCCTGGCGCTGTGAGGCAGCACTGCTAACCACTTTATCATCATGCTGCTCTCACTGGGTCATCACCTTCTTTTTCCGAAGTTGGGACCACTTGCCCCACAATCCGATAATTGTTGGGTAAAATGAGTCAGAGATAGTAGGATCTGCTTACTCCTCTTGCAGGACACACACCCCAAGACTGGAAATTCTCTCTAGCAGTCAACAGACCTTTGAATGGTTTCTGTCGGGGCTAGGGGACCAGAAGAGAAATTTCCAGTCAAAGAGTGAGGTTTTCCAGCTAGTGGGGTATTGCAAAGAAGTTTGTTGTATCCACCCCCTGCCCCTCCCAACTGTGGGGAAAATCAGTCGCGGCGAGTCTGGAAAATCCTTGCATGCGAGATTAAAGAACACAACCATCACAAGTCAGCCGCACAAAGCTGCGAGGGCTACTGCCCAGGAATGAACTAAATCATACCATTCAATCACTGTAAGAGGGGTAGGCAGCATCTCTCCCACTCACACTAGATTAAGGAGATCATATGGTAACATCAATTTACCTCTGCTTTTGTGAGCACTTGACATTGCATTATGGAAAAGGAGAACGGATGTTTGTAGGATTGTGTTTCTCGGGGAAATTTTAATTTGTTCCAACTTGAAGGCTTTGTGCTCAATCAGATTAAAAAAAAACACTTTCGGAAACCTGAGTTTTTAAAGAGATAATGGAAAATCCTATAAGAGGACATCATGTAATGAAGAGTATCCAGTGTCACCAGCAAGTGTCAGCTATGAGGATGTTGATGCTCCACCTGTAAGTAGGATTTTATTCTGTCGGTACATTTTTATCAAGTGCAACATTATCCACTTAATGCATTCTGTGCGCCGACCACTGGGTTTACATTTAAATATAAAATTAGTTACTTTCGACAATGAACTCACTAATTATGATTCACCGCTGGTAGCAGAGCAGTAAGGTGACATTCCCTACTTATAAAGCGGGGTGAAGAGGCGGCTAGAAAGTTGGAAGGGGTGAAGGTTGGTGTGGGGGTAGTTGGAATTCCCTTCTGTGGATGTACCTACACCACATGGAGTGCAGTGGTTCAAGGAGGCGGCACACCACCACCTTCTCAAGGGCGAATAGGGATGGGGAAATGAATGAGCAAGCCAGACCCTTACATTCCAGCAAACAAATAAAAAATAGGAAGTGTGTTGTGGGCTGGAGAAGAAATCATCTCAGTAAGGAAGGCTGAGGGAGAGACAGAGAAACATAAGGACATCAAAGAGCACATGTCACAAGGACAGACCCTTCGGCCCATCAAACCTGTGCCGATTCCTAATCCTTGTTGGCCGTGTGTAGCTGGTATCCCTAAAAACATAACATAGAAACATAATAAAAAAAATCAAAGCAGGAGGAGGCCGTTTGGTCATTCGAATCTGCATTCATCACAATCGTGGCTGATCATCCATCTCAATGGCTTGATTCCGCTTTCCCCATATCCTTAAATTCCCTTCGTCTCAAGAGCTGTAAAATTTCTCAGCAAATATCCGACACGAAACCCTCGTCCATTAGTCTCCTTATTTACCTTTATTTGCCTTCACATTACTTGTTGTAGAGTTACAACGCAGCAGATCTGAAGATGCCTTTGTAGTCAACAAAGATCTACGCAGCACAGGAACAGGCCCTTCGGCCCTCCAAGCCTGCATGATCATGATGCCTGCCTAAACTAAAACTGTACCCATTACGGACTCCCCATTCTTCTATTCCCATACTATTCATGTATTTGTCTAGCTGCCCCTTAACTGTTACTATTGTACCTGCTCCCACCACCTCTTTGGGCAGCACAATCCAGATATTCATCACCCTTTGTGTATAAAACTTGCCTCACACATCTCCTCTAAACTTTCCCCCGTGCACCTTAAACCTATGTCCTCTGGCACTTGACTTCTCTGCCCGACCCACAGTATAGAAGGTGTGCTGGTTAGGCGCATTGGCCATGCTAAATTCTCCCTCAGTGTATCCAAACAGGTGCCAGAGCGTGGCAACTAGGGGATTTTTCACAGTAACTTCATTGCAGTGTTAATGTAAGCCAACTTGCGACGCAATCTAATAAACTAAATTAAAGCTAAAGATAACTTGATGCAAGATCTCTGTGTGAATTTGACCTTTCTCTTGTTTTTTTGACTTCCTAATAGCTGACAGAATCTGCAATCATCACATTTGCCTTTTAGTATTTCTCAGCTTTAAGGCATCTTCACAGGGAAGTCAGGTCTAACTAGTCAGAATAACCTTTGAGAGAGTTTTCTCCTTCATTCAATTCCTCAGCTCTTTTCAACATGATGTTTTTCAAATATTTATTCACTGGCTGCTTGTAAACCAGTATGGATTTTATTTCCATGCTGTTTCTGGCAGTGGCTTTCATGTTGTCTGTGTAAGATATTTCTACAAACTGTTCCTTTCGTGCTGCTGGCATTAGTAAAGGCTTAAAAGACTCGCACTTAAAGAGCACTTCTCCTGACTGCCTGATGTCTCAAAGCACTTTACAGCCTAGGAAGTACATTTTGAAGGACTTCTTAAAGGAAATCCTGCAGCCATTTTGCTCTGAGGAGATTCTCACAAAGAGCAATAATGAGATAAGCTGTTTTTTTAATGTTAATTAAGAGGTGAATAGAGATATGTCCAGGACACTGAGTGAGCTGCTCTGCAACACTTTCATGATTGTAGGATCCTTATAGTGCAGAAGGAAGCCATTCAGCCCACTGAATCTGCACCAACCACAATCCCACCCAGGCCCTATCCCCATTATTCTATGCATTTACCCGAGCTAGTTCCACTAAGAGGCAATTTAGCATGGCCAATCCACTTAGCCTACACATCTTTGGACTATGGGAGGAAACTGGAGCATCCGGAGGAAACCCACACAGACACAGAGAGAATGTTCAAACTCCACACAGACTGCCATGCTGTGAGTTGAACCTGGGTCCCTGGTGCTGTGAGGCAGCAGCGCTGGTTTGGTGTTGCCACTCCAAACATGGTGCCCAACGTGGGGATCGAACCCATGACCCTGAGATTAAAAGTCTCATTTACTGAGTGAACTGGGCACGTGTTTCTGATGATCTCTGCAATCTCGTCCAGTTCTCCCCTTTCCCCACTGGAATGATCCTCTGAGGCATCCACACTCTTTTAATACTGCCTTTCTGGGCATCCCAATTTTAATCATTCCACATTGACGGGGGGAGGCGGTATTCTTTCAGCTGTCTGGAATTCTCTCCCTAAATCTTTCCATCCCTTCCATCTCACTTTCTTTGATCAAGATATCTCCAAACGTGGCTCGGTGTCATAATTTCCTTTAGAATACTCCTGGGAAGGGCCTCAAGATGTTATATTACCTGGAAGGCGCTATATAAATATAAGTTATTGCTGTCTTCCATCCACTTTTAAAAATTTCTGCATAACCTGAGTTTAAGATTATCCTTGCAAGTTTCCTAAGCTTTTAGTCACAAATAGGTTTACATTCACACTGCAATGAAGTCACTGTGAAAATCCCCTAGTCACCACACTGTTTGGTATACTGGGGGAGAACTTAGCGTGGCCAATGCACCTAAACAGCATGTTTTTCAGAGTGTGGGAGGAAACTGGAGCACCCGGAGGAAACCCACACAGACTCTGCAAAGGCAGTGACCCACGCCGGGAATCTAACCCGGGACCCTGATGCTGTGAAGGAGCAGTGCTAACCACGGTGCCACCATGCTGCCCCTTTCCCCACTCCCCTACCCCATCGAATCCTGCCAGCAGTGAAAATCGATCCCTCTGCATTCTGTGCAATCCTCTTTGACGCAGATATGAATTGGCAGCGAGAGTAAATAATTTAATTTAGCGATGCAGCTCTTGTTAGTTTTGTTTATTTAAAGGAAAATGGACGTGGAGTAATTATTCATCGTTATACATCGACTAATCTGATCTCTGTTGAATATGCAAAAACTGTCTGCATTGAGGGAGTAATCTATTCATCTCACTTGCATGAAAGCTGGATATTAAGCACCCCAAATTGATTAGCTCTAAAACTTCAATTTAGATGACTGACAAATCAATTAATTGTGTGGGGTTTTTAAACTTTAATTACTGCATTTTGTTGGTAGCCTGTTTGTTTGTGAAAAAGGTATGATGAATGTAACCCATTTTCCAATAAAGGCATTTTTGCACAACATTACCCAGTGAATTGCAGATCTCATTTGAGATAAATTCCCAGTCCTGCAAGACCTAACATTTAATCAGTGCAGTATTTCTTAACCATCTGAGAACCATGTTAGGCTTTCTTCATATGGGCTTTATGCATAGATAGAGTGGCACAGTGGCACAGTGGTTAACACTGCTGCTTCACGATGCCAGGGACCCAAGTTTGATTTCCAGCCTCAGTCACTGTCTATGTGGAATTTGCTCATTCCCCCCATGTCTCCGTGGATTTCTTCTGGGTGCTTTAGTTTTCTCCCACATACTTTTAAGGAAATGATCCGGTAGAACCTCTTATTTCAATCTCAGTGTCATCTCCTGGCTCCAGACTTGTTTCTGTTTATCTGTTGCTGTAACCCTCATTTCTGCCTTTGTTACCTCTAGATTTGATTATTCCTTCATAAAATCTTCCAAACTGTTTCTGCTTTTCATGCCCTTAGTTGCATCAAGTCTTGATCAGCCAATACCCACTTACAATGGCCCAACATCTCCACTTTAAAATTCCAATCCTCGTCAGCAAGTCCTCACCCAGCCCCATCTCTGTAATCTCCTCCATCCTTAAAACCCTTCAAGATCCCCAGGCTCCTCCAATTTTGGCCTCTTGTTCTTCTCTGGATTTAATTGCTGCATCGTTGCGAGGTGATTCATTTTTATCGGACAAACTTGAATGCAGATTACAAGGT
This sequence comes from Sphyrna mokarran, assembly GCA_024679065.1. Taxonomy (NCBI): domain Eukaryota; kingdom Metazoa; phylum Chordata; class Chondrichthyes; order Carcharhiniformes; family Carcharhinidae; genus Sphyrna; species Sphyrna mokarran. Next base: position 13,751,397 of record JAGIQG010000006.1, read on the forward strand.
CAACGGCAGTGTTTTGAGGAATGTGGAGGAACAGAGAGATCTTGGGGTTCATATCCACAGTTTTCTGAAGATTGCCACTCAAATGGATAGAACTGTGAAGAAGGCTTTTAGTGTGTTAGCATTTAGAACATAGAACATAGAACACTACAGCACAAACAGGCCCTTCGGCCCACAAGTTGTGCCGAACACATCAAAACCTACCCAGCCATAGACCTATCTATAACCCCCAATCCCATTGGATCCCATATACTCATCCAGAAGTCTTTTAAAAGACCCCAGCGAGTTCGCCTCGACCACCACCGACGGCAGCCGATTCCATTCACTCACCACCCTCTGAGTGAAAAACTTTCCCCTAGCATCCCCTCTGTACTTGCTTCCCTGCACCTTAAATCTGTGCCCTCTCGTCACGACCATTTCAGCCCTGGGAAATAGTCTCTGAGAGTCCACCCTATCTATTCCTCTCAACATCTTGTAAACCTCTATCAGGTCGCCTCTCAACCTTCGTCTCTCCAGGGAGAACAGTCCCAGCTCCCTCAACCTGTCTTCATAAGGCATGCCTCCCAATCCAGGCAACATCCTTGTAAATCTCCTCTGCACCCTTTCAATAGCTTCCATGTCCTTCCTATAGTGAGGTGACCAGAACTGCGCACAGTACTCCAAGTGTGGTCTGACAAGGAATTATCTCCTTGTTAAGACGGTTTATTAAGAGGGTTTATTTATTAAGAGGGTTTGAGTTTTAGAGCTCTGGGGTTATGCTGCAACGTATACAGGATCTTGGTGAGACCACATTTGGAATATTGTGTTCAGTTCTGGTCACCTCACTATAAGAAGAATGCGGAAGCATTGGAGAGAGTGCAGAGGAGATTTACCAGGATGCTGCCTGGTTTGGAGGGTAGGTCTTATGAGGAAAGATTGAGGGAGCTGTGGCTTTTCTTTTTAAAGCGGAGGAGGATGAGAGGTGACTTAATTGAAGTTTATAAGATGATGAGAAGGATAGATAGAGCAGATGTGCAGAGACTACTTGCTCGGGTGAATGTAGCTGTTACTAGGGGGCATAACTATAAGCTTCATGGTGGGAGTTATAGGAAGACTGTCCGAGGTAGATTCTTCACTCAGAGAGTGATTGGGGTGTGGAATGGACTGCCTGCTGTGATAGTGGGGTTGGACACTTTAGGAACTTTCAAGCGGTTATTGGATAGGCACATGGAGCACACCATGAGGGGGAGTGGAATAGCTTGATCTTGGGATTGGACATAGTTCGGCACAGCATTGAGGGCAGAAGGGCCTGTGCTGTGCTGCAATGTTCTATGTTCTATATTCTATTAACATATGACTCCAGATCCACAGCAATGCGATTGACGGTGTCCATATCCTTTTGTTCCCATTCTATTCATGCATTCATTTAGATGCCCCTTAAATGTTGATATCACCCTCTCCCCAGGCAGCGCGTTCCAGATATTGACACCTACTGTAAAAGCTTGCTTCGCACATCTCCTCTGAACTTCTCCCTACAAACCTTAAACCTATGTCCCCTAATATTTGACTTTCCAACCCCAGGAAAGAGCATCTGATTAGCTTCTGACTTCTGCCTAATATTTCATTGTGTGGTTCAGTGTCATGTTTTGCTTCTAATATTTATTTTGTTTGATAAGGAGAGATGGTGGCATAGCAGTTTTGTTACTGGACTAGTAACCCAAAGACTCAGTGTTAATGTTCTGGGAGACCCAGGTTCAAATCTAACTGTTGCAGAAAATGCAATTAGAATTCAATAAAAATCTGGAATGATATCCATGAAACCATTGTCAGTTATCATTAAAAACAAACTATCTAGTTCAATAATGCCCTTTAGGCATGGTTAGCATTGCTGTCTCACAACACCAGTGCCTTGGATTCAATTCCAGCCTTGAGTGACTGTCTGTCACATTCTCCCCATGTATGTATGGGTTTCTTCTGGGTGCTTCAGTTTCCACCCACACTCCAAAGGTGTGTGTATGTCAGATGCATTGGCCATGCTAAATTGCCTCTTAGTGTTGGGGAGATTTGCAGGAGTTATAGAGATAAGGCCTGGCTCAAATTGTAGTAAGTGCAGGCTTGATGGGCTGTATGGCCTCTTTCTGCACTGTAGAGATTCTATGATTTTCAGAAGGAAATCTGCTGTCCTTACCCAGTCTGGCTTACATGTGACTCCAAATCATAGCAATGTGATTGACTCTTAAATGCCCTCAGGGATAAATGCTGGACAAGTTAGTGGCACCCATATCCCATGAACAAATGAAAAAGCCCGCTTATGTACTCCTTTGCTAAAGGTGCTACAATAAATGCAAACTGTCACTGAGACAATTAAAACCTGGTCATAGTGTGGACGAGAAGCACAAGGCTTGTCCCTTGTGGCAGGACTCTGGATGATAGGAACAGAAGTAGGCCATTCTGTACTCACTAGAGTTTAGAAGGCTGAAGGGGGGATCTTATAGAGACATGTAAGATAATGAAGGGGACGAATCAGGTACAGATAGAGAGATTCTTCCTGCTTAAAAAGGATAGCAGAACTAGAGAGCACAGCCTCAAAATAAGGGGGGGAAGGCGCAATTTAGATCAGAGTTGAGGAGGAACTTCTTCAATCAAAGGGTGGTGAGACTCTGGAATTCTTTGCCCGTTAAAGTGGTGGAGGCTACCTCGTTGAATATATTTAAGTCATGGGTAGATACGTTCCTGATAGAGAAGGGAATTAAGAATTAGGGGGGGAAAGCGGGAAAATGGAACAGATCTGCTTCAAATCTGCCATGATCTTATTCAATGGTGGAGCAAGCTAGGTGGCCTACTCCTGCTCCTATTTCTCATAGAACATTACAGCGCAGAACAGGCCCTTCGGCCTTCGATGTTGTGCCGACCAATTAAGAAAAAAAATGTTCTTATGCAGTCAGCCCATCAAAGCTACTCCACCATTCAATGCAACCTTGGCTGATATCTGCCTCAATGCCACTTTCCTGCTCTATCGCCTTATCTCTTGATGTGATTAGTCTTCAGAGATATATCCATTTCTGTCTTGAGCATGTTCAGTGACTGAGCTTCCACCGCCCTCTGGGGTAGAGAATTCCACTGATTCACTATCCTCTGAGTGAAGAAATTCCTCTTCACCTCAGTCTTATATGGTCTGCCCATCATTCTGAAACTCTGTCCCCTGGTTCACAAACTCGACATCTTGTAAGAATTTTGTGAGCTTTGATCAGGAATTACCAGAGAGATTTGATCTGCCATTTGAGAGAAAATCCTGCAGAGGCTCATTGCGGCAAAAATAAATTGAATTGTGAGAGTAGCGCACACAGGGTCACGGATTCAAATTAGTGAAAGGGCTTCCTGCGACAATTTCTAGTTCATGGACAAAAATGAAAGCCTGGGACAGATTTACCCAGATAGAAGTGGAGGCGTGATCCCTTGAGTTTATTTTAAAGCACCTATTGGGTATGGCAATGGGTACAGCTCTTTTTCTGGGTGAGTCAATGGCTGGAATTTTACCGGAATACCTGCCCTGATTCGGAAGTGGGGGTGGGCGGTGGGGAGGTGGGACATGAGGCTCAGAGAGCTGCATTCTTTGTTTGCTTTGGGCGGGATTGTATGAACCTCAGGCAGTCGTGCCAGTAAAATTCTTCTCATTGAGTTATGGAGGTTTACAACATGAAAACAGGCCCTTCAGCCCAACTTGACCACGCCGCCTTTTGTTTTTACCACTAAGTTAGTCCCAATTGCCTGCATTTGGTCCATATCCCTCCGTACCCACCTTGCCCGTGTAACTGACTAAATGCTTTTTAAAAGACAAATTGTACCTGCCTCTACTGCTACCTCTGGCAGTTTGTACTCACCATCCTATGTGTGAAAAAAAATGGGGTAGGAGGTCTGACAGCATCAATTTTAAATCCAACCGATTTATTTGATAGTAAACTTGCAAGCTTTCGGCCTTTGTGGCCTTCGTCAGGCGAATGAGGTATTCTGGTCTGCAATAGCACACATATCAGCACAGACAGTTTACAGATTGCTGATTAGAATGCGAATCCTTACACCTAACCTGCTATTCAAGTCTACATCATGAAAAAAAATGCCTCTTTGGATCCTTTGCATTTCTCCTTTTCACTTTAACCGTATGACCTTGAGTTGCAAACTCGCTGACCTGTCGGAAAAGATATTGACTATCTAGCTGATCTTATACCTCTCACTATTTTATAGACCTCCATAAGATCATACTTAACTCTCCTAAGCTCCAGGGGGAAAAATGTCCCAGTTTATCTAGCCTCTCCTGATAACTCAAACTATCAAGTCCCTCTAGCATCCTAGTAAATTGTTTCTACATTCTTTCTAGTTTAATAATATCCTTTCTATAATAGAGTGGCCAAAACTGTACACAGTATTCCAAGTGTGGCCTTACCAGTGTCTTGTACAACTTGAATAAGATGTCCCATATTCAATGTTCTCACTAATGATGGTTCAAGTAAGGCCAGCTAAAAATATCTTGTTCTTACCCTGTAATGAACGTTGATGCCATTTGATTACTTTTCTTTCAAAAATATAACAATCATTCTCTTACCTCCCATTATTAAGAGAAGAAAGGCAAAGCTGCCTTATTAATAATTGCAAAGTTCGATTTGCCCAGTCAATGGTTTGAATCAATCCTGATTCGATCTGCTGATTGATTCTTATAACCTAGTAATTCACACTGCAATCTAAATATCATTATTGATTGAAAACATTTTGCTATTGTACTATTCATCAGTTTCCCAAACCTCAAAGGTCTTGTGGTTTAATCATAGAATAAAGAGGCTCTTTGGCTCATCAAGTCTGAACCAACATGCGACAAACATCTGACCTCCCATTTAACCCCATTTACCAATGCTTGGCCCAAAACCTTGAATGCTTTGATGTGCCAAGTGCTCATCGAGGTACATAGTGTTGGCATATCCCTACAGTGCTCCCAATCTATCATGGCACAGCAATGCATCGGACAACATCAAGCCATTGTTGGTCTCTCGGTCTGTAGTAGGCCAAATCTAGGGAGTGTGGACTGCAACAGGAGAGGAAAGAATGGAAAGGGTTAAACAGACAGCCTGACTGTAGTGAACACATTCACTGCAGGCAGACACATGACAAATTACAAATAACTACATCTCAGACGGTCATACCCCAGGTGATATCTTTCCGAGGTTACAATAAGAGTATTGATATCTTATCAAGGCTCCACAATGCCTAGAGAGGCCATTGTGCATCTAGAAAACTAATCAAGTATCAGGGAGATGGGGACAATTAACATACCATCGAAATCAGCTTGACAAACACAATATTAGATTAGATAGGTTGGAAAATGAGACCCTTTTTCCTTGGATGGTGATAGCAAACACAAGGGGACATAGCTTTAAATTGAGGGGTGCTAGATATAAGATAGATGTCAGAGGTACTCAGAGAGTAGTAACGGCATGGAATGTCCTGCCTGCAATAGTGGTGGACTCACCAACGCAAAGGGCATTTAAATTGTCATTGGATAAACATATGGATGATATTGGAAGAGGTTAGCTGGGCTTTAGATTGATCTCACAGGTCGACGTAACATCAAGGGCCGAAGGGCCTGTACTGCACCGTAATGTTCTTTGTTCTAATACTTTGATATTGTAAACAGGTAGACTGGAGATGTCCAGAAAATGATTAAAGCTAAAGCACACATGATAATGGATCCATATAATGTGATCAAAAACAGAACTGTGGCTAACTTAACAGAACAATATGATGACCTCATATAAATGGAGCACTTTGTAAATTGGGAACATATAAGAATATGTAAGAACCTATGATTAGCAGAGTAGCTTGAAAGTAAGCTGGAATTGCAGCCACAAGCTCTGCTCTCCCTCGTGCATGTTAAATGAAGCCACTTTTGTTGAAGTTCTACATGGTCTCGGAAGACTCAGTTTATTCATTCCCTCCTACACAGCCCCATATAAGTATGGGACTCACACAGCAATATTTTGACATTGAGTGACAGGGATAAATGAATGCCAATATGAAGCATGGTTACTAAGCTCTCACACAAAAGCAGCTTTTACGAGCACAGATTTCTGACAAGTGCAATAAATTTATTGACTCCATTGACTGACTGGATTTTCATTTAAATTTAATAAAACACAGGTTGCGGCCTTTCACCCTCTAAAGGTGGCCTTCAGTTCACCCTCACAAAATAATACTATATACAAAATAATAAGGCACAGCGGTTAACACTGCTGCCTCACAGTGCCAAGGACCTGGGTTCTATTCCGGCCTAGGGTGACTGTCTGCATGGAGCTTGTGTATTCTCTGTATGTTTGCATAGGTTTTCTCCAGGTGCTCCAGTTTCCTCCCAAATTCCAAAGATGTGCAGCCGTGTTAAATTATCCCTTAATATTCAAGATGCGTAGGTTAGATGGATTAGCCATTTAAAATCTCCCTAACGCACTGAGTGTGTCCTTTTTGGTTTCCGATTTGTTCCTTTTTATGTCTGATTTTTAGATTTGGATTCTTGTACAATTACTTAGGTCAGATTTTCTTGTTTGATCAACATTTGGTTTATACGTAATGGATCCATGTGGGACCTGAGCACCCAGTGACTATTGTGAAACGGGTAAGCATTCTCCAAGGTGGCCTTCACGACACACGACAGCGCAGAGCCGCTGAGCAGAGACTGAAAGCCAAGTTCCGCACATACGAGGACGGTCTCAACTGGGATCTTGGGTTCATGTCGCACTATCTGTAACTCCCCATGACTTGCTGGGATTGCAAAATCTCACTTACTGTACTGTCTGGAGACAATACACATCTCTTTAATCTGTTCATAATGCTCTTTCCACTCACATTGTCTGCATCTTTAAGATTTGAATAGGAGGTTACTTGTAAAGACTCACATTCTAATCAGTAATCTGTAAACTGCCTGTGCTGTTATATGCTCTGTCTGAGGCCAGTACTGTCCGTTCACCCGATGAAGGGGCAAACCCTGAAAGCTTGTGAGTTTACTATCAAATAAATTGGTTGGGCTTTAACCTGGTGTTGTGAGACTTCTTACTGTATTATGGAATGGGACAGGGAGGGGCTAACAGTGACCATTTCCTTTCACCACCTGTACACAAGCAGAGGACCAATCCTGTAGTCATATGACCTGTAGCAGCCATCTCTTTTTGGTTCAATCGAAAGTCAATTTAAAAAAAAAGTTTTCAACATATTATGTTGGATTTATTTTCATTTTGTCGGAACCCTCACTTGGGATCCTTATCCACTGATCCCAGAGTTTGCAAAGGATTATACTTCAATAAAATGCATTATTTCTGGATGGTATGAAGTTAAGAAATGCTTCCATTTCCTAAGAACACTGAGGAAATTTGGCATGTCCGCTACGACTCTCGGCAACTTTTACAGATGCACTATAGAAAGCATTTCTTCAGGTTGAATGGAGGGCTGTGACTAGCGGATTGGTTCCACAAAGATCAGTTCTGGGGCCTTTGTTGTTCGCAGTTTAACTAAATTATTTGGAGAAAAACATAGCTGGTCTGGTTAGTAAGTTTGCAGACGATATAAAAATTGATGGAGTTGTGGATAGAGAAAAGGATTGTCAGAGGATACAGCAAGACATAGACTGATTGGAGATTTGGGCAGAGAAATAGCAGACAGAGCTTGATCCGGATAAGTGTGAGATAATGCATTTTGGAAGGTCAAATGCATGTAGGAATTATACATAAATCGTAGAAAGCTTAGGAACCTTGACAGGCAGAGGGATCTGGGCGTACATGTCCATGAATCACTGGAAGTGGCAATGCAGGTGGATAAGATAGTCAAGAAAGCATACAGCATGCTTGCCTTTAACATTGAATAGGTTAAAAATTGGCAGGTCATATTGCAGCTATACAGAACCTAAATTAGGTCTCATTTAGAATATTTTGTGCAACTCTGATCACCACAGTACCAGAAGGATGTGGCTGCTTTGGAGGTGGTACAGAAGAGGTTTACCAGGATGCTGCCTGGTCTGGAGAGTATTAGCTATGAGGAGAAGTTGGATCAACTTGGTTTGTTCTCATTGGAACGATGGAGGTTGAGGGATCACCTACAAGATTATAAAAAGCATGGATAGAGTGGATAGTCAGATGCTCTTTCCCAAGAACATAACATAGAACATAGAACAATACAGCACAAACAGGCCCTTCGGCCCACGAGTTGTGCCGATCACATCTACCAATCCACAGACCTATCTATAACCCCCTATCCTATTCTTTTCCATATACTCATCCAGAAGTCTCTTAAAAGACCCCAGTGAGTTTGCCTCAACAACCTCCGACGGCAGTCGGTTCCATTCACTCACCACCCTCTGAGTGAAAAACCTACCCCTGACATCTCCTTTGTATTTGCTTCCCTGCACCTTAAATCTGTGTCCTCTCGTAGTGACCATTTCAGCTCGGGGAAATAGTCTCTGAGAGTCCACCCTATCTATTCCTCTCAACATTTTATAAACCTCTATCAGGTCGCCTCTCAACCTACGTCTCTCTAGTGAGAAGAGTCCCAGCTCCCTCAACCTATCTTCATAAGGCCTGCCTCCCAATCCAGGCAGCATCCTTGTAAATCTCCTCTGAACCCTCTCAATAGCCTCTACATCCTTCCTATAATGAGGCGACCAGAACTGCGCACAATACTCCAACTGGGGTCTGACAAGAGTCTTATAGAGCTGCATCATTACCTCCTGATTCCTAAACTCTATTCTTCGATTAATGAAGGCCAGTACACCGTACGCCTTCTTGACCACTTCCTCCACCTGCGAGGCCAATTTAAGAGTCCTATGGACCCGGACCCCGAGACCCTTCTGCTCTACAACACAGCTAAGACTCCTACCCTTTATATTGTACTCCTTCATCCCATTATTCATTCCAAAATGGACCACTACACATTTATCTGCATTGAAGTCCATCTGCCATTTCTCTGCACAGTCTTGCATCCTGTCTATGTCCCGCTGCAACTTTTGGCATCCCTCCAGACCATCCACAAAACCACCGATCTTTGTATCGTCGGCGAACTTGCTAACCCATCCCTCCACTTCCTCATCCAGGTCATTTATGAAAATGACAAACAGCAGGGGTCCCAGAACAGATCGCTGGGGCACTCCACTGGTTACCGACCTCCACGCAGAACAAGACCCATCCACAACCACTCTCTGCCTTCTGCTGGCAAGCCAGTTCTGGATCCATGAGGCCAAAGCCCCTTGGATCCCATGCCCTCTCACCTTCTCCAGAAGCCTTGCACGGGGGACCTTATCAAACGCCTTACTAAAGTCCATGTACACTACGTCCACCGCCCTTCCTTCGTCAATGTGTTCAGTCACATTTTCGAAGAACTCAACTAGGCTCGTAAGGCATGACCTGCCTTTGACAAAACCATGCTGACTATTTCTAATCAGTCCAAACTTCTCCAAATTTTCATATATCTTATCCCTCAGAAACCTCTCCATCAGCTTACCAACCACTGAAGTCAAACTCACTGGTCGGTAATTTCCTGGACTATCCCTGTCCCCTTTCTTAAAGATAGGAACCACATCTGCAATCCTCCAATCCTCCGGAACTTCTCCCGTTTCCATGGACGATGCAAAGATCATCGCCAGGGGCTCTGCAACCACTTCCCTCACCTCTCACAATAACCTGGGGTACATCCCATCCGGTCCCGGCGACTTGTCTATCTTGATAGAATTTAACAGGTCTAACACATCCTTTTTCCTAACGTCCACATACTCAATCTTTTCCGTATGCCTCAAACCTGCAGTGCAATCTCCCAGTTCACTTTCCACCGTGAATACCGAGGCAAAGTACTCGTTAAGCACCTCTGCCATTTCTTCCGGATTCACACAGACTTTTCCCCTTCACCTTTTATAGGCCCTATCCCTTCTCTTCTCATCCTTTTACTTTTCACATATTTGTAGAAGGCCTTGGCATTCTCCTTAATCTTACCTGCCAAGGCCTTCTCATGACCCCTTCTGGCTCTCCTAATTTCCTTTTTAACTTCCCTTCTACACACCTTATACTCCTCTAGATCCCTAACATCCCCTAGCTCTCTAAACCTTTTATATACCTTTTTTTTCTTCCTAACTAGGTTCACCACTACCTTCGTGCACCATGGTTCTCGCGTCCTACCAGAACCTCCTTGACTCCTCGGAACGTTGTCTTGCAGTGCCCCAGACAAACATTCCTTGAAAAACCGCCACTTTCCTTCTGTACTCTTCCCCAAGAACACCTCCTTCCAGTTTATGCATCCAATTACCTGCCTAATGTTTTCATAATTCCCCTTACTCCAGACATATACCTTCCTAGCTTGCCTGATCCTATCTCTTTCCATCGCTATCGTGAATGAGATAGAATTATGATCTCCATTCCCAAGATGCTCACCTACCGTGAGATCTGACACCTGCCCTGGCTCATTAGCAAGCACCAGGTCAAGTACAGCCTCTTCTCTCGTAGGCTTTTCCACGTACTGTGTCAGGAAACCTTCCTGAACACACCTTACAAACTGCACACCATCCAAACCCCTTACCCTTGGGATATTCCAGTCGATGTTTGGGAAATTGGAATCTTCCATCACGACAACCCTGTTATTTCTACATCTGTCTAGGATCTATTTCCTTATCTGTCCCTCAAGTTCCCTGTCGCTATTGGGTGGCCTACAGAATACACCCAGCAAGGTTATCGAGCCTTTGCTGTTCCTAACTTCCACCCATAGAGACTCCGTAGACAATCCCTCCCCGTCTTCCACCTTCTCTACAGCCATGACACTGTCCCTGATCAACAGTGCCACACCACCTCCTCTTTTGCCCCCAACCCTGTCCCTCCTGAAGCACCTGAATCCTGGCACCTGAAGTACCCAGTCCTGTCCCTGAGACAACCAAGTCTCTGTAATGGCCTCCACATCACACTCCCAAGCAGCAATCCACGCCCTAAGCTCATCTACCTTATTTACTACACTCCTGGCATTAAAATAGACACACCTCAGCCCCTGAGTCAGGATATTTCCCTTTTCCACCACCTGCCTAACCCCCCCTCTCAGAGTGCCTACAGTCCTTCCCTACCTGGGAACTAACCTCCTTATTCACCATCCCATCGATATTCCCACCCCCCAGCTTTTCTAGTTTAAAGACTCCCCAGTAGCCCTAGCTAGTCTACCTGCCAAGATATTAGTCCCCCTAGGGTTCAAGTGCCACCTGTCCTTACTGTACAGGTCACACCTGCCCCTAAAGAGGTCCCAATGATCTATGAACCTGAATCCCTGCTCTCTGTTCCAGTCCCTCAGCCATGCATTCATCCTCCACCTCATTTGATTCCTGCTCTCATTCTCCCGAGGCGCAGGCAGCAATCCTGAAATTACTACCTTTGCTTTTCTCTTCCTCAGCTTCCTACCCAGTTCTCTATAATCCCTTTTGATGACTGCCTCCCTCTTCCTGCCTATGTCTGCAGTACCTATATGCACTACAAGGTAGAAAGTCAAGTACCAGTGGACATAGGTTTAAGGCGTGTAGGGAAATATTTAGAGGAAATGTGCAAGGCAGGTTTTTTTACGCAGTAGGTGGTGAATATCTAGAATACATTGTCTGGGGAGGTTGTGGGAGTGTAATTTAAGGGGTAACCAGATGAATAATCTATAGGATGAGAATGGAAGAATACGGACTCTGTAAGTGCATATGGTTTTAGTTTAAGCAGGCATCATGATCGGCGCAGGCTTGGAGGACTGAAAGGCTTGTTCCAGTTCTATACTTTTCTTCATTCTTTGTTCTTTGTATTACAGTGTGATATGGCTCCTGCTCTGTCCAAGATCCTATGAAACTACAAAGCGTCGTGAATGAAGCCCAGCCCATCACGCAAACCAGCCTTCCATCCATTGACTCTGTCTACACTTCCCGCTGCCTTGGAAAAGCAGCCGGCGTGATTAAGGATCCCATGCACCTCGGACATTTTCTCTTCCACCTTCTTCTGCTTGGAAAAAGATACAAAAGTCTGAGGTCACATACCAACCAACTCAAGAACAGCTTCTTCCCTGCTGCCATCAGACCTTTGAATGGACCTATCTCGCACTAAGCTGATTTTTCTCTACACTCTCGCTGTGACTGTAACACAACATTCTGCACCCTCTCCACACCTTCTCTATGAATGATATGCCTTGTCTGTATAGCGCAAAATAAACAATATTTTTCACTGTCTACTAATATATGAGGCAATAGCAAATCAAATCAAATCAATTAAATACTGTAGATTTTTGGGGTTTAGAGGTATAGATTTTTAAAATGCCACGTAAAGGTACAGAAAATAATTAAAAATGTTGATGGAATGCTGACCTTTATATCTTGGGATCTGGAGCGTAAGGAGACAGAGTTTATGCTGCAGCTGTACAAAACCCCACTTGGATGACTGTGAGCAGATCTAGGCACCATATCTGAGAAAGGATATATTCATCTTCAAGGCAGTGCAACGTAGGTTTACAAGAATGATATCTGAACTTCAGAGGCTTAAATACACAGAGAGATTATTCAGATGAGACCTGTTTTCTACTGAATTTAGAAAGTTAAAGGGTGATCTGACAGAAGCCTTCAAGATACTAACAGGAAATATCAGGATAGATAAAGATAAACTATTTCCACTGATTGCAGATTCTAGTACTACTAGGAGGCAGTGTACAAATATTAGGACCAAAGAGTTCAGTAGAGATATTAAGAAGTACTCCAACACACAGAAGATGGTAGAGTTCTGGAACTCTCTTGCACAAATGGCAGTTGTTGCTAGATCAGTTGTTATCTTTACATCTGAGATAGTCGATTTTTTATTAAGCAAGGTATTAAGGAAAATGGGCCAAAGGCAGGTATACGGAGTTTGGCCACACATCAGCCATGATCTCATTAAATGGTAGAACAGACTCGCTGGGCTGAATGGCCCACTCTTGTTTCTATGCTCCTACTTTAAATTCTTACATCATTAACTGCGTCTACAAAACATTGCTCAGTGTATAAAAGGTTACAAAGTCTCTATACTAGCTGTAAGGAATTTAATTTGACACACAATGCGGTGGGTTGTACCGGAAAGCAAATTCGTCACCATGCAAATCTTTTCGTCTATAGTTAGCACAACGTGAAATTAAAAATCCATCAGATTCTCTGTCTTGCGAGTCAGGGACAATATTCCTTTTTCTTCTTGCAACTTATCCATGGTTCTCACTGTGGAATGACATTGTGGCACTGTGTTAGAACTACTGCCTCACAGTGCCAGGGGCCTGGGTTCAATTCTGACCTTGGGTGACTATTTATATGGAGTCTACACATTCTCTCCATCTCTGCTTGGGTTTCCTCTGACTTCTACCCACTCTCCAGAGATGTGCAGGTTTGGTCAAGATAAATTGACCCTTAGTTTCCAAAGATGTATGGAGTAAACATGTGAGGTCATTTGATTTATTATTATTACATGCATTAGTATAGACTGAAAAGTATTGTATCTTGCATGCTATACAGACAAGCATACCGTTCATAGAGAAGGAAAGGAGAGAGTGCAGAATGTAGTGCTACAATTATCGTGAGAGTGGAGAGAAAGATCAGCTAAATGCAAGGTAGGTCCATTTAAAAGTCTGATGGTAGCAGGGAAGAAGCTGTTCTCGAGTCGATTGGTACGTGACCTCAAACTTTTGTACCTTTTTCCAAGCGGAAGAAAGTGGAAGAGAGGATGTATGGGGCATGGGGAGGTCCTTAAGTATGTTGGCTGCTTTGCTGAGGCAACAGAAAGTGTAGACTGACTCAGTGGGAGGTTGGTTTGCATGTGGATCGGGCTACATTCATGACCTTTTGTAGTATTTTGCGGTTTTGAACAGAGCAGGAGCCATACCAAGCTGTGATACAACCAGAAAGAATGCTTTTCCATGGTGTGTCTGTAAATGTTGGTGAGAATCATGGCCGACATGCCAAATTCCGCAACCTTCTGAGGAAATAGAGACATTGGTGAGCTTAACTATGGAGTTTGCATGGAGACCTGCACATTTCCCAAGTTCATGGCTCCACCATTGGCAGCTTGCCTTCAACTATTTAGGCTCTAAGCTCCAGAATTCACTCCTAAATCATTCCAGCTCACTCTTCCTTTTTCTCTCTTCCACACCTTGTTACGTAGCTTGACGTCTAATTGTGTCTGAGAACGTTACTGCACTTGATTTTCTTCATCAAAGTTGCTATATAAATACAAGTTGTTGTTGTTACCACCTTGCTGAATCCTCTAAGGTGGGTTTGATTAAAGAACAAAGAACTAAAGAACAAAACAGCACGGGAAACAGGCCCTTCGGCCCAACGAGCCTGCGCCGCCACCCCGATGTTCCCACCTCTACCCGTGATCCCTGTCCATGTTTATAGATCTATGGATTAAAAACCAAATTTGAGACAATTTAGGGGAATTTGTTTTGCCAATTAGCCTAAGGGCACATCTTTGGGATGTGGGAGGAAACCGGAGCTCCTGGAGAAAACCCACGCAAGCACAGGGAGAATGCGCAAACTCCCACAGACACAGGCCCAAATCCATGTATCTGCACAGCACAGCGATAGTCACTGAGCTGTCGTGTTGCTCATCAGATGGTCCAGGTCAAGCGTACACTAACAACGTGAAGCAGTAGGATACTCTTGAAAAAGATCCAAGAGCAGTCCTCTCACGACCCATCGTGTGTATGTCCCTCATTAGACAACAAGGTGGACAAAAGCACCTGTAGGATAAAGTTTAAGTTTATTTATTAGTGTCACAAGTAGGTTTACATTAACACTGTAATGAAGTTACTGTGAAAAATTCCCTAATCGGTACACTCCGGCGCCTGTTCCGGCACATTGAGGGAGAATTTAGCATGGCCAATGTATCTAATCATCTCAGCTTTCGGACAGTGGGAGGAAGCCAGAGCACTCAGAGGAAACTCATGCAGACATGGGAAGAATGTGCAAACTCCATATAGGCAGTGACATAAGCTAGGAATCGAACGTGGATCCCTGGCGCTGA
The DNA here is from genome assembly GCA_024679065.1 of Sphyrna mokarran. Classification (NCBI taxonomy): domain Eukaryota; kingdom Metazoa; phylum Chordata; class Chondrichthyes; order Carcharhiniformes; family Carcharhinidae; genus Sphyrna; species Sphyrna mokarran. Next base: position 13,766,429 of record JAGIQG010000006.1, read on the forward strand.
TGTAGAGATGTCAGCGTTGGACTGGTGTAAACACAGTAAGAAGTTTCACAACACCAGGTTAGAGTCTAACCACATATTACTCTCAAATAAATGAGATTACTATCAAATAAACTGGGTGGGCTCTAACCTGGTGTTGTGAGACTTCTTCCCTGGCGCTGAGACAGCAATGCTAACCACTCTGCCACCCAGTGATAAGGAGCTAATTCTATGAAATTGGGCATGTCACGAATATTGCCCACCCTCCCTCTGACCAGGTAGTTTTATACTTGCGATCCTCAAGTCTGTTTCAGCATTAAAATAACAACAACTGTTTAGTCAACTATTAGGGACACATCCAATTAACTTAAGTAGCTCAAATGTATTCTGATATCTGAAATCACTTACATTAAGTTGTAATTGATTCAAGCTTTATGAGTACTGAAAAAAAGCATACGGCTCTTTAATGTCTTTGTTTAAGGAAATGACTGAATTTGCAGTGTAAAGTAAGTGTTGAAATGGTAATGTATTATGGTGCAAGCTGGAGCAATGTTAATGATTCTGTCTGGTGAATATACTGTATATGCAAATTATCTGTCAGCGCGATGATACATTACTTTAGCAATCCAATTGGAAGTAAAGAGGAACAGCTATACTAACTTGTTTCATATCACATCTTTCACAAAGTAATACAGGAATATTATCAAACTAAGTAACATTTGTGCTGCACAAGAACCAGGCAATGAGCACCTCCAACAAGTGAGGGTCTAACCATCTCCCCTTGACATTGAATGGCATTACAGCCATTCAAGCCCTTCAGCCCAAATTGTCCACGCTGCCCAGTTTTAACCACTAAGATAGTCCCAATTGCCCGCGTTGGCCCATATCCCGCTATAACCATCTTACACATGCCATATCCACATGTTTTTTAAAAGCAAGATTATACCTGCCTCTACTACAGTTTCTGGCAGCAACTTCTAGACACTCACCATGCTCTGTGTGAAAAAAATGCCTTCTGGACCCTTTTGTACCTCTCTCTTTTCACCTTAAATCAATGTCACCTTGTTTTAGACTTCCTGCCTTTGGGAAAAATGCTGACGTTGTCAATGCCCTTCATTTTTTATATTTTATAGATGTATTACTATCACTGAATCCCCAACTAGCAACATTCAGAGGGTTAATATTGATCAGAAACTGAACGAGACTATCTATATAAATACTGTGGCCAACAGAGTAGATCAAAGACATGCAGTATTTTCCAGCTATGCTTGTCCCACTCAGCTCAAGAACTTCCCTGCTGCTGTCAGACTTTTGAATGGACCTAGCTCACATTAAGTTGGTCATCCTCTACACCCTAGCTATGATTGTAACATTATGTTCTGTGCACTCTCCTTTCTTTCTCTATGAATGGTATGTTTTGTCTGTATAGCACACAAGAAACAATATTTTTCACTGTATACTAATATATGCGACAATAATAAATCAAATTAAAAAGAATATGGAGATGTTGGAGAGGTCAACTGAGGTGAGAAGGACCTGGGTGCCATTAGCATACATGTGAAGCCTAATGTTGTGCTTTCAGACAATTTATTCAAATGGTTGAAATCAGAGGGGACAGTTACCTACTGTTTGTTAAAAGAATATGAAGTGATTGCATATGGAGTTGGGTGAAAATAACAACGCAGGTTTATTGATAAGCTGTTGACTCTATAGAGACTTGAGCTAGGCTGAGAGAAGTAGCTAATGATGCCAAAAACTAGACACCTTATTAGACTGTTAAAGTGACAGCGCAACAACACAACAACAGCCCTGAATATATAACAGTGACAAGGGGAGATCCTTGGGAGAAACCAGAGGCAACAGTGCATGAGCAGGAAAAGAAGTCATTACAAGTGATTCTCTGGCTTGATAAATAGGGATAGAACAAGGTGTGAGCAGTCCCACCTTGTTGGATTACAGAGAAGAGGTATTGGTGAAGGATGGTAAACACTATATAGAGATGCAGGATGAGGAGGGAATTTTGGTCATAGATAAACAGGATGGTATATGTGACTTTGGTGGGTGCTGATTAATAGGAAGCAGAAAGTAATGGTCAATTATTTTTTTCGGTCTGGAGGAAGATGAAAACTATAGTTTAGAAAGCCCATCAACTCCTCCACTTTCTCAGGAACCTGAGGAAATTTGACATGTCTGCTACAATGCTCACCAACTGCTTCAGATGAACCATAAAAAGCATTCTTCCTGGTTGTATCACAGCTTGGTATGACTCCTGCTCTGTGCAAAACCGCAATAAAAAATCGTGAATGAAGCCCAGTCCATCACTCAAACTAACCTCCCATCCATTGACACTGTCTACACTTCCCGCTGTCTCAGAAAACCAACCAGCATAATCAAAGATCCTACACACAGGGAAAAAGATACAAAAGTCTCAGGTAACGTACCAACTGATTCGAAAACAGCTTTTTCCCCGCTGCCGTCAGACTTTTGAATGGACCTACCTTGCATTAAATTGGTCTTTCTCTACTAACTATGACTGTAATGCTGCATTCTGCACTCTCTCTCACTACATTCTCTCACTCTATCTCTTCTCTGTGCTTTGTCTGTATAGCACGCAATAAACAATACTTTTCAATGTATGTTGATACATGTGACAATAATAAATCAAATTCAATTCAAAAATGCTGGTGGTGGCATTCCCCAAGGCCCACTTCTGTTCCGTGGCACGGGTTAGTAGGAATTTACAAATGCAAGCAATGTGATAGTGGTTACAAGTTAGTGTGACATGTATCCAAGATCCTGGATGAGGCCATCCTCATCTGTGTGGAACTTGGCTATCAATTCCTGCTCGGCAATTCTGTGTTGTCTTGTATTTTGAAGGATGCTTTGAAGAATGCTTACCCTAGGGCAGTCCCTTGACTGCTGAAGGGAACACTCCTGCCTGTCGACTGTTGCTTGATGGCCATTTATCCGTTATCGTAATGTCTGTATGGTCTTGTTGATGTGCCAGGCCTGGGGACATCCTTTCCTGTAGTGTATAAAATAGTTAACATTGGCCGAGTCACATGAGTCATATGATGGACAGAATGGCAATTGTGCTGGAATATATCAATGACTCTGGAACTACCTACGTGGGTCCTTCCCTCCCCTCACCGATTGAGCTGTGTTGCATGTGTCAGTCCACTACATTTTCTATTCCTTTTCCTGAAAAAGCTACAAGTCAACTCAGAGCTGACTAAATATTTTCCCTTCTTTCTTCCATTGAGCTGTGATAAAATAATATTTAGTGCTGGTTGAGTTAATATGTGTGTAATTACTTCCCGAGCACTGAGTTCCAAGGGGCCGAGGTAATGTAATTAGGAAAAATCTGCTTGAAGAACATTAAACTGCAGATCAAGATGCGGTGTAGCAACTTCTTTTACCACTTTGGATTTGACACAACACTGCCTCCTTTCCCAGTGGCACCAGAATTTAATGGTTCAAGAGTCTAAGCTAGACGTACGGAATAGGTATTGCAGTGGTCAGGCGGGAACTGTGTGAGCAAGAGGTCAGGGCCTTTTTTATTAGGCATCCTTGCTTGACTGAATTTAAGATTCTTAATTCATAGACTGAACTGAAAGTCCCGAGCTCATTCCTTCTCCTGCTTGGCAATTCCATTTTTACTAACATAGAACATAGAACTCTACAGTGCAGAAGCAGGCTGTTTGAGTCTGCCCCGACCACAATCCCTATCCCTCCATATTCCTACACATTCACCCGCTAATCCCTCTAAGCCACACATTCCAGAATACTAAGGGACAATTTTAGCATGGCCAATCAAACTAACCCATACATCTCTGGGCTGTGGGAGGAAACTGGAGCAGCCGGAGGAAACCCACGCAGACACGAGGAGAACGTGCAAACTCCCACACAGACAGTGACCCAAGCCGGGAATCAAACCCAGGCCCCTGGAGCTGTGAAGCAGCAGTGCTAACCACTGTGCTATCACGCCGCCCATAATAATTTTGGCCTCATTATTAGATTTTTAATTCCAGATTTTCATTGAATTCAAATGTCAACATCTGCCATGGCAGGATTTGAACCTGGGTCCCCAGAGCAGACACTGAGTTTCTGGATTACTAGACCAGTGACAATGCCACTGCCTCCCGCCTGGAGACTGAATCTCTTACTGGTGCTTCCAGCACTTTGAGCAGCCTAATTTGTGAGCCTCCTACTCAAACAATATTGCCTCTTCCATCTTCTTCCATCGGGAAAAACAAAATACAAAAATCTGCAGTCGAGTGCCAACTGACTCAAGAGCAACTTCTTCCTTGCTGCTGTCAGGCTTTTGAATGGACTTTATTTTGCATTAAGTTGACCTTTTGCTACAACCTAGCTATGACTGTAACACTACATTCTGCATCCTCTCCTTTTCTTCCCTATGAACAGTATGCTTTGTCTGTATAGCATGCAAGAAACAATATTTTTCACTGTATACCAGTACATGTGACAACAATAAGTTAAGTCAAGTCAAATCAAAACTGAAAGTCGTGCACATTAAGAGGATTGACCATGTTAAATTGCTCCTCAGTGTTGGTGGGGACAGGCTAACTGGGTAAATATATAGGGTTACTAGAATAGAATCCGGGTAGGATTGTCAGTGCAGGCTCGATGGGCCAAATGGCCTCCTTCTGCACTGTAGGAATTCTATAACCCCGTGGGGAAAGAAATCCTCTAATAAGGTGCATTCAGTTTTGGCCTTCTCCCTCCTGGGTCAGAGTTTGTGGATTCAAAGCCAGCTCCGACTGACCTACAGTGGAACCCAGTGTCATGGGAGATGCCGTTGAACACACGTGACTTTAAACTGAGATTCATGCTGCATCGTCCAAATGGTCTATTCATCCCTTTTAGGACACAGTTGACAAGGATTGACAGCAGCATTCGTGCGTCAAGCCAGTATGGTCTGAAAACAAATTTGAGCACTTTGTGCTCTTGCAATGTGACAAGGTGCTCAGAGCAGAGCAAGCTTTCCTTTCTACTGTCAGCCTTCACAAGCAGCTGATGGGCCTTTGCATTGCGATGCTGACCTCAATTCAGAATACACAGCGTGCTCTCACATTAACACAGCAGGAATGTTCTCTCAATGGAAATATTAAAATCCTTGCCCAAAAAGTAACTTTTAACGCACATCAGAGAAGTAAAACCAACCCTCTCCATTTCGCTCAAATTGAAACATGTTTTGTCAATGTGTTGCCAAAAATCGCATGGTCTTATCATTAGACTATTAATCCAGAAATTCAGCTGGGGATCCTGGTTTGAATCCCGCCGTGACAGATAGGAGAATTTAAATTTACTTAAGTATCTGAGTTAAGAATCTACCAATGATCATGAAATCATTGTCAACAAAACTCTTTTGGTTCCTTCGAGGGAAGGAAATCTGCTGTCCTTAACTGGTCTGGCCTACATGTGATTCCAGAGACGTAGAAATGTGGTTGACTCTCAAGCCTCAGGCACCTTGGGATGGGCAATAAATACTGGCCAGCCAGCAACGTCCATGTCCCATGAGTGAATAAAAAAAATAGCCATTTTACTTGACTCCGAGATGTACTGTTAACAGAAGTCAGGTCGTCCTCTGATTCCTGGTTTCCAATTGAATACAACATTCACAACTGATAAACACAAGAACAGAAGAATAGGAGCCGGATTAAACCACATGGTCCATCGAGCCTGCTCCACCACTCAAAACAATCATTGGCTGATCTTGGGCTTCAACTCCATTTATCCCTTGGTTCTCTAAAAGACTCAACTTAAGGTACATTCAAGTACGGAGCATTCATAATCCTGTGGTGTAGACCCTTCCAGAGAATGAATGTAAGTTCTTCTTCAAAGAAGAAAAACCAAGCACCATGAAGTCAGTCCAGGGGAGTCACATGTTACATGTGGCTGATATGTTTCTCAACTCCATTCTCCTGCCTTTTCCCCATAACCCTTAATCCCCTTACCAATCAAGGACCTATCTATATCCATCTTAAATACACTCAATGTTGTAGTCTCCACAGCCTTCTGTGGCAATGAATTCCATTGATTTACCCCACTCTGGCTGAAGAAATTCCACCTCAACTTTGTTCTAAAGGGTTATCCTTTTACTCTGAGGCTGTGCTCTTGGCTCCTAGTCTCTCCCACTAATATAAACATCTTCCCCACGTCCTCTGTTTCGAGGGCCTTTCAGTAGGTGAATCAGATAAAAAGATACTCTGCTTACATTTCTTTTGTTTTTTTTTCCCAGTTATGCTTCCGTACACTGACTATTAACGTAAAACAGCTGACGTTCCAGGATCCATTTTATTCAATTGCATTGAGCCAGAGTTCATGATTGTACTGATGAAAGCATTAATCTTAATTAAGCCAATAATAAATGTCTAGCTAGCTAGTTTGTAAGCTACGGACAAATTAGTTTGGTTTTAAACGTTGATGTAAAGTGTACTCACTATCGGTCCCAAAAGGAACGCCAGGGAAGTGGGAACTCCTTCACATGGCAAAGATAAAACATTATTTAGAGAGTGCCCACGGAGACAAGTAAGAATTTAATTTGCAGGGTGTAATTTGTAGTAGGGTACATTTGTGTTGCAACACCTGATCAGTATAATAGTTTTACACAAAACAAGGCTTTACCTTAATAAATGAACTTTTGCAGTCAAAGCTATGTCTTTATATCTTTTAATCGCTCTTGGATCTCCCTGATATTTACAAGATACCCTGCACCACTTCTCCACCAGAAAGTCAGGGCAAAGGGAATTTCCCTCACACTGCACCTGTTGATATGGACAAAGTGCAACTTCTGGACTTTCAACTGGTCATAGAATCATAGAGATTTACAGCATGGAAACAGGCCCTTCGGCCCAACTTGTCCATGCTGCACTTTTTTATTAACTACTAAGTTATTCCCAATTGCCTATGTTTGGTCATAGGCTCAAGGTGAGAGGGGCAGGGTATAACTCTGATATCAGAGAGACTTTTTTTTCACAGAGGGTGATGGGGGCCTGGAATGCGCTGCCAAGTAGGGTGGAGGCAGACACGTTGGCATCATTTAAGAATTACCTGGATAGTCACACGAGCAGACTGGGAATGGAGGGATACAAATGAATGGTCTAGGTGGACAAATGAGCGGCACAATCTTGGAGGACCAAAGGGCCTCTTTCCTGTGCTGTGCTGTTCTTTGTTCTTTATCCCTCTAGACCCATCTTACCCATGTAACTGTCTAAATGCTTTTCAAAAGACAAAATTGTACCCGCCTCTATTACTACCTCTGGCAGCTTGTTCCAGACACTCACCACCCTCCGTGAGAAAAAAATCGCCCCTATTAATCCTAAGCTCTTTAGTTTTAAACTCCCCTAGTGATAGCAGTGAGAGACTGCAGGTATGATAACACAGCGCAGGAAGGCGATGGTCAAATATTGCGTTACATATCAAGTGGATTCAATATATTGGCCCAATTTTTTGTTATCTGGATTATTGAGATGGGGAATAAGTAGGTAGATGCATGTGAGGATCCTTGGAATTCCTGACATACAAGTGTGAGAAATTACCGAGGAAGTTGAACATCCGATGGGCTTATTTCCACTGCCCCTATCCTCCCTGAGAGTCCCCTGCACTGAACTGTGTGTTAGAACATAGAACATAGAACATTACAGCACAGAACAGGCCCTTCGGCCTTCGATGTTGCGCCGACCAATATAAAAAGCAATGCTCCCCCAAACTAAACAATTCCCTTCTCTTTCATATACTTATCAACTAACCTCGTAAACGCCACCAAAGTTGGCGCATCTAAACTGCTGCAGGCAGGGCATTCCACTCCCTAATCACTCTTTGGGTAAAGAACCTGCCTCTGATATCCGTCCTATAACTATCACCCCTTAATTTAAAGCTGTGTCCCCTCGTGCTAGCTTTTTCCATCCTAGGAAAAAGGCTATCACTGTCCACCCTATCTAAACCTCTAATCATCTTATATGTTTCGATCAGGTCCCCTCTTAGCCGCCTCCTTTCTAACGAAAACAACCTCAAATCCCTCAGCCTCTCTTCATAAGACCTGCCCTCCATACCAGGCAACATCCTGGTAAACCTCCTCTGTACCCTCTCCAATGCCTCCACATCTTTCTTATAATGCGGGGACCAGAACTGCACACAATACTCCAAGTGCGGCCGCACTAGAGTTTTGTACAGTTGCAACATGACGTTGCGGCTCCGAAATTCAATCCCTCTACCAATAAAAGCCAAGACTCCATATGCCTTCCTAACAACCTTCTCGACCTGACTGCCTACTTTCAGGGATCTATGCACATACACACCAAGATCCCTCTGTTCATCTAGACTACTAAGAATCCTACCATTTGCCCTATACTCTACACATTTATTATTTCTGCCATAGTGCATTACCTCACACTTTTCCACATTAAACTCCATTTGCCACCTCTCGGCCCAGCTCTGCAACTTGTCCAAGTCCCTCTGCAAACTATAACACCCCTCTTCACTATCTACCACTCCACCGACTTTAGTGTCATCTCCAAATTTACTAATCCATCCTTCAATACCCTCATCCAGATCATTTATAAAAATTACAAACAGCAGGGGCCCCAAAACAGACCCCTGAGGTACACCACTTGTCACCGAACTCCAAGATGAATATCTCCCATCAACCACCACCCTCTGTCTTCTATCTGCTAGCCAATTCCTAACCCAATTAGCTAAATCACCCTCTATCCCATACATCTGCATTTTCTGCAGATGTTAGAAACTTGCAGCAGATACACAAGGCTTACCCCTGCAAACTTACCCTGCAAATGTTCCATTTGTTAAAACCTGGTCCAACTCAGTGATTTGTCAGCAGAACAGAGCTGAACTGATCACAATTGATCCCCCCCATTTTCCCCCCAACCTCAAGTCATGCACCCACATTACCTGACTACCACTCTGACAAAACTATCCCCAGCTCCCCCAAGTCATCTGACTATCCCTGCATCTGACCTGAGTACCCACTGACTCACTCACCCATTCATCCACACACTCACTCACTCACTCATCTATTCACTCACTCACTCACTCATTCATTCATCCGTTCATCCACTTACTCATTCACTCACTCACTTACTCACTTACTCATTCACTCATCTATTCACTCACTCACTCACTCACTCACTCATTCACCCATTCATCCATTTACTCACTCACTTACTCACTCACTTACTCACCTGCTCATCTAATCATCTATTCATTCACAATTCATAACTATATGGACTAAAGAATTTGGTGTTTCTGGGGGTAATTCTGAGAAATCCGTTTGAGATTACAACAATCAGTCAGCATGGCATTACCAAACATAGAGTTCATCTTCGGTCTGAGACATAAGAAATTGGACCTCACTTTGCTAAAATTATAGCTGGTAAACACTTCATAGAATCCCTACAAAGCAGAAGAGGACATTTGGCCCATCAAGCTTGCACCAACCACAACCCCACCCAGCCTCTATCCCCATAACACCCGCCGTATTTACCCTGCTAATCCCCTTGACACTAAGAGGCAATTTAGCATGGCCCTCAAACCTAACTCACATCTTTGGACAGTGGGAGGAACTGGAACACTCAGAGAAAACTCACACAGACACCATGCAAACTCCACACAGACAGTGACCCAAGCTGGGAATCAGGTTTCTGGCACTGTGAGGCAGCAGTGCTAACCATTGTGCCACCGCGCCACACTCATTCATGGCATAATTGCATGCTCAATCTTCTTATTGATTAGTGTTTTGCCCTCACCTTTTGTCTAGCAACTTGAGATTATTATCAGCACTCTACTATCTCTGAAGGGAATAACAAATCAAACTTTTCAATTTTCTCTTCAAGAGTAGTAATACTGGTGAACTCTGGGGAGTCGCATGCGCAGTGTTTCCATAAGATGCCAAAATATTATTCACGTGATGTGATAATGAACCTTGCTCACTTGAAGCTTTTAAAGAATATTTCATGAACGTTCAAATCTGTCTGTTAATCCACTTGTTGATGGATGATAAGGTGTGGATTTTATATCCTGAATTTCATTTACTTTGAGATAATTCTCAAACTCTTAGGAATAAAATGTAAATGATTATCGCTGACAATGTGTTTCGGTTGACCAAATCTTGCAAAAATTTCGGCCGGTTTGTTCAGGTGTAGTAGGTCTCATGTCAACTCTTGTTGAAGTGGAAATTTTCCTGTTTCTTGACTGTGGCAGAAAGAATCAACAAAGTTCATTCTGACAAATTAACTTGTCTTTATTTCTGAAAGACTGCATGCAGTATTGGCAAAAACTTGAGTTTAGAGAGCCGTCATTACGACTTGCTAATTCCTTCTCATGTCCGCGCTTACATAAAGAATCAGTTTTATATTTATACATAGTCATTATCAGTTTGTGTGACCAGAGCTTATTCAGGAATTTGATCAATAACAGTAACATAAGTAATGTCATAAATAATGGTACAACCTACTGATCTTCTAAAACTCTGTCTCATCATTCATACCCTTATTTTGTCCTATTGAAATAACAGAAAAAGGCCAATGACTTTGTCATCTCTGATCTTACTTTGTCTCACTCATACAGCCCTAGTCATGTGGAGTCAGCCTTATCAGATTTTACAGAGATTAGGCATAGCTTGACCTCCTCTGGTCTTATTCATATCTTAAGTTATGCAGAGTTAGTCTTTTAGGTCTTATAAGGATCTGGCATTTTGGAATACCTTGATCAGCTTTCCTTATTTTGTATCAATACTTGGCCAATTTTCCCATCATGCCACTTACTTCATTCACACAACTTCACATGCTTGTACCCATCTAGGCAAGAAGGGAATGGTCCAGCTACTTCTAAAGACTTGGTGGCATCCAGATTTGAATACACAAATGCTGGATCAACGCCTCTTTTGCATGAGAAATTATAAGGGTAAAGGTATTAAATGCCCTCCTGGAGCTACTCCCTTGTCAGATGGCCCTTTTGCCTGTATCCAGCTTGATTTTATTGAATTACCAAAAGGACATTGCTAGAAATATTGTTGATAATAATCAATGCATTTAGTAAATGAATTGGAGTCTTCCCCACCAGGAATTGTACTGCACATGCGGCAATGAAATTATTGTCGACAGAAGTTATTCCTCATTTTGGGGTATCCAAAATGGTGAGTTCAGATAATGGGCCGCATTTTGTGGCCTGGATCAATACTGCAAAGCACTCGTAATGAAACAACAACTGCACTGCGCATATCACCCGCAGGCAGCAGGAATTGTAGAAAGAACCAACGAGAGCTTAAAAGAAAAATTATCTAAATTGACTGAAGAAACTGGATTAAATTGGCTAAAGGTATTGCCCTTGACATTGTTTTACATGCAGGTGACTCCCCATTTGCGGACCGGACTGTCAGCTGCAGTCTATGGTTGGCCAATGAAGGCTCCTTGGGATGCCCAAGGAAAGCCCTTGGAGGGAGTTGACCTCCATGTGATGGGGAAACATGCAGAATTATATGAAGCAATTAACACTTTCTCTGAAGTTTCTCCACTCCCAGGTAAAACCGGCACATCTCCCAGAGACAGCAGGGACCGCGACCCCTCAACATCCAGTGATCGAACCCGGAGATTGCGCATTGGTGAAGAACTGGGATAGAAAGAAACTAGGACAACGCTGGAAAGGACCTTTTCAAGTACTACCGACCACAGCCACTTCCGTCAAGGACATTCAACTTGGATACATCTATCCAATTGCAAGAAGATTGTCTTCAACCCAGATACAAACACAGGATGAAGATCTTTATTTTTCTGGACTATTTGCCCTAATGGCCACTCAGTAGTGAAAAACTACCTGGGGACTGCATGCCAATATGTATTTATATGCGTCATATATTTATGGTGAAAAAATTGAATGTAAACAACTGTTGGGCTTGTACCCACATCCCCATCTATTTGAGGGAAGGAATACCTCTCCAATTCCTCCCATTCCATATAGCAGAGACAGTTGAATAGATTCTACATAGAAACCGAACAGGGAGTGGGGGAGACACGATAAAATGGAAATTGGCTGGCTATGAAATGACTAGGTTTTTGGTTTGGTACCAGCATGCTTATAATCATGCCTTGCTTTTATTCTCCCTTATTGTCCCCTTGAGTGATGTGCAAGGTTTTCTATGTTTTAGTAAATCAGGGAAAGGAAAGTTGATGGGGCAAAGTAGATGTAACCTTACAGCACAGTGGCAATTACCAGTAACGTACCTATCTAGCAAAGAAATGTTTGTTCTTGATTGGTCCAGAGTATGGAATATAACCTCCAATAGTTCATGGGCACGTACTTCCTCAACATCGTGGATGACATTGTCTGATGATTTTTACACCCTATTATGGTACATATTTCATATGTGGCACTAAAACATACTCATGGCTTCCTACCAAATGGAAAGGATCCTGTTATGCTGCCCACCCAGCATCGGGTAGTGCCAAGGGGATAAGACAAGAGGGAGTGGGGATTCCCCAGAGGGATTGGGATGACAGGTAGGGATGGGGACTGTGGAGATGGCCAGGAGACCAGCGACTGGGGTGTGAGGGTTGCAGGATTGGCAAGCGATTGGGCTGGTCAGCAATTGGGAGGCTGCCAGTGTGCGCTACTGCACACATTCAAATCTCCGGCTACGACAGAGCGGCGCACGCGCAGTGGCTCACTCAGCACTATGCTGCCGGCTTCTCCAGTGGGAATAGATCCCACCTCTGATTTTTTAATGAAAGGGCATTCTGTGGGAGATGCATTTTGAAAATCCTGCTGCAAAAAACAGCGGGATTTACTCCTTTTTTTGCGAATTCAGCACTTCAAATTCTTTTGGGTTAATTTCAGCCATGGTGTCATCTCAGGATGTGGATGGTGTGTTCCAGTTAATGTTCTTTTTGACACCATATCTATCACCTTCCCCATTACGAATCATTTTTGGTATATATCTCTGAACTTGAGAAGCTGTCGTGGGTAAAGATTTATGAGTTACAATAAAGAATATTAGCAAAGCTATTTGGTGGTATCTGCTCAATAGGTAAAGGTAATTGTGATAATGTGTCAGTATTAGCATAGCTCTCTGATTAATGATACTTTATATTGGCGCAGATAAGATCAGTGACCATCTTTGCAACTGGCTAGTTGCTAATGACGATATATTATTGCCCAAGAATAGTAGTTAAGCGTCAATGGTCAGTCAATAATGTGAAATGATGACCATATAAAAGATGATTAAACCTTTATGCACTAAACACTATATTCCACGCTCCTTTCTCTATCTGAGAATAGTTAGATTCAGTCAGAATTCACAAAGTACAACCTATTGATCACTCTTCTCCCAAAGGCATTATGTGTGAAACAACAACCCCTAGTTCATAAGATGGAGTGTCACAATCAAGCAGCGGTGGTAGCTTCGGATTAAAATGAACCAATGCTTCAGACTTCCGCAATGCATCTTTGACATGCTTGTATGCTTTCACACATTCTGTAGTCCAGTTCAATGACTGTTTCACACATAGTAAATTAGGCAATGGCTTCAATAATGTAGCTAAATTAGGGACAAATTTGCCACAATAATATACTAATCCTAAAAAGGACTTCAATTACTTCACATTCATTGAATGCAACACTTCCAAAATAGTTTCCATCTTTTTATGTGCTTTATGTAGACCTTTACCACCAATAACATGACCCAATACTGGACTGATGTCTTAAATTGTCACACCTTCCTTTCTTGATATTCAGACTATGTGCTTGAAGACATTCAAATGTTTATAGAACATAGAACATAGAACATTACAGCACAGAACAGGCCCTTCGGTCTTCGATGTTGCGCCGACCAATATAAAAAGCAATGCTCCTCCAAACTAAACCATTCCCTTCTCTTCCATATACTTATCAACTAATCTCTTAAACGCCACCAAACTTGGCGCATCTACAACTGCTGCAGGCAGGGCATTCCACTCCCGAACCACCCTTTGGGTAAAGAACCTACCTCTGATATCCGTCCTATAACTATCACCCCTTAATTTAAAGCTGTGTCCCCTCGTGCTAGCTTTCTCCATCCTAGGAAAAAGGCTATCACTGTCCACCCTATCTAAACCTCTAATCATCTTATATGTTTCGATTAGGTCCCCTCTTAGCCGCCTCCTTTCTAACGAAAACAACCTCAAATCCCTCAGCCTCTCTTCATAAGACCTGCCCTCCATACCAGGCAACATCCTGGTAAACCTCCTCTGTACCCTCTCCAATGCCTCCACATCTTTCTTATAATGTGGGGACCAGAACTGCACACAATACTCCAAGTGCGGCCGCACTAGAGTTTTGTACAGTTGCAACACGACGTTGCGGCTCTGAAATTCAATCCCCTTACCAATTAAAGCCAAGACTCCATATGCCTTCTTAACAACCTTCTCGACTTGACTGCCTACTTTCAGGGATAAATGTTTCTTCTGAATTATTCGTTTGTTCTTGTTCACTGGACCCTGTAACTAGATTAATCTCGGTAACATTGTATACCAGAGAGACCATTTAAAATCTCATGCATCGATAGGGCTGGTACAGATGTCATTCCAAAAGGCAATCTTTTACAATGAAAAAGACCTTTATGAATAACAATGGTAAACAATTCTTGAGATTTAGTGACTACATCATTTTGTAAATATACTTCTGAAAGATTGATTTTGCTGAATTTCTGCTCACCTGATAACCCAGCAAATGACTCTTCAATTAAAGGACATGGATATTGATCAGCGTGCAACACTGAGTTTATGGTTATTTTAAAACACAAACTGAACTACCTAGTTTCATGACAGGTACGATAGGGGTTGCCCAGTCACTCATTGTAATCGGCTCTAGCACGCCATACTAATTCTTCTGTGACTTGGGATGAATTGCATGTGACACTGTTCTTGCTTTGAGACTTTTTGGTTGACTATGAAGTTTTATCTTGAATTTCATTTGAACTCCCTTCCTTGAGGCAAGTGTCTCTTTGGATACATACTTGTGTTTACCCACAATATGCAATACATCTCTTTTCGCATCAGGCTGTGGATGGAGAAAGAAAGGCTACACAATAGTTTAACAACAATAATGGCAATATTGGCTTCAAAATATTTTGGCTGAGAACTAAGCATGTTGGGATTTTTGGTCAACTTATAGCTTAAAATCAGATGCAGGTTGTAAAGAGGCTCTGGTCTGGGGGCTGTGATCTGAAGCTTTGCAAATGTACGAGGCAGATTTTTTCACACAGAAAGTGGTGGGTGCCTGGAACTCATTGTCAGGGAAGGTAATGGAAGCGAATACGGTAGTGACTTTTAAGGGATTCTTAACAAGTACATAAATGAGATGGGAATAGAGGGATATGGTCCCTGCAAGCGAAAGGAGGTTTTGGTTAAGTCAGTCAGCATGATTGATGCAGGCTTAGATGGCCAAAGGGCCTGTTCCTGTGCTGTAATTTTCTTTGTTCTTTTGTTCTTATAAGGGATTAACTGAGACAATGTGACTTTGATTTTTATGGCTGCTATATGTGCGACGTGCCAAATGAATTAAGCAGGATAGCGTTATTCGAAAAGCAATTTCATTGGATGTTCAAACTATACGATCAGTTTCGGGTAACACAATTGGCTGGGTGACAGAGAATCATCTGGAAGCAAGCGGAGAACTGTATATAAAAAGGCACATGTGTCCTTTGTTTGGCAGCGATAACTCAGAGATCAACAATCGCAAGAAGACTTGTACCCTGAAATGTGTTTCAGAGAAGAAGAAGATAGATTCTACATCAAAGATATTTCTTGGCCCTAGGTTTTCCTAAACTCAAGAGTATTCATTTTCAATTAAATAGTTAAAGTTGATGTTCAATTGAAGTTGAAGTTCAGTTTAAGAGTCAAAGTTCAGTTGAAAGCTAATGTTCAGTTAGAGTTAAAGTTCAGTGCAGTCATAGAGGTTTACAGCATGGAAACAGGCCCTTCAGCCCTACTTGTCCATGTTGCATTTTCATTTAAACACCTAAGCTAGTCCCAATTGCCAACATTTCACCCACATTTCATCTTATCTGTGTAACTGTCTAAATGCTTTTTAAAAGACAAAATTGTACCCACCTCTCCTATTACCTCTACGAGCTTATTCCAGACATTCACCATCCTTTGCGTAAAAAAATTGCCCTCCTGGACATTTTTGTATCTCTCCCCTCTCACCTTAAACCTATGACCTCTAGTTTTAAACTCCCCAACCTTTGGGAAAAGATATTGACTTTTTAGCTATCTATGCCCCTCATTGTTTTATAAATCTCTATAAGGTCACCCGTTAGCCTACTATACTCCAGAGAAAGAAGTCCCAGTCGATCAAACCTCTCATTATAACTCAAACCATCAAGTCCCGGTTGCATTTTAGTAAATCTTTTCTGCGCTGTTTCTAAATTTAATAATATCATTTCATAATGGGGTGACCAGAATTGTACACAGTATTTCAAGTGTGGCCTTACCAATGTCTTGTGTAACGTCAACAAGATGTCCCAACTCCTGTATTCAATGTTCTGATTGATGAAACCAAGAATGCCAAATGCCTTCTTCAACGTTGTGTCCACCTATGACTTCACTCTCAAGGAACTATGAATCTATACCTCTAGATCTCTTTGCTCTGTAATTCTCCCCAACACCATACCATTAACTGAGTAAGTCCTGTCCTAGTTCGATCTACCAAAATGCATCACCTCGCATTTATCTAAATTAAACTCTATCTGCCATCCACTGACCCAATTGATAAAGACTCTGTTGCTATCAGGGATAACTTTCTTCACTGTCCACTATGCCATCAATCTTGGTGTCGTCTGCAAACTTAATAACCACACCTCCTATATTCTCATCCAAATCATGAACATTAATTTGAATCTTCTTTCTGAACTTGAGAGAATCAATGGCATTGGAGTGACATTGCTGTTGTCATGGCAAAGGGGAAGTTACACCCTTAACTTTCTCGGGAATCTTGATGAGTGGTTATTCGGTGAATCCAGTAATTTTGTGGGAGTCACTGGGCGATTCAGTTGAGGCTGTGGCTTTTGCAGGGTTAATTTGTGGAACGGGACAGTTGTCCCCTTAATTGCAAAGGCACTGAGAGCAACACAAGCAGCTGGAGGAGGAGCAGGCATGTTGCTCCTTGAGTTATCTGCACCACCACACATTATGTACCTCGGAGGTAGGTTTTAAGCAGAGTTGTAGAATCATGAGTCCCTGCTTCTCCAAAAGTGGCTGGGTGACTTAAATACGAACAGCGAGTGCCATTAAACTCACTCTCATTATGGCTACGAAACCAGGGACAAGTGTTCTATCTGGCATCGTCACCATTCAGTTCTATTTGCAGCTTTTAAAAACCTGGAGGATTACAGTGCTCATGCATTGCCAACATGAGCTCAAAGGCAGTGACAACGATAGCAGAAATGGGGCCGATTAAACAGTGGCAATAGTTTATTTCCACTCTTTATCCATAACATTTTAAATCTGTGACAGATTTCGGTGCTTAATCCTCGAGGAATACTCTAATCACTTTGTTAAGGCCTATTACTGCTTATTGTTTCATGAGATGAAAAGCAGAAGGTACAAGCTCTCAGTTAAAAAGGATCCCTGTTGGGTTACTAGAAGGTTAATGAAAGTGGAGAATTGTGTTTTAAACTCATTTACTAGGAAACGAGGAGATTGTGAAGTGATTTTTTTATTATTTAGTCCTCATTACTTGAACAACACAAATACAGCTACAGGGATTCCCCTTTGTATTAGTATCAGAATATGCACACTTTTATACATGTAAAATTGACCTCCATGTCCAACATGTAGTCAGTAGCTTTAGACTTCTGAAGTGTAGGGTTAACACTGTGCAGCTCAAGATAAAGGAAAGAACATTTGACCTTAAAGGATTAAAACATCACTATTATGGATTTCCATAAGCATAGACAAGGGTAATGGGTGGAAGAGCAAACTCACACTGTTAAAATGGTGGCACGGGCTCATTGGGCTGTAGGGCTGTGTCGTTCTTTGTTTTAGTTTGTATTTTTCAACCAGCAGGTATGGCAGCATCTGTATGGAGAGAAAAGTGCCGACGTTTCAAGTCCAGATGTGGCCCAGCTGCCTCCATCTTGTTGCTGTCAGTGCCTTTGTGATTTGACGGACAGTTGAACTGTTCCACAAATAAACCCTGTGGAAACCACAGCTGGATCACCCAGTGTCTTCCGTTAAATTACTGAATTCAACAAAGTGTCACCTGGACTGGAAACATCAGCTCTTTTCTCTCCTTACAGCTGCTGCCAGGCCCACTGAGACTTTATAGCATTTTCTCTTTAGGTTTCAGATTCCAGCGTCCGCAGTGATTTGCTTTTGTCCACTATTTTTCTCTCATCCAGTGGTTTGAAGGTTAAACCCAAGTCAGAGACATTTGCAGCCTATTTCATAAGTGTGAATCATTTATTGTCTTCACTGCTTACTGGCTGATCTGTTCCTGAATCCAGATTAATAATACAGTATAATTCTTCGACATCTATTTTTGTTTGATTCCATCAGTAGTTACTCCTTTATCTTTTTATTTAATTATTCAATTGCGAGACATGGGCATTGCTGTCTGGTGAACCATTGTAAGAAGTCTCACAACACCAGGTTAAAGTCCAACTGGTTTATTTGGTATTAAATGCCACTAGCTTTCAGAACGCTGTTCCTTCTTCAGGTAAGTGGAGAGTTCTGATCTCAAACAGGGCATATAAAGGCACACACAGTTTACAGAATACTGAATGCGAGTCTTTGCACCAAATCAATCAAATCTTTATGCCTGGTTAATCATTGCCCATCCTTGATTGCCCTTGAGAAGATGATGGTGAATGGTTTGCTAGACCATTTCAGAGGGCAGTTGAGAGTCACCTACATTGCTGAGGCTTTGGAGTCACATGTAGGCCAGACCAGGTAAGGACGGCAGATTTCCTTCCCTAAAGGACATTAGTGAACCTAAGCTTTTTCTTTAAACTTCTCCACCTCTCTCTGCTCCTTTACGACTCTCCTTAAAAACCTACCTTTTCTTATTCATTTGTGGGAAATGGGTGTCACCAGCTGGCCGGTATTTATTGCCCATCCCTAATTGCCCGAGGTCAGTTGAGAGTCAACCCCATTGCTTCGGCTCTGGAGTCACATGTAGGCCAGACCAGGTAAAGACAGCAGATTTCCTTCCCTAAAGGGCATTAGTGAATCTGATGCGTTTTTTTGACAATTGACAATGGTTTCAAGATCATCAATACTTCCTTAATTTCACATTTTTTAATTGAATTCCAATTTTACCATCTGCTGTGGTGGGATTCGAACCGTGGATCCTCAGAATATTAGCTGATTAATAGCCTAGCAATAATATTACTGGGCCTTTGCCTTCCCTCGTCATGCATGATGGTGCCAATAACTCAAGGAGGTCAGGTTGCCCTGGCAATGTGCACGCTCCTCCTTCATTTTGTTTTATTCATTTTTGGGACATGGGTGTCATTGGCTGGCCAGCATTTATTGCCCATTCCTCATTGCCCTTGGAGGGCAGAGTCAACTACATTGTTATGTCCCTGGAGTCGCATGTAGACCAGACCAGGTAAGGATGGCAGATTCCCTTCCCTAAAGAACATTAGTGAACCAGATAGTTTTTTTCAATCGCCAATGGTGTCATGGTTATCAGTAGATTCTTAATTCCAGATTTTTAAAAATAAATTTAAGTTCCACCATCTGCTGTGGTGGGATTCGAACCTGTGTCCCTAGGACATTAGTTGACTTTCTGGATTAATAGACCAGCAATAATACCATTGGCTATTGCTTCCTTGATCTGCATGGATCTTGTGTTTCTCTCAGTGTCATTGTGAAACGCAAGTCACTGAATTCCATGATACCTCACACTCTACATTTCCTTCCTATCAGTTGAGAGGAAGACTTGCTGCACAGAAGGTGGCATCCGTAAATCTGGAGCAGAAACTCCGGGTTTGCGTCTCACACCGGGAATCTCACACCAGCCATTGAACACCATTCAATCTCATACCAGCCCATTGAATTACCCCTTCTCCTGAATGGGCAGTTGAATGGGCTGATAACCAGCTGGGGAACCCTTCCACTACTTCCCCAAAGGGAAACAAAATGTGTGTGTGAAATATAATTTAAAAAATCGAGTGACAAAAGACCAGCATTTACTAGCCCTTTGTATTTTTAAAGATTAATATTTATTAATATAAGTTTACATTAACACTGCAATGAAGTTACTGTGACAATCCCCCTAGCTGCCACACTGCGGTACCTGTTTGCATACACTGAGGGAGAATGGCCAATGCACTTAAACCAACATGTCTTTCAGGCTGGGATGAAACCAGGGCAAACCCACAAGGACAGAGGAGAACTTGCAGACTCTGTACAGGCAATGACCCAAATAGGGAATCGAACCCAGGTCCCTAGTTACTATGAGGCAGCAGTGCTAAGCTTAATGAGCCATTTCCTTTGGTATTACTGAGGGAAGTTATGAGTCAGCCAGTTTCCTGTGGGACTGTGATCACATTTAGTTCAGATTGGATAATGGCAGAATTCTTTCTCCAAAGGAAATCAGTGAACCAATTGTACAATTGTTTTGTGATCATCATGAGAGATGATGGCCTTTTGTTTCAGATTTATTGAACTGAATTTAAATTCCCAGCCAGCACTGTGCGATTTAAACTGGCGTATCTGGATCATTAGGCCAGGCCTTGGCCCTAACCTTGCGGGGAAGTGAGAATGGTTCCGAATTATGTGAGCATGTGGTGGCTCCTCAAGTTTAGTCTGGTCATTAATTTACATCAGCCTTTTGTATTAAAAAAAAAATCATTATTGCTTAATGGCAGCATCTGCTGAGATTGGTTTCTTGATGTTTCTCTCTGCCAGATGTCCAGCTTCAAAGAGGGGAATAAACAGGGTTCGATTTTGTTCAGTTATTTTGCATATTAAGGATATGCAGTTTGTTATAGAATCAAATAGAATCCTATAGATCCTCTCGACCCACCTGCTCTGCACTGACCACAATCTCCCCCAAGCCCTATTCCCATAACTCCTCCTATTTATCCTACTAAGCCTCTGACATGAAGGTTAATTTATCATGCCCAATCAATCTAGCCTGCACATCTTTGATCTGTGGGAGGAAACCCACACAGACACAGGGAGAATGTGCAAACTCCATACTGACAGTGTTCCAAAGCCGGAATTGAAACCGGATCCTTAATGCTGTGAGGTAGCAGTGCCAACCACTGTGCCACCGTACTGCCTCTGCCAATCCCCGCAAAGACTGAAAACTTCTAAAAAGAGATTTGAATTCCCAGAGATCGACCAATTCTGGGTGACACAGTGACACAGTGGGTTAGCACTGCTCCCTCACAACATCAGGGATTCTCAGCTTGGTTAAGTGTCTGTGCTGAGTGTGCCCATTTTCCCTGTGTCTGCGTGGGTTTCCTACTGATGCTCTGCTTTCCTCCGACACTCCAAAAAGCATGCATTAGCCCTGCTAAATTCTCCCTCAGTGTACCCGAACAGGCATCGGAGTATGCCAGCTAGGGGATTTTCACAGTAAATTTTGGACAGTGATAGCCTTTTTCCTAGGATGGAGAAAGCTAGCACGAGGGGACACAGCTTTAAATTAAGGGGTATGAGTTACAGGACGGATATCAGAGGTAGGTTCTTTACTCAGAGTGATTAGGGAGTGGAATGCCCTGCCTGCAGCTGTTGTAGATGCGCCACGTTTGGTGGCGTTTAAGAGGTTAATTGATAAGTATATGGAAGAGAAGGGAATGGTTTAGTTTGGAGGGGCATTGCTTTTTATTTTGGTCGGCACAACATCGAAGGCCGAAGGGCCTGTTCTGTGCTGTATTGTTCTATGTTCTAAATTTGTTGCAGTATTAATGTAAACCTATTTGTGACACCAATTAAAAAAAAACTTAAATGATGACACAAGATTTCACATTTTTGGATTTTGATTATAACAAACACACTAAAGGCAACATTTACTAAACATTACTTAGTTAGCAATGAGTACACTCAACTACTTAAATGTAAAAAGTCCCTCCTTAATTTAATAAGTCCAAATTAATAAAAGCAGGTGCTGGAATCTAAAGAGAAAATGCTAGAAAATCTCAGTGGTCCGGCAGCATCGTAAAGAGAGAAAAGGACTGATGTTTCAAGTCCAGATGACCCTTTGTCAAAGCAACCCAAATTAATCACTTAATTTTTTTTCATTCATTCGTGGGATATGGGTGTTGCTGGTTGGCCAGAATTTATTTTCATCCCTAATTATCCTTCTTGAATTGCTGCAGTCCCACATGTTGTTAGGGAGGGAATTCCAGGATTTTGTCCCTGCGACTGTGAAGGAGTGGCTTGGAGGAGCTCTTGCAAGTTGTGGTGTTCCCGTGTATCTGTTGTCCTTGTCCTTCTAGATGGAAGTCGTCCTGGGTTTGGAAAATGCTATATAAGGATCTTTGGTGAATTGCTGCAGTGCATCTTATACATAATATACACTGCCATTACTGAGTTCAGTGTTGGATTGACTGGATGTTTGTGGATATGGTGTCAATCAAGTAGGCTGCTTTGTCCTAGAAAGTGTCATGCTTATTGAGTATTGTTGGAGCTGCACCCATCCAGGAGGTGGGGAGTATTCCATCACATTCCAGACTTGTGGCTGGTAAATGATGGAGTCCGGAAGTGAGTTACTCAGCACAGTGTTCCTAGCTTCTGACCCGATCTTGTAGCCACTGTGTTTATGTTGTGGGTCCAGTTGAGTTTCTGGTCAATGATAACCCCAAGGCTATTGACCAGTGGGGAATTCAGTAATAATAACCATGAAATGTAAAGGGCCTATGGGTAGATTCCCTCTTATTGGTGACGGTCATTGCCTTGTGTGGTGCAAATGTTATTTGCCACCTGTCAGCCAAAGCCTGCATATTGTCCAGATCCTTTTGCATTTGAATATGGACCGCTTCAGTGTCTGAGGAGTCACAGCTGGTGCTGAACATTGCACAATCATCAGTCAAGGTCCCCACCTCTGACCTTATGATGGAGGTTAGAACAAAGAACAAAGAACAAAACAGCACGGGAAACAGGCCCTTCGGCCCAACGAGCCCGTGCCGTCACCCCAATGTTCCCACCTCTACCCGCGATCCCTATCCATGTTTATAGATCTATGGATTAAAAACCAAATTTGAGACAAGTTAGGGAGAATTTGTTTTGCCAATTAGACAAAGAGCGCATCTTTGGGATGTGGGAGGAAACTGGAGCACCCGGAGAAAACCCACGCAAGCACGGGGAGAATGCGCAAACTCCCCCAGACACAGGCCCAAATCCATGTATCTGCACAGCACAGCGATAGTCACTAAACTGTCGTGTTGCCAATCAAATGGTCCAGGTCAAGCGTACACTAACGACGTGAAGCACTAGGATATTCTCAGAAAAAAAATCCAAGAGCAGCCCTCTCACAACCCATTGCCTCTACTTTCCCAGAAAACAAGGGAACTTTGTCATGTCAGCTATGATTCCCACCAACTTTTACAGATGCACCATAGTAACCATTCTTTCTTGTTGTATCAGAGCTTGGTATAGCTCCTGCTTGCCCAAGACTGCAAGTAACTACAAATGTAGCCCAATCCATCATGCAAGCCAACCTCTTATCCATTGACTCCACCTACAGTTCCTGCTGCCTCAGTAAAGCAGTCAGCATAATTAAGGACCCCACACACCCCAGACATTTTCGTTAGACAACAAGGTGGACCAAAGCACCTGTAGGATAAAAACAAGTACATCAATATCATCATCTATTTACACACTTCCCAGGGACTACCAAGGCTCATGATCCTTATTTTAAATCAGTTTTCTATACCCCTCCATTCCCATTCTGTTCATGTGCCCATCTAAGTATTTCTTAAATAACTCCAGAGTGCCTGCCTCCACCACTTTATTTGGCAGTGCATTCCATACCCCCACCACCCTCTGTGTGAAAAAACTCCCTCTAGCATCCAAATTATACCTTACCCCCCTCACCCTAAGCCTGTGACTCCTCGTGCTATTCGAGTCCATCCTAGGATAGAGCTTAACCTTGTTTACTCTATCTATACCCCTCATAATCTTGTACACCTCTATCAGATCTCCTCTAAGTCTATGTCTTTCTAAGGAAAACAACCCCAATTTGCCTGAAGAGCTGAAGATGGTTGGGCCTAGGAAACCACCCTGAGGGACTCTTGCAGAGACGTCATGGAGCTGGGATAACTGACCTTCCACAACCACAACTATCTTTCTGTATTCTGGGTATGACTCCAACCAGCGGAGAGATTTCCCCCTCGATACCCAATGATTCCAGTTTCTCTATGGTCCAAACAAATGTAGGTTAGGTGGATGGCCATGATAAATTCACAGGGTTATTTGGATAGGCAGAGAAGAGAGCTTGGGTAGGATGCTCTTTCAAAGATTCGGCGCAGACTCAATGAGTTGGATGGCCTCTTTTTGGAGTCAAACTTCCCAATACAACAGAAATCCCTACTCCATTCTTTACAATGCACTCTCCACAGAATTAAACTTCAGAGAAACCAATTCACAATTACTTATAGCTTCTAACAGGTTTGTCTCATTTCGCTAAGTCATAACTTGCAGTGCCTCTCAGAAATCTGCTACAAATACATGAATCAGCTTCCAAAAATATGGCTTATTCCAATCACTGCTTCTCCCAATCTGGTTGGATCTTCCAGTGCTCTTAAATTTCCACCAGTCACATCTCTTCAGCAAGAGAATGTGCCCTCACCAGCTTCTGCCTGGTTGCTAACAAAAAACGGCCTTTCCTTTTGCTGTCAGCATTGGTTGCTTGTTTCTTGTCTCTGTCTCTGGGATTCTCTGTCTCTCTTTCTCACTCTCTCCAGGGTCTCATAGCAATAAGAATAGTCTTTCAGCTGTTGGGTTTCAGTACGGTTTCACCTGGACCCAAGTCTCCATGGCAACCAAGTCAGCCTTAACATTGGTTCGAACTAGGAGGAGATCACATGTCCTTCTTGACATTTTATCTTGCATTAAAAGAGAAGGCTAAAACAAAATCATCTTATAAAAATTCACATTTGTAACAGGTTTCAGATAGTTTACAAGGAATATATAAACCGAATGTATAAATCCCTTATGCTTGTTCCAGTGTTCAATTCATTCATGGTTGATCTGTACTTCATCTCCATTTAACCACTTTGGTTCATATCTCTTAACATTGTTAGGGACCAGATCAGAGGTTCCAAGTTACATTATGAAGTTAGACTAGATCCCAATTATATATTTTTTTGATTTTGGCATTAGTGTGAGGATAAGATGTTTTACCCCTGTGTGATTTTACTGACGAACTAGACTGTTTATCAAAACAAACTTGATTTAACCATACAATTTAACTAAAATGAATTAATTAGCCTAACTTTTACCAATTGAAATGCTTAAGCATGACCAGATACAGTTCTTATCTCCTAAGCTATCTCTATTAGTTTCAAGTTAAACAATATTCCTCCTACAAACTTAAATTATTTATAAATTGTCCTGGTCCCCCCATGTTGACACTGCGGTTAAGAAAGCCCAGCAATGCCTCTACTTTCCCAGAAAACAAGGGAATTTTGTCATGTCAGCTATGATTCCCACCAACTTTTACAGATGTACCATAGTAACCATTCTTTCTTGTTGTATCAGAGCTTGGTATAGCTCCTGCTTGCCCAAGACTGCAAGTAACTACAAACGCAGCCCAATCCATCATGCAAACCAGCCTCTCATCCATTGACTCCACCTACATTTCCTGCTGCCTCAGCAAAACAGTCAGCATTATTAAGATCCCACACGCTCCAGACATTTTCTCTTCCAACCTCTTCTGTTGGGAAAATGATACAAAAATCTGAGATCATGTGCCAATCAACTCAAGAACAGCTTCTTCCTTGCTGCTGTTAGACTTTTGAATGGACTTACCTCGTATTAAGTTGATCTTTCTTTACACCCTATCTATGACTGTAAATATTACATTCTGACTCTATTCTTTCCTTCTCTATGAATGGTATGCTTTGTCTGTGTAGTGGAGAAGAGACAATGTTTTTCATTGTATGTCAATACATGTGACAATGATAAATCAAATCAAAATCAAATCAAAAAACGTCTTTTCGAAACCAGTTGGCAAACAACACGAACTTACGTATATTTCCTGCTTAACAGTTTGAGAGCCCTTGATCTCTTTTGGAGACAGGAAGACACTTGGTTTCTGAAGGCCCAAAATTGTAGCCTCCAGAGAGTGAGAGACAGAGAGACAGACAGAGTTACCTGTTGCTCCTTTCAAAATCAAGCAGAAACTGCTTGCTTTAACTCTTCCCCTTCACGAGACCAGTCTGCCTCTATAAATCAACCTAATCAAACCCTACTCTGAAACTCCAGGGGAAAAATCAAAAACGCATTAGCTCAGATTAAAAGATACCTAATTATCTAGGATTAACTATTCTTCTGCATTCTCAGCATGGAACTGCCTGGTATTGACAGATTGGCACCAGGTAAACGGAGCTGAATTCTAAACATACCTCTTACAAAAGAAATGTTAGAAATATTTTCACAAAACCCTTACCTAACTAAAACGTATCAATCTCTAATTTGGCATTTTCAAATGATGCACAGCATCAAAATATTGATGTGGGAGAGAATTCTATGCTGCCACAAGACTTTGTGTGAAATAATGTTTCTTGACTTCACTCCTGAGTGGCATAATGTAAATTAATTTCAAGGTTCTATCACCTTATTCTGCATTCCCCCAACAGAACATAGAACATAGAACAATACAGCACAAACAGGCCCTTCGGCCCACGAGTTGCGCCAATCACAACTACCAATCCACAGACCTATCTATAACCCCCTATCCGATTCTTTTCTATATACTCATCCAGAAGTCTCTTAAAAGACCCCAGTGAGTTTGCCTCAACAACCTCCGACGGCAGTCAGTTCCATTCACTCACCACCCTCTGAGTGAAAAAACTACCCCGACATCTCCTTTGTATTTGCTTCCCTACACCTTAAATCTGTGTCCTCTCGTAGTGACCATTTCAGCCCGAAGAAATAGTCTCTGAGAGTCCACCCTATCTATTCCTCTCAACATTTTATAAACCTCTATCAGGTCGCCTCTCAACCTACGTCTCTCCAGTGAGAAGAGTCCCAGCTCCCTCAACCTATCTTCATAAGGCCTGCCTCCCCATCCAGGCAGCATCCTTGTAAATCTCCTCTGAACTCTCTCAATAGCCTCTACATCCTTCCTATAATGAGGCGAACAGAACTGCGCACAATACTCCAACTGGGGTCTGACAAGAGTCTTATAGAGCTGCATCATTACCTCCTGACTCCTATACTCTATTCCTTGATTAATGAAGGCCAGTACACCGTATGCCTTCTTGACCACTTCCTCCACCTGTGAGGCCAATTTAAGAGTCCTATGGACCCGGACCCTGAGATCCTTCTGCTCTAAAACACAGCTAAGACTCCTACCCCTTATATTGTACTTCTTCATCCCATTATTCCTGCCAAAATGGACCACTACACATTTATCTGCGTTGAAGTCCATCTGCCATTTCTCTGCACAGTCTTGCATCCTGTCTATGTCCCACTGCAACTTTTGGCATCCCTCCAGACCA
This sequence comes from Sphyrna mokarran, assembly GCA_024679065.1. NCBI lineage: Eukaryota > Metazoa > Chordata > Chondrichthyes > Carcharhiniformes > Carcharhinidae > Sphyrna > Sphyrna mokarran. Next base: position 13,794,096 of record JAGIQG010000006.1, read on the forward strand.
TCCACAACACCATCGACCTTTGTATCGTCGGCGAACTTGCTAACCCATCCCTCCACTTCCTCATCCAGGTCATTTATGAAAATGACAAACAGCAGGGGTCCCAGAACAGATCCCTGGGGCACTCCACTGGTTACCGACCTGCATGCAGAAAAAGACCCATCCACAATCACTCTCTGCCTTCTGCCAGCAAGCCAGTTCTGGATCCACAAGGCCAAAGCCCCTTGGATCCCATGCACTCTCACCTTCTCCAGAAGCCTTGCATGGGGGACGTTATCAAATGCCTTACTAAAGTCCATGTACACTACGTCCACCGCCCTTCCTTCGTCAATGTGTTCAGTCACATTTTTGAAGAACTCAACTAAGCTCGTAAGGCATGACCTGCCCTTGACAAAACCATGCTGACTATTTCTAATCAGTCCAAACTTCTCCAAATGTTCATATATCTTATCCCTCAGAAGCCTCTCCATCAACTTATCAACCACTGAAGTCAAACTCACCGGTCGGCAATTTCCTGGACTATCCCTGTTCCCTTTCTTAAAGATAGGAACCACATCCACAATCCTCCAATCCTCCAGAACGTTTCCCGTTTCCATGGACGACGCAAAGATCATCGCCAGGGGCTCTGCAACCACTTCCCTCACCTCCCACAATAACCTGGGGTACATCCCATCCGGTCCCGGCGACTTGTCTATCTTGATAGCATTTAACAGGTCTAACACATCCTCTTTCCTAACATCCACATACTCAATCTTTTCCGTATGCCTCAAACCTGCAGTGCAATCTCCCAGTTCACTTTCCATCGTGAATACCGAGGCAAAGTAATCGTTAAGCACCTCTGCCATTTCTTCCGGATTCACACAGACTTTTCCTCCTTCACCTTTTATAGGCCCTATCACTTCTCTTCTCATCCTTTTACTTTTCACATATTTGTAGAAGGCCTTGGTATTCTCCTTAATCTTACCTGCCAAGGCCTTCTCATGACCCCTTCTGGCTCTCCTAATTTCCTTTCTAAGTTCCCTTCTACACACCTTATACTCCTCTAGATCCCTAACATCCCCTAGCTCTCTGAACCTTTTATATACCTTTTTTCCTTCCTAACTAGGTTCACCACTACCTTCGTGCACCACGGTTCCCGCGTCCTACCAGAACCTCCTTGACTCCTCGGGACGTTGTCTTGCAGTGCCCCAGACAAACATTCCTTGAAAAACCGCCACTTTCCTTCTGTACTCTTTCCCAAGAACACCTCCTTCCAGTTTATGCGTCCAATTACCTGCCTAATGTTTTCATATTTCCCCTTACTCCAGACATACACCTTCCTAGCCTGCCTGATCCTATCTCTTTCCATCGCTATCGTGAAAGAGATAGAATTATGATCTCCATTCCCAAGATACTCACCTACAGTGAGATCTGACACCTGCCCTGGCTCATTCGCAAGCACCAGGTCAAGTACAGCCTCTCCTCTCGTAGGCTTTTCCACGTACTGTGTCAGGAAACCTTCCTGAACACACCTAACAAACTCCACACCATCCAAACCCCTTACCCTTGGGATATTCCAGTCGATGTTTGGGAAATTGGAATCTCCCATCACGACAACCCTGTTATTTCTACATCTGTCTAGGATCTGTTTCCCTATCTGCCCCTCAAGTCCCCTGTCGCTATTGGGCGGCCTATAGAATACACCCAGCAAACTTATCGAGCCTTTGCTGTTCCTAACTTCCACCCATATCCATACCTGTGTTTCCCTCTGGATACTGGAAATCTGAAATCACAGAATTGTATAGTGCAGAAGGAGGCCATTTGGCCCATTAAGTCTGCACTGACCACAATCCCACCTAGGCCCTATCCCCATAACCCTGTGCATTTACTCTAGCTAGACTTCCTCCACTAAATAAGGGACAATTTAGTATGGCCAATCCTCCTAACCCACACATCTTTGAAATAAAAGCAGGAAGTGCTGGAAATACTCTGCAGGTCTGACAGCACCTGTGGAGAGAGAAGCAGAGTTGAGGGCCAGAGTGTTGCCCTCCCATCCACCATGGAAATCATAGCAGGCATGACACAGATCATGAAAAGGTCTGTTGACCTCGGATGGGATTTTCCAGATTTGGGGCGAGCGTAACCAGAAAATCCCGCCCAACCTTTCAATGTTGAATGCGATTCCCCATGAGAACCCTAACCAAACTGTATTGAGGGACTTTATCAAATACTATCTGAAAATTTAAATGCACCACTCCCACTGACTCTCCCTTATCTATGCTGCTGGTTAATCCTCAAAAACTCCAACAGATTTGTTAAACATGATTTTCCTTTCATAAACCTATGTTGACTCTGTTTAATCCATGATCTGGTTTGATTTGATTTATTATTGTCACATGTTTTGGGATACAGTGAAAAGTATTGTTCCTTGCACGCTATGCAGACAAAATAGACTGTTCATAGACCATATAAGGGAGAAGGAAAGGAAAGGGTCCAGAAGTCATAGCCAGGGTGCAGAGAAAGTTCACTTAATGTATAGTAGGCCCGTTCAAAAGTCAGATGGCAGCAGGGCAGAAAATGTTCTTGAGTCAACTGGCACGTGATCTCAGGCTTTTGTGTCTTTTTCCTGACAGGCGATGGTGGACAGAGACTGCTTGGGGTGTCTGAGATCCTTAATTATGTTTTTCCGAGACGGCAGGAAGTGTAGATGGAGTCAATGGATGGGAGGCTAGTTTGCATGTTTCATTAGTTTCCAACTCTCGAATTATCAAATCCAACATGATAGGTTCTACCATTTTCCCTACTACAGATGTCAGGAACTGTGTTAAAGTCAAATCACTGTCTTTATGAAGGTTTGCACAGTGGCACACAATGATCAGCACTGCTGCCTCACAGCACCGGGGACCCTGATTCCACTCCAGCCTTGGATCACCGTCTGTGTGCAATTTGCACATTCTCCTCATGTCTGCGTGGATTTCTTCTGGATACTTCGGTTTCTCCCACAGTCCAAAGATGTGTGGGTTAGATTGATTTACCATGCTAAATTAGTGTCAGGATAAATATGCAGGGCAAATATGTGGAGTTAAAGCCTGAGTGGGATTGTTGTTGGTGCAGGCTTGATGAGCTGAATGGTATCCTCCTGCATTGCGGTGATTCAGTGATTCTATGATTCTTTGCTATTGTATTTAAATTTATAAAGCTCAGGATTCTATATGCTTTATGAACCGCTTTCTCAATCTGCCCTTCTGTTTTCAGCGATTTGTGATCCTCAGGGACACCTACACATAGGAACATAGGAATGAGGAGGAGAACTCAACAAATTTTGAGCCCACTCCTCCATTCAGTCAGATCATGGCTGATCTCTCCTGTTCTCAAATCCACCAGCCCACCTGTTCTCCATATCCCTTCATCCCTTTTTTATTCAAAATACGTCAATCTCCCTCTTGAAACCATTCAGTGATTCAGACTCACCACGTTATGGGCAGTGAGTTTCACAAATTCACCACCCTCTGCGAGAAGTAGCTCCTCTTCATCTCAGTATTAAATCTACCGCCTCTCAGCCTATACCTTATATCTCAATATAACTCTTACATAGAACATAGAACACTACAGCACAAACAGGCCCTTCGGCCCACAAGTTGTGCCGATTATATCTATACTTATCAGGCCGTAGAACTATCTGTAACTCCCAATCCCATTAAATCCCATGTACTCATCCAGAAGTCTCTACCACCACTGATGGCAACCGATTCCATTCACTCACCACCCTCTGAGTGAAAAACTTACCTCTAACATCCCCTCTGTACTTGCCCCCCAGCACCTTAAACCTGTGTCCTCTCGTAGCGACCATTTCAGCCCTGGGAAATAGCCTCTGAGAATCCACCCTATCTATTCCTCTCAACATCTTATAAATCTCTATCAGGTCGCCTCTCAACCTTTGTCTCTCCAGGGAGAAGAGACCTAGCTCCATCAACCTGTTTTCATAAGGCATGCCTCCCAACCTTTGTAAATCTCCTCTGCACCCTCTTGTTCTAGATTTCTCCAAAGAGGAATCATTTGGATTTACTTTATCAATCCCTTTTAAAATTTTATATACCTCGATCAGATCTCCTCTTGTCCGTCTAAACTCCAGTGGGTACAAGCCCAAATTGTTAAATCCCTTCTCACACATCAACCCGTTCATCTCCGGAATCAATATGGTGAACATTCTCTGAACTGTCTTCAATGCCATCACATCTTTCCTCAAATAAGACCAAAACTGGACACAATATGGCAGATGTGGTCTCACCAATACCCAATACAATTTCAACAACACTTCTTTACTTTTATACTTCAGTCCTCTTGCAATAAATGCCAACATCCCACCTGCCTTTTTACATCCTGTTTACAAAATGTACATTTGGAATAAAAACTGAAAATGCTGGATGAACTCAGCAGGTCTGGCATCATCTGTGGAAAGAGAAAATAGAGTTAATGTTCCAAGTTGGTGTGACTCTTCAGAGCTGAAGAGAAGTAGAGATGTGATGGGTCTTGGTGAGGCCACACCTAGAATATTCTGTGCAGTTCTGCTCTCCTTTTCTGAGGAAGGATGTTCTTGCTCTCAAGGGAGTGCAGCGAAAATTTACCAGACTGATTCTGGGGATGGCAGGACTGATGTCTGATGAGAGGTTGACTAGGTTAGGATTCTTTTTGTTGGAGTTTAGATGAATGAGAGGAGGTTTTGCTGAGACTTATAAAATTCTAACAGGACTAGACAGGGTAGATGTAGGGGAATGTTCCCGATGGTGGAGGAGTCCAGAATTAGAGGTCACAGTCTGACAATTCAGGAGAGACCATTTAGGACAGAAGTGAGGAGACATTTCTTCACCGAAGGAGTGGTGAGCCTGTGGAATTCATTACCACAGGAAGCAGTTGATGCCAAAACATTGAATGTATTCCAGAGGTGACTGGATATAGCACTTGGGGTGAATGGGATCAAAGGTTATGGGGAGAAAGCAGGATTAGGCTATTGAGTTGGACAATCAGCCATGGTTGTGATGAATGGTGGAATAGGTTTGAAGGGCTGAATGGCCTCCTCCTGTTCGGAGCTTCTATAAATTTTATTTATATTGCTTCTCCTCATTCTTCCTATCAAAATAATGTCCATCTCACCTCGAAAGATCACTGTGGTCTCTCCCCAAACCAGCCAGACCAAAAGCTTGGTGATGCCTTTGACAATAAAAAATGAAAGGTGCTTTCGATCAACCAATGATTAAGTAAACAGTACATTGATTAATTGCACTGGTTCTGCTCAAAATGTGCAAGTCATTTCTAAAAACATTAATCTTCATTATTTCTGTAGAAAGGCAGGCTCCTTTTTATTCTGTGATGAAGTGCTCTGATGGTGAAAGATGAAATATCTATAGTGGAAGGACAAGAATAAAGCCAGCACTTGCACAATTAAACAAAGATAGATTTGCATTTATATAGCAGCTTTCACAAAGTCAATACTCCCGAAAGCTCTTCACAGCCAATGAAGCACTTCTGAAGTTCAATCATTATTATAATGGTGGAAAAAGCCATCAGCAAAATCTCCCACAAACGACAAGGTGATAAATGAACAAGTGATCTGTCTTTGTAATATTTGTTTTCAGTCCGCTTTAGTGGGCATATGGGGCTTTGCTTTCATATGTCAGAAAGAAGGCACCTCCGACACTACAACACTCCCTTGGTACTGTGCTGGGAGTGTCAGCCTGGACAGGGTGCTCAATTCTCTGGAGTGGAACTTGAATCCACGACCATCTAACTTAGAAACAAGAGCATTGTCAAACAGACACATAATTATATAAATAGCGTATAGATATTAGAGGAGGTTTGACCAAAGGATACTATTGAGTTACTGAGTTGTGCAGTGCAGAAATGTCCCTTTCGCCCATTGAGTCTGTACCAACACTAACCGCCATGAAAGTTGCGTCAATCCCATTTTCCTGCACTCGTTCCACACCCTTGAATGTTATGATGTTTCAAGTGTTCGTCCAAATACTTTTTAAAGTTTGTAAGTTTCCTGGTTATAGTTTTTTTATTCATTCATGGGATGCAGGCACCACTAATTAGGCCATGATTTATAGCCCACTCCTAGTTGCCCTTGAGAAGGTGGTAGTGAGCTATGTTCTTGAAGCTTTGTAGTCCATATGGTTATAAAACAGAGGTTGGTCCCCGGCTCTGAGAACTGACACCAAACAATCCAAAGAGAAGTACCTCGCTATTAAAATCTGTAAAAAGTATGAGTGAAGTGGCGTGACCTGCTGTTGAGCAACCTCTAGTGGTTAAATAAAAATAAATCCCTGACACTCTCTCTAAACTCAGTAAAGTTTCACAACACCAATTTTAAATCCAACCAATTTATTTGATAGTAAATTCGCGAGCTTTCGACACTATGGCCTTCGTCAGGCAAATGCAGTGTTCTGGTCTGCCACACTCTCTCTAAACACAGTAAGAAGTCTGACAACATCAGGTTTAAGTCCAACCGATTTATTTGATAGTAAACTCACAAGCTTTCGAGGCTATCCCCTTTGTCAGTTGAAAGCTCAGTGATGCCTGATAAATAGGCTTGCCTCAAAAACTTGTGAGTTTACTATCAAATAAATTGGTTGGACTCAGACCTGGTGTTGCCAGACTTCTTACTGTGTTTACCCCAGTCCAACGCTGGCATCTCTACATCATTTTCTCTAAACACAGTAAGAAGCTGCTGTTTGGAACTTCTTTCCTCTTCAGTACCTTTGCTATCGAGATGGTGCTTTCTCTAAGACACAGATGAAGCTATGTGTGCCAGCGATTCTCTCGCTAGAGAGAGAGTTGAGAGTGAGCTGTTGGTTCTGGCAGATGGTGAGTTGCTCTTTTTGTCTTTGTTTCACTGTTTTCCTTCTTTTATACCTGTGAAGGCTTGTCAATATTTTCCACAATAGGATTGGTCTTGGTTAACAAAACCATTAGATTTAAATTTAATAGGTTTTTGATGTCTAAGTGCCTGATTTAGATTGATTGGCTGAATTTAAAACCTTTGGTAAAAACTGCTGCTTGGCCTTTCAATACAAATGTTTCAGTTTGGGCTCTCTGTTTACTTGCATTTTCGATATCTCTAAGCACAGAAAAGACATCAGCTTTTAGCAGGAATACACAATGTGTACTCTTCTAGAAATTTACGATTTTTATAAACAACAAATTGTAACTTCCTACTTCTCAACCTCTAATTACTCTGCCCAGCTTTACAATAGAACACCCACAGTCCTGTTGGGGAGGGATTTTAACTCAGCGACATTGGAGGAACAATGATATATTTTGAGGTCAGAAAGATGCCTGGCTTGGAGAGAAACCTCCAGGTGATGGTGTTCCCATTATTGTTTCAGATCTACACTTGAATAATATGAAAACTGAAGACATTTTCAAATTCATTAAGACAAACCACAATGTGAACTCTCTTTTTCCATAATCATAACTACAGTGATAGCAGCTACAGGAATTATAGAAGGCTGTGAATGTAGCCCAATCCATCATGCAAACCAACCTCCCATCCAATGACTCGATGTACACTTCCTGCTGCCTTGGAAAAGTAGCCAGCATAACCAAGGACCCCATGCACCCTGGATATTGTCTCTTCCATCCCCTTTCATTGGGAAAAAGATACGAAAATCTGAGGTCACTTTCCCACTGACTCAAGAACAGCTTCTTCCCTGCTGTCATCAGACTTTTGAATGGATTCACCTTGCATTAAGTTGATCTTTCTCTACACACTAATTATGGCTGTAACATTACATTCTGCACGTTCTCATTTCCTCCTCTATAAACAGTATGCTTTTTCTGCATAGCACATAAGAAACAATACTTTTTATTGCATGTTAATACATGTGACAATAATAAATCAAATCGAAAGCAGCTGATGGGTGAATGAGTCCAATGAGAGCTGGAGGGTTTTATTTGTTTCTATATATCTATAGTGTGAAGTTGTGTCACCCACACCCACCAGATACGAATACCCAATTGGGTGTCATGGCAGCATTGAGAGTCAGAATTTGCCTCTCACTGGGTCAAAGGGAGGGATGAACACTGCACTCCTCCAGGGCAGGAATGCTCCCATTGACACAAGCTTCAGGAAGGAATGAATGAACTAAGTTTTCTGAGACCATATAGAACTTCAACAAAAGCAGCTTTATTCAACATGCATGAGGGAGACCAGAACTTGTGTCTGTCATTTCAGCTTGCTTCCGAGCTACTCTCTTAATCATAGTTCTTAAATATTCTTATACATTTTCACATTACAAAGTGTTTCATTTTGATTAGACCACGGGATTGCTTCTTTGAAGTGGTTGCAGTTCTGTTTTTGATCACATTGTGCAGATGCATTGTCATGTGTGCTTTAGCTTTTAATCATTTTCTGGACATCTCCGGTCTACCTGTTTATCATAACAAAGCATTGTGTTTGTCAAGCTGGAGTGTTAATTGTCCTGTTTCTAGGATACTTGATTACTTTTTCATCAGCATAATGGTTGCTCTAAACCTTCTGAAGCATTGGTAAGTGATATCAATTCTCTTATAGTTTCTGTAACCTTGGAACAATCCCACCTAGGTTGTGACTATTTTAGCGCTGTCTGAAATGTAGTTATTTATAATTTGTTGTGTGTCTGCCCACAGTGAATGTGGATACTACAGTCAGACTGTTGCTTAACCCTTTCAATTCATTCCTCTCCTGCTGCAGCCTGTGCTCCCTGGGTTTGCCCTACTACATATGCTCTTCAAAGTCTATCTGCAAATAAGGGTGGGACCTCGATATAACATTTCATCCAAAAAAAGATATTTGCAATGTTGTGACATTCTCTCAGTACTTCCCTGAAATGTCTGGCTGCATCTCAAACACACAACCTCCCAATCAAGCATAATCAAGGACCCCACTTTCTTCCATCTTCTTCCATCAGGAGAAAAATGCAAACGTTTGACGTCACGTATCAACTGACTAAAGAACAGCTTCTTCCCTGCTGCTGTCAGACTTTTGAATGGACAGACTTTTGAATGTGTGTGCAGAATATAGGGCTAATGGTAGGACTCTTATAGTGTAGATGAGCAGAGAGATCTTGGTGTACAGGTGCATAGATCTCTGAAAGTTGTTACTCAAGTTGATAAGGTTGTTAAGAAGGCGTATGGTATGTTAGCATTTATTGGTAGAGGGATTGAATTTCAGAGCCGAGATGTCATGTTGCAACTGTACAAAACTCTGGTACGGCCGCACTTGGAGTATTGTGTACAGTTTTGGTCGCCACATTATAAGAGAGATGTGGAGGCATTGGAAAGGGTGCAGAGGAGGTTTACCAGGATGTTGCCTGGTATGTTGGATAGGTCTTATGAGGAAAGGCTAAGGGACTTGAAGTTATTTTCATTGGAGAGAAGAAGGCTAAGAGGTGACTTAATTGAAACATATAAGATGATCAGAGGGTTAGATAGGGTGGATAGTCAGAGCCTTTTTCCTCAGATGGAGATGGATAGCACAAGGGGACATAGCTTTAAATTAAGTTATAATTAGTTATAGGACAGATGCTAGAGGTGGGTTCTTTACTCAGAGGGTAGTAAGGGTGTGGAATGCCCTGCCTGCAGCAGTTGTGGATTCGTCAAGTTTAAGGGCATTCAAATGGGCAGTGGATAGGCATATGGATAGCATTGGAATAGTTTAGCATAGAGGGACATAAAATTGGTTCCATTTGTCGGTGCAACATCGAGGGCCAAAGGGTCTGTACTGCGCTGTAATGTTCTATGTTCTATACCTCCATTAAGTTGATCTTTCTCTGCACCCTAGCTATGACTGTAACACTACATTCTGCTCTCTCTTGTTTCCTTCTCTCTGATGGTTTGCTTTGTATAGCAGGCAAGAAGCAATACATTTCACTGTGTACTGATACATGTGATAATAATAAATCAAATCAAACCAAACCAAGTCTCTGCTATCACCACAGTATCATATTTCCACAACACAATCTGCACCTGTAACTCCGCAATCTTATTTATCATTCTCCGTGTATTCACATACACGTACAGTAACTGATTTCGGCATCATTACTTTCTCCCTTTCTCCAACTTCACCTATTAACTCACTATTTTGGAATTATAGAACTCCTACAATGCAGATGGAGACCATTCCGCCCATCGAGTCTGCACCAGCCACAATCCTACCCAGGCCCCATCCCCACAGCCCATGCTTTTACCCTGACGCTAAAGGGCAATTTAGTATGGCCAATGCACCTAACCAGCATGTCTTTTGGACTGTGGGAGGTAACCGGAGCACCCAGAGGAAACCAGCGCAGACACAGGGAGAATGTGCGGAATTTGCCCAGATGGTGACCCAAGCTGGGAAATGAACTTGGATCTCTGGCGCTGTGAGGCAGCAGTGCTAACCACTGTGCCATCGTGCGACCATACTCAGGAGTTGGTACGGAAAAGTCAAAGGAATCAGGGAAGTTGCCCATAGCAAGAGTTGAGCAATTGAATAAACCAGATTGAATTGCCAATGTGAATTTCTTCATAAAATCAACTCACTACTTTCACTACTTATAACTGATGTCTGACAGAAAATATTCCTAATCCAATATCTATCTATTGACTATCTATCTGATAGTCTCCTGAGATTATGACTGAGAAGTAAGGAGATCTTATTCCGATGATTGGTGTGCTGTGTTTTACTCTCAGTGACTCTTGGCCAAAGAACAAAGAACAAAGAATAAAACAGCATGGGAAACAGGCCCTTTGGCCCAACAAGCCCGCGCCGCCACCCCGATGTTCCCACCTCTACCCGTGAAAAATCACACTTCAGGTTCTCTATACTACTGCTCTCTGTCCCTCCTAGTGTTTTATACATCCCAGTATTCCTCTCTGACATTTTCTCTTGGTTCACATAGTTGGTTGAAATCCATTCTACCAGCTCTAGGAAAATGCCAAGCTGGGAGCTCAGTCAGTCCCAGTTCTGTCCAGGTGCAACCCATCTGGCTTGTACAGGCACCAATTCTTTCCCTTGACCTCTTGGACTTTAAGGCAGATTTCACCGCCACTATCTGAATACAGATTATACTATTGCTCAAACCACTTACTTCGGTTCTGAGTTCTTTGTAAATTAAAAAAAAATCCCCACCCAAAATGGGGATGTTAGAAGTTGGAGCAATACATAGATAGGATGCAAGAATAGGCGGTTGAAGGTGGACTTCAATGCAGATAAATGTGTAGTGGTCCATTTTGGCAGGACCAATGGGATGAAGGAGTACAATATCAAGGGTAGGAGTCTTAGCAGTGTTGAAGAGTAGAAGGATCTCGGGGTCTGAGTCCATAGGTCTCTTAAATCAGCCCCGCAGGTGGAGGATGTGGTCAAGAAGGCATATGGTGTACTGACCTTCATTAATCGAGGGATTGAGTTTAGGAGTTGGGAGGTAATGCTGCAACTTTATAAGATCTTTGTCAGACCCCACTTGGAGTACTGTGCGCAGTTCTGGTCGCCTCACTATAGGAAGGATGTGGAAGCTATTGAGAGGGTGCAGAGGAGATTTACAAGGATGTTGCCTGCATTGGGAGGTATTGGGAAGATAGGTTAAGGGAGCTAGGTCTCTTCTTCCTGAAGGAACGAAGGTTGAGAGGTGACCTGATAGAGGTTTATAAGATGTTGAGGGGCATAGATAGGGTAGATTCTCAGGGGCTATTTCCCAGGGCTGAAATGGTCGCTACGAGAGGACACAGATTTAAGGTACTGGGGAGCAAGTACAGAAGAGATGTTAGAGGTACGTTTTTCACTCAGAGGGTGGTGAGTGAATGGAATCAGCTGCCGTTGGTGGTGGTGGAGGCGAACTCTCAGGGGTCTTTTAAGAGACTTCTGGATGAGTACATGGGATTAAATGGGATTGCGGTTACAGATAGTTCTACGGCCCAGTAGTATGGGTATGATCAGTGCAACTTGTGGGCCAAAGGGCCTATTTGTGCTGTAGTGTTCTATGTTCTAAAATGTTGTGTCTTGGTAAGTTAGGGCAGCATGTTGTCATCGTAGTTAACGCTGCTGCCTCACTGTGCCAGGGACACAGGTTCAATTCCAGCCTCAGGTTACTGCACATTCTCCCCGTGTCTGCTTCCTCCAGGTGCTCTGGTTTCCTCCTAAAGTGTAAAGATGTGCGAGTTAGGGTGGCTGACCATGCTAAATTGATTCTAGTGTCAGGCAGATTAGCAGAGTTAATATATGGGGTTACAGGAACAGAGCTTAGGTGGGATTGTGGTTGCTGCAGACATGATGGGCTGAATGGCCTCCTTCTGTACTGTAGGAATTCTATGATTCTATCCAAGAGGAAGTTGCTTCAACACACTGCCATATGATGGAGTAAGGATGTCTGTCCCTGAAAGTCTTTGAAGCTTTTCCTCAGAAGATGCTGCCTTGTAACAGAATTTTCACAGCATGGACTTGAGACAGTTTTCCCAAAGGATAACAGGTTTATGAGACACCCTGAAACAGAGATAAAATTGAAGGAGAAGGATCAGTCATTCATAAGACTTGACAGAGAGGAGGTTTGGTTTCACAACTGATCCAGTTCCTTCCACATTTGACTTTACTCAATGTACTGTGATTAGTGGGGTTGTCAGGGGAGGAATAATATCAAGGGCTAAGGTAATAACTCTAGGGATCCAGGTTCAAATCTCACCGTGGCAGCTGGTGGAATTCAAATTCAATAAGAAATTTGGAATTAAATATCGAATAATGACCATGAAATCGTAGAAACGGGTGACACAGCGGGACAGTGGTTAGCACTGCAGCCTCACAGTGCTAGGGAGTGGGGTTCGATTCCTGGCTTGGGTCACTGCCTGCACAGTTTTCCCCGTTTCTACATAGGTTTCTACCGAGTGCTCCAATTTCCTCCCACAGTCCCAAAGATGTGCAGCGTAGGTGGATTGGCCATGCTAAATTGACCCTTAAGTGTCAGGGGGACTAGCTAGGGTAAATGCATGGGGTTATGGGTTATGGTCTGTGTGGGATTATAGTCAGTGCAGATTCAATGGAATGAATGGCCTCCTTTGGCACTGTAGGATTCTAAGTCATCTGGTTCACTAATGTCCTTTGGGGAAGGAAATCTCATCCTCAGCAGAGTTAGCTTCAATGTGACTCCAGACCCCACAGCAATACAGTCTTTTAACTGTCCCTCTGAAATAGAACATAGAACATAGAACATTACAGTGCAGAACAGGCCCTTCGGCCTTCGATATTGCGCCGACCAATTAGGAAAAAGCAATGACCCTCTAACCTAAACCATTCCCTTTTCGTCCATAAACTTATCTACTAACCTCTTAAACACCACCAAACTTGATGCATCTACAACTGTAGCAGGCAGAGCATTCCATACCCTTATCACCCTCTGGGTAAAGAACCTACCTCTGACATCCGTCCTATAACTACCACCCCTTAATTTAAAGCTATGTCCCCTCGTGCTAGCTTTCTCCATCCTAGGAAAAAGGCTATCACTGTCCACCCTATCTAAACCTCTAATCATCTTATATGTTTCAATAAGGTCTCCTCTTAGCCGCCTTCTTTCTAACGAAAACAACCTCAAATCCCTCAGCCTCTCTTCATAAGACCTGCCCTCCATACCAGGCAACATCCTGGTAAACCTCCTCTGTACCCTCTCCAATGCCTCCACATCTTTCTTATAATGCGGGGACCAGAACTGTACACAATACTCCAAGTGCGGCCGCACTAGAGTTTTGTACAGTTGCAACATGACGTTGCGGCTCCGAAATTCAATCCCCCCACCAATAAAAGCTAAGACTCCGTATGCCTTCTTAACAACCTTATCGACTTGATTGCCAACTTTCAGGGATCTATGCACATATACACCAAGATCCCTCTGTTCATCAACACTATTAAGAGTCCTACCATTAGCCCTATACTCTACACATTTGTTATTCCTGCCAAAGTGAATTACCTCACACTTTTCCACATTAAACTCCATTTGCCACCTCTCGGCCCAGCTCTGCAACTTGTCCAAGTTGCAAAGCAAGCCACTCAGTTGATAGATAATAAATGTTGCCACATCAAATGAATTAAAAAACAGTCCAAGAGTGTGAAAATCATTCAAATTGCACCTTTCAGATTTTCAGCGTGTTCTAAAGCTTCTCTCAATTAATCACTGTTATGACGTTGACAGTTATGGTAACAGTCCCACAAACAGCAATGACCCCACTACAAATAGCCTTGAGATGAACCATCCTGAAGCCTTGTTCACCGTGACCAGGGACTTCAATCAGGCGAAGGTCAATTGTGTCCTACCAAGGTATCACTAATACGTGTCCTGTTCCACCAGAGGCCCAAACTCCTGTACAAACGCCTACTGCTCTATCACACACCCACACTTTGGCAAATCAGACCACAAGGCTGTGCTCCTGCTCCCCGCTTACAAGCAAAACCTGAAGCGGGAAAATCCATCAAAGAAAGTCATGCAACACTGTGCTGAGGAATTGAATGATATCCTATGGGACAGCTTAGAGTCTGTAGACTGGTATTTAAAAACTTTGCGACCGGCCTGAACAAGGACACCACGGCAGTAACTGACTTTGTTAGTAAGTGTGTGCCAAAGAGACAAATCCACGTGTTTCCCAACTGGGAACCAGGGATATCCACTGCTTGCTGAAGTTTGGGTCTGAGGTGTTCAAGTCAGGTGACATTGACCTATACAAGAAATGATGTGGAGATGCTGGTGTTGAATTGGGGTGAGAACAATAAGAAGCCTCACAACAGCAGATTAAAGTCCAAAAGGTTTACTTGAATCATAAGCTTTCGGAGCTAAGAACATATGAATATAAGAAATAGGAGCAGGAGTAGGCCATCTAGCCCCTCAAGCCTGCCCCGCCATTCAATAAGATCATGGCTGATCTGAAGTGGATCAGTTCCACTTTCCCGCTTTCTCCCCATAACCCTTAATTCCCTTGTCTATCGGAAACCTATCGACCTGTGACTTAAATATATTCAACGAGGTAGCCTCCACCACTTCAATGGGCAGAGAATTCCAGAGACTCACCACTCTTTGAGTGAAGAAGTTCCTCCTCAACTCCGTTCTAAACTGCCCCCCACTCCAGTCCTGTTTTCCTTTCTAAGCAGAAAGAATCTCTCTACCTCTACCCTATCCATCCCCTTCATTATCTTATATGTCTCTATAAGATCCCCCCTCAGCCTTCTAAACTCCAACAAGTATAGGCCCAGTCTATTCAATCTCTCCTCATAACCCTCTCATCTCCGGTATCAGCCTGATGAACCTAGCCCTGCCTCTTCATCAGGTGAGTGGAGAGATAGGTTTCACAAACACAGCATACATAGTCAGAGACACAATTGCAGGATGATGGTTAGAATGTGAGTCTTTACAGAGAATCAAGTCTTAGCACCTCATCCAATGGACAACACCTCCAACATGACACAGTTACATCAACCCAGAGCTCAGAACGGGAGCTCGGAACAAACAACCAGCTGATCCTCGTGTTGGGAATGCTGGCAAATTAGCACAAGCTTAAAATAACTGCATGAGGAGCAGTGTGGAAAGGTTCCAACCTGCACTCTGCTTTTGGACTGCATGTCATGAAGCCTAACACCTGGTGAGGCATCTTCACCAGGTCCCACAGGTGAGCTCAATATTTTATTCTTTGCCACACATCCCCCTCCACTAGAAATGCATCAGCTCATGCGAGTTCCTCCACATTAACAGTCTGAGTTGCTTCTTTGCTGTAGGTGAGAGGACAGCATCGGGCTGTTAGCAACGTGGGAGTTCCCTCAGTCCTGCCTCACTGGCTGGCAGTGGGAACTGCTTCTATTTCCAGACTGAGCCTACTGGGAGTCTTTTTTCTCTCACATGCTCACACTTTCTCCCACACACTGTAAACTGTGGAAGCCCCAAGGGACAATAAAGCAGATGCAGAATTATGAGACTTCTGTTCAGAGTGTAACACTGAAGGTTATTAATTAAGGATATCATCATTTTGTGAAAAGCTCCAACACTTTGCACTCGGATGTGCAGACTTTCAGCATCCCCGATCAAAATCCCCAGATTTACATAAGCTACATTTTGAAGAAAATATTATGTCTGAGCTTTTATTTACTCTGAAAGACTGAAAGCGATAATGTGCTGTTTATTAATTGTACAGGCCATTATTTTACATTGCTTTCTCATGTTTTGATTTGATTTAATTTATTATTGTCATATGTATTAGTACACAGTGAAAAGTATTGTTTCTTGCAAGCTGTAGAAACAAAGCATACCGTTCATAAAGAAGGAAAGGAGGGAGTGCAGAATGTAGTGTTACAGTCATAGCTAGGGTGTAGAGAAAGATCAACTTAGCGCAAGATAGGCTTATTCAGAAGCCTGATGGTGAACAGCAGGGAAGAAGTTGTTTTGAATCGGTTGGTATGTGACCTCAGACTTCTGTATCTTTTTTCCTGACAGAAGAAGGTGGAAGAGAGAATGTCTGGGGTGCATGGGGTCCTTAATTATGCTGGCTGTTTTGCCGAGGCAGTGGGAAGTGTAGACAGAGTCAGTGGATTGGAGGCTTTTTTATGTGCTGGATGTCAGTCACCAAAAGCAGCTCTGAACATCACAGAACAAGATCAAAGCAAAATACAGCGATTACTGGAATCTGAATGCGAAAAACAGAAAATGCTAGAAAATCTCAGCAGATCTGACAGCTTTTGATTTGATTTATTATTGTCACATCGAATCCTACAATGCAGAAGGAGGCTATTTGGTCTATTGAGCCTGCGCCGACCACAATCCCACCTAGGTCCAATCTCCATGCATTTACCCTAGCTAGTCCTTCTGACACCAAGAGGCAATTTAGCACAGCCAATCCACCTAACCCATGCATCTTTGGACTGTGAGAGGAAATCGGAACACCCAGAGGAAACCCACGCAGACACAGGGAGAATGTGCAAACTCCACACAGACAGTCAGCCAAGCAGGAAATAAAACTTGGCTCTCTGGCCCAGTGAGGCAGCAATGCTAAATTTCGTGCCACCGTGCCACCCCATGTACTAATATACAGTGAAAAGTACTTTTTGTTGCACGTTATACTGAAAAAGCGTGCTGTTCATAGAGAAGGAAAGGAGAAAGTGCAGAATGTAATGTTACCGTCATAGCTAGGGTGTAGAGAAAGATCAACTTCGTATGTGATAGGTCCATTCAAAGATTTGATTGCAGCAGGGAAGAAGCTGTTCTTGAGCCAGTTGGTACGCAACTTCAGACTTTTTTATCTTTTAGATCAGGAAGGGTCATCCAGACTCAAAGGGTTGGCTCTATTCTCTCTCTACTGATGCTGTCAGACCAGCATTTTCTTTTTTCGTTATAGCAAAATAAGGATAGATAAATGAATTTGCTTCCTTTCCTCCTTGTCTGGAACACACCATTCAGGAAATTCATTCACAGCACAGCTGAACAGACTAAGGGGGCAACCTGGCAGAGGTCTTTAAGATAATGAAAATATTTGATAAGGTAAATAGATGCGGAGCAGATGTTTTCATCTGTAGTAGAGGCCAAAACTAGTGGTCATAGATATAAGATGTCATAGAATCCCGACTGCGCAGAAGAAGGAAGGTGGCGTGGTGGCACAGTGGTTAGCACTGCTGCCTCACAGGGGCCATTCGATTCCTGGCTTGGGTCACTGTCTGCGTGGAGACTGCGCATTCTCCCCGTGTCTGTGTGGGTTTCCTCCCACAGTCTGGAAGACATGTTGGTTAGGTGTAATAACCATGCTACATTTTCCCTTGATTGAACAGGTGCTGGACTGTGGCCACTAAGGGATTTTCACAGGAACGTCATTTGAGTTGTAAACCTACTTGTGACACTAATAAATAAATTTCAAGAACTTTTAAAAAGGCTATTCAGCCCCATTGGATCTGCACTGACTCTGACAGAGCACCTTACCTAGGCCCAACTCTCTGCCCCATTTCCATAACCCTACTCATTTACCTCACTAATCCCTCCTAACCTACACATCTTTGGAGACTGAGGGGCAACTTAACGTCGCCAATCCTTGCACATCTTTGGACCGTGGGAGGAAACCAGAGCACCTAGAGGAAGCCCATGGAGACACGGGGAGAATGTGCAAACTCCACACAATCACCCAAGCCCAGAACTGAACGGGGTCCCTGGCGCTGTGAGGCAACAGTGCCATCCACTGTGCCACTGTGCCATCCACTTATCACTAATAATCTAAGAAGTAATTCAGGAGAAACTTCTTCACCCAGGGAATTGTTACTGCCGTGATTTTCCGCTCGCAGCTGTGTTGTGTCTAGCGTGGCAGAGGTGGCCCAGCATTGATCAACCAAGGGGTTTTCTGGTCCCACTGCTGTCAACTGAGCTTCCCATCATTTGCATCCTCTGCTTTCGGAAAACCTGAAAGAACTGATGCAAACAATTGAACTGATGCAAACAAAGGAACGCATTGTCTGAATGTGTGGTGGAGGCAGATTGAACTGTAACTTGCAGAAAGAGAGTAGGAGAACACAAAGGGGAAAATATTTCAGGGCTGCATGGAAATGATTGGCATTGACGCTGAGTTTGCTCCTGCAATGAGCTGACATTGAGATAATGGGCCTAATGGCCTCCTTCTGTGCTGCAATTGTGCAATGATTCCATGACTCTGGCATCTTCTGTGAACTCTGATCTTCGTGATCTCCAGTTTCCTTCCCTATCTCCAATTTCCAGTTCCATCCTCCCACCAGACTGCCGAGTCTGATGCAATGTCATTGACATCAACAGGGTCTCCATGTTTACGGTGTTTCCATTAATTCCCAGCTTCCCCAGTCCCTCCCTGTAAATATCAAGACCCCGCAGTGCTCTAGGTCTGATAACTATTTTCAACCTTTTCCACACACCTCATTTTAGTAATAAGTTTATTTATTGGTGCCACAAGTAGGCTTATATTAACACTGCAATAAAGCTACTGTGAAAATCCCCTAGTCACCACGCTCTGGCTTGCTGAGGGAGAATTTAACATGGTCAATGCACCGAACCTTTCAGACTCTGGGAGAAAGTGGGAGCGCCTGGTCCCCTGGCATTGTGAAACAGCTGTGCCAACCACTATGCCACTCAACCCTATTCTTGGTGTTATCACAACAGTAACTCTATACCATCATCGCATGGCAGAGAACAGTGCTAATTGAAAAGCTTTTACTAAGAGATGAAGTAGTCAAGATGGGCTGAACAGTCTTCTTAGAATCATAGAACCCCACAGCACAGAAAGAGGCCCTTCGGCCCATTGAGTCTGTACTGATCACAATCCCACCCAGGCCTTACCCCATATCTCTGCATATTTTATCCACTAATCCCTCTAATCTAAGCATCTAGGGACACTAAGGGGCAATTTTAGCATGGCCAATCAACTAACCTGCGCATCTTTGGACTGTGGGAGGAAACTGGGGCACCCAGAGGAAACCCACGCAGACATGAGGAGAATGTGCAAACTCCGCACAGACAGCGACCTGAGCTGACAATCGAACCCAGGTCCCTGGAGCTGTGAAGCAGCAGTGCTAACCACTGTGCTACCGTGCCGCCCATTCTTCTTCTGCTCATGGGTGATAATGCCGGTTATTTGGTGATGCGTGACACTTATGACAGTATCTGGGTTTTAATTTCACTACAACCCGTCACGTCTTAGCAATAATCCTCCCACATGGTTGAACCAGAAGATGATGCCTGCTGCACCAACCGCTTAGCAGTGCCACTCTCATGCCAGGGGCGCTGTCGAGAAGAAGAGGGAAATGAAAATCTCTGAGAGAAATTGGCACACCATCTTCCAGATGGATGATTAGTCGCAGGGACTCAGGCTGCTTTTGAAGCAACTCGCTGTCAGTTTCAGTAAGACAGGATTTGAGTGAGACATGAGGAAGCATATGCAACTCGACAGGGCGAAGGATACTATAGGTCACTTCTTATGTTTGATTTAGTTGTGCGTTGTCAGCTTTACCCTGCCTGTTTTTTTTGGCAATCTCAACAACGAGCAGGCTCATGCTTTGAGCTGGATGAGTAAACTATTGCACAAGTAGCTTTTACTTGGCTGCACTTTGATGCCAATTTCATTCTCCTGTTGTTTACGATTGCCTTGCTTCCCTACAATAGTTATAACTAGGACACCACAGCGTGAGAACATGAAGAGAAGCCACAGCGGGGGTAGGTCATAAGGCCACCGAGCCTGCACCATCATTCATAGAAACGTAGAACACGGAACCATTTAGCCCTTCGAACCTGCTCCACCATTCAGATCGATCACAACTGATCATCAAAATCACCACCCAAAAACAGAAAATGCTGGAGAAACTCAGCAGGTCTGACAGCACCTGTGGAGAAATAGAGCCAGCGTTTTGAGTCTGTGTCCATTCTCTTTTCACAGATGCTGTCCGAACTAAAGTTTATTCATTCATCGCAAATAAGGCCAACATTAACATTGTAATGAAGTTACTCTGAAATTCCCCTAGTCACCACATTCCGGCACCTGTTCGGGTCAATGCATTTGAACCAGCACGTCTTTTAGACTGTGGGAAGAAGCCGGCAAACCAATGCAGACATGGGGAGAAACTCCACATAGACAATGACCCCATGCAGGAATTGAACCCGGGTTCCTGGTGTCGTCACCTCTGTGCCATGCGCTAAGTTTCTCCGGCATTTTCTGTTTTCGTTTCTGATTCCAGCATCTGCAATATATCGCCTTCATCAAATTCAATACCCTGGATCCCCGCTTCCCTCAATATCCCTTCATCCCTTCAGCACAAGAACTATATCTAACATTTTCTTGAAATCAACAGTGTTTTGGCCTCAACTACATTCTGTGGTAGTGAATTTCACACATTCACCACCCTCTGGGTGAAGAACTTTCTCCTCATCTCAATTCTAAAAGGTTTACCCCTTATCCTCAACCTATGACCCTTAGTTCTGGATTCTCCCCACCAATGGGAACATTCAGTACCATCACCTGTATCTTCCTGCCCTATCCCTGTGTCCCTTGATTCAATTATCCAACAAATTCCTTCTCAGGATATTTTCGAAGCAGGGACTCTCAAACAGTCATAGAGCAGCCTCTGAAGACCTTCTCAATCATAATAATCCTTGTAAGATAAATGAAATAACTTCATTTCTCCCGCTTTATAATAAATTAATCTGGTGCCAGTTTTAATTCAGAGCATAAGTGAGCACCTATTTTGGGGAGGGGAGATTTGCTCGCGTGTTTTGTTCCATTTGTTTCTGTCCATATTTAATCCTCACATTGTCTCAGGTCACTGCCTGCGCAGAGTCTGCACATTCTCCCTGTGCCTGCATGGGTTTCCTCCGAGTGCTCCAGTTTCTCTCCATAGCCCAGTGATGTGTGAATTAGCCATGCTAAATTGCCCCTTATTTAGAGGGATTACCAGGATAAATATGTAGGGTAATGGGAGTAGGGCCTGGGTTGGATTGTCGTTAGTGCAGACTTGATGGGCCAAATGGCCTCCTTTCTGCACTGTAGGGATTCTATAATTCTCTGATTCTAATTGGAAGTTATTCAGCTAAAGGTGTTAGGTGGATTACAAACAAACAAACAGTACAGCACAGGAACAGGCCATTCAGCCCGACAAGCCTACGCCAATCATGTTGTTCTGTCTGGACAAACTGCTTGTATCCCCCTATTCCCTGCTTGTTCATGTGTCTACCAAGATAAGCCTTAAATATTGCTAATGTGTCTGCCTCAAACCCCTCACTTGGCAGTGCATTCCAGGCCCCCCACCATCCTCTGTGTAAAAAACTTCCCCCACACATCTCCACTCAACCTTTCCCCCCTTACCTTGAACTTATGCTGCCTTATAATTATGATTTCCATCCTGGGGAAAATGTTTCTAACTGTTCACCATATCTATACCTCTCATAATTTTGTAAACTTCTGTCAGGTCGCCCCTCAGCTTCTGTCTTTCCAGGGAGAACAATCCCAGTTTATTCAATCTCTCCTTGTAGCAAATACTAACCATACCAGGCAACATACTGGTAAACTTTCTTTGCACTCTCTCCAAAGCCTCCATGTCCATCTGGTAGTGTGCTGACCAGAGTTGGACACAGTGGGGTCTATTTTAACATTTTGATTGTAAGTGTTAGGCGGAATTGAATCTGGGGGTGTTTCAGATCCGACTTTTAAAACTGTTCTTCGGTGCCCCCATACACTGAAAAAATATCAGCGAATCCGAAACGCATTGCAGAAACCTGCACCTCCAAACGGAGCTTCCAACTCCACGGAACAAAAAAGATACAGAAATCACTCCACTACCACATTGCACCCGGGCCAGAAAATGCCTCCTCCTGACCCCCCCCCACAATGGACACTGCCCCCTTATTCCCCACATGCTCCACCACCCAGACTGATCATGGGCCTGTCCCCCTACCTTTCCCTCCCCCATAGACCACATGCAGATTGGCAGAGGACACGCTCCCTGCCCCACCGCCCCTGCCCCCACAAACCTCCGTCCCCATCAGTGAACATCTGACCCACCTCCCTCCCTCCCCCCCACCAGAACCATCTGATCCATTTGCTTCCCCCTCATCAGAAAACCATCCTGCTGTATTCTCTGACAATTTTCATTGCTACTTGCGGTTCTACCAACCTCAGTATCATCTGCAAACTTGCTAATCAGACCAGCTACATTTTCTTCTAAGGTTTTCACTCAGAAGGTGGTGAGTGAATGGAATCGGTTGCTGTCAGTGGTGGTAGAGGCAAACTCGCTGGGGTCTTTTAAGAGACTTCTAGATGAGTACATGGGATGTAATGGGATTGGGAGTCACAGATAGGTCTATGGCCTGGTAAGTATAGATACGATCGGCACAACTTGTGGGGCAAAGGGCCTGTTTGTGCTGTAGTGTTTTATGTTCTATGTTCTAAGTCATTTAAAAATATTACAAACAGCAGATGTCCCAACATTGATCCTTGCAAAACACTATTTGTTACAAACAAATTAGAGCCGTGGAGATTTACAGCATGGAAAAGACCCTTCAGCCCAACTTGTACACACCACCTTTTTCTTTTAACCACTAAGCTTGTCCCAATTGTCCAAAATTAAATGTGCACCTTTCTAACTTGTCCTTTAGTGTCTCAAGACATGTAGGTGAGAAGGGGAATCAGTGGAGCAAATGTGTGGGGTTATGAAGATAGGGAGGGAGGGAGGTGGGCTTGGGTGAGATCATCTCTTAGTGAGTCAGTGCAGATTTGATGGGTTGAATGGCCTCCTTCTGCTCAGTAGTGATTCTCTGATTCTGTTCTATGATTCTCTTAGTGTTCAAATGTCTGTTGATTGCAACCTGGAACATGTTCATCAACTGAGAACTATAGCTCACCGGGCTGGAGAATTCCAAAGATCCTTAACCTTTGAGTGAAGAAATTTCTTTTTACTTTAGTCCAAATGGCCAATTCTGAGATTGTAGCCTCCACATTCCAGATTGTCCAACCAGGGGGAAGAGAGTTTCAGTCCTTAATAAATCATCAATTAGACAATTAACATGCTGAAGAATTGACCCTACTTTATGTGACAATATGCCATTAAGGGATTGCAGCTTGACATTGTGAAAAAGAAAGAATCACGTGATTCCCCTCCTCAAAGGGAGATGGAGGCATAATGGTTTTGTCAATGGACTAGTGAGCCAGAGAATGCTCTGTGGACCTGGGTTCAAATCCTGAAAGGAAGATGGTGCAATTTGGATTTAATAAAAATCTGGAAATAAAAGTCTAGTCAGGGCCTTTGTTGTAATAAAAACCCATTTGGTTCACTAATGCTCTTTAGGGAAGGAAACCTGCTGTCCTTACATGGTCTGGACACCAGAGGCACAGCAATGTGGTTCACCCTTAACTGTCCTCTGAAATGGCCAAACAATCCATTTAGTGCAGGGGCAATTAGGATGTGTGATGTATGTATAGATTGTATAGTATGTTGGTTTGGGGGGTGGACTGCCGCTTTAGGAGTACAGGTCAGGTGATTCCTGAGCTATTACCTCCAATCAGCGTGAGGCCCTATTGGGCAGTCTTAGATCTGATAGTGAATGAGTGCACATCTTCAATAAACAGCTCCCAGTATGGAGGTATTCAAGCCTACCTGGTGATTTGTTATGTCCCTTATCCCACAGGAGTGTATATAATCAGATGGACACTACAGGCTTCCCCAAATCTCATGAACATGTGTTTTCAGCAGAACACACACAAACACATCACCGCTGCTCTGATGTCTTTCAGCTTTGTTACCTTGGAATTAATGTTCCCATGTGCCTTGTCTCAATAAACGGACACGTAAAATGTTTACCAGTCCCTTATGAGTGATGATTTCCTTCATACCATTATAAACACTATACTTCCTGCTGCCTCAGCAAAGCAGCCAGCATAATTAAGGAGGTCACGCACCGGGACATTCTCTCTTTCACTTTCTTCCTTCAGGAAAAAGATACAAAAATCTGAGGTCACGTACCAATTGACTCGAGAACAACTTCTTCTCTGCTGCTGTCAGACTTCTGAATGGACCTACCTTGCATTAAGTTCATTTTTTTCTACACCTTAGTATGACTTTAACAGTACATTCTGCACTCTCTCCTTTCCTCCTCTATGAATAGTAGATTTTGTCTGTATAGTGCACAAGAATCAATATTTTTTACTGTATATTAGTACACGTGACAATAATAAATCAAATCAATCAATCAAACACACAACATTATTCTGCTTCCCTTCTATTGAATCTATACCCTATTAGTCCCCATTGGCTGTGTGTTGCATTCAATTTGTTCATGTGTTTTGTATTTGATTATGAGTGCCTGTTGACTCTCTTCTGTGTGCGGTTGGTCAAACCTGGGTCTGGTTATAGGGGCAAAAGACAATCAGAAACAAAACCAGCACGGTGGTTAGCACTGCTGCTTCATCGTGCCAGGGACACAGGTTCAATCCCCAGCTTGGGTAACGGTCTGTGTGGAGTTTGCACATTTTGCCTGTGTCTATGTGATTTCCTCTGGGTGCTCTATTTTTCCTCCCACAGTCCAATGGTGTGTAGGTTCGGTGGATAGACCAGGCTAACTTGCCCCTTTGTATCCCAAGATGTACAGGTTAAGTGGATGCATAGAATCGAGAGTGCAGTGAGAGGCCATTTGGCCTATCGAGTCTGCACTGACTACAATCCCACCTAGGCTATATCCCCATAACCCCTGCATTCACCCTGCCAGTCCCTCTGGCAATTTAGCGTGGCCAATCAACATTAAACTGCACATCTTTGGAGTGTGGTAGGAAACTGGAGAACCCACAGAAAAGGGAGAACATGTAAACTCCACACCAACAGTG
Organism: Sphyrna mokarran; assembly: GCA_024679065.1. Taxonomy (NCBI): domain Eukaryota; kingdom Metazoa; phylum Chordata; class Chondrichthyes; order Carcharhiniformes; family Carcharhinidae; genus Sphyrna; species Sphyrna mokarran. The sequence goes on from JAGIQG010000006.1 coordinate 13,819,413, forward strand.
ACTGAAGGTGGAATTGAACCTGGGCCCCTGGCACTGTGAGACATCCATGCTAACCAACCATGCTCAGTGTGCCACTGTACTGCCAGGACTGACCATGCTAAATTGTCCCTTTGTGTCAGGGAATAAATACTTGGGGGTCACGGAGATAGAGCCTTGATGGGATTATTATTGGTGTAGACTAGATGGGCCGAATTTTTTTTTTCTGCACTGTAGGGATTCTATATTTCTGTGAAGCAAAAAGTTGTAAACAGAAGACGTTTTAAACACAGCTGTGAATAAAGCTTCTGTTCAGATGTAGAAACTGGTGTGTCATCTCTGCATATCTCCGAGGTACAGTACACAGCACTATTTAATGACTTCTGAAGATTCGTGATGCAAACGAGCCCACAGTGGACTGAATATGTTTCTTAAAATTGTGCGCGTAGGTAAAGTAAGTCCTTCTTGCTGTGTAAAACTGATAAACTTGCATATACGACCTCATTGCGTTGGATCGCAAGCCAGGCACTCATACTTCTCACCGGCAGCTCTCCTTCCAGCACAGCTGTCAATCATTCTCTAGGCAAATATTGCCTCCCTACACTGCCAGCTAAACTCCTCGCTGTTAGTTGTGTCTCTGCTTATTAGCATGCTAATTTATTCGGAGCCTAAGACAACATTGATTAAACCTGAAGAGGCCGCGGTTAATGCAGGTTCTGTGATGGAATTAATGTTCTGATGACATTTTCATCACAAGATACCTGGCAAATAAGGAACTTGCTGGATTGAGTGATAACCGGGAGCAGCTGTCACTCACCACTGCATCTTCCTCCACAGCAGCTTTGTTGCACTTGCATAGTAACAAGTCTGGCAACCAAAAGACCTTCTCTAATGAGAGCAGATGTGCAGAACTCAAGGCCGCACACTTTCAGAGTGATTGCCAATAAGTAGCAAACTTACAAGGGCTTGCGATACTCAAATGACAAAAGTTCCACGTCTAATATTATAAGACTTAGAGAATTGCAAGGGACTGCATGGCAGCACAATGGTTAGCAACACTGCTGTTTATAATACACCCTGTGTGTTCTCTCCCACCATGTTGCAATTTACCTCCAACTGCGTCTACGTTCCTTTTAATTGTAAACTCCTGAGCAAAACCTTATAAAATGCTCCTTGAGGTCCGGATAATTCATGTCTACAAACCTTCCCTCTCCACCATGTTCACGAGCTCCTCAAATTCTTTCAATTGGCTAGGGTGACCTCTCCTTCACAAAGCAATGCAGAGTTTGCTTACATGACGTGGAAGATCTAACAAAGGCATGAATACAGTAACAGAACAGGGCATTATCATTTCGTATTGCTACCTCACAGCGTCAGGATCTGGGTTGATTCCCAGCCTGGGTCACTGTCTGTGTGGAGACAGCAAGTTCTCCCCGTGTCTGCATGGGTTTCCTTTGGGTCCTCTGGTTTCTTCCCACAGAACAAAAGACGTACTGGTTTGTTACATTAATGTGGAGATGCCGGCATTGGACTAGGGTAAGCACAGTCAGGAGTCTCACAACACCAGGTTGAAGTCCAACACAATTATTTGATAGCAAACTCCACTAGCTTTCGGAGCACTGCTCCTTCGTCAGGTAGTGGGAGATCTGATCACAAACAGGGCATACAAAGACACAAATTCAATTTACAGAATACCGATTGGAATGTGAGTCTTTACAGCTAATCAAGTCATAAAGGTACAGACAGTGTCACTGGAGGGAGCAGTAGCACAGGTTAAAGAGATGTGTTTTGTCTTCAGACAGGATAGTTAGTGAGATTTTGCAAGTCCAGGCAAGTCGTGGGAGTTACAGATAGCGCGACATGAACCCAAGATCCTGGTTGAGGATGTGTGTGCGGAATTTGGCAATCAGTTATGTACATTGGCCATGCTAGGTTCTGTCTCAATGCTCCTGAGTGTGGCGATTAGGGATTTCATAATAACTTCACTGCAGTGTTAATGTCCGACTTCTGACAATAATGAATAAACATTAAACTTTTAAAAAGTTTAAACTTTAAAACTTAAGTATAGCAAAAGCAAAGACAGAACTTGTGCTTATATGGTATCCTCCACATTCACTCCACTGTCAGGCTTAATGAAGTATCTTGAGTGAGATACGGCACACAAATGGTGCAAAGCAAGACTCCACAAACAGTGATAAGATGGGGCAGCGTGGTAGCACTGTGGTTAGCACTGCTGCCTCACAGTGCCAGAGACTCAGATTCAATTCGCAGCTTGTTCACTTTCTGTGCAGAGTCTGCATGTTCTCCCCATGCCTGTGTGTGTGTGTTTGTTCTGGGTGTTCCGGTTTCCTCCCACGCTCCAAAAGACGTGCTGGTTAGGTGCATTGGCTATGCTAAATTCTCCCTCAGTGGACCCAAACAGGCGCCGGAGTGTTGTGACGAGGGGATTTTCACAGTAACTTTGTTGTAGCATTCCAACAAAGACCAACATTAAAATTGATGATTTTTTAATATAATTGACCATCCTTCGCTCACTGTTTTCCTGCTATTGTTGGAAGATGTTGCCGTTTTATAACTTGTGTTTGCTATGGTTTGTAAATAACGTTTTCAAATCGATTCTGTTTGCGAGTGAAATATCTGTTCACTATTAGCATGAATTTTAAATAGATCTTATAGTGAAAAGTAACCCTATTTGCTGTGAGTCCTGCCCTAACTCCAACTAACTGGCTGACACATTGATATCAATTATTGCATTGTTACAGAATATAATTTGTTTATTTATTAGTATCACAAGTTGGCTTACATTAACACTGCAATGAAGTTACTGTGAAAATATCCTAGTCACCACACTCCAGCGCATGTTTGGGTACACTGAGGGGGAATTTAGCACGGTCAATACACCTAAACCGCTGTGGGAGGGAACGGAAGCATCCAAACAAAACCAACACAGACACGGGGAGGACGTGCAGACTCCGCACAGACAGTGACCCAAGCCAGGAATCGAACCCGGGTCCCTGGCTCTCGGAGGCAGCAGTGCTAATGTGGCTTTGATGAAAGGTCATTCAGACTTGCAATGTTTGCTGGAGCTCTATCACCTCGCCTGCTGTGGAATCGCAGTGGACGAGGGTCAGACAATGGAAATCTCTGTCCACTTCCAGCTGGGATTTCCAGTCTCGCCCAGGTGAGGCCGTAAAACCTCCTGCCTGCTGATTCTATTCTCTCCCCACAGACGCTGTCAGACCTATGGAGATTTTCTAGCATTTTCTGTGTTTGTTTCAGATTCCAGCATCTGCAGTATTTTGCTTTGATCTTAAGGTTTTGTCTTGAGCTTACTTAGGGCACCATGATCGGCACGGGCTTGGAGGGTCGAAGGGCCTGTTCCTGCACTGTAATCTCCTTTGTTCTCTTTGATCTTTATAAACATGAAATTATTAAAAAGCAGAACAAACTAGAGGGGCTGTATCACCTATATTGCTAAACCAACATGACTCTCGAGTTACAGACATGAACTAATCTTGTGAGTCACCCTTTTATGCAAAATGTAGATGCAACTAAAATCTCTGAAGCAGAACAACTCCTTTCACCAGCAATGATAACAAGCTGCATTGAGAGCAGACAGCACTGACTACAAGAAAGTGCTTTTGTGTCGGAAATAACTGGGACATTGGTTATGAGTTTGTGAAGCAGGCATGTCAGTCCAATGGTTATCTGATCTCAATTCCTGTTCAGTCGCATTGCTTGAGGTACAGCTATCAAAAGAGTTCTTAGCGAGTCAATCTCAGGATTCCAAAGTCTCACTTCATCCTGAGTGGCCACGTACACTGATCAGGCATCCTCCCAGCTGTGGAAAGTGCTTCACATTGGGTCAGTTTAGCCAATTCCCATGTCAATTACATTGTTAGTGCTACAGGAGAACTATAAACTTACCACACAATTTTTAGTATCTAATTTATGGTAGAATTGGTGGTTTCAAAGCTTGAATAAAACATGGCAAGGCCACAACTGGAGCAGTCCTGGTCATCACATTATAGGAAGGACTCTAATTGCTCTGGAGAGGATGCTCAGGAGGTTTACAAGAATGTTGCCAAGGCTAAAAAAGTGTAACTATGAGGAGAGATTGGATAGATCGGAGTTATTTCCCTTGGAAGGGTGACTTGATACAAGCACAAAATTATGAGGGGAACGGATAGAATAGAGAGGATAAAATTGTTTCCCTTGGTGAAGATTTCTCAAACCAAGGGACGCAGATTCAAGATAAGTGGCAGAAGTTGTAGAGGGGACATGAGGAAGAATTTTTTTTACGCAGAAGGTGGTAGGTATCTGGAATTTGCTATACAAGTTGGTGGGGAGGCAGAGACACAAAACTCTTTGAAAAAAAGTACCTATATCTTCACCTTAAGTGCTCTGGACTGAATGCAAGAAGGTGCAGACAGAAAGGACACCTGGGTATCTTCAGGCTAGCATGGACAAGATGGGCTGAATGGCCTCCTTCTGTATCTTTCTGTATGGTCTTATGGTTCTATGTTTTGGGACAGAAACTAACCAAAAGGGAAAATGCACCTTTGGGGTTTCCAGTGCAACGAAAGACTGAGCCCTTATTTGAAACTGAAATGGAAACATTGGGTTCTTGGGGAAACTGAGGCTACTTGACACCAGATAAAAGGCTGAAAACCATTTGATCAGACCCGAGAGTGAAGATAAAATAAAATGCTGCTTCACTTATTTTTAAAGGAATTAATTTTACATGGGATTTAATGGGATTGAGAGTTATAGATAGGCCTGATAGGTAGGGATATGATTGGCACAACTTGTGGGCTGAAGGGCCTGTTTGTGCTGTCGTGTTCTATGTTCTATGTTGACCAGAACTGGCATAACAGTACAGAGGGCAATTTTAAAATTCATTTGCGGAATATGGGTGTCGTTGGCTGGCCAGCATTTATTGCCCTTCTTTAGTTGCCTTTCGAGGGCGATTGAGAGTCAACCACATTCCCATGGCTTTGGAGTTACATGTAGACCAGACCAGGTAATGATGGCAGATTTCCTTCCCTAAAGTGCACTAGTGAACCAGATGGGTTTTTCTGACAATCAACAATGATTTCATGATCATTAGTTGATTCTTAATTCCAGATTTTTCTTATTGAACTCAAATTCCAAAAGCTTTCTTGGCAGGGTTCGAACCCAGATCCCCAAAACATTAGCTGAATTTTTGGATTAATAGCACAAATCTAATAGCACGAGGGGTCACGGGCTTAGGGTGAGGGGGGTAAGGTATAATTTGGATGCTAGAGGGAGTTTTTTTCACACAGAGGGTGGTGGAGGTATGAAATGTGCTGCCAAGTAAAGTGGTGGAGGCGGGTACTCTGGAGTTATTTAAGAAATACCTAGATGGGCACATGAACAGAATGGGAATGGAGGGGTATAGAAAACTGATTTAAAATAGGAATCATGAGTCTTGGGAGTCCCTGGGAAGTGTGTAAATAGATGATGATATTGATGTATTTGTTTTTATCCTACAGGTGCTTTGGTCCACCTTGTTGTCTAATGAGGGGCATATACGCGATGGGTCGTGAGAGGGCTGCTCTTGGATTTTTTTCGAGAGTATCCTAGTGCTTCACGTCATTAGTGTACGCTTGACCTGGACCATTTGATGGGCAACACGACAGCTCAGTGACTATCGCTGTGCTGTCCAGATACATGGATTTGGTCCTGTGTCTGTGGGAGTTTGCGCATTCTCCCCGTGCTTGCGTGGGTTTTCTCCGGGTGCTCCGGTTTCCTCCCACATCCCAAAGATGTGTTCTTAGGCTAATTGGCAAAACAAATTCTCCCTAAATTGTCTCAAATTTTGTTTTTAATCCATAGATCTATAAACATGGACAGGGATCACGGGTAGAGGTGGGAACATCGGGGTGGCGGCACGGGCTCGTTGGGCTGAAGGGCCTGTTTCCCATGCTGTTTTGTTCTTTGTTCTTTGTTCTAATAGTCATGCAATAATGCCACTAGGCCATCGCCTCCACAACAGCTGCTGTTGAGGATTCAGATAAAGGTGACGTTGGTAGATCCACACCATCAAGATGGCTGTAAGCGGAGTTGAGCAGATTCTGATGAAGACCACAGGACATGGATTGGTTTGAGTGCTGCTGTTTGCCGAGGATAAGAAGCTAAATTCTTAAAGAGAGGTGCAGTGTCACGGTGATTAGCATTGCTGCTTCACAGCACCAGGGACCCAGCTTCGATTCCACCCTTGGGTCACTACTGGTGTGGAGTTTGCATGTTCTTCCTGTGCTTGCTTGAGTTTCCTCTGGGTGTTCTATTTTCCTTCTGCAGTCCAAAAATGTGTGGGTTAGGTTGATTGGCCATGCTGAATTGCCGCTGAGTATCAAGGACATTAACAGGATAAATATGAGGTCATGGGGGCAAGGCCTAGATGGGATTTTTGTCGGCATAGACTTGATGGGCCAAATGGCCTCCTTCTGCACTGTAGGGACTCTATGATTCTAAAACAAGCTAGAATTCAACAGGAGACTTGAAGGACTTTGTGGCTGATGTTAGTGATATGTGTGTTAAGTGGACTTTCCACTAAATCCTCAAGATCTACCTGTTTTCTGTGCAATTTATAGTTTATATTAAATGCAATTTTCTTGTTAATTTCTGTTGAATTTATGCTGACCTTGGTGCAACTGGTAAAATAAACGCTATTGAAGAGAAAAACTGCATCACAGTTTACCCTACACTGATTCTTTGAAGCAGTAATTTACTCTGTCTCGTTCTTCTGCTTTCTCTCTATACCCCTACACATCCTTTCTTTTCAGGTAATTGTCTAATTGCCTTTTGAATGCTTCAAGTGAGCCATCCTCATCACACTCTCAGGAGCACACTCCAAATATTAACAACCCGCTGTGTGAAAAGTTCATTCCTCATCTCATTTTTGTCTCTTCCCAATTACTTTAAATCTCTGCCCTCTCATCCTTAATCCTTTCATGAATGACAGCGGTTTCTCCTGATCTACTCTGCCCAGCGAAAAGGACACAGTGGTTAGCATTGCTGTCTCGTAGCGTCAGGGGACCCGGGTTCACTTCTGGCCTCAGGTCACTGCCTGTGTGGAGTTTGCACATTCTCCCCGTGTCTATGTGGGTTTCCTCTGGCTGCCCTGGTTTCCTCCCACACTCCAAAGATGTTTAAGTTGGGTGCATTGACCATGCTAAATGGACCCTTAGTGTCCCAAGCTGTGTAGTTTATGCAGATTGACCATGCTAAACTATCTTTTTGTGTCCCAAGATATTGTAAGTCAAGGGGATTATCAGGGTACATATGTATGGTTACAGGCATAGAGTAAAATGTGGGAAATTTGGTACAGTCAGAATAGGTTGAACGGCGTAAGACAAAAATCTGAGGTCATGTACCAACCGACTCAAGACAGCTTCTTCCCTGCTGCTGTCAGGCTTTTGAATGGACTCACCTTGCATTAAGTTGATCTTTCTCTACACCCTAGCTGTGACTGCAACACCACATTCTGTACACTTTCTTTTACTTCTCTATGAATGGTATGCTTTGAATAGCACACAAGAAACAATACTTTTCACTGTATACTAATACATGTGACAATAATAAATCAAATCAAATAAAATCAAAGGGATTCTTTGATTCTATGAAAAGTGAAATATTGGGCCTGATTTTATCATTGCGTTGTGCCCATTTTCGGATATGCAACCTTGGTAAAGTCAGACATAAGGTGAATAGAGTGATCCGCACCTGCGCCCATATAGGCCCCCACTTTATCAAGGCCCAAAAATGGCCGCGGTCAGAACCACATCCAAAATGAGCGCAACATCAATTTAAGTGCATTTGCAGGCATTGATTAAATGAGCTGGACACCCAAACTTGGTCGCATTTCTCTCTTTACTATCGTGTTCATCTATCCAGATTCAGCACGAAACAGATGCACTCGGCAAAAAGTCTGTTTTGGGCGTTCCAGCTTCCGAAGAGATAAGTTCAGAGTATTCCCACTTTGCCATCGCATTTGTCCATCCCACTGAGCGGGAAACAGACATGCTCAGCAAAGCTCTGTTTTGGTTCTTCAGCTTCTGAAGGGGCTCTTCAGAGTTACCAATGGCTCCCTGACTCAGATCGGTGGTAAGCGGGGAGGAGAGGTATGGGGAGGCAGGAGAGATGAGCCAGATCAATTCTCTGGAGGGGGTGGGGGAGGATAGGGAAGTGGATCAGATGGCTCTCGGGGTGGTGGGAATGGAGGAGGTGTGGGAATAGGCAGGAGAGGGGAGCCACATCATTCTCTGGGTGGGGTGGGGGGAGGAAGGATCGTGAAGTGAGTCAGATAGCTCTCGGGGTGGTGGGGGTGGGGCCTTTCTGCTTGCGATAGTCGGGGGAGGAGGGGGCAGAGTTTGGTCTGAGTATGGGGAGGGGGAATAAGTGGGCAAGGGGGACAGTTATGTTGTGGGGACAGGACAATGTCTGTGTAGGCCATCGCTTCCAGGCCACTTTATCCACTGTTTGAGGCTCAGGAGCAATGTAGCAGGGGGAGCATTTTTCACATCTTTTTATAGTGCACACATGCAGTTGAAGAATCGGAGCTGCAGCATTTCGGGTGCGATAAGCCCCGCCCACAGCGAAATTTAGACTCGAGATTATTTTTTCAAGCTAAGTGCATACGGGGGTGGGGTGGCTGAGAATAGATTTCCAAATCAGATCTGAATTACACATGGATTCAGCACTTAGAATGAAACTGGTAAAACCGTCCCCATTGTCGACTGGTTTTCTCACTGGTGTTGTTCAATAAGCTTGGTTCTTTTGGTCTGTTGCTGTCCAGGGGATCATAATAATTCTTAAGGGTATAAACCCAAAAACGTAATGTCCAGCCAGATTGCTTTGATTTTCTCCATTCCTTTTATAACACGTACCTCGGTCTCAAACTCTGGAATTCCCTCTCCCAACTTCTCTGCTCCCTTTTTCTCTCTCTCTCTCTCTTACTTTCTTTCTCTCAGCTTTCAAGATGTTCTTTAATTTGGCCAAGCTTTTGATCACTTGTCCTAGTATTTCCTTTGATGCTTCAGTCATAGAACCATAGAACCCCTACAATGCATAAAGAGGCCATTTGGCTCATTGAGTGTGCATTGACCACAATCTCACACATGTCTTTTTCTCATAAGTCTCCATATTTATCCCTCTAATCTATGCATCCCAGGACACTATGAGACAATTTAGCATGGCCAATTCACCTAATGCGCACATTTTTGGAGTGTGGGAGGAAACCGGAGCACCCGGAGGAAACACACTTACATGGGAGAACGTGCAAAGTCCATATAGACAGGGACTCAAGCTGGGAATCGATGTGAAATTTTGTGTGGTAATCATGCTTGTGAATTCCTTTGAAAAATGCTGTTGTGCTAACCATGCTGGGTAAATACGCAGCAACTCACCAAGGCTCCTTGGAAAGCATCTTCCTAACCGATGGCTTGTGTCGCTTACAGGGAGAAAGGCAACTGATACGTGTGTTAAGGATCAGATCAGAAACTCCAAGGTATGTTATGCAGTTGGCCGAGATCCCAACTTTTACATTTGATTTTGGCATTAGGGCGAGCACAGGATGTTTCACTCCAGGTATGATTTAAATGAGCCACTAGGAAGCTTTTATCAAAACAAACTTCATTTAAGAACACAGAATATAACAAAAATAATTCCTATAACTTTTACTGATTAAAATACTTAAATATAACAATGAATAGTTCTTAACAACATCTCTGTTGTTCTATTACAGCAATATTCCCACAGACATGAGTCCATTTTTTAGAACTAGTTATCACAGAAATCAATTATGTTTACATAGATACTAGATTTCCGGCCTTTTGACACTTCTGCAAAATGATCCAGAGAGCCACTTGTCTTCTCGTTCTCATGATGCAACTTCCAGAGAAAGCGCCAACCCAAAGAGTGGAATCTCAGAGAGATCTCCTCGTAGATTCAGCCTCCATTTCAGACAGAGCAAGAGATACGCAGAAAGTGACCTCTCGCTAAAATTCCAAAAGTGGACTGCCTGGAGTTTTCTGTGAAAACCTAGCCACATCCAGTCATGTGACCTTACCCGTTAATCAAACCCCTTATCAAGCCCTCCTCTGCAATCGCAGAGGAAAACACAAAACAACAGAACTCTGCATTAATTCAGATCAAAACAAATGCTGCATCAGTTAAGATCAATTATGTTGCTGCAGTAACAATACAGGACTGCTGACTTCAGACAAAAGAGCTCCAAAAAAATGGATGGGACTAATAAACACATTCAGTGCAGAATCATGATGAAAATACTTATCTTCAAGGTACAATTTTGTCACACATGGGAAGAAAGAGAGGGAGGTGTCAGTTTAGAACAGAGTTGAGGAGGAACTTCTTCTCTCAGAGAGTAGTGAATCTCTGGAATTCTCTGCCCATTGAAGTGGTGGAGGCTACCTCTTTGAATATATTTAAGTCACAGATAGATAGATTTCTGATCGATAAGGGAATTACAGGTTATGAGGAGTAAGTGGGTAAATGGAACTGATCCACTTTAGATCAGCCATGATCTTACTGAACGGTGGAGCAGCTCGAGGGGCTAAATGGCCTACTCCTGCTCCTATTTCTTGTGTTCTTATGTAACAAGAGCACCAGCAAAGTTTCCCTCCAAACCACATACCAGACTGATTTGGAAATATCTTGCTGTCCCTTCACTGGTCAAAAACCTGGAGCTGTGTTCCTAAAAGCACTGTTTTGATTCAATTTATTGTTGTCACTTGTATTAGTATATACTGAAAACTATTGTTTCTTGTGCACTATACAGGCAAAGCATACCATTCGTAGAGTACATAGGGGAGAAAAAAAGGAGAGTGAACATAGAACATAGAACATTACAGCACAGAACAGGCCCTTCGGCCTTCGATGTTGCGCCGACCAATATAAAAAGCAATGCCCCTCCAAACTAAACCATTCCCTTCTCTTCCATATACCTATCAACTAACCTCTTAAACGCCACCAAACTTGGCGCATCTACAACTGCTGCAGGCAGGGCATTCCACTCCCGAACCACCCTTTGGGTAAAGAACCTGCCTCTGATATCCGTCCTATAACTATCACCCCTTAATTTAAAGCTGTGTCCCCTCGTGCTAGCTTTTTCCATCCTAGGAAAAAGGCTATCACTGTCCACCCTATCTAAACCTCTAATCATCTTATTGTTTCTTGTGTGCTATTCAAAGCATATCATTCATAGAGAAGTAAAAGAAAGTGTGCAGAACGTAGTGTTACACTCATAGCTAGGGTGTAGAGAAAGATCAACATAATGTAAGGTTGGTCCACTCAATAGTCTGATGGCAACAGTGAAGAAGCTGTTTTTGAGTTGGTTGGCACATAATCTCAGAATTATGTATCTTTTTCCCAATAGACGAAGTGGAAGAGAGAATGCCCAATGTGAGTGGGGTCCTTGATTATGCTGGCTGCTTTTCCAAGGCAGTAGGAAGTGTAGACAGAATCAATGGATGGGAGGTGTGATGGACCAAATTATATTCACAACCCTTTGCAGTTTCTTATGACCTTGGGCAGTGCAGGAATTGTACTGAGCTGTCATACAACCAGAAAGAATGCTTTCCATGGTGCAGCTGTAAAAGTTGATAAGAGTCCTCACAAGACCCAAAGTAGAGATGTTGGTGAACTTTCCTAACTATAGCATCAGCCTGAAGAGACTAGGACAGGTTGTTGGTGATCTGGACGCTTAGTTACCTGAAGCTCTCAACCGTTTCCACTTTATCTCTGTTTCTTCCCAAAGTCACGCCACATGGATGGCATTGATTCAAGGTGGCTCATTAATGACTGTCTCAAGAACAATTAGGGATGGGCAATGAAACTCTGGCCTAGCCAGCAACGCCCACATTCTGTGAACAAAATATAAAATAAATAAATGCAAGTAACATATGCAAGGGAAAGTCAGCGGCAGCTAACAACGATGAAAAGAATCCCTTTCACTGGCTGTCGATGAGAACTTAAATCTAGTGTGGTGAATTCCATTTAGTTTGCACAGAGGAAATGAAAGAGCATCTGTCTCAGGTTTTCAGTTGATGCTTTGCTGGCCTCATACTTCTTTTGAGCTTTCTGTACATTGAGCCTGTGGCTTTTATCACAGGGAGGAATGTTTCCTTGCATTAGTAACATAATATGTGAAGGTCATTCCTTTCCTGAACTTTGTGCAAAATCCTGGACTGCTGGCATGAAGATTGACATAAGTAGATGTAATTAGCCTTATTAATATTTATGTAACACTGCAAAACTGCTCTCCACTTGGCAGAATAAAGGTAGTGCCTCTGGGCACCAAAGTGTAGAAGACCTGACAAAGAATATGACTTGTAAATAAATGACGTGTAAAAATTTTAAGCCTTATTGCTTAGGCTAGCTGCAAACGTCTCGGGGTTCCCAAAAGCATTGCTGTTTCACAGCTCCTGGGACCTGGGTTCGATTCCCAGCTCGGCTCTCTATCTGTGTGGAGTTTGCACATTCTCCTCATGTCTGCGTGGGTTCCCTTCAGGTGCTCCGGTTTCCTCCCACAGCCCAAAGATGTGCAGGTTAGGTTGATTGGCCATGCTAAATTGCATCTTCGTGTCTTGAGATGCGTAGGTTAGAGGAGCTGGTGGGTAAATGTGTGGGGTATGGAGTAGGGCCTGGGTGGGATTGTGGTAAGTGAAGACTCGATGGGCCAAATGGCCTCTTTCTGCACTGTAGTGTTTCTATAATTCTATGATGAATCTATGGCTGGCAGCAAGGAGTTTTTATTTTTATTTATGCATTTGTGATACATTGGCGTTGCTGACTGGCCAGCATTTATTGCCCATCCATTGTTACCCTTGGAGGGCAGTTGAAAGTCAACCACATTGTTCGTTTTTTTTAAAGGTTTTTATTAATGTTATACATAGGCTTAAATTAACATGCAGTGAAGTTACTATGAGAATCCGCTCGCTGTCACACTCTGGTGTTTGCTTGGTTACACTGAGAGAGAATTTGGCATGGCCAATACACCTAACCAGCATGTCTGTGGACTGAAGGAAACCCATGCAGGCCTGGGAAGAATGTGCGAATTCCACACAGACAGTGATCCAAGCCAGGAATCGAACCTGGGTCCACTGTGATGCTGCGCTGCCTCATTAGTGTTGACCTGGGGTCACATGTAGGCCAGACCATATAAGGACAGGGATTTCTTTCCCTAAAGAACATTAATGAGTCAGATGGGTTTTTCCCAATAATTGACAATGTTTCATGGTCATCAGTAGATTCTTAATTCAGATTTTTTTTTAATGGAGTCAAGACCACCATCTGCCATGATGGGATTCAAACCCGGGCCCCCAGACCATTAGCTCAGTTTCTGGATTAATAAGCTAGCGATGATAACCGAGCTTCCCCAAGTGACTTCCACCAAAGTGTAGATTATTCACCACTTTGGTAGCAACTTCAACATTTTTACCCCACCTGCGCTCCTGGGGATAACTCACAGACTCCCACCACATGACCTTTTTGGTAGGGGCGTCATCACAGTTGTCACATGTCTACACCAATTAACACTTTAATTTTGTTACACCTCTTTTATAATAATCACTGTCAGTGATTCCTCAGAGAATCTTAAACCCAAGTGCACACTCTCATGCTAAAGAAATAATCATTTAAGGTTGAAATGTACCAGGGATTCATGGATTAACCTGCAAATCCCCTCCAACCTGGTGTATCAAGGATCCACCCTTTAATCTGTAGATCACCTTCAGCCTGGTGTACGAGAGATCCACTATGTAATCTACAGTCCCCTCCCAGCCGGGTGTACTGGGATTCACTGTTTAATCTGCAGATCACTTCCAGCTTGGTGCACCAGAGATTCATTGTTTAACATGAAGGTCACCCTTAATGTCGTGCATTGGGAATACACTGTTTAACCTGCCCCCCACCCTGTGAATTTTTGCAATTTTCTACCCCACAAGGTTGTGAAGTACAGAGGGTTAGCACTGCTGTCTCACAGCGCCAGGGACTAGGATTCGGTTCCAACCTTGGGTGGATTCACCTGGGGTTCTCCCCATGTCTGCGTGGCTTTCCTCCGGATGCTTCAGCCTAAAGATGTGCAGTTTAGGTGGATTGGCCATGCTAAATTGCCCCTTAGTGTCCAAAGATATGTAAATTGGGAGAGATAATCAGGGCAAATTTTCAGGGCTATTGTGATAGTGCCTTGGTGGCTGTCTTGTTGGAAAGTTGGTGGAAAGTTGTTGGAAAGATGGGCTGAACGGCCTCCTTTTGAAAAAGGATGGAAACATCTAAATTGCTTTCCCAGAGGGCTGGCAAAACAGATGGGCTGAATGGAAACCTTTTGCATCAGAATCTTTCTATACTTCTGCACTTTTGTAAGAGTCATCTCATTATTGGGCGGTGGGTTGTTCAGATGAGTTTTATTGGTGGTACATCAGGCTGGGGGGATCTGCAGGTTAAACAGAGTATCCCCAATACACCACACTAAGGATGATCTTCATGTTAAACAGTGGATTCCAGTACACCCGGCTGGGAGTGGACTGTAGATTTCATAGTGGATCTCTCGTACACCAGGCTGAAAATGATCTACGGATTAAAGGGTGGATCCTTGATACACTGGGTTGGAGGGGATTTGCAAGTTAAACAGTGGATCTCTGGTACATCAGGCTGGAGGGTAATCTGCAGATTAAACAGTGGATCTCTCATAAAGCAGGCTGGGGATGTTGATCCTACAGGTGAAATTTCTTCAAAGTGCAATGTTAAGATTGTGGCCAATCTCATTTAAAAAATAGAATCTCTTTCATTTGCGTGGTGCCTATCAGGAACTTGCAGAGTTGCTTGCAGTAAATGCTATACTTCTGAAGTGCTGTCACTTTCTGGTGCAGGAAATGGGGCAATCAATTTGCTCACAGCAAGTTCCCCCAAACAGTAATATATGAATGTCAGGTTCATACATTTCCCATTGGCGTTGTTGAGAAGTAAGCATTGGCTTTGACACAAGGGAAGCCTCCTCACCGCCTTTCTTTGAGGTAGTGTTGCAGTTTTGTTGGCTTCTAGGGATGGCATAGTGTTAGCATTGCCGCCTCACAGTGCCAGAGACTTGGGTTCAATCCCCAGCTTGGGTCAGAGTCTATGCGGAGTCTGCATGCTCTCCCCGTGTCTGCTTGGGTTTTCTCCGGTGCTCTAGTTTTCTCCCGCAGTCTGAAAGACGTGCTGGTTAGATGGATCGGCCGTGCTAAATTCTCCCTCAGTGTACGCGAACAGGCGCTGGTGGCGACGAGGGGATTTTCACAGTAACTTCATTGCAGTGCAAATGTAAGCCTTACTTGTAACGTTAACAAATAAACAATAAACTCATCTACATGTGAGCAGTTGATGCTTTGGTTTAACATCTTATCCAATGAACAGTCCGCCCTTCCTTTGCACTTGAGCAGCTAGATGTTGTGTATCTGAAGTGAGATTTGCAGCAATTACTTTCTAGGAGGGTGCCTTCATGGGCTGGGCATTTGCTGTATTTTTTTACCTCGAGCAAATCTTTTTCAATTGCTGACATTAATCTCGCACAGTTTCAGAATCACTTGTAAGTGGTCCTTACCTCCTTTTTGCCATCCAACACAAAATTATCGTGTAAATGTCAATGTGCCATGAAAGATCTTGTTCAGGATTGTATACTACAAGAACATCCCTCAGATGTGCTGGCAATTTGCGAGGCTGCACTTATCCATCACGTAATATGGAGTTAATACAAATGTGTTTCTGGAGCCGGGAGAGGCTATTAAATACAAGGACGATGGAATATCACCTTTCATGTCCCCAGGAGACTCCAAAGCACTTCACAATCAAAGACTCGTTTTTGAAGTACAGTTACCTCAGTTCTGTAAGTCAAATATCAGAGTTAGCGTTTCTTACAAAAAAACGCAGGGAATTAGGACAACACAGTGGTTAGTGCTGCTGTCTCACAGCTCCAGGGACACAGGTTCAATTCTCGGCTCACTGTCTGTGTGAAGTTTGCACGTTCTTCCGGTGACTGCGTGGGTTTCCTCCGGGTTCTCTGGTTTCCTCCCAGAGATATGTGGGATAGGTTGATTGGCCATGCTAAATTGTCAGTTATATTGATGAACAAGGAGATCAAGGGTTACGGGGAAAAGGCAGGAGGATGGGGATGCGAAAAATATCAGCCATGATTAGATGACGGAGTAGACTCGATGGGCTGATTGATCTAATTCTGCTCCTATCTCTTATGGTCTTATGGTTGTTGTGAGGAGAACTAGCAGGGTAAATACTTGAATCATGAGGATACGTCCTGGATGGGATTATTGGTTCAGGTTCGATGGACCGAATGGCCTCTTTTTGCACTCTGAGGAATCAATGATTTGAATAGATTCGCACGCAAAAACCTTTGGGTATGCATTGGGGGAGATGATGAGAGCGGGGGTGTAGATTAGGTGGATTGACCATGCTAAATTGCCTCTAAGTGTCCAAAGATGTGCAAATTAGTTGGATTTGCCATGCTACGTTGCCCTATAGTGTCCTAACATATGCAGGTTATATGGATGACCATGCTAAATTGCCCTTCAGTGTCCCAACATGTGCAAATTAGGTGGATTGGCCATGTCAAATTGCTCCTTAGTGTCCAAAAATGTTAGATAGATTGACCCTGCTAAATTGCCCCTCGTGTCTAAAGATGAGCAAGTTAGTTTGATTGGCCATGAAAATGTGTGGGGTGACAGTAATAGGACAGAGAGAAGGGTCTGAATAGGATGGTCTTTCAGAAAGTCAGTGCAGACTCGATGGGCTGAATGGCCTCTTTCTACACTGTCAGGATTCTATAATTATTTATTTTTCCAATGGTAGGCTGAATAGGAAATGGCAGCTATTATTTAAGAATATAAAATTGACATTGTCGCTGAATTTGGTAAAGAATCTCAGCACACAATGCAAGCTTTGTGGCTGCATAATCAAGGTACAATGCCTTTTAACATTGCATTTTAACTAAAAGCATTCAACTGTATATTTTATTATGTCCTCTCCATATCTCCTGTCACAGGATGTGTTCTGCGATATTCCCAAAGTAAAAAAACAAGTAATAGTTAACAAAAGGTTCAAAGTGAAATTATGAACTCCTACCAAACAGCACCTTACAAAAACTTTTAAGATCAATGTTGACCTATTCCATAGTGGCAAATGACCGAATTTAATCTTTTTTTTTTTAAAGCAACACAGCACGGGAAACAGGCCCTTCCCCAACGAGCCCGCCCACCGTAATACCAAATCATTATCCTATTTTAATAGTCCTATATAATATATATATATTAATCCTAATTTGGAAAATTTTCACCATAGGGACAATTTGTTACCCAATCACCTAAGAGCGAATTTTTGGGTGTGGGAGGAAACCGGAGGCCGGAGAAAACCCACGCAACCACGGGAGAACGCGCAAACTCCCGCAGACACCGGCCCAATTCCAAGTGTCTGCACGCCACATCGATAGTCTCTGAGCTGTCATGGTGCCCTTCAGGTGGTCCACATAAAGCATCATATACGACATGAGGTACCAGGCAACCCATGAATCAACATCCAAGAGCTGTCCGCACCACTGCCGAATGCGTGCTCAAATTATGGACCGAATTCCTGTGGAAAAAAGCCGTAGTTAAACAGTCCTAATATATCCCTCTATCTGCATACCGCTCATGTGGCTGTCCAGAGACCCTTAAACAGCCCCAGCGTGCCTGCTCCCACCACTTACTCGGCAGTGCATTCCACACCCCCACTACCCTTTGTGTGAAAAACTGCCCTCTAATATTCGTCCTATACTACCCCCTCACCCTAGCCATGACCCTCGTCCATCCATTTCTAAAGTGAAAAAGTTTACCCCATTTACTCTATCATACCCCTTATAATCTTATACACCTCTATGAGATCCCCTCTAACCGACGTCTTTCAAGGGAAACAACCCCAGTCTATTAATCTCTCTAGACACCTTCCTACCAGCAGCACAACCCCCCCCCCAACCCCCCCCAAACACCAACACCAAACCACAACACCAACCAACCCACCAAACCCAAAACAACAACACCCCACCCCCACCAACACCCAACAACCCACCCCACCCCCCACCACACCAAACCCACACCCAAAACCCCCCACCAAAACACACACCCCCACCACCCACACCCACCCCACCCCCAACCACCCCCACCACCCCCTTACATAGTGTAAAATGCCTTTGGATTTTCTTAATCCTACCTGCCAGAGCCACCTCATGGCCCCTTTTTGCCTTCTAATACCCCTTTTTAGATCCCGTCTACACTCTCTATAAGCTTCCAGCGCTATCTCAGTCCCTAGTTGCCTAGATCTAATGTAAGCCTCTTCATAATGATAGGTTGGTCCAGTGATTAGCAGTGCTGCCTCACGGTGTCAGGGACCCAGGTTCAATTCCAGCCTCGGGTCACTGTCTGTGTGAAATCATAGAATCCCTACAGTGCAGAAGGAGGCCATTCGGCCCATCGAGTCTGCATTGACCACAATTGCACCCAAGCCCTACTCCCATAACCCCACATATTTACCCTGCTCATCCCCTGATACTAGGGTCAATTTAGCATGGCCAATTAATCTAACCCACACATCTTTGGACTGTGAGAGGATCCCGGAGCATTCGGAGGAAACCCACGCAGATACAGGTAGAATGTGCAAGCTCCACACAAGCAGTGGCCCGAGGCTGGAATTGAACTTGGGTCCCTGGCACTGCAAGGCCGCAATGCTAACCACTGTGCCACCCTGTCACCCAGCACTGGTGCAAAGCTGATTAGCATATTAGTATCATGATTTACATTATGGAGGCAATTCTGTCACCTTGCTGTGCTGATTTTTTAGCGCAGCAGGCCGGGAGATTTAAATGAGGCCGGATTTGCATTGGACATCTCCCAGGCCAGATTTATGTGCGGAATTGCATTACATGTGCACGCCTTAATTGGAATCTGTTTTAAATGCCATTGGTGGCTCTGGAACTGAGGTCTCTGAGCCTGCTAGCCTCTCTCCCCCACCAGGAGTATTTCACTCGAGTGAGGATTGCTATAGTTCTCCACTTGCCGGTTTCTGGGGTTGTGGGACTGGCCAGCAATTGGAAGGCCGGCAGACAGGGGCCACTGTGCATGGGCTGTTCTCGGCACTGACAGATTGACACACGCGCAATGGCTCACTCAGCACTATGCTGCCGGCACCACCAGTGGGAATAGATCCCACCCCCTGGTTTGATATGTGATTTACGCTGAGGTACTCAGCAGTGCACAGAGTGTGGGAAAATCTTCTCTGAACTCCAACTGAAAGGAAACCAGCGAGATTTACTCCAGTTTTCATGTGAATTTGACACTAAGGATTTTTTTCTAGGAGAATCGCTCTCTACATCTTTGGAGTGTGAGAGAAAACGGGAGCACTCAGAGAAAAACCCACGGAGACATGGGGAGAAGGTGCAACCTCCATACAATCATCCGAGGCTGGAATCAAATCCTGATAGGAGAAGGCACACCATCTCACAGAATCCTACACTGCAGAAGGAGGCCACTCAGTCCATTGAGTCTGCACTGACCACAATCCCATCCAGGTCCCATCCCCATATCCACTAGCTAGTTCTCCTGACATTAAGGGACAATTTATCATGGCCAATCCATCAAACCCACATATCTTTGGACTGTGCGAGGAAACTGGAGCATCCAGAGGAAACTCACACAGACATGGGGAAAGCATACAAACTTCACACAGACAGAGACCAAGCTGGGAATTAAACCTGGGATCCTGGCGCTGTCAGGCAGCAGTGCTAACCTGTGTCACCATGCTATCCCAATCTTGAAATACATCCCAGTCTATGATTAGTACTGTTGACAATCAGTTAAAGTGCCTTGAAATGTTTCACTGAATGGTTAATGGTCCCTCAGAACCATTCTATTTTCACTTTTGTTAAGAGCCATCTCTACATTGTCTATACACCTCATGCTTCATGTTCCAATGTACATAACCTTGCATTTATCTACATTAGAATTGACAGATAAAATTGTTTTCACAATGATAAAAGGGTGTAATGAGATTTATTGGACTAAATAGATTGGAATTTAATTGGAAGTGCTCTGTAGCACATCAACAGTTATCCATCTTTTTGTTCCAGTGAATTCTAATAGCCTGTAACCATGACAGCCATTTCATAGGCTCCGTAATATTTTATTCTGAAGTGGATGAATAAGAAATTTAAGTGGGTAAATGGTGAAAAAAGTGTAGACAGTTGATCAGAAACAAGAAGAAGTGGCTAAGCATTCTGCTCTGATCTACATGTCAAAAAAAAAGCCCGATAGCGCCAAGGTAACAAGAGAAAGCAAGATCTTTCTTCAAAGCTGCCATCTTTGTACAACTAAAGTGGCGCTACTGACAGAAATCTTCTGGGAAAGGACTTTTGCATCTGATGTGAGGGACTCAGGGTTTTTGCCATTGCTCTGACTCCACACAGCTCAGACACGAATGGAAAGGTTGGCTGGGACTGGACCAGCCCTCTGAAGATCAGGCACTGATTTGATCTGATTTATTTCTGCAAGGACTCTCACAACATCAGATTAAAGTCCAACAAGGTTTATTTGAAACCAGGAGCTTTCAGAGCATTGCTCCTTCATCAAGTGAAGATGCTCCCACTCACCCGATGAAGGAGCAGCACTCCCAAAGCTCTTGATTCCAAGTAAACTTGCTGGAGTTTAACCTGGTGTATTGAAGCTTCTGACTGCCCACCCCAGTCCAACGCCGGCATCTCCACATCATGATTTATCATTGTCATATAGGTTGCTATGAAAAGTATTGTTTCTTGCATACTATATGGACAAAGCATACCGTTCATAAAGCATATGGGGAGAAGAAAAGGAAAGGGTTAGAATGTAGTGTCACAGCTAGGGTGTAGAGAAAGATCAACTCAATAAGAAGTAGGTCCCTTCAAAAGTCTAATGGGAAGAAACTATTCTTGAGTCTGTTGGTACATGATCTGAGACTTTTGTATCTTTTTCCTGGTGGAAGAAGGTGGAAAAGAGAATGTCTGGGATGCATGGGATCCTTAATTATGCTGGCTTAATTATGCTGGCTGGGAAGTGTAGACAGATTCAATGGATGGGAAGCTGGTTTGCATGATGTACTGGGCTTCATTCATGAACCTTTGTATTTTCTTGAGGTCTTGCTCAGGGCAGTAGCCATACTAAGCTGTGATACAATCAGAAAGGATGCTCACCGGGTGAATGACACCCATTCCCTTTCCCTGTATCCCATCAGAAAAATACACTCTGCACGGTAGGACTCTTACCCATCATTGAGTTAATCCCAGAGGTGGAAAAATGATGTCTGTTGAGGGGGGAGAGGAATTAACAGCTCTGCTTAAGGGCTTTAGCTGGTGATGGTGTGGAAGGTCCTCCAGGGGCCTGTTCGTGAACACAAGACTGAATGAGAGTGGAGGCCAGTGCCCAGTGAAGCAGTTGAGGCTACCTCGTTGAATGTTTTTAAGACAGAGATTGGTAGATATTTGAACAGTAAAGAAATTAACGATTATGGTGAGCAAGCAGGTAAGTGAAGTTTGAGTCCATGAAAAGGTCAGCCATGATCTTACTGAATGGCAGAACAAGTCCGAGGGACCAGATGGCCTACTCTTGATACTAGTTCATAGAACATAGAATATAGAACATTACAGCGCAGTACAGGCCCTTCGGCCCTCGATGTTGCGCCGGCCAGTGGACCCTCTAACCTAAACTATTCCAATATCATCCATATGCCTATCCACCGAACATTTGAATGCCCCCAAAGTAGGCGAGTCCACAACTGCTGCAGGCAGGGCATTCCACGCCCTCACCACCCTCTGTGTAAAGAACCTGCCTCTGACATCCGTCCTATAACTACCACCTCTTAATTTAAAGTTATGTCCCCTCATATTGGTCATCACCATCCGAGGAAAAAGGCTCTCACTATCCACCCTATCCTGTCCTTTGATCATCTTATATGCCTCAATTAGGTCACCGCGTAACCTTCTTCTCTCTAATGAAAAGTTCTTATGTTCTTATGTACTTATGTTGGACGTGGGAGGATTGCAGAACTCCCACCCACCACACTCTGCCCGAGTCAATGACCTCACCACCAAACTCACCTCGGGGCAGAGTACAAGACCCCATGTTTCTACCAACATCCAAATACACAATACTTCAGGCTCACAGGTTGGTTGTCGAGGAGTGGTAGGGCTGTGAGTAGGCAGATTTCTGATGTTGACCTCTTTCACGAGCAGAGATACACACCTTCCCCTTTGACCTCTTGCTTTCGCAAGCGCCAAACCAATCACAACTCATAAATCACTCACCGGACCAACCCTTTCTACGGGAACATGTCCGGTGACAGTAAATAATAGGCATTAAAGTGCACCGTTTGCATTTTCATAAGCCTAGACAAAATCCTGTGCCAATGTTTTACGAACGGCATCTCAATTACTCAGCAAACTTGTTAAATCAAACAGGCTGCAGCAAAGCGCTGACAGGTGGTCTGCTGCCTGGGAGGCCCTGTGTTCAGCTTGCCAACCTTTAACAGTGAGGAGGTAGAAATCCATCCATTGTTGTTGTTCATCCATCGTCATCAATGATGATCTCGACACCATTAGTCATATTGAGGCTGGTTGCGGTGTGTCCGAAGATCAGGCCAGCTCGGGCATGGAATGTCCTGGAACATATTTGACAGATTTGTGTAGAAACTGTAGCTGTTGCACTGGTGACTCTGGACTTGTGTAGCTTGCGCTGAAGTTGTACCTCAGCAATACACCTTGCTTCATGAGCTTGACAGCCTTTGTGGATGAGGCAGCGCCAGGTCAGGCGGTTTTGTGCCAGCATTTCCCAGGTTGGTCGTGTCAATGTCAAGTGACTTCAGGGAGGCTTTGAGTGTGTCTTTGAAACGTTTCTTCTGCCCTCCATGCAAACGTCTTCCAGCAGAAAGTTTCCCAAAAAGGAGCTGCTTGGGTATCCGCTGGGTAGACAGCATGGTGGAGCCAGTGGGTACATGGCTCCCCACCACAAGCCCCCTCCCAACCACTGTTCCCCCACCCACTGTCCCACCACACACACAGTTTAAGCATCCCAACAATATTTGCTTCCATCGACTTCAATGGGACCTGAATATTGGGTCAGGCCCATAATGAGGCACTCCCGAAATACTACCCTCCTGCCTGTTCTACAGCACCTGCCTCCCCCATTCTGCTTTGCAATACTATCCAGGGGATAGTGGGCAGCACGGTGGCACAGTGGTTAGCACTGTTGCCTCACAACACCAGGGACCTGGGTTCGATACCAGCCTCATGTGACTGTCTGAATGGGGCACATTCTCCCCCAAGTCTCTGTGGATTTCCTCCGATTGCTCCAGTTTCCTCCCACAGTCCAATGACATGCAGGATAGGTGGATTGGCCGTGCTAAATTGCCCCTTAGTATCTCAAGATTTGTACGTTAGAATAATTAGCCAAGGTAAATGTGTAGACTTACAGAGATAGAACAGGGATAGAACCCTGTCAGAAAGTCAGTATAGACTTGATGGGTTGAATGGCCTCCTCTCGCACTGTAGAGATTCTATGATTTGTGGAAACTTTTTTACCTTTATGACAAGAGCACGCTCCCTTCAACTGCTTCAGAGTGAAGCAGTTCCTGTCCTTTCTTTGAGACACCGGGTCAAGTACAAAAAATTTAATTAACCCCTGATATGCAGGTTGACAAAGAGTGATAAATATTTCGTTATAATTAAGCACATGTCAATTTAAAGCATCAGCTGTTTAATAAAAGGGGCAAGAGTTGAACATTGACATCTTGAATTTTAATTAAAATGCAGCAATTACAGTGACTGATAAGTGGGTCTTTTTTTAGAATGAGTGAGCTGTATAATCACTTAGTTGATTTAAACGTTTTTATGCGCTAATGTGCGATGAAGTTAGAGATTTATTAATGGCATCCCATCAAGTGGTCTCAAAGTCGACAAATATACACGCTGAATGCCTATCGCTAACACAGAACTACACAAAAACCTACAATTGGCAGTTGAATAGTGAGTACCATCTACAGTGTGGACTGCAGCAACTTGCCTAAGCTTCTTCAACAGGATGTCCCCAACTCGGCACAGTGGGCACTGGGGTTAGCACTGCTGGCACACAGCCATGATGTGGAGAGGTCAGTATTGGACTGGGGTGAGCACAGTAAGAAGTCTCATAACACCAAGTTAAAGTCCAAGTTCACCAACTTCAGGTGAGTCACCTGAAGAAGGAGAAACACTCCGAAAGCTTGTGCTATCAAATAAACCTGTTGGACTTCAACCTGGTGTTGTGAGTCTTCTTACTGTGCCCACACAGTGCCAGGGACTCATGTACAGTTCCAGCTTTGCCTGTACGAAGTTGCACATTCTCCCTCTGCCTCCGGTTTCCTCCCACACTCCAGAGATATGCAACTTAGGTGGATTGGACATGCTAAAATAACCCCTTTGTGTCAAGGGGTATGAGCTAGGGTAAATACATGGAGTTATGTGGTTAGAGCCTGGGTGGGATTGCTGTCGGTGCAGGGTCAATGGGCTGAGTGGCCTCCTTCTGCACTGTAGGGATTCTATGATTGTATCACCTAGAAGGACACAGACAGAAGGCTCACTTCTGTAATTCCTTCTCCGTCACATCCTCCTGACTTGGAGCTCTATTATTGTTTCTTTCCGGTCTCTGGATCAAAATCCTACAACACCTTCTTCCCTAACAGCACTGTGGATGCACCTACACCACAGGAACTTCAGCAGTTCAAGGAGGTAGCTTACCATCACCTTTCCCAGGGCAGTGAGGGGTGGACAATAAATAATGGCCAGCAGCTCCTGCATTCTATGAATATGGCATATTCACATTTGTACTTTTATTGTGAGGTAATGCACTTTGGCAGGAACAATAAATGTGTAGAGTATAGGGCTAATGGTAGGGCTCTTAATAGTGTTGAGGAACAGAAGGATCTTGGTGTATGTGTCAATAGATCCCTGAAAGTAGGCAGTCAAGTGGATAAAGTTGTTAAGAAGGCATATGGAGTCTTAGCTTTTATTGGTAGGGGGATTGAATTTAGGAGCCGCAGCATCATGTTGCAACTGTACAAAACTCTAGTGCGGCCGCACTTGGAGTATTGTGTGCAGTTCTGGTCCCCACATTATAAGAAAGATGTGGAGGCATTGGAGAGGGTACAGAGGAGGTTTACCAGGATGTTGCCTGGTATGGAGGGCAGGTCCTATGAAGAGAGGTTGAAGGATTTGAGGTTGTTTTCGTTAGAAAGGAGGCGGCTAAGAGGGGATCTTATTGAAGCATATAAGATGATTAGAGGTTTAGATAGGGTGGACAGTGATAGCCTTTTTCCTAGGATGGAGAAAGCTAGCACGAGGGGACACAGCTTTAAATTAAGGGGTATGAGTTATAGGACGGATATCAGAGGTAGGTTCTTTACTCAAAGAGTGATTAGGGAGTGGAATGCCCTGCCTGCAGCTGTTGTAGATGCGCCAAGTTTGGTGGCGTTTAAGAGGTTAATTGATAAGTATATGGAAGAGAAGGGAATGGTTTAGTTTGGAGGGGCATTGCTTTTTATTTTGGTCGGCACAACATCGAAGGCCGAAGGGCCTGTTCTGTGCTGTATTGTTCTATGTTCTATGTTCTATGTTCTATTATGACTAGTGTATCTGCAAGGATTTTGATTGGATTTGATTATTATTGTCACATGTATGGGGGTACAGTAAAATGTATTGTTTTTTGCACATACACAGACAAAGTATACCGTCCATAGGGAAGGAAAGGAGAGGAGGCAGAATGTAACATTACAGTCATAGCTAGGGTGTAGAAAAAGATCAGCTTAATATGAGATAGATCCATTTAAAAGTTGATGGCAACAGGGAAGAAGCTGTTCTTGAGGCGATTGGTACGTGACCTCAGAATTTTGTATGTTTCTCCCAGTGGAAGAAGGTGAAAGAGACAATGCCTGGGATTGTGATGCCCTTAATTATGCTGGCTGCTTTGCTAAGACAGTGGGAAGTGTAGACAGAGTCAATGGATGGGAGGTTGGTTTGCTTGATGGATTCGGCTACATTCACGACCTTTTGTATTTCTTTGCAGTCTTGAGCAGAGCAGGAGCCACATCAAGCTGTGATATAACTTGAAAGAATGCTTTCTATGGTGCATCTTTAAATGTTGGTGAGAGTCGTAACTGACATGCTAAATTTCCTTAGTCTCCTGAGAAAGTAGAAGCATTTGGTGGGCTTTCATCTACAAGAACTGGGATTTTATTTTGTGGCTTTTAGCTTGAATTCCAGTATAGGCCTCGAGTTTGGGTGGCACAGTAGTACAATGGTTAGCATGCCACCTTGCAGCACCAAGGACCTGGGTTTGATTCCTGGCTTGGATCATTGTTTGGACGGTGTTTGCACGTTCTCACCACGTCTGCATGGGTTTCCTCTGCGCGCTCGAGTTTCCTCACACATTCTGAAAGGCGACAAGGAGTCATCTGGATTTAAAACATCAGCTTGTTTCTCTCCTTACTGATATTGTCCGACCTGCTGAAATTTCCCAGCATTTTCTCTTCTTGGTGGTCAGGTAGATTGGCCATGCTAAATTCTCCCTTAGTGTAGGTGCCGGAATGTGCCAACTAGGGGATTTTACAGTAACTTCATTGCAGTGTGAATATAAGCTGACTTGTTACACTAATAAAGAGAATAAAAAATAAGCTGACTTGACCTGCTCTTAAATCAAGATTAACTGCCACATACGAGGGACCCCAGGGAAACTTTTTAAAGTTTATTTATTAGGCTTATATTAACACTGCAATGAAGTTACTGTGAAATTCCCCTCTCGCACACTCCTGCACCTGTTCGGGTACACTGAAAGAATTTATCATGGTGAATGAACCTAATTAACACACCTTTCTGGCGGTGGAAGGAAATAGGAGCACCCGGAGGAGTTAAGGACACAATCAGATCTGCTATTGAATGGGGGAGCAGATGAGAAGGGCCAAATGGCCCACTCCTGTTCTGATTTCTTCCATTCACTTCAGTGTATTCGAAGAAGTGCTTCATTGTCAACGGCATTATACTGGGAATAGAAAGTTGAACTGACAGTCCATTTACTTGTTCAGGTGAATCTTCCATTATTCTTTTGAAGATGCAAAGTATAAATTTCTGAATGTGTAAATGTAACAGGCAGGCAGGGACCAGCTGGCTCATCAAACCTGCCTCACATCATAACAGTCAGAGGATCGACAGATAAACACACTACATGCCTTATTTATTAATGACTAATGGAAAAATTAACCATCGTGCTCCAGTTCTCTCTCGGAAGCTGAACATTGAAATTGAAAACACTTTGGAGGAATAAGTTATGAAGAAAAGTCATTTCTTTAACTACCTTTACTTGGTGCACAGGAAATGGGGTGAATTTTTTCGCATTGAGTTGTATTGCTCAGGTGTGAATGGAAAAAGATGTGCTGATTACGTGTCATGCTAAATTCTCCCTCAGTGTCCCCAAACAGGCACCAGAGTGTAGCAATTGGTGGATTTTCACAGTAACTTCATTGCAGTATTAATGTAAACCTACTTGTTACACCAAAAATAAACTTTTAAGTGGTAAGTATTCAGGCATGATCTAACTAATAATCTTAGAACATGCTACTGTGCAGAGGGGACTGGGGTTCCTTGTGCGTGAATCACAAAAACTCAGTTTGCAGATACAGCAGGTGATCAAATGGAATGTTGGCCCTTATCGTGAGAGGGATGGAGTATAAAAGCAGGAAGATCTTGCTGCAATTGTACAAGGTACTGGTGAGGCTGGACCTGGAATACTGTGTACAATTTTGGTCCTCTTATTTGCAAAAGTATACATTGGCTTGGGAGGGATTACAGAGAAGATTCACCAGTCTGATTCAGGAGATGAGGGGGTTAGCTTATGAAGAGAGATTGAGTAGACTGGGCCTGTACTCGTTGGAGTTTAGAAGGTTGAGGGGAGATCTTGTGGAGACTTACAAGATATTGAAGGGGCTAGATAGGGTAGAAGCTGCGAGGTTATTTCCACTTAGAATGGAAACAAAAACTAGAGGCACAGCCTCAAAATATAGGGAGTCAATTTAGAACAGAGTTGAGGAGGAACTTCTCACAGAGGGTAATCAATCTCTGGAATTCTCTGCCCATTGAAGCAGTAGAAGCTACCTCGTTAAATGTGTTTAAGACACAAATAGGTAGATTTTTGACCAATAAGGGAATTAAGGGTTATGGGAGCAGGCGGGTAAGTGGAACTGAACCACTGTTAGATTAGCCATGATCTTACTGAATGGTGAGTAGGCATGAGGGGCTAGATGGCCTACTCCTGCTCCTATTTCTTATGTTCTTATGTTCTTGTATAGTTTTAACAAGACTTCCCTATTTTTACACTCCATTCCCTCCCATTCACGGTGGGTATGTAGGTGACTGCTATCATTGAAGTATTCTAATGACAACTTATTGAGATTTTCCTCTTTAAATAAACCCGGAACTTGTGTGGTTAACACTCTCAGACATTTTTCCACGTTGAGTTCTCAAGTCAATAGACCCTTTCTGAGTGATGTCATGTTTCAGAATGGATCACCAGCATTGGTTGATTTGGGAGTGGGGTGGGGTTGTCAGAAGGAAGGAATTCCAAATTGTATTAACAAAATATATATTCCAAAATATACAAAAATATGGTTAGCACTGCTGTCTCACAGCACCATGTTTGATTTCCAGCTTGGGTCACTGTCTCTGTGGAGTCTGCATGTTCTCCCTGTATCTGCAGGGTTGTCCTCTGGGTGCTTCAGTTTCTTCCCACAATCCAAAAGACTTGCTGATTAGGTACATTGGCCATGCTAAATTCACCCCCAGTGTACCTAAACAGAGGTCAGGGTATGGCAACTAGGAGACTTTCAGAGTAACTTAATTGCAGTGTTAATGTAAGCCGACTTGTGACGAATAAATGGACTTTATTTTCACTTGATATAGCTTCAAATGAACAAAATACCAAAATCGTCCCCTGCCCAATGGATTTAAATGCTGCTGCTGCATTTAGGAGCTGGACTGGGGGGCTTTGAACAGAGATTTGGCTCCGAAGGCTTTGACGGCAGGCTATGGTGGTGAGAGCTGGGGTAAGAGGTGCAGAGTGGAGGGGGAAGATGAGTGGGTTAGTTGGTTTGGAACCAGGCAAACCAGGGTCAGTCCTTGGGTCACTTGCGTGGCTCTGATGTAACTTCAGTGCTTGTTTCCTCAAACTTTCTCATCACTCCTTTTGAGAGTTTTAGGATTAAGCACTGAGGGATCCTATGTATGTATAGTCCTGTTTGCTTCAGTCTGTGCAAAGACTTCATTTTAAGATATTCCTGTCAATGCACAATTACATTTAAATGCTGGACTGTAAGGGTTAACTCTGCTAAGCTGACCAATTGTAGCTAACTTGACTACATGTCGAATCAAAAGGCATGATGGGTTAGCTAAATATTGACTGCATTCCTTAAGGGTGCACAAATGCAGGCAAGTGACAGTTTCCCATAACAGCAGCTGCAAGGATTGTTCTTCTAGGTGGAGACAGCATTTAAAGTACATTCCCAATAAAGAGATAAGGGTTGAAACATATTTTGGATCTTAGACTGTTGCAGTTCAGTTCAGTTCAGTTCTTAGATTAGAATCTGGCTGAGAAGCCACTATCAGTTTGCTTCTGTCATGTTTAGATTTTTAAAATCTTTTCAATAAAAGAAAATAATTTTAAAACTCGTGTTAGTGCTGTCCTCTTGTCTCTTCAAACAAGTGAATGGTCTCAACAAGTACCCACACAAGATGGAGCAAGGCATGACACCATAAGGAAAGCAAGAAATAAGAATGGATTTGTGCAGCCTTGGTCCTCTGAGTCATCCTTTCAGCAGAGCTCAGGGGACTTAGGGCGGAATCCGAAAAGAATTTGGTCAAGGGTCCGGTTCTTACGAGAAAACTGGAGTGGTAATCTCCAGTTCCGCTGGACAGCTTTCTCTTCGGATCTTGTCACTTTAACTTGCCAAAAAAAAACTTGGCCGAGGATTACACCATCACTCTGGTGGGTGGAGGCTTTGAGAGTCGGGAATCCGCTCCAATGAAATTGGGAACCATTTTTAAAGACGTTCAGTATCCCCTGCTTGAGCATCTAGGTTTAATTTTTTTAAAACTAATTTATTAGTCGCAAGTAAGGCTCATATTAACACTGCAATGAAATTACTGTGAAATTCCCCAAGTCTCCACAGTCCACTGCCTATTCACGTCAATGTAACTAACCAGTGCGTCTTTCAGACTGTGGGAGGAATCGGGAGTACCTGGAGGAAACCCACGCAGACACAGGGAGAATGTGCAAACTCCATAGAGACAATGACCCAAGCCGGAAATTGAACTCGGGTGCCCGGCGGTGAGGAGCGGCAGTTGTAACAACGATGTTGCACATCCCAGTTCAGTAAACGAGACACAAGTTCAGCTTCTTCATAAACTACCTTTACTTTTTTTGATCTATCTCCACACTCAATTTTCCATCAGCAAACAATGCTACTTGTAGTCCCTTTATATTGCAGAGACTTCTGAAAGTAGTGTTACATTTATAGCTAGCATATAGAGAAAGATCAGCTTTATGCAAGGTAAGTCCATTCAAAAGTCTGATGGCAGCAGGGAAGAAGCTGTTCTTGAGTCATTTGGTATATGACCTCAGACTTTTGTATCTTTACCCCACGGAAGAAGGTGGAAGAGAGAATGTCCAGGGTGCGTGGGGTCCTTGATTATGCTGGCTGCCTTTCCGAGGCAGCAGGAAGTGTAGACAGAGTCAATGGATGGGAGGCTGGTTTGTGTGATGAATCTAGCTACATCCACAACTTTTGTACTTTCTTGCAGCCTTTAGCAGAGCAGGAATCAAACCAAGCTGTGATACATCCAGAAATAATGCTTTCTATGGTGCATCTGTAAAAGTTCATGAGAGTTGCAGCTGACATGCCAAATTTCCTTAGTCTCCTGGGAAAGTAGAGGCTTTGGTGGGCTTTCTTAACTTAGGACCAGGAGAGATTGTTGGTGATCTGGGCACCTAAAAGTTTGCAGCTCTTGATCATTTCCCCATTGATGTAGAAAGAGCCTAGTCAGCTGCACACAAATATGTAGGGGAGGTCACGGATGTATTATTTTCTCAGGCACACACATGTCCATCAACTTGGACTGGGACCAGGCAAGCCAGGATGACAGGGTCCTGGGATTCACTCGCTTGGCAGACTTGTCCGAGGTACTGGATGTAATCAATTTCACCCACATGTCTCTGCAGTCTCACGTGAAGGCATGTGGTGCCATTCCTGAACTGCAAGGGATACCACTCCCTCGATGTCCAAATAATTTGTGACCACAAGATGGGCATCCTGAAGATCTGTACCCATTTTCAGGGAGCGTCCATGACAATTACATCTTGGGATGTTGGCAGGTACCAGCCTCCTTTGAGGAACAGTGGCAGCTGGAAGGATGGCACCTCGGGGACAGATGTGTCACCTTAGGAGGTGGCTGATGACACCAGAGCAGAATCCATAAACAGCAGAGGGAAACTTGATACAATGATGCTCACACTTTAACATGTGTGAGATTGGGCAGGCAATTGGCTTGCTAAAGACAGGATGGCATAATGGTTAGCACTGCTGCCTCATAGTTCCAGGGACCAAGGTTCAATTCACAGCTTGGGTCACTGTCTGTATGGAGCTTGCACATCCTCCTCGTATCTGTGAGCGTTTCCTCCAGGTGCTCCGGGTTCCTCCCACAGTCCAAAGATGTGCAGATCAGGTGGATTGGCCATGTTAAATTGCCCCTTAATGTCAGGGGGACTAGCTAGTGTAAATGTACGAGGTTATGAGGATAGGGCATGGATTGGATTGTGATTGGTATAGACTCAATGGGCCAAATGACCTCGTTTTGCACTATAGGATCCTATCTGGTTCTGGGGGGGGATCCTTACGATACATTGTAATGTAGGAAGTCCCTCCAAATACAGCCCCCAAAGGGTGTCACACATCACTGTGAGCTGCTGCACTCTGCAAAACCAACACTGCATGGGACAAGCAACTGGTTCAGGAAGAGATAGGGATGTACCACATGTCCCTCAAATGAGGAGGAGCTTGAGGAAGGGTCAACATGCATCAGGCAATGGCCAAATCTACATGGGGTGAAGAGTTAGGGACCTCCTCACAGCTTCTTGTTCTGGGGACAACTTGGACAAAGGAGTGAAGCAATCTCCCACATCAGGGTCTGATATCAATTCACTAATGTGATGCCAGTGCATAGTGGAGTTTACATTCATGGGCAGGGTGTTAAAACCATTTGCTGCACACAGTAGGGGCATGACAATCCGCGTAGCAGAGACAGAGTGATGCTCCTCTCATCCTCAGCCACATGACTGATTCCTGCCAGGTTTTTTTCCTTTGTTCAGGGAATGTAGGCATTGCTGGCAAGGTCAGCATTGATTGCCCACCCCTAGTTGCCCTTAAACTGAATTATATTGCTGTTCCTTCACTGTCGCTGGGTTAAAATACTAGAATTTCCCCATTGAACACACTCTGTATATATCTAATCGCAAAGACTGCAGTGATTCAAAAAGGCAGTTTATTATTAACTTCACAAGGATAACTAGGGATGGACAATAAATGCTGGCCAACCAGCAATGCCCACATCACGTATAAATGTGGTCGATACTAAACACAGCATTCTGTGTGTTGCCTCACCAATGTATAAGTGAAGCATGACCTTCCTACTCTTGCATTCATAATAAATAATACATTTTGATTAGATTTCCCAATTATTTGCTGCACCTGCATAGTAACATTTTGCAGTTCGTGCACTGGGGCACCCAGATCCCTCTGCATCTCAGAGCTCCACTATCTCTCACCATTTAAATATTTAGATTTAAATATAATTCAATCTATCACTTATATACCCACACACACAGGGTCAGGGAAAGATGGTTTTGTAAAAGAGAAAGCTGGATTGGGGTCTACAGGCCAGAAGGTTCAGCATTGTTTGGGGGAAAGTTAGAGAAATATTTAATTTACAAAATAATCTTGTTTCTTCAGCTAATTCTCAGGCCATGGGTATCTACTGTTGAAGCTTTTCATTTTGCATCCATCAGGACAAACACAAGAATGCCAAATTTCAAATTATCACAAAAATTTATATGGCAGGAGCAAAGATGCTGATTGGTTGACAATTGATTGGCTGAGATCTTGCCATGGAGAAAACAACAGAAGCTAAAACTCCTGAATAATTCAAAAAAGTCATAAGGTTTGAATAGATTTATTTTGTTTATCCCTGAGTTTGAATGTGTATTGTTCCAGGCAAGTGTAAAGGAACTTATTGTTACGATATTTATTCTTGTGGCCAAAAATATAATTTCTCTCAAGTAGACAGATAAAGCCACAGAATGGTTTAAGATGGTTTATTGATAACTACAGTGCTATAAACTCTGACTAAAACATTCAGACCAGTCAGAGTGCAGAATTCAGAAGTACACAAATAATTATAATTTCAAATTCAATTGCAAATAATTAGCATATACCAATACAAGTTTCTCTATCCACAAATTATTGATTCAGGTTACATCATGTATACATCAGGGCACTGTGTCCAGTTACAATTTATGCATGCTTAGTCATCAAGCAATGGTACCTGTATCTCTGACTAATGGTATATCAACCTCCTACTCCACTGTCCCTTGTTCTAGCGGGCAAATGTGAGCTGTAGATGCACGTTATTCAATTAAATAGTCTTTGACTCTCATCTGGGTCTGCTTTAATCAAAACCTGTGGTTTTAACATGGCTTTCCCTGTGTGACTGAGATTTTTAAACTTGGCTGATTATTAACCCTTCCATCCATCATGAGCTTGACTGATTAACTTGAATTGGTTATTTGCATCACACTCAGGAGTGTTCAGTGATTGCTGTCTAATTGCGGACTCACATCTCTGCACCATCTCATCCTGTATGACTGGTTGTCCTACAGTGGAACTGTATCTTGATATCGTCAACATGCTTGGGAATCTTTGGCAACATGTTTCTCTTTTCAACACTATAGGAGGTTTGGCATCACCTCTTTGCTGCTTTCCAACAGGTTCTGGCAGAACCATTGTCCTAGGCTTCTCAGGCCTACATCTGAAGTTCCATTCAAGCTCCCACCACTAGCCCATATGTCTACCTGTATTCTTCCTGCTCCCTCTCAGGGAGTAGAGAGAGAAGCTGGGACAGGGGACTTGATTGCTGTATCCCTTCACTGGTACAGATCCAGGGGTGAGAGTTCTCCAGGCACGGTGGCACAGTGGTTAGCACTTTGGGTTCGATTCCCAGCTCGGGTGACTGTCAATATGAAGTCTGCACATTCTCCTCATGTCTGCAAGGGTTTCTTCTGGATGCTTCAGTTTCCTGTCACAGTCTGAAAGGATTTGATTTATTATTGTCATATGCATTGATATACAGTGAAAAGTATTGTTTCTTGTGCACGATACAGATAAAGCATACCGTTCATAGAGAAGGATAGAAGAGAGTGTGGAACATATATTACAATCATATCTAGGGTATAGAGAAAGATCAACTTAATACGAAGTAGGTGCATTCAAAAGTCTGACAGCAGCAGGGGAGAAGCCGTTCTTGAGTTGGTTGGTACATGACTCAGACTAGTGTACCTTTTCCCCGATGGAAGACTTGCAGATTAAGTGCATTGATAATGCTAAATTCTACCTCAATGTTCCCAAACAGGCACTGGAATGTAGAATCTCGAGGATTTTCACAGTGATTTCATTGCAGTGTTAATATAAGCCTCCTTGTGACATTAATAGTAAACTTTAAAAAAAGAGAATGGCAGCTAGGAGATTTTCACAGTAACTTCATTGCAGTGTTAATCTAAGCCTACTTATGACACTGATAAATAAATTAAATTGAAGTTAGTCCCAGTGATCGGGTTAAAATCTGTTCCCTGAAGCCGACAGACATCTGACAATTAGAATTCCCTTGATGGTGTTGTACCAACAAGATTAAACACCGTTATAATTTTTCTCCTCAGTGACTGCTTTCAAGCAGTTAATCATTTTTGTGGAATTAAAATAAAAACCCAAATTGAAAGCCAAAGTAATAATGGAAATGATTGCGTTAACACAACAAAGGAACTAGTTTACATTGAAGGCTCCAGAGCCTTGGGGCAGAGTAGAGAATTACTTAATATTAATCCCATTTTCTTTCTGCAGAATGAGAACGAGGGAATCTGCCAGACAATCAGGAATGGAACCCTCATGGTTATTATCGTTTAGTGAACAAAGGGTGGACTGGTGCAGGTTATTTAAATGAATTGCTACGTTATCACCTTTACAGCCATCTGTTTCTTCACCTGCCAGGCAATCACTGGTAGCTGCGATAGTCCAGGATCAAAAAACAAAGGCGCAGGCACATCTGTTACACTGTGCTCCTTCCACCATCTCTCAGGGGAAACCTCTTTGCCATTCAGTCTCGATATGGAACACTAATGAAGCATTAAACATCAACAATTGTCCTCACTCAGCCCACACTCAACAGAGACAGAATGAATTGATCGTCCTGTGTGTGTGTGTGTGTGAGAGTGTGTGTGTGTGTGTGTGCATGCGTATGCATGTATGTGTGTGTATATGTGTGTTTGTGTGTGTGCATGTGTGTGTTTGTGTGTGTGTCTGTATATGCATGTGTGTATGTGTTTGTGTGTTTCTGTCTGTGTATGTATGTGTGTGTGTGTCTATGTGTATTTGTATGTGTGTGTCTGTATATGCATGTGTGCGTGTACGCATGTGTGTACGTGTGTGTGCGTGCATGTGTGTGTGCGTGCGTCTGTCTATTTGCCTCTGGGTCTGTCTGCCTGTCACTACCTGTCTGTTTCAGTCTGTCTTTGTCTCACGGCCTGTATCTGCCTGTCATTCTGTCCATGTGTCTATGTTTGTCTACTTACCCATATCTGTGTATGCCTCTGTCTGCCTGTCTGCGTGCGTGTGTGTGAGTCTCCCTGTCTGTTGTCGTCCATCCATCTCAATCTGTCTCTGCCTCTGCCTGTCATTCTGTCTATGTGTGTGTATATGTATGTCTGTCTGACCATGACTGTGTGTGTCTCTGTCTGCCTATCTCTGTCTGGTGTCTGTTTGTACCTTTATTCGTCTGCTTGTTTTCTCTGTTTGGTGTCTGTGTGTGCTCCTCTGTCTGTCTCTGTCTATTTCTGGCTGGTGTCAGTGTGTGTTTCTCTCTATCTGCCTGTCTGTAATCTCTGTCTAGTATCTCTGTGTGCCTCCTTCTGTCTGCCTGTCTATCTGTGGTAAACACTGCTAACTCACAGCACCAGCAATCTGGGTTCAATTCCTTGCTTGGGTAACTGTTTGTGTGGCATTTGTACGTTCTCCCCGTGCAGGCGTGGGTTTCCTTCCTCATTCAGAAAGATGTACCAGAAAGGTGCATTGATCTGAACAGGCCCCACACTGTGGCGACTAGGGGAATTTCACTTCATTGCACTATTAATGTCAGTCTTACTTATGACTAATAAATAAACTTTTAAATAAATGTTGGTGTCTGTGTGCGTTTAAGTATGTTGTGCCTGACTACCTGACTGTGTCTGTGTGTGTCTCCACCTATCTGCCTGTCTCTATGTCTCTGTCTGGTGCCTCTGTGTGAGAGACACGCATTCAGAAGTGTGCTTTAACTCTGTGCCCTTTCCTCTGCTCACATGAAGATAAGGATGATAAATGATAAGGGTGGCAAAGTGGTTAGCACTGCTGCTTCACAGCTCCAGAGACCTGGGTTCGATTCCCAGCTTGGGTCACTGTCTGTTGAAGTTTGCACATTCTCCTCGCGTCTGCGTGGGTTTCCTCTCACAGTCCAACAGTGGGTTAGGTTGATTGGTCATACTAAAATTGCCCCTTAGTGTCCTGAGATGTGCAGGTTAGAGGGATTAGTGGGTAAAATATGTAGGGATATGGAGGTAGGGACCGGATTGGGATTGTGGTCTGTGTAGACTTGATGAGTTCAATGGCCTCTTTCTGCAGGATTTCTATACCAAGAAATGTTTTATATCTGACAAATCAAATATTTACTCTGAGAAATGCACGTCCTTCAGGTGATATTTTTTAAAAGAAAGGATATTACAGTGCAGAGATAGTTCATTTGGCCCGTCATTCATATGTTGACCCTGCTGAATACTAATTCAGCTTGCTCCGCTCTCCCAATCCTACCCCATATCCCTGCAGGTATTTTCTCTTTTGAGTATATACTAGATTCTCTTTCAAGCTACTCACCATCCTGATTTGGAAACATGTTGCTGTTCCCTCACTGCCACTGGGTCAAAGTGCTGGGACTCCTTCCCTTTCAGCACTGTTGATGTGTGTAGCACATGGATTGCAGTGATTCCAGAAGGCAGATCACCACCACCTTCTCAAGGGCAATTGGGAAGAGCCAGTAAATACTTGTCCTGCTAGCAACACCT
Organism: Sphyrna mokarran; assembly: GCA_024679065.1. NCBI lineage: Eukaryota > Metazoa > Chordata > Chondrichthyes > Carcharhiniformes > Carcharhinidae > Sphyrna > Sphyrna mokarran. Next base: position 13,856,957 of record JAGIQG010000006.1, read on the forward strand.
ACATCCCATAAAAAGATTTTTTTTAAAAAGCTGCAGATATCAGCTCCATCTGTCTGTCCATTCTCATCCCTCTCACAGTCTGTGTGCTTTTCCTATTTAAGTTTAATTATTGGTGTAGGCTTACATCAACACTGCGATGAAGTTACTGTGCAAATCCATTAGTCGCCACACTCTGGTGCCTGTTTAGATACACTGAGGAGAATTTAGCACAGCTAATGTACATAACCAGTGCGTCTTTGGATTGTGGGAGGAAACTGGAGCACCCGGAAGAAACCCATGCAGACATGGGGAGAATGTGCAAATTCCACACAGGCAGTGACCCAAACCGGGAATCAAACCCAGGTTCCTGACGCCGTGAGGCAGCAGTGTTAACCACTGTGTCACCATGCCACCCATTATTTAAGCTGCTGCTTTTAAATAAACTATCCACCTAATCTGCATAACTGGGAGGAAACCGGAGCACCCGGAGGAAACACACGCAAACATGGGGAGAACGTGCAAACTCCACACAGACAGTGACCCAATCCGGGAATTGAACCCAGGTCTCCAGTGCTGTGACGCAACAGTCATAACCACTGTGCTACCACCCCACCCAAGGAGAAGAACTGACAATTGCATAATTGACATTTGACTTTCACACCCATTTTGGTTTATCTGTGACACTTGAGTTCAACCTAAAGCTTGCAGTTGTGAAATAAGGGGTGGGATTATCTAGCCGTACTCGCTGCAAAACCAGAAAATGCCTCCCCCAACATCAACAGACATTTGGATGATCCATGTCCCGACCACTACGATTCCCGTGGTGAGCAGGACAAGAAAATTCCAGTCATGTTTTCCAAATGCAAGTCAGTTCTTCTCCTTGGGTGGTTATGACTGTTGCCTCACAGCACTGGAGACCTGGGTTCAATTCCCGGCTTGGGTCACTGTCTGTGTGGAGTTTGCACGTTCTTCCCGTGTTTGCGTGTGTTTCCTCCGGGTGCTCCAGTTTCCTCCCACAGTTATGCAGGTTAGGTGGATTGGCCATGCCAAATTACTCTTAGTGTCCCAAATTATGTAGGTTAAGTGAATTAGCCATGCTAAATTGTTCATTAGTGTCCAAAGACGCGCAAATTGGGTGGATTGGCCATGCTAAATTGCCGTTAGCATCTCAAGATGTGTAGGTAAGATGGATTGGCCATGCTAAATTGCCCTTAAGTGTCCCAAGATGTATAGGTGAGATGATTGACCATGCTAAATTGTCCATTAGTGTGCGAAGATGTGTAGGTTAGGTGGATTGGCCGTGCTAAATTGCCCATTAGTGTGCAAAGATAGAACACAGAACATTACAGCACAGTACAGGCCCTTCGGCCCTCGATGTTGCACCGATGACTGAAGCAAATCTAATGACCCTCTAACCTAAACTATTCCAATATTATCCATATGCCTATCCAATGACCATTTGAATGCCCTTACAGTTGGCGAGTCCACAACTGCTGCAGGCAGGGCATTCCACGCCCTCTGAGTAAAGAACCTACCTCTGACATCCATCCTATAATTACCACCCCTCAATTTAAAGCTACGTCCCCTCGTGTTAGCTTCGTGCAGGTTAGGTAGATTGGCCGTGCTAAATTCCCCTTCGTGTCAGGTGGATCAACAGGGTAAATATGCTGGGTTACAGGGTCTGGGTTGTTGCCGATGCAGACTGGGAAGAATAGCCTCCCTCTGCACTGTAGGGATGCTGTGATTTTATGGTGCGATTGGTAAGTGAGTATGATTGTGAAAATAGCCCCTATTATTTCCCACACTAATAGACCACCTGTATGGCATATTGCATTCCGCACCAGTGAAAATGATTGCTATAAGGACCTTGATGGTAATCCTCGGATGATGGACAGGAGCAAAGGCAGCATAACTGCCCAAATTGGAGAATCATCTTCAACCCGGAGTTGGAAAGACAAGTGACACTTGTCATTCACTGTGAAGAGAATCAATAGTTACAAGCCTCCCTAAGCATCTGTCGCAACCATTAAAGCAAATTAAACGATATCATTCACTCCCTTCTGTTTCTGTCAGCGTGGAAGAAAATAAATTCCGGGCACGCCCCTCGCTTGACTCAAGATAATTATGGGAGTGGAAATCGGCTGCACATTTTCTGCCTTTCCTGTGATTACCACCGGGGCTGGAGGTTTATTAACAACTCTTTACCTATTTTCTTATTTTCGCTCGTGGGATTACTGGATGATTGCTTCAGTTGGCAGGGATTTCTTTCGCTATTCCAACAATAATGAGTGCAACTAAATTGTTGGCACTGAATTTACAAACAAGCAGGAAACTCAGGAAATGATCACTCAGCTGAAGACAGTTGCCACGCCGTGGGAGGATTATTCCACAGCTTTTATTTACAGAGCAGCTAGAACCCAGCAGAAAAGTTCCAAGCGCAAGCTTCAAAAGACAAGATGTGATCAGAAGGCAAATGGCATGCTTGAGTTCATCAATTGGGCATGGCATATAAAAATGGGGAAGAAGTGATCCCTGTCTATATTAACGGAGATGGATCATAGAATCATAGAACCCTACAGTGCAGAAAGAGACCCTTTGGCCCATTGAGTCTGCACCAACCACAATCCTATCCAGGCCCTACTCCCATATCCCTACATATTTTACCCATTAATCCCTCTAACCTAAGCATTTCAGGACGCTAAGGGGCAATTTTATCATGGCCAGTCATCCTAACCTGCACACCTTTGGATTGTGGGAGGAAACCGGGCACCCGGAGGAAACTCATGCAGACATGAGGAGAATGTGCAAACTTCTATGATGATTCTATGAAAAGGGGATGAAGTTGAAAGGGTCGAGAACTTCAAGTCTCTAGGTGTCCAGATCACCAATAACCTCCCCCCCGCACTAACACTCTAGTTAAGAAAGCCCATCAACATCTATTTAGCATGTCTGCTATAACTCTCACCAGTTTTTACAGATGCACCTTAGAAATTATCCGACCTGGTTTTATTATAGCTTGGTATGGCTCCTGCTCTGTCAATACTGCAAAAAAACTACAAAGAGTCGTGAATGTAGCCCAGTCCATCGCACAACCAGCCTTCCATTCATTGATTCTGTCTACCCTTCCCATTGCTGTAGAAAAGCAGCCAGCATAATCAAGGACCTCACGCACCCTGGACATTCTCTCTCCTATCTTCTTCCTTCAGGAAAAAGATACAAAAGCTTGAGGTCAAGGACCAACTGATTCAAGAACAGCTTTTTCCCTAATACTTCAGATGTTTGAATTGTTCTACTGTATATTAAGCTGATCTTTCTCTACACCCTAACTATAATTGTAATATTCTGCACCCTCTCCTTTCCTTCTCCCCGATGTGCTTTATGAATAGTATGCTTTCTCTGTATAGAGAGCTATAAACAATACCTAAATCAAAAATTGGCAAGTCATGTTGCAGCTGTATAGAACTTGAGTTAGGCCATTTTAGGAATATTGCATACAGTTTTGGCTGCCATACTACCAGAACAATGTGGAGCCTTTGGAGCGGGTCCAGAAAATGTTTATCAGGATGTTTCCTGGTTTGGAAGATATTTGCTATGAGGAAAAATTAGATAAATTTGATTTGTTTTGAGTTAAACTTGGAGATTGAGAGGCAATCTGATCGAGGTTTACAAAATTATGAGAGGCATGGAGAGAATGGACAGTCGCAATATTTTTCCCATGGTAGAAATGTCAATTACTAAGAGATATGGGCTTCAGGTAAAAAAGGGGAAAGTTTAAAGGAAATGTGAGAGACAAGTTTTTTACACAGAGAATGGTAATTGTCTGGAACGCACTGCAAGAGGAAGTGTAGAAGAAAATATAACAGCAACGTGTAAGAGGCATCTTGACAGACATGAACAGGCAGAGAATAATCGGATATGGTCCAACCTTTAGTTTAGAAAGGACCATGTGTCAGTGCAGACTTGATGGGCCAAAGGGCCTGTTCCTGTGAATGTACAGTTCTCTGTTCTTCATTGTAAGACACAACATTGAGACACATAAGTAGAGGGGGCAGTAAAATATTATGGATATAATAATATTGGAAACCTTAACAGCTAGACATCTGAGGAGAGAGAAACAGAGGTACCATTTTGAGTCGAATATGATTGCTCTTCAGAATTCTTTAGAGCAGCAGGAACCTTGGTTGGGTTATTCCCTCTTCACCTCTTGGCATCAATTGTTGCATCCTTGCCAGATAGTCATGACTAACTAACTTAATAAGAATTTAGCAACACCAATTTTTAATCCAACCGATTTATTTGATAGTAAATTTATTTGATAGTAAAGCTCACAATTTTACTATCAAATAAATCAGTTGGATTAAAAATTGGTGTTGCTAAATTCTTACTGAATTCTTACCACCCCAATCCAACGCCGGCATCTTTACATCATAACTAACTTAACACAGGCACTGTGCCGAGCCTGGCCCAGCAGTAAGTTCTACTGTCACAGGATAATAACTCTCAATGGAGCAGGGAGTCTAAGAGAAAGAATATTCTACTGCAGCAGTATAGGGCCTTGGTGAGACCACAGCAGGAATCTTGTGCACAGTTTTGGTCACTTTACCTCAATAGGATGTGCTTGCCATTGATGGAGTGCAGCAAAGATTCACCAGACAGATTCCAGGGATGGCGGGATTGTCATATAAGGAGAGATTGGGTTGACTAAGCCTGTTCACTGGAATTTAGAAGAATGGAAAAGGATCTAATCGATATGGATGAAATTCTGACAGGGCTGGGCAGGCTGGAAACAGGGATGTTGTTCCTCTGGGTGGGAGGGGGTGAGTTTCGAAAAAGGGAGCTTCAGGATATGGAGTAAACCATTTAAGATCAAGATCAGAATTTTTTTTCACCCAGAGGCTGATGAACTCTTGATCACAGAAGACTGTGGAGGCCAAATCACTGAATATATTTCAGAAGAAAATAGAGTCAGAGAATCCCTGAAAGTGTAGAAGGAGGCCATTTGGCCCTTTGAATCTGCACTGACAGCAATCCCACCTGGGCCCTAACCCCGTAACTCCACATCTTTACTCCGCTACCTTACACATCCTGGGATATTAAGGGTCAATTTAGCATGGCCAATCAACCTAACCCACGTATCTTTGGACTGTGGGAGGAAACCGGAGGATCTGGAGGAAACCAGTTCTGCGCAGTTCTGGTCGCCTCATTATAGGAAGGATGTAGAGGCTATTATTAGGGTTCAGAGGAGATTTACAAGGATGCTGACTGGATTGGGAGGCAGGCCTTATGAAGATAGGTTGAGGGAGCTGGGACTCTTCTCACTGGAGAGGCGTAGGTTGAGAGGCGACCTGATAGAGGTTTATAAAATGTTGAGAGGAATAGATAGGGTGGACTCTCAGAGACTATTTCCCCGAGCTGAAATGGTCACTACGAGAGGACACAGATCTAAGGTGCAGGGAAGCAAATATAAAGGAGATGTCAGGGGTAGGATTTTCACTCAGAGGGTGGTGAGTGAATGGAACTGACTGCCGTCGGAGGTTGTTGAGGCAAACTCACTGGGGTCTTTTAAAAGACTTCTGGATGAGTATATGAAAAAGAATAGGATAGGGGGTTATAGATAGGTTTGTGGATTGGTAGATGTGATCGGCGCAACTCGTGGGCCAAAGGGCCTGTTTGTGCTGTATTGTTCTATGTTTTATGTTCTATGTTCTAAACCCACGCAGACACAGGGAGAACATGCAAACTCCACACAGACAGTGGTCTGAGACCAGAATTGAACCCAGATCCTTGTTAACCACTGTGCCACCATGCCCACTCTAAAATAGATAGAATTTTAGATTCAAGATGCCAAGAGGAATGGGGAGAGTGTGGGAGTATGGTGTTAACAGAGAGGTTCAACCATGGTCATATTGAATGGCAGAGCAGGCTCGCAAAGACTACTTCTGCTGCTATTTTCTATGTTTCTGCCCTAAAATAGATTTTGAGACTCAAGATGTCAAGAGGAATGGGGAGAGCGTGGGAGTATGGTGTTAATGTGAAGGTTCAGCCCTGGTCATATTGAATGGTGGAGCAGACTTGAAAGGACTACTTCTGCTCCTATTTTTTCAAGGAGAAATGATCATATGCTAATGTATTCTTACTGAAACATGCCAAACCAAACATTTTATTCTGTATATTTGTAAACTAGCTATCCGCACAAAAAGAAACGGTGCCTGACCTACATTTTCCTTGACGAGGTATCTGCCTTGCCTCCCGAGTATGACTTTCCGGAGAGAAATCTTGTCTGCCTCAAAGACATGCTGTTAGATCAGCCTGGCTAAGCATTACTGACTGATAGTCTGATGAGACAGAGGAAGATAGGTGTGAGCTCAACTGCAGGAAATAGATCAGCCTGCAACTGCTCCATTCGCAGCGTCAGCTCCAACTGTGATTGAAAAGCTCAGAAATTCACCTCCTCATTTTTCCAATAAACTCCTGAGTTCTTCACCAGATCAATCGTCATATGTTGCTGGATTTCCATATCTCTTCTGTGACAATAAAAGTGGGGGGAGGGGAGTTAAACCCAATGGTTTTTTTTAGGCAGGATAGGGGTTTTCTATTTACAAGGAATACAATTTGGAAATCAGTAAAGTCACATTAAACTAGCGTAGAACCTTGGTGTGTGATGACGTACAACAGCTGGGAAAATATCTTATCCATGCCTACACTGTCATAGCCCTGTGTGAATTTTGTAACTTACAATGAATCATAGAATCACAGAAATCCTGCAGTGCACAAAGAGGCCATTTGGCCCATTGAATCTGCATCGACAACGATCCCATCAAGGCCTTCCCCCATATCCGTACGTATTTACCCACTATTCCCTCTAACCTATGCATCTCAGGACATGAAAGGGCTATTTGAGCATGGCCAATCAACCTAACCCCACATCTTTGGACTATGGGAGGGAACCGGAGCATCCGGCGGAAACACATGCGGACATGAGGAGAATGTGCAAACTCCACAGAGGGGTCACTTCCTCATTCTTCTTTTTGGGGATACAAACCCAGTGTCCTCAATTTCCCTTCATAAGACAATCCCAGCATGCCAGGGATTAAAGCACTCCTTGTATAGAAAGTATATGTTTCCCAGATGGGCCAAAACTATGTGCAATACTGAGACATGGTCACTGGATGGCATGATGGCACAATAGTTAGCACTGCTGCCTCACAGCACCAAGGATCTGGGTTCGATTCCTAGCTTGGTTTGCTATCTGAGTTGAGTCTGCATGTTCTCCCCATGTCTGCGTGGATTTCCTCTAGTTTCCTCCCATAGCCCGATGCTGGTTAGGTGCATTGGCCATGCTAAATTCTTCCTCAGTGTACTCAAACAGGCGCTGGAGTGTGGGAACTAGGGGATTTTCACAGTAACTTCATTACAGTGTTAATGTAAGCCTACTTGTGACACTAATAAATAAAAAAAAAGGAGTCCATGTTAGAATCATGGAATCCCGATAGTGTAGAAGGAAACGTTCGGCCCATCGAGCTCTCACCAGTAACAACTCACCCAGGTCCTATACCTGTAACCCCGCATATTTATCCTGCTAGTTCCACTGAGGCTCCGGGCAATTCGCCATGGTCCAATCAACACAACTTGTACATCTTTGGACTGTGGGAGAACATGCAGACTCCACAAAAACACTGACTCGAGGCTAGAATTGAATGCAGATCCCTGGTTCTGTGAGGCAGCAGTGCTAACCACAATGCCACTATGCCACCCATTAATCACATGTAGACCAGATCACATAGGGACAGCAGATTTCTTTCCCTGAAGCAAATTAGTGAACCAGGTGGGATTTTTCCAACAATCAACAATGTTTTTATGGTCATCCGTATCTTCTTAACTCCAGGTATAGCAGGGTAACCCACATGCCCTCGGACATTCTCTCTTCCGCTTCTTCCGCCGGGAAAAAGACACAAACGTCTGAAGTCATGTACCCAACTGACTCAAGAAAACCTTCTTCCCTGCTGCTGTCAAACTTTTGAATGGACCTACTGTGCACTAAGTTGATCTTTCTCTACACCCTAGCTATAACTGTAATATGACATTCTGCACTCTCTCATTTCCTTCTCTATGAATGGTATGGTTTGTCTGTAAAGCACAAAAAAACAATACTTTTTACTGTATACTTATACATGTGACAATAATAAATCAACTCAAATCAAATCAAAATCAAATCAAATCATCGATCAGAGCATTGCGTACAAGAATTTGAACATTATGTTACAACTGTATAAAGCATTGGTAAGGACGTATTTGGAGTACTGTGTACAATTCTGGTTGCCCTCCTGTAGGAAGAATGTTATTAAATTGGAAAGGGTGCAAAAAAGATTTACAAGGATGTTACCGGGACTGGCAACTTTGAATATTAAGGGGAGGATGGATTTGCTGCGACTTTTTTCCCTGGAGCATTGGAAGATGAGGGCTGACCTTATAAAGGTTTATAAACTAATGACTTATAGATAAGGTGAAAAGCCGAGATCTTTTCCCTAGGGCAGGGAAGTCCAAAAGTAGGGGCAGAGAAGTAAGGTGAGAGGCGGAAAAAATTAAGCGGGACCTGAGGGGCAACCTTTTCACACTGAAGGTGCTGCGCATTTGGCATAAGCTTCCAGGGTGATTGTTTGTGGCGAGTTTTCATGTTCTCCCCGTGTCTGCATGGGTTTCGTTTGGGTGCTCTGCTCTCCTCTTACACTCCAAAAGATGTGCAGATTCAATGGGTTGGCCATGGTACAATGTGTGGCGTTATGGAGATCGGGTGGGAGAGAGGGCCTGGGTAAGATTCTCTGTTTGAGAGTTGATAGAGACTCAATGGGCTGAATGGCTTCCCCCTGCAGTGTGGGAATTCTATTTTGTGATTCAAATGGAAGGTGGATGGGGTCAACCAAAGGGGAGCCATCCCATAATTGGTAAAGTCCTGAAGCACTATTGCCTTTTGTCCCCTACACTTTCTTCCTGCCCCTTAACAACTGGAGGTGAGAATTTGGGCTCCCTGCTCCCAACTTGCCACTCAAGCCAAATTTTTGTACGCAATGCTCTGATCGATGATTTGATTTGATTTGAGTTGATTTATTATTGTCACATGTATAAGTATACAGTAAAAAGTATTGTTTCTTGTGCTTTACAGACAAACCATACCATTCATAGAGAAGGAAATGAGAGAGTGCAGAATGTCATATTACAGTTATAGCTAGGGTGTAGAGAAAGATCAACTTAGTGCACAGTAGGTCCATTCAAAAGTTTGGTGTGGTATGGGCAGTGTATTATCAATTGGCCTGATAAGAGGCCTCACACAACCTTCATCACTCATTTCAGTATGGCATGGGGGTTGCCAATCCCAGCACTTGCCCACTCTCCAGAATTATGGAAGTAAGCTTCTGGTTGCATGGGAAGGTTTTATGGACCAGCCCATAGGAAACTGGAAGTGCCTGGGTCTCATAAAATTCAGCCCACAGCTTTTATTTCTTCTTGAAGAATTCACTGCGGGAAGAAGATTGTAGTAAGAAGTCTCACAACGCCAGGTTAGAATCCAATCTGGACTCTAATCTGCTGTCGTGAGACTTCTTACTGTATTTACCCCAGTCCAATGCCGGCATCTCTACATCATGACTACCATCGGAAGAAGATTGAACAGGGCACCAGGCAAGTTCCTTTCTCTTTTTCGAATATTGCAGTGGGACCTTTTAACATCCACTCAAAGAATTGGAAGAGGCAAATGGGAAGCTTTGAAAGACTGCACCACCCACAAAGCAGCAATTGTTCATTGATCTGGTATGAAAGTGCTGCACAAGAACCCGGGCTTAACTCCTCAGAGGAGAGGGAATGCTAATAATTAATTCCAAAGCGTCCAGGGTTGGCAGCCAATGCACTATGATGGATATTGAGGCACATCTTATGTGACTTTTCTTCCTTTCATTTTCAGAGGCTGGTTCCTGTGGTTGGGGAGGTGACAACTCCACTTTGTGGTGCTTCATCAGGATTCTCATCAACAACAGCTTCAAACAGCATTAATGTAACACCTTTAACGAGCTCCTTCACAGGACTATTATCACTCATTATTCCACCCCAGGCTAGGTGAGAAAAATCTTGGTCAAACCTGTTACACTTTGAAGAGTGTCTTAAAGGAATGGAGAGAGGCAGTGAGGTTCTGAGCGGGTACTCCAGAGCTCAGAGCTACAGCCACCAGTGATGGGGCAATGAAAGTTGGAAATAGACAAGAGAATTAGATGGGCGCAGAGATCTCCCTTGAGCCAGTGAGGCTGGTGGAGGTTATAGAGATGGGGACTAGTGCGAGGGAAGGGGGAGGGTTAGTAGGGATGGTTATTAAAAATAAGACTGAAGCGACATCCCAAAGATGGGATCTTAGGCTAATTGGCAAAACAAATTCTCCCTAAATTGTCTCAAATTTGGTTTTTAATCCACAGATCTATAAACATAGACAGGGGTCACAGGAAGAGGTGGGAACATCGGGGTGGCGGCACGGGCTCATTGGGCCAAAGGGCCTGTTTCCTGTGCTGTTTTGTTCTTTGATCTTTGTTTTAAAAAAAATTATTTATTGAGTTATTATTGTCACAGTAGGCTGACATTAACACTGCACTGAAGTTACTGTGAAAATTCCCGCGTCGCCACACTCCGGCACCTGTTCGGGTACACTGAGGGAGAATTTAGCATGGTCAATATACCTAACCCGCACATATTTGGGCTGTGAGAACAAACCGGGTATCCAAAGGAAACTCACGCAGACACGGTGAGAGCATGCAGACTCCACACAGATAGAGACTCAAACCACTGCGCTAAGAGGCAGCAATGCTAACAACTGTGCCACTGTGCCAGCTAACCAGAAGATCCTCTGTGTTGAAGCTTTACTTTGTCATTTAGGCGTAAAATATACAGGGCCCCAATATTTCAGACAGGTATTGAGCAGTCAGGTGGTGCAAAGACATTTGACCCTTGAATAACTTGAAGATGGGGATGAAGCTCTCTGATATTAACCAAATGAAGGGCTGCTCCTTCTCCTTGGACTATATTTGAATTATTTAGTGGCAGCTTCTAAACTCATTCCAGCAGGAATAAATAATTGATCATTGTCCTTTAAGTCTGAGAAGAGGAGCGAAAGAAAGAATGTACCGACATAGGAGATTCTTCTTCTGCAGGTTACCTTGAATGTGACAATTGTGTGGACATGTTCAATCAGGGGTGGTTGAAATGCAGAGAACTGGAAGCAAAAGCCTGGAACTTAGAAGAGTAACTTCTCTCTCCAATTCCGAGCCAGTAAAGGTCATTAGCCCTGTAGGTTCCTATTCCCTGAGCAATAACAGAGAATGCGCTCACATTAAATGGGATTTGAGACCAGAGTCAGTCAGTGAGAGAACAATATTGAACAGGTCATGAGTTTGAGCTCAAATGTAAAGGCAGATCCTGACCTCATGCTGGGGAAGGTGCCTGAATTAGTTTGTGTGGAAGTCTGTAAAGTTGATATTCAGTCTCAGCGTTCTACATTTACTGGAGCCAGTGTCAAAAAGGGCTATGAAGAAAAGTCAGGGAAGTGGAGTCATGTTGAGATGAGATTATGAAGAATAAGGGGAGATCTTGTAGAAAGGTATAAGATTATGAAAGGAATAAATAAGGCAGAAGCAGGGAGGTTGTTTACACTCAAGGGTGAAACTAGAATTAGAGGACGCAGCCTCAAAATACGGGGGAGCAGATTTGGGACTGAGTTGAGGAGAAACTGTGGAATTCCCTGCCTAGTGAAGCAGTTGAGGCTACCTCACTGAATGTTTTAATACAAAGATAGATAAGATTTTGAACAGTAAAGGAATTAAGGGTTATGATGAATGGCTGGTAAATGGAGCTGAGTCCACAAAAAGATCAGCCATGATCTTATTGAATGGCGGAGCAGGCTCGAAGGGCCAGATGGCCTACTCCTGTTCTTAATTCTTATCTTCTTATCTTAGCTTCTTATCCTCTGATCTTCTTACCTCTTTATCTTCTTATCTTTTTATGTTAGATGGAGATCAGCTATGATTATATAGAATGACAGAACAGGCTCAAAAGGCTGGATTTCTTACTCTCGCTCTTAATTCCCATGTTCCTATCCATCTGGTGCTGACTGCTTAAAATCACTCACCTTCCTATCATAGAATCATAGAATCTCCCCAGTGCAGAGGGGGCCATTCGGCCCATCAAGCCTGCACCGACCACAATCCCACCCAGACCCTATCCCTGTAACCCAATGTATTTATCCTGCTAGTCACCTGACACTAAGGAACGTGGCCAATCCACCTAACCACACAACTTTGGACGCATTATGTAGGACATTCCCCCTCAAAAGATATTCTTTGCTCTTAAATGTAAACCCTCAAATTTCCTTTTCTATGTATGGTATGCTTTGTATGTATGATGCACAAGGAACAACACTTTTCACTGCATCCCAATACATACGAGAGCAATAAATCAAATCAAAGCATGTGCCACACATGGATGAAATCTTGTGTCCACCTCCATAGCAATTCTGGTGGTGGATACATTCGACTGGGCTGGAGGGTGGGGACCCTGACACCTTCTGAGCTCCACTCTGATTGTCCAGGGTGGAAAGCCTCCTATTCTCTTGCCACCTATTCAGCCTCAATTATTGCTCACTTCAAGGCCTCATCTTGCCACTCAGAACACTTACGGAGAACACAGAACATAAACCCTGTTGTTGGTGACCATGTTGACACCAAAGTTGGAGGAGTTGTAGATAGTGAAGAGGGGTGTTATAGTTGGCAGAGAGACTTAGACAAGTTGCAGAGCTGAGCCGAGAGATGGCAAATGGAGTTTAATGCGGAAAAGTGTGAGGTAATTCACTTTGGCAGAAATGACAAATGTATAGAGTATAGGGCTAATGGTAAGACTCTTAATAGTGTTGACAAACAGAGGGATCTCGGTGTATCTGTGCATAGATCCCTGAAAGTTGACACTCAAGTTGATAAGGTTGTTAAGAAGGCATACGGAGTCTTGGCTTTTATTGGTAGGGAGATTGAATTTCGGAGCTGCAACGTCATGTTGCAACTGTACAAAACTCTAGTGCGGCCACACTTGGAGTATTGTGTACAGTTCTGGTCGCCACATTATAAGAAAGATGTGGAGGCATTGAAGAGGATGCAGAGGAGGTTTACCAGGATGTTGCCTGGTATGGAGGGAAGGTCTTATGAGGAAAGGTTGAGGGATTTGAGGTTATTTTCATTAGAGAGAACACGGCTAAGAGGTGACCTTATTGAGGCATATAAGATGCTCAGAGGATTAGACAAGGTGGACAGTGATAGCCTTTTTCCTCGGATGGAGAAGGCTAGCAGAAGGGGACATAGCTTTAAATTAAGGGGTGGTAGTTATAGGACGGATGTCAGAGGTAGGTTCTTTACCCAGAGGGTGGTGAGGGCATGGAATGCCCAGCCTGCAGCAGTTGTAGAGGCGCCAAGTTTGGGGGCGTTTAAGTGGTCAGTGGATAGGTTTATGGATGAAAATGGAATGGTTTAGGTTAAAGGATCATTGCTTTTTCTGTATTGGTCGGCGCAACATTAAGGGCCGAAGGGCCTGTACTACGCTGTAATGTTCTTATGTTCTATGTCTCCATGTTCACTGTACGTCCTTTTCACAACCTCTCTCTCAATAAACTCAACTGTAAGAGAATTGGTTAATTAATCACTGAACACATTGATTTCTTTTCTCATGGGATGTAGACGTTGCTGGCTGGTCAGCATTTGTTGCCCATCCCGGATTTCCCTAAACTGAATTGGCCATTTCAGATGGCAGTTGAGAGTCAACCACATTGCTGTGGCACTGGAGTCACATAGAGGCCAGACTGGGTAAGGACAGCAGATTTCCTCTTCTAAAGAATGTTTGTGAATCAGATGGATTTTTGCGACAATTAGCAATAATTCCATGGTCGCCATTGGGCTTTTAATTCTGGATTTTTAATTCAATTCAAATTCCAACATCCCATGTCGTGGGATTTGAATATGAGGCCCCAAAGCATTTTCTAGGTTCTCTGATTACTCATCCACTAGCTAAATAGTCTTCTCCTGCTTCTAATTTTTACAGAGCTTGAACTTAAAGGTGCATTTGATGATCATTTTTAACACAATGTTAGTCAGTCTCTTTGGCCAGGAGAGGTTTGGAACTGAACATACATGTTTTTGTCACCTCCAGATGCGACCATCCCAGTGTAATACTGACTGTTGCTTCTCGCTGCTTAATGGCACAGTGGCACAGCAGTGAGCATTGCTGCCTCACAGCGCCAAAGACTTAGATTTGATTCCCAGTTTGGGTCACAGTCTGTGTGGAATCTGCACATTCTCTCCATGTCTGCATGGGTTTCCTCCAGGTAATCCAGTTTCCTTCCACAGTCTGAAAGACATGCTGGTTAGATAAATTGGCCATGCTAAATTCTCCCTCAGTGTACCTGAACAGGCACTGGAGTGGAGGGAATTTTCATAGTAACTTCACTGCAGTATTAGTATAAGCCTATCTGTGACACTAATAAATAAACTCTAAACTTTGGGCTACTTCTGAGAAGTAAAATGAAAACTCTACTTTTCTATCCAAAACTTACTCCCAGGCATCACCTGACCTGTCAATTATCCCCAAATTATGCCGCATTCTACAATCCCCAAACAACCATAAAACCCCAAGATGCTGCATTAGGCCAGATTAAAATCAGCAGAATGCTCATCATATTGTTTCAGTAACAATTAGAGGACGCCAGTTACAGACATCATGGCACCAATAAAATGCTCAGGCCAGTTTGAAAAACCTGCAGAGAAACATTGAAATACATTTATTCAAGGTAGAGTATCATTACACTCTCTGCTTCACTAAGTAGTCCCTCCTAAGACATTTCTCAAAATGTCCCTCTTTGAACAACCTTTATGTTACCTGATCTAATATCTCCTAATGTGACCTTGTGTTGCAATTTGTTTTACAATGGTCCCACAAAGAGACTTGGGACGCTTCATTACGAGAAAGATTCCACATAAATATAAGTTGTTATTGTCGTCTCTCTTTCCTGTCGGATAGTAAATTCTGGTTTGACTTTCAAAATAAAAAATGTAACCTTTAAATTTGGATCTTAGATTCATACATTCACAGAGGTTTACATCATGGAAACAGGCTTTTCAGCCCAAATTGTCTATGCCGTTTCTTTTTTTGCAAGTAAGCTAGTCCCAGTTGCCCATATTTGGCCTATATCTTTCTATACCAATTGTACCCATGTAACTGTCTAAATGCCTTTTAAAAGACAAAACTGCACCTACCTCTACTACTACCTCTGGCAGCTTGTTCCAGAAAATCACCACCCTCAATGTGAAAAAGCTGCCACTCTGGACACTTTTGTATCTCTCCCCTCTCACCTTAAAACTATGCCCTCTAGTTTTAGACTCCCCTTTGGGAAAAAATATTGACTATCTAGCTGATCTGTGCCCTTCATTATTTTATAGACTTCTATAAGATCATCTCTCAGTGTCCTGCGCTCCAGGGAAAAAAGTCCCAGGAATCCAGCCTCTCCTTATAACTCAAACCATCAAGTTCCACTAGCATCCTAGTAAATCTTTTCTGCACTACTTCTAGTTTAATAATATCTTTTCTATAATACAGTGACCAGAATTGCACACAGTATTCCAAGTGTGGCCTTACCAATGTCTTGTACAACTTTAACAAGATGTCCCAACTCTTGTATTCAATGTTCTGACTGATGAAACCAAGCATGCTGAACACCTTCTTCACCACTCTGTCCACCTGTGACTCCACTTTCAATGAGCTATGAGTCTGTTGTTCTATAATTCTCCCCAACACCCTACATTAATCCAGTAAGTCCTGCCCTGATTCAGCCGATGAAAATGCATCATCTCACATTTATCTAAATTAAACTCCATCTGTCATTCATCAACTCACTGGCCCAATTGATCAAGATCTTATTGCAATTCCTGATAACCTTCTTCACTATCCACCGTGCCATCAATCTTGGTATCACCTGCAAACTTACTAACCATGTCTCCTAAATTCTCATCCAAATCATTAATACAAGTGACAAGTAACAGTGAACCTAGCATCAATCCCTGAGGCACATCGCTGGTCACAGGTCTCCAATTTGAAACATAATCCTCTACAACCACCCTCTATCTTCTGTCATCAAGGCAATTTTGTATCCAATTGGCTATCTCACCCTGGATCCTATGAGATTTAGCCTTAGGCAACAATCTACCATATAATATCTTGTCAAAAGCCTTGCTAAAGGTCATGTAGATGACATCAACTGCACTGCGCTCATCTACCTTCTTGGTTATCCCTTCAAAAAATTCAATCAAATTTGTGAGACATAATTTTCCACTCACAAAGCCATGCTGACTGTCCCTAATCAGCCCTTGCAATCCTAAATGCCTGTGGATCCTATCTCTCACAATACCTTCTACAACGTACTCATCACTGATGTTAGTCTCACTGCCCTCTTATTCCCAGGCTGCTCCCTACAGCCCTTTTTAAACAACATTTCCTACCCTCCAATCTTCAGGCTCCATACCTTTGGCTGTTCTATTTTCCCTTTCTGTCTCTACAGCAGTAACCAAATGCCAAAAGAAAGCTTCTTTGGCTGTAACATGCTTTGAGATGTCCAGTAGAGGTGAGAGATGTGGAAGATATAGGGTGCGATCTTTCTGTCTGGTTGTACTGGTCAACTGGTGTAGCCAGGAGTGGGAAATAAATGTAGAAGGGGATAAACACGTCCGGTGTTGGGTGTAATTTTCCCATGTCATTCTTTTCCAATGCAATCTGCATCATGCCCGATTAACATTTATAATATTTTGTGGAAAATTCTGCTCATTATCTAAATTCAAGGGCAGAATTTTCCAGCTGCAGTTGCCCCAAGACTGGAAAATCCCACCTGAGGTCAACAGACCGTTCCATGTTCCTGTCCAGCTCATTACATTGCACTAGGTGGGCCGGACGGGAGAATTCCACCCTAAATCTTTCTATTTTTCTCTCTTTCTCTTACTCCCTCTGAATCCAATCGCCCTTTCAAGGGCTTTATCTCCCTTTCTGTGTCTAAAATGGCACAAATCCACCCTCGGAGTTCCTTCTCCCTACTTTAAAAGGAAAATTCACGGCCTTGCAAATTTTTTTTTTTAAGCAACACAGCACGGGAAACAGGCCCTTCGGCCCAACGAGCCTGCGCCGCCGTCATACTATATAGTAGCAAATACATTATCCTATTTTAATATTCCTATATAATAATATATATTATTCCTAATATGGAAGACTCTCACTATAGGGACAATTTGTTTCCCAATCAGCCTAAGAGCGAATTTTTGGGTTGTGGGAGGAAACCGGAGTGACCGGAGAAAACCCACGCAACCACGGGGAGAACGCGCAAACTCCCGCAGACACCGGCCCAATTCCAAGTGTCTGCACAGCTACAGCGATAGTCACTGAGCTGTCATGGTACCCTTCAGATGGTCCAGATAAAGCACTCATTTACGACATGAAGCACCAGGCAACCCATGAATCAACGTCCAAGAGCTGTCCTCGCACCACCTGCTGAATGCATGCTCCTTGTTGGTCAAGTATGGACCGAATTACCTGTGGAAAAAAAGCCATAGTTAAACAGTCCTAATATATCCCTCTATCTGCATACCGCTCATGTGGCTGTCCAAGAGACCCTTAAACAGCCCCAGCATGCCTGCTCCCACCACCTTACTCGGCAGTGCATTCCACACCCCCACTACCCTTTGTGTGAAAAACTGACCTCTAATATTCGTCCTATACATAGCCCCCCTCACCCTATGGCCATGACCTCTCGTCCTATCCATTTCTAAAGGTGGAAAAAGTTTACCTCCATTTACTCTATCTATACCCCTTATAATCTTATACACCTCTACGAGATCCCCTCTAAGCCGACGTCTTTCAAGGGAAAACAACCCCAGTCTATCTAATCGTTCCTCATAAGACAGTCCTTCCATACCAGGCAGCATCCTGGTAAACCTCCTCTGCACTCTCTCCAAGGACTCCACATCCTTCCGATAGTACGGAGACCAGAACTGGGCGCAGTATTCCAAGCGAGGCCTAACCAAAGTTGTATACAACTGCAACATCAAACTCCTACTCTTGTATTCTATACCCTTTTCTATGGTTTGTTCAGAAGAAACACCGTCAGTTCCTGTCATTCGGCTAGCTCCCAGGTACCCCTTTGCCCCTCTCACCTCCAGCAAGCAGTGTTGCAATTCAATTGGGGAGCGAGAGTGTAAGAGGCAAAGTTGGACAAATGGGTCACGTCTTGAGAAGCCCAACTCCGGAGTATTTTGGGCTGTTACTGGGAGATGGGAAGTGTTAGTCACAGTCAGTGTGTGGCTGTAGTCCAATACTGGGGCGCAGTGCACGATTCATGAGTTCTTCAAGACTCATCATCATGTAGATGAGGTGATGTTGAATCTGTTACTCGGTTTATTGCCTTGTAGTTTCGCCCCACACATCTATTTACCTCAGTGTTCTGTGATTGCTTTATGTGATCGTAATAATATTTGAAGCACTCTCTCGCCTCAGGTTCCATTAATCTGTGTCAGATAAATATAAGCTGACAGACTTCACGGCCAAATCTGCTTCAAATATAGTCATCCTTAAGTTTAAGACAGCAGTCGACTAATTGATAACATGAAGGCCTTGGGTTACTGGAGGAATGTAACTCAGGTGCTAAATGAAGCGTGAAAGTCATGTCTATGAACCGAAAAGCAATGCGAAAACTATTACTCAGGCCAAATTGAATGTTACAAATTAAATATTTGCAAAAAAGAAACAATTAGAAAACTAAACCGGACGTTTGGCAATTTTTGACGGTGTAATTTCAGAGTTAAGATAACTTTGGAATGGGGCTGGCTAAATCATAGAATCCCCACAGTGCAAAAGAGGCCATTCAGCCCGTTGAATTGGCACCAACTCTCTTCCCCAGGCCCTCTCCTCTGCCTCATCCAAGTAACCCCACCCATTTACCACGATTAATCCATCTGACCTAGATAACTGTGGGCACTAAGGGGCAATTTAGCATGGCCGATCGACCTAACCTGCCCACCTTCAGAGTGTGGGAGTAAACCGGAGCACCTGAATGAAACCCAC
This sequence comes from Sphyrna mokarran, assembly GCA_024679065.1. Lineage (NCBI taxonomy): Eukaryota > Metazoa > Chordata > Chondrichthyes > Carcharhiniformes > Carcharhinidae > Sphyrna > Sphyrna mokarran. The sequence continues at coordinate 13,876,103 of JAGIQG010000006.1, forward strand.
ACAGACATGGTGAGAATGTGCAAACTCCACACAGACAAGTGACCCGAGGCCAGAATTGATTTGATCTGACGTGTTTATTATTGTCACATACATTAGCACATACAATGAAAAGTATTTTTTCTTGCGTGCTACACAGACAAAGTTTACTTTGTATTGAGAAGGAGAGAGTGCAGAATGTAGTGTTACAATCATTGCTAGGGTGTAGAGAAAGATCAACTTAATACACGGTTACTCAAAAGTCTGATGGCAGCAGGGAAGCGTCAACTCTGCAAGAGACTGAATTAAAGAATTATAAGAGAGTTTAAAAGAGTTAAAGTTTTAGAAGAACAGCACAAGGGGAAAGGATAGAATGCTAGGCACAGCTTGCAAGAGGTATCATGCTGCAGGGCCATCTTGGTTCATGCTACACTGGGTCCATGGAGCTGTGAGGCAGCAGTGCTAATAACTGTACCCCACTGTGCCACCTAAGGAAATCATAGAACGTAGAATATAGAACATAGAACATTACAGCGCAGAACAGGCCCTTCGGCCTTCAATGTTACGCCGACCAATTAACAAACAGCAATGACCTTCTAACAGAAACCATTCCCTTTTCATCCATAAACTTATCTACTAATCTCTTAAACGCCACCAAACTTGGCCCATCTACAACTGCAGCAGGCAGGGCATTCCATACCCTTACCATCCTCTGGGTAAAGAACCTACCTCTGACATCCATCCTATAACTACCACCCCTTAATTTAAAGCTATGTCCCCTCGTGCTAGCTTTCTCCATCCTAGGAAAAAGGCTATCACTGTCCACCCTATCTAAACCTCTAATCATCTTATATGTTTCAATAGGTCTCCTCTTAGCCGCCTTCTTTCTAACGAAAACAACCTCAAATCCCTCAGCCTCTCTTCATAAGACCTGCCTTCCATACCAGGCAACATCCTGGTAAACCTCCTCTGTACCCTCTCCAATGCCTCCACATCTTTCTTATAATGTGGGGACCAGAACTGCACACAATACTCCAAGTGCGGCGCACTAGAGTTTTGTACAGTTGCAACATGACGTTGCGGCTCCAAAATTCAATCCCCCTACCAATAAAAGCTAAGACTCCGTATGCCTTCTTAACAACCTTATCGACTTGATTGCCTACTTTCAGGGATTGATTGCCAACTTTCATGGAAATGGTACATCCCAGAAAAAGGCCATTCGGCCATTTGTAAGCTCGTTGGTTCCTCTGCAAGTACAACTCAGCGGCTTCTACTCTCTCCCTTTTCCCTATAGCCACATATTTAAAAACAAATTCACATAATTATTCAGTCAGGAAGTTGATGGCCTAGTGGTATTATTCTTGGACTACTAATCCCGAAACTCAGTTAATGTTCCGGGGACTCGGGTTCGAATCCTGCCATGGCAGATGGTGGAATTTGATTTCAATAAAAAGAATATCTGGAATTAAGAATCTACTGATGACCACATTGTCAATTCTCGGGAAAACCCCATCTGGTTCAGTAATGTCCCTTAGAGAAAGAAATCTGCTATCTTCACCTGGTCTGGCCTACATGTGACTCCAGAACCATAGCAACGTGGTTGTCTCTCAACTGCCCGCCTTGGGCAACTAGGGATGGGCAATACATGCTGGCCCAGTCAGTGATGCCCATGTCCCATGAATGAATAATTAAAAGAAAAATTTTGCAATCCCAGATGTACCTGCTTCCATCATAATCTTGGGTGCCGAATTCCAGATCCTAGCTGTCCATAGGTGCACAAATGAATTGTTTTGCTCTTTTGACATTTAACTTATATTTGTGTCTTCTTGTTTTCTCCCGATGGGAACCCTCCTCCCAATGGGAGCATCTATCATATCCATCCCCTCATGATTCGAACACCTCTGTCAAATTTCCTCTCAAACCTCCTGAAAGAGAACAATCCCAGCTTCTTTCTAAAATGTCTCAAACAAAATTTAATATAGTCCAGTTGAGGCTGAGCCAATCTTTTCCAGTAATTCGCCATAACTTCCTTGCATTTGCCGAAAAAGGTTATTGAGGTTTTTCATCATGTATTCATCAGGACAGTCATAAGAATACAATGTAATTGAAAGCGACAAACTTATATTGTGTGAGAAGAGAGTGCTGATTGGTCGGCAACTGGATTCTGATTAGTAGAGGCATTGCCATGATGAATGCACCAGTTGATGTGACTGACATTTAACTGCCAAACATTCTTGTGTTGACAAGTGACAAGAAGCATTTGTGCCATATAAGAACAAGGCAATGAGTATCTCCAACAAGAGAAAATCTAATCATTGGCCCTTGACATTCAGTGGCAATACTTTCACTGAATTTCCCACTATTAATATCCTGGGGTTATCATTCACCAGAAATTGAACTTGGGCCAGACATATAAACATTATGCCTACAAGAGTAGGCCAAAGGCTATTCACCCACTACAAGACACAAATCAGGAGTCTGATGGAAGAGCCTTCACTTGCCTGGGCGAGTACAGCAGCTCCAGCAATACTCAAGAAGCTTGACATCATTCATGACAAAGATGCTGGTTTGATCAGCATCCCATCCACAGATACACAGTGGCATCATGTGTAACATCTACAAGATGCACTGCAGAAACTCACCAAGGCTCCTTAGACAGCACCTCCCAAACTCACCACCATTACCATCTAGGAGTACAAGGGCAGCAGAGAAATAGGAACACCATCACCTGCTGGTTCCCCTCCGAATCACTCATGTCCTGACTTTGAAATGTATCACCAATCTTTCTGTGTCACTGGGTCAAGATCCTGGAAGTCCTTCCCTCACAACACAGAGACCGCAACAGTACAAGGAGACAGCTCATCACCACCTCCACAAAGACACTAAGGCAATAAGGACTGAACTAGCCATTGGTGCCCACACACCATGAATGGAAGGCTTAACAAATTAGAAAGATAGGATGTGCTGTTCCGATAAATAAGAGAGATTGAACAATTCAGGCTTATTTTCTGGAATTTAGAAGAATGAGGGGAGATTAAGTTGAGGGATACAAGATGATTATCGGTATGGATAAAGTAGAGGATGCTTCTTCTTGAGGGACATTCTAGGACGAGTGATCTTAGGATAAGGGGGAGCAAATTTAAAACAGAGATTGAGGAGAAAGTGCTTCTCCCAAAGGACTGTGAATCTGTGAAATTCGTTACCCTGAGGTGCAGTGGGTGCTGGGACGATAAATAAGTTTAAGGAGGAGTTAGACAGATTTTTAATTGGTAATGGGTTGAAAGGTTATAGGGAGGAGGCAGGAAAATGAGGATGAGGAACATATCAGCCATGATTGAATGGCAGCCCGGACTCAGTGGTGAAGTGGACTCAATGAGCTGAATGGCTTTAATGCTGCTCCTATATCTTAATTGGGTGACAATTTGCAGATTAACCCAGGTTGTATCATAATTTTCCCAGAATCCCTCCACCTTGGCATCTTTCCTACGCTGTGTCCTACTTTTAGGTTTTCTCACTTTCCTACATTCCACAAAGAGCAGTGCCTGTTAAAGTTGAGGCTCAGTTAATTACTACGTTAAGCGTTAGTTTCCAACCATAAACTTAGAGTTTAAGAATTAATATTCCTGTCAGCAACCAGTAATGTTACAGAAGCTTCAGAGGACAGTAAGGTGCTGTCGTTATAGCAACTCAGGCCCATTCTCCGAAAGCAGGTACAAATGATTGAAAATATTGGAGGCGTTTATTGCAAAAAACAGGAGGGTTCCTGAAAAAATGTCGAAGGAGATTTGTAATCGATAACAGTTGATCAGTTCAGCGCAACAGCGTGTCTGATTACTGGTGTCATACTGGACCATGAGAAGGCTGGCTATTGTCGAAGCAGTTAGTTGCTGGGAATAAAGCAATTTGGAAAATTATTTCCTTTTTTCTCCTTTTTCAAGCTGTTAAAAAGTAATTATTTTCTGTAAGTATTTTGAATCTGTAATCACTGGGACAAAGAAACCACCTATTACAGTTCTTTTGCCTGAGTCATCAACTTGCTCTCTTGTTATTTACAGGACAAACTCAATAAGAAGAATAAGAGAATGTTTTTTAAAAAAAATAAAGCTTATATCACTTGGTATAAAGTCCAGGAACTCAGAACATTTTATTAACCACCTTCTTGAAAGTCTGTATGGAGTTTGCATGTTCTTTTTGCGTGGCTTTCCCCTGAGTTCAGGAAGTGTAAAGGAGAATATGCTCCCATCTATATCAATGGGGACCAAATAGAAAGGTCTTGAGCTTTAAGTTTTTAGGTGTCTGGATTACCAACAACATGTATTGGTTCTCCCCATGCTGATACTGTAGCTAAGAAAGCCCACCAATGCCTCTACTTTCTTAGGAGACTAAGGAAATTAGTCATGTCAGCTACGATTCTCACCAACTTTTACAGATGTATCATAGAAAGTATTATTTCTGGTTATACCACAGTTTGGTATGGCTCCTGCTCTGCCCAAGCCTGCAAGGAACTACATAAGGTTATGAATGTAGCCCAAACTATCATACAAACCAGTCTCCCATCCATTGACTCTGTCTGTCGGTAATTCCTGCTGTCTCAGCAAAGCAGCCAGCGTAATAAAGGACCTCACGCAACCGGGACATTCCTCTTCCACCTTCTTCCTTTGGGAAAAAGGTACAGAAGTTTGAGATCACGTACCGACTAACTCAAGGATACCTTCTTCTGTGTTGCTGTCAGACTGTTGAATGGACCTATCTTACATTAAGTTGATTTTTCTGTACACCCTAGCTATGACTGTAACAATACATTCTGCACCCTCTCCTTTCCTTCTGTGTGAACGGTATGTTTGGTCTGTATAGCACTCAAAGAAACAATATTTTCCATTGTACATTAATATATGTGACAATAATAAATCAAATCAAATCAAATCAAAAGTATCCTCCGCCACCAATTTGAGTATAGACACCCTCAGTTTCTCTGGCCCTGCACTCACTTTTGAATAGTATGCTTTATTTTGTGTTGCCAATATATCAACAAGAGCATGCTTGGGCAATTACATTATAAGATGATGCTTTATTAAAGAGGGGTCATAGAACATAGAACATAGAACATTACAGCGCAGTACAGGCCCTTCGGCCCTCGATGTTGCGCCGGCTAGTGGACCCTCTAACCTAAACTATTCCAACATCATCTATATGCCTATCCACCGAACATTTGAATGCCCCCAAAGTAGGCGAGTCCACAACTGCTGCAGGCAGGGCATTCCATGCTCTCACCACCCTCTGTGTAAAGAACCTGCCTCTGACATCCGTCCTATAACTACCACCTCTTAATTTAAAGTTATGTCCCCTCGTGTTGGTCATCACCATCCGAGGAAAAAGGCTCTCACTATCCCCTATCCAATCCCTTGATCATCTTATACGCCTCAATTAGGTCACCGCGTAACCTTCTTCTCTCTAATGAAAATAACCTCAGGTCCCTCAGCCTTTCCTCATAAGACCTTCCCACCATACCAGGCAACATCCTGGTAAACCTCCTCTGCACCCTTTCCAATGCTTCCACATGGTTTTATATAACTCAACCTCAGGGGTAAAGTATGAATGGGCACAACTGGAGTGGTTGCAAAGGGAAGTAAAGGGGCAGGTAGTGTATTTCTGAGGAGTTTGTATTTCTGAGTTGCATGCAGAATAAACTTGCTGAAAATAAAATACAAGATGCTGTATTATTCCTCCATCATGTTTGAATGGTTGGTATTAAGATGTGCTCATCCTCAGAGCAACGCTGTGGCACAGTGGTTAGCCTCACAGCTTGAGGGAACTGGGTTCGATTCCGGCCTACAGTGACTGTATGTGGAGTTTGTATGTTCTCTTGGTGTATCCTCTTATATCCTCCCATGAACCAAAGATGTGCAGGTTGGATGGATTGGCCATGCCAAATTGCCCCTTGGTGTCCAAAGATAAGCAGGTTAGATGGATTGGCCACAATAAATATGTGGGATTACAGAGATAGGGTGAGAGAGAGGACGTGGGTAAGATGCTCTGTCAGAGACTTAGTGCAAAGACGATGGGCCCCCATCTGCACTATAGAGACTCAATGATTCTCACTTCCAAAATTTATCACTTCTTGCTACTCTGCAATGAATTGCTTCTGCCACGTGTCCTGTGATTCTAGCATCTTAGAACATAGAACATAGAACACTACAGCACAAACAGGCCCTTCGGCCCACAAGTTGTGCCGAACACATCAAAACCTACCCAGCCATAGACCTATCTATAACCCCCAATCCCATTGGATCCCATATACTCATCCAGAAGTCTTTTAAAAGACCCCAGCGAGTTCGCCTCGACCACCACCGACGGCAGCCGATTCCATTCACTCACCACCCTCTGAGTGAAAAACTTTCCCCTAGCATCCCCTCTGTACTTGCTTCCCTGCACCTTAAATCTGTGCCCTCTTGTCGCGACCATTTCAGCCCTGGGAAATAGTCTCTGAGAGTCCACCCTATCTATTCCTCTCAACATCTTGTAAACCTCTATCAGGTCGCCTCTCAACCTTTGTCTCTCCAGGGAGAACAGTCCCAGCTCCCTCAACCTGTCTTCATAAGGCATGCCTCCCAATCCAGGCAACATCCTTGTAAATCTCCTCTGCACCCTTTCAATAGCTTCCACGTCCTTCCTATAGTGAGGCGACCAGAACTGCGCACAGTACTCCAAGTGTGGTCTGACAAGGGTCCTATAAAGCTGCAGCATTACCTCCTGACTCCTGAACTCAATCCCTCGATGAATGAAGGCCAGTACACCGTAAGCTTTCTTAACCACATCCTCCACCTGGGAAGCCAATTTGAGAGTCTTATGGACCCGGACCCCAAGATCCCTCTGCTCTTCCACACAGCTAAGACTCCTACCTTTGATAGTGTACTCATTCATCCCGTTGGATCTGCCAAAATGGACCACAACACATTTATCCGCGTTGAAGTCCATCTGCCACTTCTCCGCCCAGTCTTGCATCCTGTCGATGTCATGCTGCAACTTCTGACGTCCCTCCAGACCATCCACAACACCACCGACCTTCGTGTCATCGGCGAACTTACTCACCCATCCCTCCACTTCCTCATCCAGGTCATTTATGAAAATGACAAACAGCAAGTTTGTCAATCTTGTCAATCTTGAAGACAATCTTGTCTTCTTAGATTTTGTTCCATTGCCAAATTTTGGAAATGTGCCTGGGCATACACAGATCTAGGAGAGGAATTTTATGGTCTCATCATAGCGGAGGGGATAGGTGGCGTAGTGGGTGATGGGGGGGAGGTGGGGATGGTGGTGTGGAGTGGTGGGAGGTGAAGGTGGCATTGAAAAATGAAGAGAGCTGTCTATTAAATTCAGCAGCACTGGAAGATCGTGCTAGCAAGAAGGGGCTGTAAAATCCTAGATTACTAAAAAACAAATCCATGAAAGCAATGGGCTCAGATTGGGCCAGAAACAATTATCTAACCCTTTCCTGTCTGAAAAGCAACTATTGACCTCAACTCTCAGCTTCCTGTCACTCAGTTACTCCGTATCCTTGTTGCTGCTGCTCCTTTATTTCCATGGGCTTTAGGTTTACTGATCAGCCTGTTATAAAACACTCTTTGGAAACCTATATACACCTTATCAACCTTCATCATACCAATTCAAGCAAGTTAATGAAATGCAATTTGGCTTGAGCAAATCCATGCTGGTCTCCCATTTTTAATCCATCCTTTCCAAGCGAACGCTAACGTTGACCCAGACTCCCATTTCTCAAAGTTTTCCCTGCACTGGGGTTAAATGCACAACCCTGGGGTTGTTGGGTTGTCTTTGCACCCTTTCTTGAATAAGGGCGCAACGTTTGCAGTTCTTTCGACCTCAGGAATACTCAGGGGGATTGGAAAACTGTGGCCTTTGCATCTGCAATGTCTGCTTATTCCTCCCTGTGTCCTTGGATGCATCCCATTTCATCCTCAACTTTATGCACAGGCAAGTTTTCTATTAGCACCCCATCATTAATTGTTAGTCCGACCAGAGCCTCAGCTTTGCACTATGATTTTGGCTGTGGCGGCTTCTTCCTTGGTAAACTTAGACACAACGAATTTATTTACTACCTCCACCATGAGCTCTGCTTCCATGTAAAAACATAAGAACGTAAGAAATAGGAGCAGGATTAGGCCATCTAGCCCTTCGAGCCTGCCCCGCCATTCAATAATATCATGGCTGATCTGAAGTAGATCAGTTCCACTTTCCCTCTTTCTCCCCATAACCCTTAATTCCCTTCTCCCTATCTACCCATGACTTAAACATATTCAGCGAGGTAGCCTCCACCACTTCAATGGGCAGAGAATTCCAGAGACTCACCACCCTTTGAGTGAAGAAGTTCCTCCTCAACTCTGATCTAAATTGCATGCCTCCCCCTCCTATTTTTAGGCTGTGCCCTCTAGTTCTGTTCAAATCCATCTTGTGGCCCCCAGTAGCCCCCACCTTTCTTTCCCTGATGTTTTACTATTCACATGGCTGTAGAAGATCTTTGAATTTTTGGGGGTTTCAATTAGTAGGGGAGACCAGAATCCAAGGGCACAGCGTCAGAGTAAAAGGAGGAGGAATTTCTTCAGCCAAAGAGCGGTAAATCTATGGAAATCATTGCCATAGAAGATTGTGGAGGCCAGGTCAGCGAGTGTATAGATATGTTTTTGATTGATAAGGGGATAAAAGTGAATGGGGAAAAGGCAGGAGTATGGGGTTGACAAACCTATGAATCATGATCGAATGACAGAACAGACTTGATGGGCTGAATAGCCTAATTCTGCTCCTATACCTTATGGTGTTATGATTTAACTTTACGTTCACTGCCAGTCTCTACTCATACCCTCCTTTTTTGCTTCACTTTTTTTACGCTTCCCTTGAACTGGCTCTTACTTGAATTCAACCTCATTTCTGTTACACATATCTTTTTCTCTTTTATTTTGTTGTTTGTCATTAAATGAGCTACGGTTTTATTATTTTTCTATCCTTTCACGCACAATGTGTGTCAGTGACATGTTCAGTATTTGTTGTCCATCTGTAACAACTCTCCAAGACCAGTCCCTTTGCCCTTGGAATCTATAGTCCTCTGTGTTGCACCATCACTCCAGCTACACGTTCATTAATTATTATTCTATTTTTATACCCACTTGAAGATCCCGCTTGCTCGTCTCCTTCCCACCTCCTTACTATACGCATACAGGACATTATTCACCTTTCCACTGATATGGAACAGGACTTCAAGGAGTTCACCCTCCCCCTCACCAAGTGACAACCTTGACCCTGGGACCAAGGAGGCAAAATACTCCACTAATCACATCTGCAGCTACAGTCCAAAGATTAGGTGGATTGGCCATGCTAAATTGACCCTAGTGTCAAGGGGACTAACTAGAGTAATGCATGCGATTGCGGGGATAAGGGCTGGGTGTGATTATGTTCAGTCTAGACTTGATGGGCTGAATGGCCTCTTTCTGCACTGTAGGATTCTATGATCCGGTGAAATGCCTGTTGGCTCTTCTCACTTTCGAACCCCCAATCATAATTGCTTTCCCAATCTTCCTCATGGCTGTCTGTACAGCTGAACCAGCCATATTGTTTTAGGCATGGTTCTCGCAGTACTCACCAGAAGAACGATCGTCGTCGCTGATGTCTGGAACTGAATGCTGATCAGAGAACAAGCTGCACTCAAGGGGCTGCGGAACTCTGTGCCAGGATCTTCACCACTTCCTGACACTCACCTATCCACTCATCACTCGCACTTTCTTAATCTGTGGAATAGTCGTATGTAATATTCATGCAACCCTCAGCTTTCTGTGTACACTGCAGTGACTCCAACTTCAACTCGAGGCCTGAATCCTGGAGCTCAAGCTGCTCCAGTGGACAACACTTCATCCCCACGTGACTACCTGGCAGCAGCCCTTTGTTCCCACATAAAACAGGATGTGCACTGCACAGGCCTGAGGTGGCAAGCCATGCTCCTATTCATAAGAATAAAGCAGAAAAGATATTTAAGAGTTAAGTGATGTTCAGACACAAAAGGTGAGAAGTTTTGATTGACTTTCATTAGAATAGTGCGGAAGACCAAAGGGTGAGCATGGAAGTTGGATGGAGAATTAAAATAAGAGACGCCCATTTTCCAAATTATGTTTGTATTGTGAACATTAGCATTCTAGAAAGCAGTGCGCTTAATCTCCCCAATGTAGTTGGGGGGTGGGAAACCACATCATGCGTATGATATACATTGTTTTAATATTAATTTTTTAAAAGTAATTTTTATAAATGATCTGGATGAGGGTATTGAGGGATGGATTAGTAAATTTGCGGATGACACCAAAGTCGGAGGAGTGGTGCTGAGTGAAGAGGGGTGTTATAGTTTGCAGAGAGACTTGGACAAGTTGCAGAGCTGGTCCGAGAGGTGGCAAATGGAGTTTAATGCGGAAAAGTGTGAGGTAATTCACTTTGGCAGGAATAACAAATGTGTAGAGTATAGGGCTAATGGTAGGACTCTTAATAGTGTTGAAGAACAGAGGGATCTTGGTGTATATGTGCATAGATCCCTGAAAGTTGGCAATCAAGTCGATAAGGTTGTTAAGAAGGCATACGGAGTCTTAGCTTTTATTGGTAGGGGGATTGAATTTCGGAGCCGCAACGTCATGTTGCAACTGTACAAAACTCTAGTGCGGCCGCACTTGGAGTATTGTGTACAGTTCTGGTCCCCACATTATAAGAAAGATGTGGAGGCATTGGAGAGGGTACAGAAGAGGTTTACCAGGATGTTGCCTGGTATGGAGGGCAGGTCTTATGAAGAGAGGCTGAGGGATTTGAGGTTGTTTTCGTTAGAAAGAAGGCAGCTAAGAGGAGACCTTATTGAAACATATAAGATGATTAGAAGTTTAGATAGGGTGGACAGTGATAGCCTTTTTCCTAAGATGGAGAAAGCTAGCACGAGGGGACATAGCTTTAAATTGGTGGTAGTTATATGACGGATGTCAGAGGTAGGTTCTTTCCCCAGAGGGTGGTAAGGGTATGGAATGCCCTGCCTGCTGCAGTTGTAGATGCGCCATGTTTGGTGGTGTTTAAGAGGTTAGTAGATAAGTTTATGGATGAAAAGGGAATGGTTTAGGTTAGAAGGTCATTGCTTTTTCTTAATTGGTCGGCGCAACATCGAAGGCTGAAGGGCCTGTTCTGCGCTGTAATGTTCTATGTTCTATTAAAAGAAGCATACTTTAATGGCTCTTTCACTTGGAAGTGATGTGAGATTCTAGATGGTGGGAAGGAAAAAGGCAAGTTTTGCATTTCCTGCACTTAGACAGAAATGGGCCTGAATTTTCAGGATAGTGGGGGCTTAGCCAGAGGGAATCCCAGCCAGTTAGTAGTTATTCCACTGAAGGATGTCAGCATAACTTGAGGAGCAGGATTATGGTGAGGTTGAGGATCTCCCCCTGCCCTCCACAGTGTGTTTTCCAGCAGCAAAGGCAGCTTGCCATTGGGTCACTGGCAAAATATTCCAGTCCTGCCGAAGTTCTGTGACATTTTGTGTGGCTCACCAGCCCTGCTGCTGAGGAACACGCCACTTGGGGGACTGGCAGATCCTGCTAGCAGGAAGAGTGGGAAAATCTAGCCTGTGTGTTATGGTACCATGCCAGCGGGTAACAGGCAGCGTAATGGCATGGTAGCTCAAGGATTAGGATTGTTGCCTTATAGTGCCAGGGACCCAGGTTCGATTCCCAGCTTGTGTCACTGTATGTGTGGAGTTCTCCCTGTGTCTGCGTGGATTTCCTCTGGGTGCTCTGGTTTCGTCCCATAGTTGGAAAGATGTGCTGGTTAGGTGCATTGGCCATTCTAGATTCTCCCTCAGTGTACCCGAACAGGTGCCGGAATGTGGGATTTTCACAGTAACTTCATTGCAGGGTTAATGTAAGCCTGCTTGTTGCTACAATCAGGGGCCTTTCGGGTAGATTGAGGGAGAACTTAGCATGGCCAATGCATCTAACCAGCACATTTTTCGGACTGTGGGAGAAAACCGTAACACCCTGAGGAAACACACGCAGATACGGGGAGAATGCGCAGACTAATAAAATAATCTTTGAAATGAAAAGAGAAGGTGCTGGAGAAGTTCAGCGAATACAGGAACATTAGTGGATCAAGAAACGAGAGTTAAGTTTCGAGTTTCAATGTGATTCCTCTTTGGAACTCAGTCCTGCCAGACCCGCCGAGTCTTTCCAGCACCTTCTTACTTCAGGTCTCCAGCATTCACATCCCTGAAGATTTCCCGGAATGCAGAGTGATTTCTTTTTAACGCAGTGAAGTGACAAGCACATGTTTGAACGCATCAATGATTTTGTTAACAATACAAGCGACGGAAATGTTTGCAAACATATTCGCTCCATCATCATACATGGCCTCCAGATGTGTCCATTCCCCACGCGTGTGCCAATAACCTCCAGGAGTGACAGATGGATCTGTCAGAATCAGTTAATCAAACTTGCATCATCAAAAGCCATGGTGATTTGGCAAAAGCTTGCCGTATCAACATCTCAAAACTGCATCCGCTCCTGAGTTTGCCAGAAATTGGTCTGAAAGTTATATGAATATTGATTCTTCTCACAATCCACCCATTGCTTTACCCATTATTACATAAGTATTTTAAAGCTATACCATGATTGGAAGTTTAATTGCACGCAGTTAACAATGTAATGCACTGACAAGTACGAACTGGATTCTTTGTAAACGGGTGAAATATTGGCGCTGCCATTGAGAAAAACCTTGTGTGAGATCTATAAAATAAAGCTTATCCTTGTGAAAGTCTCTCAAGGTTGGCTTTACATCATCCTGGGAAATAATGAAAACCTCGTGCTCCCTATGCATTTCTATCATGGTGTTGGCTGGAGCTCAGTCTCTCCTCTGAGTCAAGAGGTTGTGGGTTCAAATCCCATTCCAGAGGCTGGTGCAGGAAGAGACCCATGATAACCCCAGTGCAGCACTGAGAGACTGCCGCACTGTCAGAGATGCCATCCTGCAGGTAAGATTTTAAAGGGAGGAGGGGCGACTCTGTCTTGGGCAGATGCAAATGTTGTAATGCACGAGTTTGAATTTCAAAACAGCGGGAGAACTCTCCCTGGCATCCTGACCAACAATAACCCCATAATGAAAACTGATTATCTGATTATTAGGCAGCTTTTCCTACGGCCAAAATGTTCTGGCTATTTATACTGGAGTATCTTCTCATCCTTCCAATGGATCAGAAGATGGTCCATTGCTGTGTGATAGACCATCAGCAATGCTGTGGGTTTCCAGGCAGTGTGGGGGTGTAGCCAATGGGAATTTCCATTGATAGTGACCAGACTAGACAATCTTGTTGCAGGCCAATGGCTGGCCATCTCCTGTTGCAAGATAGATGCCATGGGGAGGCCAGAGAGCCCCACCTTATGTGTTTGGGGGAATGGTAGTGTCCTGGGTCTCCAGGGGCTAATCTCTTGGAGACCCAGGTTCAAATCCCACCATGGTGGGATTTGAAATCAATAAAAATCTGGAATTAAAAGTCTAATGGTGACCGTAAAACCATTGCCGATTGTTGTTTAAAAATCCATCTGCTTCACTTTAGGGAAGGAGATCTGCCTTTGTCATTTGGTCTGGCCTAAGTGTGACTCCAGACAACGTGTAACTCTAGAATCCACAGCAACATGGTTGATTCTTAAATGCCAATCTCTATACAAGAGCAATTTGAGATGGACAATTTAGATGCTGGCCCAGTCTGTGATGCTCACATCCAGTGAATAAACAGAGAAAAACAAAATCTTCAGGGCACAATTTTAGCACATTTTAGAAATAAAAACAGAAATTGCTGGAAATACTCAGCAGGTCGGGCTGTGGAGGGAAACATTGAATTTCTAGAGTTAATGGACATTGAATAAGCAAAAATATACCTTGAATCGTTAAAGATAGATTTACATTTCTCACAATATCCAGATATATATATACCATTGTGCTTTGCTACCTTTTAGCCATTTTTACACTGTGAGAAACATGGCAGCTAATTTATACATAGCCAAGCTCCCACAAAGCAGCAGTGTGACAATGACCAGATAACCTGTCAGCTTTTTGTAATGTTGACTGAAGGGTAAACAATGATCAGAACAGCAGGGATCACCAGCACCCTCCCACTCCTTCAAAATTCTTTAATATCATGGGATGGAGAGAGAGTGTGACTTTTTTTTAATTCATTCATGAGACATGAACATCAGTGGCTGGCCAGCATTTATCTCAAATGGTGTATTCATTCATGGCACATGGCCGTTGCAGGCTGGCCAGCATTTATTGCCCCACTCCCTAGCCTCCCTTGTTTAGAGAGCAGTAATATTATTGACTCTCAACTGCCCTCAGGCAACTAGAGATGGGCAATAAATGCCCACAACATTTGAAAACACATATTTCTGTGGCACTGGAGTCACACGTAGGCCATATCAGGTAAGCACGACAGATTTCCTTCCCGAAAGGACATTAGTGAACCAGATGGCTTTTTCCGACAATCGACAATTGCTCCACAGTCATCTTAATTCCAGATATTTTTCATTGAATTTATGTTCCATTATCTGTGGGGGGGGGGGGGATTTGAACACGGCCACCAAGAACATCAGTTGAGTTTCTGGATTAATGTTTTAGCGATAATAACACAGGGCTTTCACCTGCCCATGGAGATAGAACATAGAACATTACAGCGCAGAACAGGCCCTTCGGCCATTGCCATTTAATCTTCCTTGTCAGATTCCCCAAGAAAGTGTCTGGTAACATAGAATGTACCAATAAAAATGCATCAACCGACCAGATGGTGGAAACCCATGACTTAGGGAGGTTTTAGCAATGCTGTATAACTGAAACTTCAGTGTGAGAATCGGAATGACCCAAGTGAAAGTCCCGGATTAATGAAATCAACTGTTCCATTTAACTCCAATGTGCCACTCTGACCACAGAACTAGGCTCCAGTGAAAAATGTCCTCTATGGCAATGTTTCATAACAATCCGAATAGATCTGATTTGCACTGCACAATAAGTTTCACTGATGGCTGATTTGTATTAAAATGAGTTCTAGCCTGTAAGAAAAGTACATTATCACATGTAGCTCAAACTGCCCCCCATGCAACCTGGCAACTTCTCAATATGGTAATGCTCCAGAAGACAAGAGAAATACTTACCAGGGTAAATTGATCTCCAGTGAATTAAGTCGATTGATTTCTTTTGATGCATTTTCATTGGTACATTCTATGTTACCAGACACTCTCCTGGGGAATCTGACAAGGAAGATTAAATGGCAATGGTTAGGCATAATGCATACACATTTGTATTGCATTATGTAATTCGGCATGCAGACCGCGTATGGCCAGAAGTCATTGAACCTCCTGTCATGTTTTGTCAGAATAAGGCCAACAGTAAGGCTTTCAAAAACCAGAGGCACCACTGCGTGTAAGGAAGGCTTGTGTGGATTTTAGATGTTTAAATATCCCTGCATCGATTTTCTGATTTTTCACATCAGCAATATTAACGCAGTTCAGGTAGGATAGACCGACCCAGCGCTGAGGATCAGAGTTACAAATGCCTGAGTTATGCATTTCATTCCAGTTCTCCATTAACTTTCCTGCAGTTCCTAGATTCATTCAATGCAAAACAGAGCCAGTGTACAAAAATAGCCAAACAGTCAATATTGTAAGGTGTTTTGTCAAATTTGCTGCCTGCTTTTGCTGAGGTGTACGGAGACTGATTTCAAAGCCTGCTTGCCAACTAATCTTCAAACAATTTAGACAGGTATGTAGAAAAGTTTACATTTTATTTATTAGTATTACAAGAATGCTTGAATTAGCACTGCAAAAAAGTGAAAATCCCCTAGTTGCCATAGTCTGGCACTTGTTCGGGTACACTGAGGGAGAATTTAGCATGGCCAATGTATCTATCCTCTTTCAGACTGTGGGACAAAATTGGAGCATCCAGACGAAACCCACGCAGAAATGGAGAGTACACGCAGACACCACACAGAGATGACCCAAGTTGGGAATTGAAGCCAAGTCCCTGGTGCTGCGAAGCCACAGTGCTAACCATCGTGCTGCAGAAATGAAAGGGTTAGAGGATACAGGTGAAATTGTGGCTAAAAGTTAGCGCTGCTGCCTCACGGTACCAGGGACAATGTCTCGATTCCCGGTTTGGGCCACTGACTGTGTGGAGTCTGTGCATTCTCACCATGCCTGCGTGGGTTTTCTCTGGGTGCTCTGGTTTCCTCCCACAAGCCGAAAGACATGCTGGTTAGGTGGATTGGCCATGCTAAATTCGCCCTCAAAGTACCCAAACAAGCACTCGAGTTTGGCAACTAGGGGATTTTCACAATAATTTCATTGCAGTGATAATGTAAAATCTACATATGACACAAACTTAGTTTTAAAGGGTTAAGAAGAAATGGGCACATTTTGTACTGCTACAATAATGTCCTTGAACAAATTGATTGCTCGCTACAAGAGAAAAATTAGTGAGTATGTTTGCTAAGAAAAATGGCACTCACCAGAGAATAATCTGCATTTGTGTAGCTGGTTTCATAGAATTCATAGAAATCATAGAAATAGTGCAAAAAGAGGCCATTTGGCCCATCGAGTCTGCACTGACCACAATCCAACCCTGGCTCTACTCCCATATCCCTATATATTTACCCACTAATCCCTCTAACCTATGCATTTCAGGACACTAAGGAGCAATTTAGTATGGCCAATCAATGTAGCCCATACATCTTTGGACTGTGGGAGGAGACCGGAGCACCCGGAGGAAACCCACACAGACATGAGGAGAATGTGCAAACTCCACACAAGCAGTGACCCGAGCTGGGAATTGAACCCAGGACCTTGGAGCTGTGAAGCAGCTGTGTGAACCATTGTGCTACCATGCTGTTGAAGTTTCTGGCCAATAGTCACTCCCCAGTCGTTGATGCTGGGGTACTTAATAATGGCAATGTCATTGAATGTAATTGGTGGGCAATCTTATCTTCTCGCTCTGTAGTCAACGAATGCGGTGAGCTGGTAAGATTGCGAGGGAGCTGAAAAATCAGGTCCATGCTTGATTTCTTACCTCTCATGATCTTACCAGTACTGGATATCTGGCAAAATCAACCTTGAACCTGAAAAATAGTGACTGATCTCCCTCTGTGTTGTTGCATAGACCAGAGAAATCTGCACATGCGCAATGGCACCCTCTGCTGTAAGCTGCCAGCTTTAGTGTGAGCTTAGGCCCTGCCTCTTCCCCCTGCTGGCAGGAAACAGGCCTTGCTTCATGCTTTCCTTAGAGTGTGGTACAGTTGGATTTTTTATGCCCAAATAATTGGTGTGATTCTCTTCTGTTCTCATGCTGTGTGTCTTATTGGCACAATATGCGTTTTAGAATGTTCTTCAACATCATCCAACTGCCCCTAAAAGAATATGACATACAGGCAACAGTATAGTGGAGAAGATAACAAGCATTTGATGCTTTTAAGTGGAAGCTAATCATTCACAGAAGGAAGAAAACAATGGAAGGTGACGGAGGAAGTCAACATTTAAGATGGCAAATGTGGTGCCAATGTTGATTAGTTAGGAATTGGGATAAATGGGAGTAGATTCATAAATGCAGACATAGGCCAGTTAGCTGTTTCTGTGCTGCATGTAATCATAGAATCCCAACAGAATAGAGAAGATGATTTGGCCCATCAAATCTGCACTGATAACAATCCCATCCCAGACCTTATACCCACAACCCCACACATTTACCCTGCTAATCCCTCTAACCTACACATCCCAGGACATTAAGGAGCAATTTAACATGGCCAATCAACCTAGCTCACACATCTTTGGTGTGTGGGAGGAAACCTACACAGAGAATGTGCAAACTCCACAACTACAGTGACCCAAGCCAGGAATTGAACCCGAGCCCTTGGCACTGTGAGGCAGTAGTACTAACCACTGTGCCACTGTACCATCCTAACACTATGTAAATAATACTGTTGTGGGAAATTGCAGCAAAAAGAGCAATTAGGTTCCCTCGAAGTTGAACTTCCACGCTCCGTTCAAACATCAGTCACGTTCCTTATACCTGAGTTACCTTTCTGATTGGACAATATGTACTGTACAGTAAAATGGCAGCTGACCACAAAGAGATGGGCAGTGCCTTGAACCCAATACTGCCCAGTTTCAGTAATCATGTGCTCGTGTCAAATTATAAAGAGTAAGGCGATTGAAAGTGGTCATTAAATAATGCAAGCTGCAGGACTCTTAATACAATTTAGAAATATAACTCACCAACAACATTCGATAAAATATTTAAAAAGTTCAAGGTTGCCAAAGGACAAATTAGGCTTAATCCATTTTCTTTTACAGAGTGGGATGACAAGTTCATCCAGGCTCATCAGAAACAGGTCATTAAAACGCTGAAATGATGCAATTTGTCTAATATTGATGTGGAAATGAATTGCAGAGAGTGTGTCCCTGGGAACACTGCCTTTTATTACCAATTATAAGATTAGGGACGGGCTGCATGAACGCTGTATGTCGGGAGATGTTAGCAAACCACAACAGGGAGTGTCATTTGAAGTACTGTATTGTAGATTAAATAATGATCCCCTGTGTCCCCTGTGTAAGGACTTGTTGCTTCTGAAATCACTCCAAGCCCTCTCCAGAAACTGCTCACTGACGTATGCCAGCCCTCAGTCCAGGAATTACTTAGTTTGAACATTTTCCTCCTTATTTTTGATTTCATTTATTATTGTCATATGTATTAACACTGTGAAAAGTACTGTTTCTTGCATGATATACAGATGGAGCATACTGTTCATAGAAAAGGACAAGAAAGAGTGCAAAATGTAGTATTACAGCCATAACTAGGGTGTAGAGAAAGATCGACTTAATGCAAGATAAGTCCATTCAAAAGTCAGATGGCAGCAGGGAAGAACTGTTCTTGAGTCGTTTGGTGCGTGATCTCAGACTTTTGGATCTTTTTCCCAAAGGAAGGAGGTGGAAGAGAGAATATCCGAGGTGCATGGGGTCCTTAATTATGCTGGCTGCTTTACAGAGGTGGTAGGAAGTGTAGACGGTGTCAATGGATGGGAGGCTGCTTTGTGTGATTGTTAAGGTTACATCCATAAGCTTTTGTAGTTCCTTGCAGTCTTAGGTAGAACAGGAGCCTTACCAAACTGTGACACAACCAAAAATATTCTCACTCTTTCCCATCCCTCTAACTTTGTCCAGCTTCACAATCAGTGTAACCATGTAACCTCAGCTTTTCATTGTAGCAGGGAATCTATTAGTTTAAGTATGTTAGCCATTTATTAATTTTTTTTCACGTAGCCCAATGCACTCAGTAAGTTAAAGAGCCTGTGTTACATAGGACATAGAACATGAAATCTACAATGCAGAAGAAGACCATTCGACCCATCGAGTCTGCACCAACAACAATCCCACCCAGGTCCTATCCCTATAACCCCATATATTTACTCTCCTAATCCCCCTGGGACACTAAGGGGTCATTTATCATGTCCAATTAAACTAACTTACACATCTTTGGAGATGTGAGGGACCATATAGAATCATAGAAACTAGAAGCAAGAGTAGGCCATTCGGCCCTTGAAGTCTGCTCCACCATTCATTTTAATCATGGTTGATCGTTAAATTCAATATCCTGATTCCCCCCTTCCTCCTCCTCCCATATATTTTGATCCCTTTTACTCCAAGAGCTGGATCTAATTTCTTCTTGAACTTCTTGAACAGGAACTTTCTGGCTATCGAGTTTTGAGGGAACATTGTTTACAGTTCTTCAGCATCTCCGCATTCCTCGAGATCCAAACCCAGCCGCCACTTTCTTATCTCACTATTGGTGGCTGTGTATTCAGCCATCCAGGCCCGAGGTGCTGGAATTTCCTCTCAAAGCTGTCTTGCCTGCCCACTCCACACTAGGAACTAGGAGCAGGAGTGGGCAATTCAGCCCTTCGAAACCACTCCGCCATTCCATATGATCTCCATATCATCCTAACTCCACTTCCTTGCTTTTTCCCCACAGCCCTTTATCGTGCCTTTGATCAAGTATTTACCTGTCCCTTAAATCCCTTGATTGATTCTGCATCTGGGGCTGTGAGTTTCATCGATCCACAACCTTCTGTGAGAAGCAGCTTCTCCTTATCTCTGTCTTGAACCTCCCCCCCCACCCCCTTGTACTCCACAACTATGACCTCTTGTCTTAGACTGTTTTGGAAGGAGGAATATCACTCCAGTCCACCACTGGGATCATCCAATCCCCCCCCGCAAAGCCAATGGATTTTTGACTGGCCCTCTGCAAACCAGTGCTAATCACTGTGCCACTGTGCCAATCCTATCTGCATATTAGATAAAAAAAAACCCTGCAGTCAATGAGATTAAATTAGCTGCAGCATTTCCTACATTATGACAGTGATTGTACATTGAAGGTACTGTGCTGGCTGTATAATGTTTTGGGATGTCCTGAGGTTTTTGCTAATGCAGTCCAGGTCCAAATACAACAAAATCTGGACAACATCCAGGCTTGGGTTGACAAGTGGCAAGTAACATTCGCGCCAAATACCAGGCAATGACCATCTCCAACAACAGAGAATCTAACCATTAACCCTCGATGTTCAGTCGCGTTACCATCGCTGAATCCTCCAATATTAACATCCTGGGGAACCATTCACCAGAAACTGAATTGGACCAGCCATACAAGAACAGAGTAAGAAGTCTCACAACACCAAGTTAAAGTCCAACAGGTTTATTAGGTAGCAAATACCACTAGCTTTCAGAGCACTGCTCCTTTATCAGGTGAGTGGGAGTTCTATTCAGAAACAGGGCATACAAAGACACAAAGGCAATTTACAGAATAATGATTGGAATGCGGGTCTTTACAGGTAATCAAGTTTTAAAGATAGAGACAATGTGAGTGGAGAGAGCATTATGCACGGGTTAAAGAGATGTGCTTTGTCTCCAGATAGGACAGTAAGTGAGATTTTGCAAGTCCAGGCAAGTCGTGGGGTTACAGATAGTGCGACATGAACCCAAGATCCCGGTTGAGGCCGTCCTCATGTGTGTGCGGAACTTGGCTTTCAGTCTCTGCTCAGCGACTCTGTGCTGTCATGTGTCGTGAAGGTCAACTTGGAGAACGCTTATCCGAAGATCGGAGGCCGAATGCCCGTGACCACTGAAGTGTTCTTAACAGGAAGACAACAGTCCTGGTGATTGTCAAGCGGTGTTCATTCATCTGTTGTCATAGCATCTGCATGGCCTCCCCGATGTATTATGCCTTGGGACATCCTTTACTGCAGCGTATCAGATAGACAAAGTTGGCCGAGTTGCAAGAGTATGTACCATGTACCCGCTGGATAATGTTTCATGTGAGATGATGGCATCCACGTCGATGATCCGGCATGTCTTGCAGAGGTTGCTGTGGCAGGGTTGTGTGGTGTTGTGGTCATTGTTCTCCTGAAAGCTGAGTAGATTGCTGTGGACAATGGTCTGTTTGAGGTTGTGTGGTTATTTAAAGGCAAGAAGTGGGGATGTGGGGATGGCCCTGGCAAGATCTTCTTCTTTATCAATGACATGTTGAAGGTTCCAGAGGAAATGTCATATTTTCTCCGCTCTGGGGAATTACTTGACAGAAAGGATACTCTGCCCACTGTGTCCCATGTTTGTCTTCTGAGGAGGCTGGTGCGGTTTTTCGCTGTGGTGCGTTGGAACTGTTGATCGATGAGTCAAGTGCCATATCCTGTTCTTATGAGGGCATTTTTCAGTGTCTGGAAGTGTCTGTTGCGATCCTCCTGAGCAGGTCCATTGTATACGGAGGGCTTGTCCGTAAGGGATTGCTTCTTTAATGTGTTTAGGGTGAAAGCTGGAGAAGTGGATTCATCATAGCATCTGCATAGTCTCACCGATATTCCATAGCTCGAGACATCCTTTCATGCAGCATATAAGGTAGATAACATTGGTCAAGTCACATGAGCATGTACCGTGTACCTGGTAGGAGGTGTTCTCATGTGAGATGGTGTTAACAGTGTTGATGATCCGGCACATCTTGCAGTAGTTGCCGTGGCAGGGATTGTGTGGTGTTGTGGTCACTGTTCTCCAGAAGGCTGGGTAGTTTGCTGCAGACAATGGTCTGTTTGAGGCTGCGCAGTTGTTTAAAGGCAAGTGGTGGGGGTGTGGGAATGGCCTTGGTGAGATGTACATCTTCATCAATTTCATGCTGAAAGCTCTGGAGAAGATGTTGTATTTCTCCGCTCCGGAGAAGTTACAAAGATCAAAGAACAAAACAGCACAGGAAACAGGCCCTTCGGCCCAACGAGTCCGTGCCACTACCTCGATGTTCCCACTTCTACCCGTGATCCCTGTCTATGTTTATAGATCTAAGATTGTTATGATCACATGCAACTGATACAATATAACTAATCACAAGACATCCTTTGTTCTAGTCAGATTAACCATATCTAAGGTCATAATATCGTTATGTTGGAAGAAAGTGAATTGTTAAAGGGTAAATTCATTAATTACAGATGTCTTAACCTTGTCATTTTGAAATCGATTCAAAAGCTCTTAGTTGCATACCATGTTAATCCCTTTATATCTCAGGTGTATTAATTTACTGGATTTTTTGGACTGTATCCTTTATTTTATGTTTACCCGGCTCATCCTTCCTATCAACATGTTTCACTATGGTTTCTCATTCTTGAATATCCAACAAAGGGGCACATCTGCTTTGTGTCTACCCTGTTATTCCTCTTCAGCATCTTATATCCCTCAATTCGATCTCCTCTTATTCTTCTAATCTCTAAGGAGCATAGGTCTTAAAGTCTCTTCATAAGAGAAGTTCTTTATCCTTGGAATCGAGTGAACTTCTTTGAACTGCCTCTAATGCATTTACATCCTTCCTCAAGTAAGGGAGTCAAAACTGTGTACAGTACTCCAGATGCACGCTCATCAATAATCCATACAATGCAGTAGCATATCCCGAATATAATACGCTATTCAAAATGAAGATTCCATTTGCCTTCCTCAATAAAGTTTATTAGTCACAAGTGAGGCTTACATTAACACTGCAATTAAGTCACTGTGAAATTCCCCTAGTCGCCACAGTCTGGTGTCTGTTCAGTGCGCTTTACCAGCATGTCTTTCAAAACGTGGGAGGAAACGGGAATACCCAAAAGAAACCCAAGCAGTCATGAGGAGAATGCGGAGGTTCCACACACACAGTGACTGAAGTAGGGGAATCGAGTCCGCATCCCAGGCCCTGTGAGTCAGCAGTGCCACAGTGCCATCCATCCACTGTGCAACCTATCACTGCTGCACCTGCATAGTCACTCTCTATGATTCATGTATCAGGACATCCAGATCTCTCCACACTGAAGCATTTTGAAATTCTCTCCATTTAGATAATAAATTGTTCTGTAAGTGACTAAAATGGACAACCACACATCTACTTTAAACTCCATCTGCCTGTTGTAGTCCCATTTGCTGAACCTATCCATATCCATTGTAAATTTCTTGTTTCCTCATTGCAACTTACTACCCCACCTGTTTTAGCATCATCTGTAAACTTGACAATGGTATTCTATCCCAGTATCCAACCATTAATCTAGATCATTAATAATTGGGTCCTGAGGACTGAACTCTGTGGAACCACAGGTTACAGCTTACCATCCAGAAAAAGATCCAATTATCCCCATTCTCTGCTTTCTGCTCATTCACCAATTCTCTATCCAAGCTAATATATTGTCCTCAATCCTATATGACTTTACCATGTGTCCCTCCTCTGAGAACTAACCGAGGAGTATGTTGTTTTATAATCTGTTAAAAGTGTCTGAGAAGTAGTATAAACTAGTCTTCAGCAAACTTTGGTCATTACATCAAAATGACTATCTGAGAGTGTCTCTGTAAAATCGACAAGTAGCACTTTATTTTTCTAACTAACAGTGAAGAGGCTAACTGAACTATTAATAAACCAAATAAAACACAACTCAAATGGACTGCTGCTTATATAAAAACAATTCCTACTTCTTAACGAGAAAATTTCTTTTCAGTCACTCTCAAAATATAACCAAATTTTATCTTCCAGATGCTGCCAGATATGCTGAGATTTTTCAGCATGTTATCTTTTGGTTCCAATACCCACTTTGTTTGTTACATCTTTGAAGAACTCTCAAAAATTGGTCAAACACATTGATGTTGATGGATTGTGTTTTGACTTTCCAAATGTCCCGTTGCTATTTTCTTAATAGTAGATTCCTTCCTTCAACTTCTAGGTCTTCTTCCTTCAACTGTAGTGTAAGTTCCGATGTGTTCAATCTTTTATACCAATTTTTTAAGGGTCAGGGTTTGTTTATTAAATAGCCATACTTTCTTATGAAGCTTCTTTTAAAAGCACGATACCCAAATTTGCCCATTTTCTTTCGTTTTCTCCAGTAATCTTCTATTACGTGAAGTCCCTTCGAGTCAATGCTCAAGGAAAAGATGCTTATATTTTGTGGCAACATAGTGGTTGACTTTATCTTGATTAAAGGCCTATTCTGTGTCTTAAAAATACAAATGACTCTGAAAGGTTTGTTCTAATCTTAGTTGTATTTTTTGATAACATTTGTTCTTATCTCTCGGCTTGCTGTGGCTTATTTGAGAAAAACTGCACTAAATTTGTTTTCTCAGGCCAAATAAGTTCATTGCAAAGTGCTTTTTATCCTAAAAGTCACTCACGAACTGTTAGTGGAAGCAGATTCCTTTTTCATTTTAAAAGTTGGAAGTTTATTTACTGGTGTCATAAACAGGCTTACATTAATACTGCAATTAAGTTATTGTGAAAATCTTGTAGTCACTACAGCCCAGTGCCTGTTCGGGCACACGGAGGGAGAATTTAGCATGGCCAATGTACTTAACCAGTATGCCTTTCAGACTGTGGAAGGAAACTGGAGCATCTGGAGGAAACTCACACAGACGCAAGCAGAACATGCAGACTCTGCATAGACAGTGAACCAAGCCAGGAATTGAGCCCATGTCCCTGGCACAGTGAGGCAGCATTGCTAACCACTGTGCCACCATATTGCCATTGTGCTATCATTGTGTTCCTGTTGTATTTACATGAGACAACAGGTATTCTGCCATTCATATTTCCTCTAGCCACATCCTTTGCATGAATCTAGTGAACTGGTACGAAGACAATGATCTCTCCCTCAGTGTCAACAAAATAAAGAAGATAGTCATCAACTTCAGGAACCAGAATGGAGAACATGCCCCTGTCTACACCAATGGGGTTGAAGTAGAAATGGTTGAAAGCTTCAAATTTTTAGGTGTTCAGATCACCAACAACCTGTCCTGGTCCCTCATGCGAGCACTAAAGTTAAGAAAGCTCTCCAATGCTTCCACTTTCACAGAAAACTAATTATGACTAGAATACTACATTCTGCACTCTCTTCTTTCCTTCTCTATGAACGGCAGATTTTGTATAGTGTGCAAGAAACAATATTTTTCACGGTATACATATGACAATAATAAATCAAATCAAATCAAATCTTTGTTCCTTTACCCTTTACATTTTAGTTTTTGAACCATTAAATCTGTTCATCATTTAAATCCCCCTGCCCTGCTTTCAGAAGAGAGTAGGATGAGTACAGTGTTATGGTGAAGGAATAGTCCTGAGAGTGGATGGCTCTTACAAAGGTGTAACTGGCAGGATGGGGGCGATTTGTCCCATCCATGATTTGACTCTGAGCTTCTGTCATTTGCTATTTAATTTTCCAGCTTGTTCAAGCTCTGATGTGTCTGTTCATTGTCCGAGAGGTTTACAGCATGGGAACAGGTCCTTCAGCCAAGTGCTCAACAAAGCTCATTGCAAGCTCATACAAAAGCACCTTCTCTTTTGGCTGAAAGAACAAAACAATGAACTCAACAATGAACTCAACTATTTTGCTCGTTAATCTCTGCCTCATTTTGTCTCTTTTTTTTCTGTTTTCTTTCCCTCGTGTTTCTTTCCTTAACCCACTTATTTCACTTTGCTACAACAGCTATCCTGCCATTCATACCCGTTTTGGGCGACACGGTGGCACAGTTCTTAGCACAGCTGCCTCACAGTGTTAGGGACGTGGGTTCGATTCTCAGCTTGGATCACTGTCTGTGTGCAGTTTGCACATTCTTCCCATGTCTGCGTGGGTTTCCTCCGGGTGCTCCAGTTTCCTCCCAGAGTCCGAACGATGTGCTGGTTAGGGTGCATTGACCGTGCTGAATTCTCCTTCAGTGTGTGCGAATAGGTGCCAGAGTGTGGTGACTAAGGGATTTTCACAGTAACTTCACTGCAGTGTAAATGTAAACCTACATGCAATTAAAACCTGAACTGACTTAAATTGATTGAGGTGATAAATATTGGCCAGGACAATGAGGGTGAATTCTATTGCTCTTTGTCAAAATGATGACGTCAAGATCCTTTGTCTCCATTGGACAGAGCAGACAGGGCCTTGTTCTCATCTGAAATATACAAAAGGAGATGCATAAATCTCAGCTTTTCCTTACTTTACTTCATATCCTTGCCTAATTTATTTCAGTATTACAACATTAAACTGCTTGTGTCGCGATGTGCTGTTTTCATTCCCTTCAGGATTGCTAACACTGATATTAAACAACCGCTTTGGTACTTTATAACCGTTAATGACTGTGAAATGGGTTTCTTTGAGATACAGTCTGAATTATTTAAAGTGTGAAAGCACTGATAAAAATGTCTTTGTGCATGGATTAATTCACCTCCAAAATAGGTCTCCATTCTCGGCAAGTTGTCTGAATTGCTGTGTGAGTGTACTACATACAAGGTGCCATTGTGACTTTTCAATCCACCAGATAAAGATAAGCAAATCCGTCATACTTTGGATATTTTCTCTGCCGAAATGAGGCCTTTCAGAATATTAGCATATGAATGCCTCACGGATTCTTAAGGCATCTTTTTTTTGTCCATTGTTTTGAGGAAGACAGTGTCTGTTTAAAGCTTGGTTAAAACAGCTGAATAGGAGTTTTGTATGTCTGCACTTACCTCAGAAACGCCTCTGATTCTGTCAAGCACAAAGGCTTAGGTTGATTGGCCATGCTAAATTGACCCTAGTGTCAGGGGGATTAGCAAGGTAAATTGTGTGGTTATGGGAGTAGGGCCCAGGGATGGGATGTGGTGAGTACAGATTTGATGGGCTGAATGGTCTCCTTCTCTACTGTAGACTCTACGATCGTTTGGAGTACCATCCTCATTCTTGGCTCCTCTCAGAAAATTTTTAGTCTTCTCTGGCCTGGTGGCACAGTCGCTGGCACTGCTGCCTTGCAGTGCCAGGCACCCAGGTTCAAGTCTAGCCATGGGTCACCATCTGTGTGAAGTTTGCACATTCTCCACGTGTCTGCATGAGTTTCCTCTGGGTGCTCTGGTTTCCTCCCAAAGATGTGCTAGTTAGATTGATTGACAGTGCTAAATTGCCCCTTAATGTTGAGGGATTAGCAGGGTACACATGTAGAGTTGCAGGGAAACGGCCTGAGTGAGATTGTTGTCAGCGAATGTTTGATGGGCCGAATGGCCTCCTCTTGCAATGGAGGAATTCTATGGGGTACACCTCATGCAAGCCAAATCCCCACCCATTTAAAAAACTCCTTTTTCAGAGTTACAAAGCCAAGGGACGAAGAGCACAGAGTGAGCCCTTAATCCATCTCCCTGCTTTCTCCAAAGAGCAGTTCAAGCTCAAATTGAATCTAATTCATGGTCCCCACAAGAGAAATGTACCAGATCCAAATCGACAAGACCAGGCATTGCACCTGATCTCATGTTGGATCTTATACCGATCTTAGCCAATAAACCAAATCCTCACCAATGGAATGACCGCAAACTAGAGTCAAACAAGGCTAGCTCGTCAAATCAACCCTCTTCTCCATCTTTAGAATATGTTAGAAAATCTTAGCATCTGCTGAAAGAAAATAGAGCTAACATTTTCAGGCAGGGTAACCCTTAATCAGAGCTAACGATAAGAAAATTTAGATGAGATTTATATTGTAAAGGTAAAGGTGGGCTCTGTAGTGGCTGTAATTGATAGAGATGACATAGACAAATTTAAGTGGTGGTGATAAACGCTAGGAATGATGTTAATAGCATCCATTAAGAGATCAGAATGAGTAAATGTGAATCTGCAGTAGTTTGCCTTTGCTTTTCTCCATCTTAATGAGAACATGCCGCTGCCAGGGACAAAGTAGAAAGGGCCGAGATTTTAGGTATTCAGATCACCAACAATCTGGTTCCCCCCATGCTGACACTGTATTTAAGAAAGCCCTGTAAGGCCTCTACTTTCTCAGAGGACTAAGGAAATTTGACATGTCAGCTTTGCCTCTCACCACTTTTTACAGACGCACCATAGAAAGCACACTTTCTGGTTGTATCGCAGTTTGATATAGCTCCTGTTCTGCCAAAGACCACAAGGAACTACAAAAGATCATGAATATAACCCAATCCATCATGCAAATCAGCCTCACATCCATTGTCATCACTTCCCGCTGCCTCGGCAAAGCAACCAACATAATTAAGGATCCCGCACACCGCGGACATTCTCTCTTCCACCTTCTTTCGTTGGGAAAATGTTCGAGGTCATGTATCAACCAACTCAAGAACAGTTTCTTCCCTGCTGCCATCAGGCTTTCAAATGAACTTACCTTTACACCCTATGACTGTAGCACTACATTCTGCACTTTCTCATTTTCTTCTCTATGAATGGTATCTTTGTCCGTATGGTATGCATGTAGCAATACTTTTTCCTGTATGCTAGTATATATAACAATAATAAATCAAATCAAAGTACATTCAGAAGGAAAGGAGGGGGTGCAGAATGTAGTGTTACAATCATATCTAGGGTGTAGAGAAAGATCAATTTAATATAAATAGGTCCTTTCAAAGGTCTGACACTATCAGGGAAGAACATAGAACATAGAACAATATAGCACAAACAGGCCCTTTGGCCCACAAGTTGCGCCGATCACATCTACCAATCCACAGACCTATCTATAACCCCCTATCCTATTCGGTTCCATATACCTATCCAGAAGTCTCTTAAAAGACCCCAGTGAGTTTGCCTCAACAACCTCTGACGGCAGTCGGTTCCATTCACTCACCACCCTCTGAGTGAAAAACCTATCCCTGACATCTCCTTTGTATTTGCTTCCCTGCACCTTAAATCTGTGTCCTCTCGTAGTGACCATTCAGCTCGGGGAAATAGTCTTTGAGAGTCCACCCTATCTAGTCCTCTCAACATTTTATAAACCTCTATCAGGTCGCCTCTCAACCTACGTCGCTCCAGTGAGAAGAGTCCCAGCTCCCTCAACCTATCTTCATAAGGCCTGTCTCCCAATCCAGGCAGCATCCTTGTAAATCTCCTCTGAACTCTCTCAATAGCCCCTACATCCTTCCTACAATGAGACGACCAGAACTGCGCACAATACTCCAGCTGGGGTCTGACAAGAGTCTTATAGAGCTGCATCATTACCTCCTGACTCCTGAACTCTATTCCTCGATTAATGAAGGCCAGTACACCGTACGCCTTCTTGACCACTTCCTCCACCTGCGAGGCCGATTTAAGAGTCCTATGGACCCGGACCCCGAGATCCTTCTGCTCTACAACACAGCTAAGACTCCTACCCCTTATATTGTACTCCTTCATCCCATTATTCCTGCCAAAATGGACCACTACACATTTATCCGTGTTGAAGTCCATCTGCCACTTCTCCGCCCAGTCTTGCATCCTGTCTATGTCCTGCTGCAACTTTTGGCATCCCTCCAGACCATCCACAACACCACCGACCTTTGTATCGTCGGCGAACTTACTAACCCATCCCTCCACTTCCTCATCCAGGTCATTTATGAAAATGACAAACAGCAGGGGTCCCAGAACAGATCCCTGGGGCACTCCACTGGTTACCGACCTCCATGCAGAACAAGACCCATCCACAACCACTCTCTGCCTTCTGCCAGCAAGCCAGTTCTGGATCCACGAGGCCAAAGCCCCTTGGATCCCATGCCCTCTCACCTTCTCCAGAAGCCTTGCATATGGTTGTTGTTTATTCAGTTGGTGCATGACCTCAGATCTTTGTATCTTCTTCCCGATGGAAGAAAGTGGAAGAGAGAATGTCTAGCGTCTGTACGGTCCTTAATTATGCTGACTCCTTTTCCGAGGCAGTGGGAAATATAGACAGAGCTATTGGATGGGAGGCTGGTTTGCATGATTGGACTGGGCTATGTTCACAATCCTTTACGGTTCCTTGTGGTCTTGGGCAGACCAGGAGCTATACCAAGTTGCGCTACAAGCTACTTTCTATGATACATCTATAAAACTTGGTGAGAGTTGTAGCAGACATTCCAAATTTCTTTTACCTCCAGAGAAAGTCAAGGCATTGGTGGACTTTCTTAACTAAAGCGTCCACATTGGGGAACCAGAACAGGTTGATATTGATGTGGACACCAGAAACTGAGGCTGTTGATTGATTTCACTTCATCCCTGTTGATGTAGACAGAAGCATGTTCTCCACTACGCTTCCTGAAGTCAATGGCAATTTCTTTCATTTTACTGACATTGAGGGAAAGAAAATTGTTATTGCACCAATTCATCAGATTCTCTATTGCTTTCTTCTACTCCGTCTTCTTGTTGTTTGAGATCCATTTCTATCTGTGCCTCAGCTGGTCAACTGCTGAAATCTGCACTCATCACTTTCCAGCCTCACCTTCCACTTTATGGGGAGGTGATGGTCCAGTTGTATTATCGCTAGACTATTAATCCAGAAACTCGGCTAATGCTCTGGGGTCTCGAGTTCAAATCTCACCACGGCAGATGGTAGAAATTGAATTCAATAAAAAATATCTGGAATTATGAATCTACTGATGACCATGAAACCATTGTCAGTTGTCAGAAAAATCCATCTGGTTCACTAGAACATAGAAAAACTACAGCACAAACAGGCCCTTCAGCCCACAAGTTGCGCTGATCATATTCCTACCTACTAGGCTTACCTATAACCCTCAATCCTATTAAGTCCCATGTATTCATCCAGACATCTGTTAAAAGACCCTATCGAATCTGCCTCAGCCACCACTGACAGTAGCCGATTCCACTCACCCACCACTCTCTGAGTGAAAAACTTACCCCAACATCTTCTTTGTACCTATTCCCCAGCACCTTAAACCTGTGTCCTCTCGTAGCGACCATTTCAGCCCTGGGAAATACCCTCCGAGATCCACCCTATCTATACCTCTCAACATTGTATAAACCTCTATCAGGTCACCTCTCATCCTTTTTCTCTCCAGGGAGAAAAGACAGAGCTCCCTCAACCTATCCTCATAAGGCATACTTCCCAATCCAGGCAACATCCTTGTAAATCTCCTCTGCACTCTTTCAATAGCTTCCACATCCCTCCTGCAATGAGGCGACCAGAACTGCACACAGTACTTCAAGTGCAGTCTGAGTAGGGTCTTATAAAGCTGCAGCACTAGTGTCCTTAGGGAAGGAAATCTGCCATCCTTACCTGGTCTGACCTACGTGTAACTCCAGAGTAACAGCAATGTGGCTGACTCTCACCTGCCCTCCAAGGGAAACCAGGGATGGACAATAAATGCTGGCCAGCCAGAGATGCCCAAGTATTTACTCTATAACTATCCCTGACACTAAGGATAAAAAAATACTCTCTGTAAAGCTAAGCTTATTGAAAGCTCCAATACCTTGATTCAACCCACTGCCCTCCAACCCTGTCAACATATCACCCAGAAATTAAAAACCCTCCAGCTTTTGCTTTTAATCTCTCCCAGGATCTCGACTCTCCCCCAGATCCCTGTTGTGATGCTAAACCTTGACAATAAACAGCTCCGAACTCAATAAGTGGAGACAGCGAATCCAACTCTAGCTTGCGATCAGAGGCTGTTATATCCAGTAATTAAATTGTTATGCAAATTGCCTGCAGAAATAATAATTCTATTTGCAACTTTTGCATTCTCATTAGTGCTGTACAAGTATGCCAAACATCAGAGTAATAGATTAATTAAACTGTAGTCCGCTAGAGGCAAGACAGTGATTGCTGGGGATTTGATTTCGGCAGCCACACTCTTATTCCATTATTTTCTTCTCAATGTGCTTTTCGCTATAATTAAGATCAAGTTAAATATTGTCCCAACCTTGAACCTGTGCGAACTCACCCAGTAAACAGGTGAGAGCCTCGTACTCACCCCTTCTGTCTCAATCTACATTAGTGACCTCCACTCCAAGTTTGTAGTGATCCAATCAGCCCAAGTGCAGGACAGAAGTAATGAATTCTGAAGCATTCCCCTGGTCTACACGTTGAATATGAATCTAATGGTGGTTTGTGCTCGTCAATCACAGTCTAGGAAAATTGCACTCAACCCTTTTCTCTCAATATCCAGACACTCATTGGCTGTAGCCTAAGTCACTTCTGTTGCTGCGATCAGTTCGGCAAGAACAGGCAGCTCATATGGGACCCAGGTTTTTAACGCCCATTTTACACCAATGGGTGAATTAGATGGCACGCTGGCACAATGGTTAGCACTGCTGCCTCACAGTGCCAGGGACCCGGGTTTGATTCCTGGCTTAGGTCACTGTCTGTGCAGATTCTGCAAGCTCTTCCCATGTGGGTTTGCTCCGGGTGCTGCGGTTTCCTCCCACAGTCCAAAGACATGCCGGTTAGACTGATTGGCCATGCAAACTAACTGATCCTTAGTGTCAGGGGGTTTTGGAGGGTAAATACATGAGGTTACATGTTTGTGGAAAAAGCTCCAACGGCTGAATTTGCCTACTTCTGCTCCTAATTCCTAGATAACAGGGATAAGGCCTGGATGGGATTGTTGTTGGTACAGGGTAAGATTCATAGAAGTTTACAGCATGGAAACAGACCCTTCAGCTCAACGTTTCCATGCCACCCTTTTTTTAACCCCAAAGCTAAATGCCCGCATTTGGCCCATATCCCTTGATATCCATCTTACCCACATAACTATCTAAATACTTTTTAAAAGCCTCTATTATCACCCCTGGCAGTTTGTTCCAGGCACTCACTAACCTCTGTGTGAAACATTTGTCCCTCTGGACCTTTTTGTATCTCTCCCCTCTCACCTTAAACCCATGTCCTGTAGTTTGAGACCCCCCTACCTTTGGGAAAAGATATTGACTATCTAGCTGATCCATGCCCCTCATTTTTTATAGACCTCTATAAAGCCCTCCCTCAGCATCCTATGCTCCAGAAAAAAAAGTCCCAGTATATCCAATTTCTGTTTATAACTCAAACCATCAAATTCCGATTGCATCCCAGTAAATTTTTTCTGTACTCTTTCTAGTTTAATAATATCCCTTCCGTAATAGGATGGCCAGAACTGTACACAGTATTCCAACTGTGCTTGGTGGGCAAATTGGCCTCCTACAACCTGTGAAAGGTTCCATTTGGCCCATCAAGTCTGCACTGACCACAATCCCATCCATGGGCTATCACCATCATTTACCCTACTAACCCCCGGCACTAAGGCTAACTTAGCAATGCCAATCCACCTAACCTGCACATCTTTGGATTGTGGGAGGAAACCGGAGCATTCGGAGGAAGACCACGCAGACATGGAGAGAACATGCAACCTCCACACAGACAGTGACCTGAACTCGGAATCGAACCTGGGTCCCTGGCACTGGATGCTATTGGGATTCTATGGAAGGTGCACATTTCTAGATGGCAATTCTTCAATGAAAAGAACTTGAGATGTTACAAATTGCTCTGTCTTTCTTAAGTTAAAAGAAACATCACAGGCAATATTTGGACATTGAACCTTGTTCCAGAAGCCAGCTGGTCTGAAGTTCCTCGAAGGTGCTGGCTCATCTTGATCAATGAAGACTTGGGGACCCCATTGACCTTGCTGGTGTTACATCCTCCTGCCTGTCTCTCTGTCTCTTCTCCCTCTCCTGAGCGCCGTGCACAATCTCATCCCTGCCGAGCGAGAGGGAGCAGCCGATAAGGCATTAGAACAAACTAACTCCTTCTATCAATGTGAACATCTGTTTATGTGCAGAGTTATTATATTTCCAGAGAATTACGATGAAAGCGCCCATGAATTGATTCAAAATGTTATTCATATTGATGTATGAATTCACAATGTTCAAAAGGTTGTGAAATAGTATTTTGTCAGATGGAAGATCTCTCACAGCAGCTGTAGGCTCGATTTATCTTTGGCTGAGCCGGGTCAGCATTTCGTTTTGCGTTGACTTTATAGAATTCTTCGTACATGCAGCATACCAGGCCATTCAACCCATCTGGACTTGGCTTGCCTTTATGCTCCATACCAGAACCCCACCCACTCCAATTCATCTCACGTTGAAAGCAGCAAGAGGGCATTGCAACCCAGGCATCTCACCCACCTTCTGCCCCACTTGTCGCAGAGAATGGGGTCGGAATTTTACTGGCACACCCGCCTTGATTCCTGGAGCGGGCAAGACTCAGAGAACGGCATTCTCCGTTGGCATCGGGCGGGCTCATATGAACCTCGGGCAGACATGCCGGGGTGAAATTCTGCCTTGGAGGTCACGTATTGGACAGTCATCTGAGGAGGCAAATTGTCCTGAGAGATTGCCTCACAGGAGCTGAAGACTCCTATCTCCTTCTTGTTTGATTTAAAGTTAGTGCCACAAGTAGGCTGACATTAACACTGCAATGAAGTTACTGTGAAAATCTCCTAGTCGCCACACTCCAGCACCTTTTTGGGTACACTGAGGGAGAATTTAGTACGGTCAATGCACTTAACCACTTTTAGGCTGTGGGAGGAAACTGGAGCATCCAGAGAAATCTCTTATGGGGTGAACATGCAAAATCCACACAGACAGTGACGTCAGACAGGAATTGAACCCTAGTACCTGGCGCTGTGAGGCAGCAGTGCTACCCACTGTGCCACCATGCCGCCCACATCAATAACTATGACACAAGTGTGCATTGTGTTTATTTAGCTTCAGTTTAGACTCATAACTCATATGAGCTATGAGTAGCTCATAGCTAAAATGAGCAACTATTTTAGCTGCTCATCTACTTTGTGAACCATTGAATCATAGAATCCCTACTATGCGAAAGGGGCCATTTGGCCCCTCAAGTCTGCACTGACCACAATCCCATCCAGAGGCTATCACCATCACCCTATTCATTGCCAATCCGCCTAAACTGCACATCTCTGGACTCTGGGAGGAAACCAGAGCATTCGGAGGAAGACCATGCAGACACGAAGAGAACATGCAACCTCCACACAGACAGTGACCTGAACCCGGAATAGAACCTGGGTCCCTGGCACTGTGAGGCAGCAATGCTAACCACTGTGCTGCCATAGGTGTTCAAATTCTAGATTGTGTCTCCTGAATTCCCGATTGGTTATATTCATGAGTACCTCATACTTATTTCTGATGTCGTTCATGAGTGGAAACATCTTCACAGAATACTACAGAGCAGAGGAGGCTCTTCGGCCCATTGAATCTGCACCGACGCATGAAATGTCCTGACTTGGCCACCTAATCCCACTTGCCAGCACTTGCCTGTAGCTTTGCAAGTTAAGGTGTGCCAAGTACTCATCCAGATACTTTTGGAAGCATATGAGGCAGCCCACCTCCACCATTCTCCCAGAAAATCCACATTTACCTAGTGAAATCCTTTCATAATCTTAATGAACCGGATCAGGTCTAAACCCTCAGCCCTTCCGAAGAAAAGGACACGACAGCTCAGTGACTATCGCTGTGCTGTGCAGATACATGGATTTGGGCCTGTGTCTGTGGGAGTTTGCGCATTCTCCCCGTGTTTGTGTGGGTTTTCTCTGGGTGCTCCGGTTTCCTCCCAATGATGTGTTCTTAGGCTAATTGGCAAAACAAATTCTCTCTAAATTGTCTCAAATTTGTTTTTTAATCCATAGATGTATAAACATAGACAGGGATCGCAGGTAGAGGTGGGAACGTCGGGGTGGCGGCGCGGGCTCGTTGGGCCGAAGGGCCTGTTTCCCGTGCTGTTTTGTTCCTTGTCTTTGTTCTTAAAAGACCCCCAGGCCACGTAGATGCATAGCTCAGTTATTGAGGCTTCTGATGTCTGGCACAAGTAATTATTCCAACAGCCGAGAAGGTTGGGTGTATTCCTTTCTTCAATAATGACAGATAAATACTGCATTATAGCAGTGCCATACATAATATCACCTGAATGATTATCAGCATTTCCCGGCAATAACATCGACTGAGCTCCAGCAGTTAAAGTGGCAGGAAGAATGGCAATATACTCCAGCATGACTGATGATCCACATCATTCTCTACAGCAATTTACTGCAGTTACTGTGAACAGGCACAGGAGGAGGCAGAGTGAGTTGCAAGCATTTTAAATTGGGAAGTTGTTTTTTTTACATATTTATAAAAACAAGAGGCTCTCGGATTTTTGAAGTGTATAATATATCTTTTGCTGAAGCAATGAGGTGCATAAGCACGGCTTGGGTAAGCACTCTTTGCCTTGGCACTGTTGGGTTGTAGGTTCAAGTCCCACCGCAGAGTGGGTGCTTTACTGCCTGACTTGAGAGAGTGCTGTACTGCCAAAGGCATGGTTTTCTTTTTCTGAGTAAGATTTCAATCTGGGCCCTTGCTTGCCCTCTCAGGAGGAAGCTGAAGATTCCAAAGAGGAACAGACAAATTCTCTCTGGTTTCTTGGGGAATAATTATCACTCAAAAGCAGGCACTGAAATAGCCAGTTCAGTTATTAATTCGTTGTTATTTGTCAGGAGCTTCTTATGTTCAAATTGGCTGAGTTGTTTTGTTTTTAGTTTGGAAAATCAGCTGGTATAATCCAAGGTAAAAGCAAAACACTGCATATGCTCAAATCTGAAACAAAACCAGAAAATGCTGAAAAAAAGTCTCAGCAGACCCGATAGCATAATTAAGCAAAAAGGTAAAGTTTATTTATTAGTCACAAGTAGGCTTACATTGACACTGCAATGAAGTTACTGTGAAAATCCCCTAGTCGCCACACTCTGGCGTCTGTTCGCGTACACTGAGGGAGAATTTAGCATGGCCAATGTACCTAATCAGCACTTCTTTCAGACTGAGGGAGGAAACCAAAGCACCCAGAAAGAACCCATGCAGACACGGGGAGAACGTGCAAACTCCACACAGACAGTCATCAAACTGAGAATTGAACCCAGGCCTTGGGTGCGGTGAGGCAGCAATGCTAACCACTGTGCCACCATACCTCTATACATGCCAGACATTCTCTCTTCCACCTTCTTCTATCGAGAGAAAAATACAAAAACTTGAAGTCCGCCTTGCAGCTGAATCAAGAGCAGTTTCTTCCCTGCTGCCATCAGACTTTTGAATGAAACTATTTTACATTAAATTGATCTTTCTCTACACCTTAGCTGTGACTGTAACATTACATTTTGCACCTTCTCCTTTCCATCCCAATAAACAGTATGCTTTGTCTGTATAGTGCATGCGAAACAATACTTTTTACTGTGTACTAATACATGTGACAATAATAAATCAAATCTGGCATCCAGATTCGAAATGCAATGTGGATTTTGTCCGTTCTCCCCGTGACAGAGTGGATAGTCGGAAACATTTTCCCAGGGTGGAGGAGTCAATTACTAGGGGCCACAGGTTTAAGATGCGAGGGGCAAGGTTTAAAGGGGATGTATGAGACAGATTTTTCTACAGAGAGTAGTGGGCGCCTGGAACACATTGCCAGGGAGATAGCGGAAGCAGATGCAATAGTGACTTTTAAACGGCATCTTGACAAATATATGAATAGGATAGGAATAGAGGGATATGGCGCCCGGAAGGGTAGGGGGTTTTACTTCAATCGGACAGCATGGTCGGTGCAGGCTTGGAGGGCCTAAGGGCCTGTTCCTGTGCTGTAATTTTCTCTGTTCTTTGTTCTTTGACTGCATTTGTTTCCTCCGGGTGCTCCGGTTTCTCCCCACAATCCTAAAAATGTGCTGGTCAGGTGGACTGACGTTGCTAAATTCTCCCTCAGTGTACCCGAACAGGTGCTGGAGTGTGGCAACTGGGGGATTTTCGCAGTAACTTCATTGCAGTGTTAATGTAAGCCTACTTGTGGCCAACATAAATAAACACTAACTTTAAACCCTTTCTCTCTGTTTCTCTCTCTCCCTCCTCTCTCTGAATCCCTGTAGCCTTCTCTCCATATCCCTCTCCCACTCTCTATGCCCCTGTGTCCCATTCTCCTGCTCTGTGTTCCCGTCCGTCTCACCCTTCATGTCCCCTTCTGTGTTTCCCTCAGTTGCCTTCTGTGTCAGATCACTTTCCCTATGATAATGCGACATTGAACACAAGGGTTTTTTTTGCTTTGGTTGCTGATCCTTAATTGCCATTTCAGGGAGCAGTGCAGAGTCAACCACCTTTCTGGGGGTCTGGAGTTACATGTAGGCCAGACCAAGTAAGAATGGCAGATTTCCTTCCCTAAAGGACATGAGTGAACCAGATGGGTTTTTATGACAATTGACTATGGTTTCATGGCCACCATTACTGAGACAGGGTTTCATTTCCGAGTCTTTTTTATGCTAAGTTAATTGAACTTAAATTGCACCAGTTGCCCTCGTGGGATCTGAACCCCTACCACCATAAGCCTGGATTACTATTCCAGTGACATTTTCACCAGGCCACCATCTTCCCTCATTGGGTACCAAATTTTGGCCAGCGATGGTCAGTATCAGGGCTCACCCATCATCACAATAGTCAGGGGAGGACATTCAAGTGTTGTACTGAATGGTGCTTTCTTCATCTTCACACCTTGATTTGATTTGATTTGACTTATTATTGTCACATGCATTTGTATACAGAGAAAAGTATTGTTTCTTGCGCATTATACAGACAAAATTTACCATTCATGGAGAAGGAAAGGAGAGAGCACAGTATTACAGTCATAGCTAGGGTGTAGCAAAAGATCAACTTAATGTGAGGTTGGTTCATTCACAAATCTGACAGCAACAGGGAAGAAGCTGTTCTTGAGTTGGTTGGTAAATGACCTCAGACCTTTGTATCTTTTTCCTGACGGGAGAAGGTGGAAGAGAGAATGTTTGGGGTGTGTAGGATCCTTAATTATACTGGCCACTTTGCTGAGACGGTGGAAAGTGTAGACAGAGTCAATATCGGAGGCTGGTCTTTCGATGCAGTGTAAAAATTAATTCTCATACGATGTTGATTGCCAGGATTGCTTAGTGGAGCAAATTTGGGATTTGTAGGGGATCCTGTATTTTATGGATAGGAGCTGGATCTCAAGTAATTGGAGGGTTTTAAAAGAGAAAAATCATAGAATCATAGAATCCTGACAGTGCAGAAGGAGACTATTCTGCCCATCGAGCTTGCATCGTCAACAGCCTATCCTTGTAACCTCATGCATCTAACTACTAATTCTCCTGACACCTATGGTCAATTTAACATGACCAATTAATCCACACATCACTGAGTGTAGGAGGAATGTTGCAAACACACACAGACCCAGGGAGAACATACAAATTCCACACAGAAATCACCTAAGCCGGCGATCGAACCTGGGTCCCTGGCGCAGTGAGAGGGAGAGGTGAAGAGAATGAATACCAAACCTTGCAGCTATAAGGTTATAGAGTCATGCTGTGGGATTCTGTAGCCACGATTGATCCAAGGCCAGAAATTAACGCTTGAGGTCAACAAACTTTTGCGTGGTCCGTCTGCGCCCACTGCAAGTAATTCCACCCAATAGAGTCATAGTCAGTCATAGTTCCATACATCACAGAAAAGGCCCTTCAGCCCATCGTATCTAGGTCGACAATACTGACCACTAAAGTAACACTAATCCCATTTTCCTGCACTTGTCTCACATCCTTGAATGTTGTAATATTTCAAGTGCTCATCCAAATACTTTTTAAAGGTTGTAAAGTTTCCAGCCTCCACTACCTTCACAGGCAGTGTATCTCAGATTCTGCAACTCTCTAGATGAAAATGTTATTTCTTGAAGTGCCTCTGAATCTCCTGCCCCTTACCCTAAAACTGTGTCCCCTGGTGATTAATATCTCCAGCAAGGGGATCAACCCCTTCTCCCCCTGTCCATATCCCTCATAAGCTTAGAGGTCAACGTCAAATTTGCCACATGAATGGAAGTTGTTAGGATGAGAGGAACAGACTAGTTGGATGACATTCCAGTTATTCTGCCTCATCTTGATCTTTGCAAGAGTTATCCAAATATCTCCAAATAACCATGCACACTTTTCCCTTTGAGCACTGATCCAATTGTCATGTAACTCTGTTGCATGAGTTCAGACTCTGGTGAATCACTTGTTGTTGGAATCAGAGGACGTTACAGCTTGGAAAGAGGCCTTTTGAACAACCATGTCTCAATTGCCTTGTAAGTTTATTGCAATGATGGACTATTCCGACTACACTCACCTCAAAACTGAAAAATTCCTCCCGTGGTCAAGAGACCGTGGTGTGCCCCTCGCACTCACTACAATTCCCATGGCGGGTGGAACTCTTTTAGCTGTAACCTTATTATCTTATCTCTTCAACTATTGCACAATGTTTCATTCACTGCTGGGTGAGTAAAACTGCACAACCTGTTTATCACTTTTACTTTTCTCTCAACCTAAATCAATACAAAGTAGGAACAATTTTACGAGTCTGTGTTTTCAACAACAACAGAAAATTGATTAATATTTCAGAGTAATGAAAAAGCTTGACATTTCCACAACTGACATTTCAAATCAGCGGAGCTCTTTCAGTTGGTGTTTGCCTTAAGGTTAAATGCAAAGATCAATAAATATCTCCAGGCCCTGCATTCCGCCAAATTTCAACCGATATATCCGTGTGCTTTTCAGACCTGTTACAAGATTTTAGGCCCTGAAGTCATGCGAGGCTTGACCAAAGAACCCATTGCAGTGAGCGGCACGGTGGCACTGCTGCCTCATAACACCAGGCACCCAGGTTTGATTCCCGGCTTGGGTCACTGCCTGCATTTGCACATTCTCCCTGTGTCTGTGTGGGTTTCCTCCGGGTGTTCCAGTTTCCTCCCACAGTCCAAAGGCATGCAATTCGGTGTATTGGCCATGCTATATTGCTCCTTACTGGCAGGGGGACTGGCTAGGGTAAATGCATGTGGAATGAAATGCATGAGGCCGAATGGCCTCCTTTTGCACTGTAGGATTCTATGATTCTATGGATTCTATGAACTCCAGCAGAAGTGTATGACACAGTGTCAATATTATTCCCCCATCATATACTAATGGATCGTATTAACCTATGCTGTCTAACCTCATCCTTAGAGTGGCATTGATACCTCATAGCGTCAGGGACCCAGGTTCAATTCCCAGCTTGGGTCACTAACTGTGTGGAGTTTGCACATTCTCTCTGTGTTTGTATGGGTTTCCTCCCGTTGCTCCTGTTTCTTCCCACACTCCAAAAGATGTGCAGCTTAGGTGGATTGGCCATGCTAAATTGCCTCTTAGTGTCCAAAGATCTGGTGGTTAGATGGATTAGCCATGGTAAATGTATGAGGGTTGTGGAGAAAGGGCAGTGTGGTGGGTTTAGATGAGATACTACATCAGAGAGTTGTTGCAGTCTTGATGGGCCAAATTTTTTTTTCTGCTCTGTAGGAATTCTTTGACTCGAACATTCCTTCGTACTTCAAACATAATGCCCTTTGTTGGGACCTACAAAAAGAATAGAAAGGGCTGGGATTTATATATATATAGAGAGTTTCCAAAAAAGCCGGTGAATTCAGTTACATGTCAATGCAACAAACTTGATAAGATAAATAAGTGCACCATACAAAGGAGAATTATTGGATTTAAATTATGATGTGTCTTAATGTCACCAATGGTGGTCATTAAAGTTTATTTATTAGTGTCACAAATATGCTTACATTCACACTGCAATGAAGTTGCAGGGAAAATCTCCTCATCGCGTAGATTAGGTTTATTATTGACACGTATCACATTATGCAGTGAAAAATACTGTTTCCTGTGTGTTATACAGATAAAAAAACACAGTTCATAGGGAAGGAAATGAAAAACTGCAGAATGTGGTGTTACAGTCAGAGCTGTAGAGAAAGATCAACTTAATGCAAGGTAGGTCCATTCAAGAGTCTGACAGCAGCAGAGAATAAACTGTTCTTATGTATGTGACCTCAGAATTTTGTACCTTTTTCCCAACGGAAGACGGGGGAACAGAGAATGTTCGGGGTGCGTGGGGTCCTTAATTATGCTGGC
Source organism: Sphyrna mokarran (assembly GCA_024679065.1). Lineage (NCBI taxonomy): Eukaryota > Metazoa > Chordata > Chondrichthyes > Carcharhiniformes > Carcharhinidae > Sphyrna > Sphyrna mokarran. The sequence goes on from JAGIQG010000006.1 coordinate 13,918,385, forward strand.
TGCTTTTCTGAGGTAGCGGGAAGTGTAGACGGAGTCGATGGATGGGAGGCTGGTTTTCGTGATGGACTGGGCTACATTCATGATCTTTTGTAGTTTCTTGCAGTCTTGGACAGAGTAGGAGCCATGCCAGGCTGTAATACAACCAGAAAGAATACTTGATTGGTGATATGGATGCCTAAAAACCTGAAACTTCAACCCCATTGATATAACTGAGGCATGTCCTTCACTATGTTTCCTGAAGTCGTTGATAATTTGCTTCATTTTACAGGGAATGAGGGAGAGATTATTTTCATTGCACCATTTCACCAGATTCTCCGCCCCTTGGACCATGCATCTCCTTGGGTGATCTTTAATATTAACCTGAGCAGGTAAAAAAAAAATCTAAAATACAGCATAGCTAAGAACAATATTGTTTTTATCACTGCCCATCCCTAATTACCCTTGTTCAGAGGGTAGATGAGAGTCAACTGCGTTGCTGTGGCTCTGGAGTCACACGTAGACCAGACTGGGTAAGGGATGGCAGATTTCCTTCCCTAAAGGACATTAGTGAACCCAGATGGGTCTTTCCGACAATCGACAATGGTTTCATAGTTATCAAGAGATTTTTAATTCCTGATGTGGTGCGACGGTGTTACTGAGCACATTTATACTCTCATATCCTGGAATAAGGGGGCTAATCCATGGCAATATTCCCTCAGCTGCAGGAGTGCTCTCAACTGAGCCAACCAGCTTGTGTCACCGTTTATAAACCAGCTTACAACCTCATAAATGTCTCCTCCACACATTTAAAAACTGCTCTGATCATTAAGGCTAAATTATCATAATCAGCTCCTGTCTTTTCTTCTGTAGGTAAGCATTGAGTCTCCACTTTGACATAAATCTAATTTGTCTCTTCGATAACCACGTTGAGATTTCTTAATAAGTGCCGCACTCAGGGAAGAGGCAACACTCGTCATGTTAATGTCACAGTGAGCAGTTGAGTGAGCAGCATTCATTTATCTTAATTAAAGTTAATTACGATCGAGGTTCTTTCTCTCTTGCACGCGTTGCAATTTTAATAAAATTAAGTCGGCGAAACCATCACTCAGTCAAAAGTTTTTTCGTGATTGTGTTGCGAAGGAAGCTGCGAAGGAGCTGTGTTGCGAAGGAGCTGGCATTGTAACTCAGCCAGCGTCCCCTTTACGAGCGGCGATGCTTGGCTTCGCTGAGATGGTGCTGCATCGGCAGAAACTGTTACGGAATCGTATCGCCTTCTCTTCCCCTGTCACTGGGTCAACATCCTGGAGTTCCCTCCCTAACAACACCATGAGTGTTCCTCAAACAGCTCAAACAGCAAAATTAGCTTTTATTGGTAGAGGGATTGAATTTCAGGGCCATTAGATCACGTTGCAACTGTACAAAACTCTGGTGCGGGCCGCACTTGGAGTATTGCGCACAGTTCTGTTCGCCGCATCATGAGAAAGATGTGGAGGCGTTGGAAAGGGTGCAGAGGAGGTTTACCAGGAAGTTGCCTGGTATGGTGGGAAGGTCTTATGAGGAAAGGCAGAGGACTTGAGGTTATTTTCATTAGAGAGGAGACTAAAAGGTGTCTTAATTGAGGCATACAAGATGATCAGAAGGTTAGATAGGGTGGACAGTGAGAGCCTTTTTCCTCGGATGGTGATGGCTAACACGAGGGGACATAGCTTTAAATTAAGGGGTAATAATTATAGTGTGGATGTCAGAAGTAGGTTCTTTACTCAGAGGGTAGTAAGGGTGTGGAATGCCCTGCCTGCAGCAGTTGTGGACTCGCCCAACTTTAAGGGCATTCAAATGATCAGTGGATAGGCATATGGATAACATTGAAATAGTTTAAGTTAGACGGTCATTAGATTCGTTCCACTGGTCAGCACAACCTCAAGGGCTGAAAGGCCTGTACCGCGCTGTAATGTTCTATGTTCTATGTTCAAACACTTAGCTAATATCAGTTCAAGATGGCCACACCCCATTTGGTGACAATTAGGGATGGATGACTATTTCTCACCATGCCAACAACATTCATATCCCTGGAATGAATAACAACAAGGCACAATCTTTCAGTCGACGCATGTCAAAGGTTCAATGGTGGGAACTCATGAAGGAGCAATGAGAATGTTTGAAGTTGCAGCAAAAAGCTTGAACAGTGTGAAGGTATTTCACTCGCTCGCCTGGTAGATTATCATTCCTCTGGTAACATGCGGAGCCTTTCCTTTTCAATCTTTTCACTATGTTTTGTCGATTTATGTACAGCTGTACTGTAAATACATTCACGGGTACAGCATTGCACAAATCCTTGGATCATAGAACCGTAGAAATCCTACAGTACAGAAAGAGGCCATTCAGAGAGTCATCGAGATTTACAGCATGGAAACAGGTCCTTCAGCCAACTTATCCACACTGCGCTTTTTTTAAACTCCTAAGCTAGTCCCAGTTGTCCACATTTGGCTCCTATCCCTTCAGCCCATTAAGTCTGTACCAGCCACAATCCCACCCAGGCCCTATTCCCATTACTCCATATATTTACCCAGCTAATCCCCCTGTCATTAAGGAGCAATTGCCTATCCTTACTGATTTTAGTTATTCTTTGCATTCTGTTCAATCTTGTCAATGTAAGCTGGGCGTTTCAGTCGATTATACAACCCTGTCTTGAGGACTTCTCATGTTGAGTTTCTGACAGACTTTGCCTTTGAATTTGAAAGAAGCGTTAAGATGATAATACTCTTTTTAATGAATTTTGGGAAAGACGTTGATATAACATCAGGCTGGAAGATTCTCCTTGTTGCCCCTTGAGATCAGACTGGTTTTAAACCAGGCATAGAACATAGAAGATAGAACATTACAGTGCAATACAGGCCCTTCGGCCCTCTATGTTGCACCAACCAATGGGACCAATTTTATGACCCTCTGTCCTAAACTATTCCAATGCTATCCATATGCCTATCCACTGCCCATTTGAACGCCATTAAACTTGACGAGTCCACAACTGCTGCAGGCAGGGCATTCCACGCCCTTACTACCCTTTGAGTAAAGAACCCACCTCTAGCATCTGTCCTATAACTACCACCCCTTAATTTAAAGCTATGTCCCCTCGTGCTATCCATCTCCATCTGAGGAAAAAGGCTCTCACTATCCACCCTATCTAACTCTCTGATCATCTTATTCAATTAAGTCACCTCTTAGCCTTCTTCTCTCTAATGAAAATAACTTCAAGTTCCTTAGCCTTTCCTCATAAGACCTATCCATCATACCAGGAAACATTCTGGTAAACCCCCTCTGCACTATGGTGATGTCATGCTGATATTCCTTAAAGGAAGCCAGTGTCCATTGACATACTGCTGGAATCAGTGCTGAATCCCCTATTATCATTCATATCAGCAACATAGATGTGACAATGGCCTAGTGATATTATTGCCAACCTGGGCTGTGTGAACCTGGCAGGGTTCCTCTTTGACAGAGGATTGAATCATTCCAACACAGAAAGAAGCCACCACTTTTACAGGGGAAAAAAAATCAAAAATCAATGGCTCCCGACTGTTAATGGATGGTTAGCGAGAGGAGAAGTCAGGGCTGTTTTAAATTAACCCCCTTCGCCCCTTCCCCCGGTCTGTAGGAATGGCCATTTGTGCTTTTTGTACTTGAGAATTGTTAGCTTTTTAGTGGATTTGACGATCTCAGCTCAGAACCTGTATCAGCCAGAGGGACTAAAGGTTTCTCACTGAGGGAGGTCAAACATCTTGTCGTTACAGGTCAAGGCAAATAATAACAGTCAAGCATTCTTGACAGGATTATCGATCTGGATTGTTCAGTACTGAAGCTAACACACCACTTGTCAGCTCTCTGTAATGTTTCGAGCAGTGGGTACCGAATTGGTTGCCAGCTATTTTTCTGTGGAGAAGTCAACACGGGCAAGGCTTTGGGGTCATCAGAAAAAGGTTAACAACAACTCCTATGGTGTATATTCATTTTACTTGACAACAGGTATTTGTGCATCATAGATATAGTTTTTTCAAGTTTTTAGGTGCCCAGATCACTAACAAACTGTCCTGCTTCCACCCCCCCCCTCCACACACACACACACACACACACACTCCCATACACACACTCCCATGATAACACACCACAGTTGAGAAAGTCCACAAATGCCTCTATGGCATGGTAGCACAGTGATTAGCAATGACTGCCTCACAGCACTAGGGGCTTGGATTCAATTCTGGCCTCGGGTCACTGTCTGTGTGGAGTTTGCATGTTCTCCCTGTGTCTGCGTGATTCTTCTCTGGGTGCTTTGGTTTCCTCCCACAGTCCAAAGGTGTGTGGGTTAGGTTGATTGGCCAAGCTAAATTAACCCTAGTTTTGGGAGGATTAACAGGGTAAATATGTTGGGTTAAGTGAATAGGAACTGGGTGGGATTGTGGTTGGTGCAGACTTGATGGGCTGAACAGCCTGCTTTTGCACAGTAAGAAGTCTCACAACTCCAGGATAAAGCCCAACAGATTTATTTGGTAGCACAAACCACAAGCATTTGGAGTACTTGTTGCCAAATAAACCTGTTGGAATGTAACCTGGTGTTGTGAGACTTTTTACTTACCCCAATCCAATGCCGGTATCTTCAATCACTGCTTTGGCACTGTAGGGATCTATACTTCTTCAGAAGACTAAGGAAATTTGATATGTCCGCTATGACTCTCACCAGTTTTAAGAATGCATCATGGAAAGTATTCTTTCTGGATGTGTCACAGCTTGGTAAGGCTCCTGCTCTGTCCAAGATTGCAAGAAGTTACAAAAGGATTGTGAGCAAATCCCAGACCATCGTTCAAACCAGCCTCCCATCCATTGACTCTGTCTACACTTCCCACTGCCTCGGAAAAGCAGCCAGCACAATTAAGGACCCCACACATCCAGACATACTCTTCTCTGCTTTCTCCCATCGAGAAAAAGATACGAAAATCTGAGGTCACGTACCAACTGGCTCAAGGACAGTTCCTTCCCTACTGCTGTCAGACTTTTGAATGGACCTACCTTGCATTAAGTTGATCTTTCTCTACATCTTAGCTATGACTGTAACACTACATTTTGCATTCTCTTCTTTCCTTCTCTATCAATGGTATACTTTGTCTGTACAGTGTGCAAGAAACAATACCTTTCACTGTATACTAATACACGTGACAATGATAAATCAAATTGAATCAAAATGGAATATATACGTCCATTAGGCGCATCGCCAAAATGAGCAATTCCTTCTGCCTGTTATACTTAAAAACCATTGCATGCTAATAGATGTGATGGTGTCTAAATTGAGGAAGTGCCATCATTTACGGGCCCTACCTTTGCTCTGGACCACCCACCTGTTATCTAGTCAGTCTTCCCTTCTTCAGCGACTAATCGCAGTATCACACTGTGTGCATGTTGTGCGAAGGGCAGCTAAAAAAAAGGATAGTTCATGGTAACACTATCATCTGGAATTCCCCTCTAACACACCATCCTGACTTGGAAGTATATCACTTTTCCTTCAATGATACGGGGTGGGGGGGGTGGAATTTTCCCATCCCATCCAACAACGGAATCAGTAGTGGGCGGGACAGGACCATGTAAGGGCCCATTGACCACAGGCAGGATTTTCCGATCTTGGGATGAGGTGGCCAGAAAATCCGGCCTGGGTAAAAATCCTGGAACTTCCTTTCTACTGGGAGATTTTCACAGTAACTTCATTGCAGTGTTAATATAAGATACTTGTGACACTAATAAATAAACTATCAGCACCGTGGGTGTACCTACACCATCAGGACTGCAGCAGACATCTCACCACTTTCACAAGGACAATTGGGTTATAAATATTGGTCTGCTAGTTAGCTAGCATCCTGTGAAAGAACAGAGGAACAATATTTTCAGACATATTTTGAGATTGCAAAACATTTACATATTGACAAGAGTTTCTACTCAGCTGTGCTGGCAGTTTCGCAAAAAAGTAAAACCTAAGCAAAAGATTGCAGAGCTTTTCAGCTCCTCTGGAAGTCTTCCCACCACAGCTTCCATTCTCATAGTCTTCCAACCTCACACATCCCATCACCTCTTTTCCTATATCACAAACAAGACTGCCCCGGTACGCCCATCTTGTCAGCTTGTTCCTGCCCCACTGAACTTATTTAGAAGATAGAACATAGAACATAGAACATTACAGCACAGAACAGGCCCTTCGGCCTTCGATGTTGCGCCGACCAATATAAAAAGCAATGCCCCTCCAAACTAAACCATTCCCTTCTCTTCCATATACTTATCAACTAACCTCTTTAACGCCACCAAACTTGGCGCATCTACAACAGCTGCAGGCAGGGCATTCCACTCCCTAATCACTCTTTGAGTAAAGAACCTACCTCTGATATCCGTCCTATAACTCATACCCCTTAATTTAAAGCTGTCCCCCCTCGTGCTAGCTTTCTCCATCCTAGGAAAAAGGCTATCACTGTCCACCCTATCTAAACCTCTAATCATCTTATATGTTTCGATTAGGTCCCCTCTTAGCCGCCTCCTTTCTAACGAAAAACAACCTCAAATCCCTCAGCCTCTCTTCATAAGACCTGCCCTCCATACCAGGCAACATCCTGGTAAACCTCCTCTGTACCCTCTCCAATGCCTCCACATCTTTCTTATAATGCGGGGACCAGACTGCACACAATACTCCAAGTGCGGCCGCACTAGAGTTTTGTACAGTTGCAACATGACGTTGCGGCTCCGAAATTCAATCCCCCTACCAATAAAAGCTAAGACTCCATATGCCTTCTTAACAACCTTCTGGACTTGACTGCCTACTTTCAGGGATCTATGCACATACACACCAAGATCCCTCTGTTCATCTAGACTACTAAGAATCCTACCATTTGCCCGATACTCTACACATTTATTATTTCTGCCATAGTGCATTACCTCACACTTTTCCACATTAAACTCCATTTGCCACCTCTCGGCCCAGCTCTGCAACTTGTCCGAGTCCCTCTGCAAACTATAACACCCCTCTTCACTATCTACCACTCCACCGACTTTAGTGTCATCTGCAAATTTACTAATCCATCCTTCAATACCCTCATCCAGATCATTTATAAAAATTACAAACAGCAGGGGCCCCAAAACAGACCCTGAGGTACACCACTTGTCACCGAACTCCACGATGAATATCTCCCATCAACCACCACCCTCTGTCTTCTATCTGCTAGCCAATTCCTAACCCAATTAGCTAAATCACCCTCTATCCCATACATCTGCATTTTCTGCAGAAGTCTTCCAATGGGCCACCTTATCAAACGCCTTACTAAAGTCCATATATACCACATCAACCGCCTTACCCCCATCCACCTCTTTGGTCACTTTTTCAAAAACTCAATAAGGTTAGTAAGGCACGACCTACCCTTCACAAAACCATTCTGACTATCCCCAATCAATTCATTTCTCTCTAAATAACTATAAATCCTATCCCTAATAATTCTCTCCAATACTTTGCCCACAACAGAAGTAAGACTCACTGGCCTATAATTCCCTGGAAGTTCTCTCTTCCCCTTCTTGAACAATGGGACCACATTCGCTATCCTCCAGTCCTCCGGAACCACACCCGTAACCAACGACGACCTGAAGATCCGAGCCAGAGGCTCTGCAATCTCCTCTCTTGCCTCCCAGAGAATCCTAGGGTAAATCCCGTCCGGCCCAGGGGACTTATCCAACTTCAAACCCTTGAGAATATCTAGCACATCCTCCCTATCTACTTCGATACCTTCCAGCTTGCTATCCTGTACCTCAGTGTTCTCCATAACTACATTTACATCACCCTGCGTGAATACCGAAGAGAAATATTTATTCAGTACCTCTCCAATCTCCTCAGGCTCCACGCACAACTTCCCACGGCTGTCTATGACTGGCCCTAATCTTGTCCTAACCAATCTTCTATTCTTAACATATCTAAAGAAAGCTTTAGGATTCTCCTTAATCCTATCAGCCAAAGTCTTCTCGTGTCCTCTCTTAGTTCTCCTCAATTCACTCTTTAGCTCCCTCCTGGCTAATCTATAGCTATCCATTGCACTAACCGAGCCTTCAAGCCTCATCCTGACATAAGCCTCCTTTTTCCTTTTAACCAGCAAATCAACTTTTTTCGTACACCAAGGTTCTCTTACTCGACCATTTCCTCCTTGCCTGACAGGGACATACTTATCAAAGACTCGCAGCAGCTGCTCCTTGAATAAGCTCCACATTCCAGATGTTCCCAGTCCCTGTAGTTTCCTAGTCCAACCTATGCACCCTAATTCTCTCCTGATGGCCTCATAATTACCCTTTCCCCAGCTATAACTGCTGCCCCCAGCTTCATGCCTATCCCTATCCATCACTAAGGTGAACGTAACCGAATTGTGGTCACTATCACCAAAATGTTCACTAACTTCCGAGCCTAACACCTGCTTCTTCCTGCTTTCTTCCTAGCTTCACTCCATCCACGTTCTTCTTGTCCAGTCCCTTCCCACTCCACTCACATCTACGATTCTCTAATGCCCTACGTCAGTCAGGTCAACAATTTCAGTCCCCCAGCCCAAACCGCTTCCTCTTTACAAATGGATGCACAATCTCTCCACACCTCCATTCCCCACCAGGATTACCTGAGAGCTCTCGATTCTTCCTCCAACAATGGCCTAAACAATCCCCATCCACCACCACTCTCCTCTGTCTTGCTGAACTTGTTCTCTCACCCAACAACTTCTCCTTTAACTTGTCTTGCTTCCTCCAAATAAAAGTTGTGGCTGTGAGCACCGCCTGGGTCTCAGTTATACCTGTCTTTTTATAGGTTATGTAGAGCATTCCCTGTTCCAAACCTATTTTGGCCCACTCCACAACTCTTTCATCATGCTTTCATTTGGACCTGGAAACATTTTTTGATTTTATTTCCAGTTTCCACTCTTTGTCACCTTCTCATGGTCCATCATTGGCAATTCCCTTCCTTGAGCATTCTGTCTCCATTTCTGGTGGCAGACTATTTACTACAAGCCCACCGCCTCCTACAGCTACCTTGAGGACAACCTTCAAACCCCACATCCTGTAAGGGCTCCATCCCATTCTCTCAATTCCTTTGCCTTCATGGCATCTGTTTGGATGATGCCACTTTCCAAAATGGCGCTCCCGCTATGTCTTTCTTCTTCCTTAATCATGGATTCCCACCCACTGTGGTTGACAGAGTTATTGACCCCGCGTCTAACCCATCCCCCGGGTCACTGCTCTCACCCCCTTCCCCCTCTCCCAGAATCAGTATAGAATCCCCCTTGTCCTCAGTTTTCACCTCAACATTCTCTGCATTCAAAGGATCATCCTTCATTCCCACCAATTCCAACATGACACCACCACTCAATACATCTTCCTCTTGCCCTATCCCACACCCCCCATCAGCATTCTGTGGGGACCTCTCTTTCTGGGATATCCTGACATACTCCTCCATCACATCCAACACCTCACTCCTTTTACATGGCACCTTCCCATACAATCGTAGGAGATGCAACACCTTACCATTTACCTCCTCCCTGTTCACCGTGCCAGATCCCAAACACCCTTTTGGGTGAAGCAATGTGACGTATGCATCTCCTTTGATTTGGCCCATTGCTCCCAATGCAGACTGGGTAACCGCTCTGCAGAACACTTTCGGTCCGTCCACAAGCATGATCCCAGACCTTCCTGTCACTTCCATTTCATCACACCACCCTGTTCTCCTGTTCACATGTCCTTCTTTGGCCTGTTGCAATGTTCTAGTGAACCCCAATGCAAACTGAAGGAACAGCACCTCATCTTCCGATTAGGAATTTTAAATCTTCTGGACCGAACACTGAGTTCAATAACTTCAGAAGATAAACTCTCCCCTAATCCCCCTGACACTAAGGGACAAGTTAATATGGCCAATCCATCTTTCCTTTGGACCCTGGGAGGAAACCCTCCAGAGCTTCTGAAGGATACCCATGCAGACACCGGGTGAACTGGTGTTGTGGATACTCTGGAGGGATATGAGAAGTTGCAGTGTGACATAGATAGGATGCAAGACTGGGCAGAGAAGTGGCAGATAAACTTCAAAACGGATGAATGTGTGGTAGTCCATTTTGGCAGGATCAGTGGGATGAAGGAGTCTTAGCAGTGTTGAGGAGCAGAAGGATCTTGGGGTCCGGGTCCATTGGACTCTTAAATCGGCCTCACAGGTGGAGGATGTGATCAAGAAGGCATATGGTGTATTGGCCTTCATTAATCAAGGGATTGAGTTTAGGAATCAGAAGGCAATGCTCCAACTTTATAAGACCCTTATCAGACTCCACTTGGAGTACTGTGCGCAGTTCTGGTCGCCTTACTACAGAAAGGATGTGGAAGCTATTGAGAGGATGCAGAGGAGATTCACAAGGATGTTGCCTGGATTGGGAGGCATGCGTTATGAAGATAGGTTGAGGGAGCTGGGGCTCTTCTCCCTGGAGAGACGAAGGTTGAGAGGCGACCTGATAGAGGTTTATAAAATGTTGAGAGGCATTGATAGGGTGGATTCTTGGAGGCTATTTTCCAGGGCTGAAATGGTTGCTACGAGAGGACACAGGTTTAAGGTGCTGGGCAGCAAGTACAGAGGAGATGTTAGAGGTAAGTTTTTCACTCAGAGGGTGGTGAGTGAATGGAATCGGCTGCTGTTAGTGGTGGTAGAGGCGAACTCATTGGGGTTGTTTAAAAGACTTCTGAATGAGTACATGGGAATAAATGGGATTAGGAATTACAGATAGTTCTGTGGCTTGGTAGGTATGAATATGATCGACACAACCTGTGGACTGAAGGGCCTGTTTGTGCTGTAGTGTTCTATGTTCTATGTTAACATTTAGACTCCTCACAGCCAGTGACCCGATCTAAGAACCAAACCCAGGTCCCTGGCACTGTGAGACAGCCACGCTAACCACTGTACTACTGTGTCGCCCATAAACAGAGTCCCCGTATTTGCACTTTCAGACGGGTGGTTAAAAGAAAAGCAGGTGAGTTCTCCCCAGTCCACTGCTGGTCAGCCAGCATCACTAAAGCAGATTATATGGGTCATCATTCTCTTTACTGAGAACTTGCTGCGTGCAAATTGGCTGCATCATTCGTTGCACTAACAAAACTTCAAAGGTGATTCACTGGCTTTGAAGGAACAAGATAAAAGCAGAGCTTACTTTATCCATTTTGCTTTTTTATTTTGTTCAGACCCCAGCCAGAAACACAAAGGGTTTTTTTTATTAAGATAGTCCTAAGTTTTTACATTTGGGCAATAGTGGCACAGTGGTTGGCACTGCTGTTTCACAGCATCAGGGACTTTCCAGCTGAGGTCATTATGGTATCTGCACATTCTCCCTGTGTCTGCGTGGGTTTCCTCCGGGTGCTCCGATTTTCTCCCACATTCTGAAAGACATGCTGGTTAGGTGCATTGACCCAAACAGGCATTGGACTGTGGCGACTAGGGAAATTTCACAGTAACTTCATTGCAATTTCATTGTAATGTAAATCTCACTTGTGACTAATTAAGTGTTTCACTTCAGGTATGATTCTAATGACCCATTTGGAAGCTTTTATCAGACAAAAGTTTATTTAAGAACATAGTTAAAATATAATAAAAAATAATTAGCATAATTTTTACCAATTATAAGAATCAAAAATGATAAAGTATAAACCTTAACAGCTAACTATCTATGATGTTCTAACATCTCAAAACATAAACCCTTTCTAAACTTAACGTAGAAAGCAAGTATGCCCGCATATGCTGGATTTTGTAGCTTTTTAACTGTCTCAAGTCTAACCATCATCAGACCAGGTAAGGACAGTTGGTTTCCTTCCCTAATGGACATTAGTGAATCAGATGGGTTTTTCCGACAATCAACAATGATTTCATTGTCATCAGTAGATTCTTAATTCCAGATGCCATGGCAGGCCTGAGGCCCCCGAACATTAGCTGAGTTCCTTGGATTAATAGTCCAGCGATAATGCCACTCAGTCATTGCCTCCCCTGCACATCTTTGGACACTAAGGGACAATTTAGCATAATCAATCACCTAACCTACACATTTTTGGAGTGTGGCAGGAAATAGGAGCATCCGGAGGAAATCCACGCAGACATGGGGAGAATGTGCAAACTCCATATATGATCACCCTAAGCCGGAATCAAACCCCGGGTCCCTGGCATGGTGAGGCTGTAGTTCTTACCACTGTGTTACTATGCCACCTGAAAGTACTGATTACAACAAAGCTAATCAAGCAGCACTTGTTCAGCAAATAGTCTCCTCAGTGACGCTCAGCTTGGGGTCTACCAAGACCACTCAGCTTCTAATTTTATAACTTACTCTTCCTCCTCTCACAGTGCACTTCTGGAAAAGCATTTGACAAAGCAAAAAAGTAATTTTATCAACTTGATTCTATTAAAAATCACAGTGCGAGTAAGAGATGGAATCTCGATCGTAATTAACTTTAATTAAGATAAATGAATGCTGCTCACTCAACTGCTCACTGTGACATTTAACATGACGAGTGTTGCCTCTTCCCTGAGTGCGGCACTTATTAAGAAATCTCAACGTGCTTATCGAAGAGACAAATTAGATTTATGTCAACTCAGTGCTTATCTACAGAGGAAAAGAAAATAAGGGAGTTGATTGGGAACGTAGCCTTAATCATCTGAACTCTTTCCCAGCGCGGAAGAGATGTTGCAAGATTGCGAGCCAGTTTAAAAAGTGGTGACAAGAGCTTTCACAGCATCCCTATGGTGGAGAAGAGGCCATTCGGCCCATCAAAGCTGCACTGATTCTCTGACAGAGCATCTTACCCCGGCCCACTCCTTCTCTCTTTTCCTGGAACCCTATACATTTCCCATGGAGAAGCCATCTAATCCGCACATATTGGGATACTGAGGGGAAATTTAGCGTGGCAATCCACCTAACCTGCACATTTTTGGAATGTGGGTGGAAACCCATGCAGACATGGGGAGAACATGCAGACTCTGCACATGCAGTCAGCCAAACTGGGAATCGAACCCGGGTCTCTGTTTGGTTGAGTTGAAGGAGTGTCTACTGTTGTGGTCAGAGGACTTTTTTTGAGTCCTCCTTTCTTTTGTTTTGTGGGACATGGCTATCATTGGCTGGCTAGTATTTATTGTCCATCCTAGTTGTCCTGAGATGGTGGTGGTGAGCTGCCATCTTGAATCGCTGCAGCCCATGTCCTGTGGGTTGACCCACAATGTTGTTAGGAAGGGAATTCCAGGATTTTGACCCAGCGACTGCGAAAGAACGGTGATATATTTCCAAGTCAGGATGGTGAGTGGCTTGGAGAGGAACATGCAGATGGTGGTATTCCCGTGTATCTGCTGCCCTTGTCCTCCTGGATGGAAGTGGTCATGGGTTTGGAAGATGCTGTCTAAGGATCTTTGGTGAATTGCTGCAGAGCATCTTGTAGATAGTACACACTGCTGCTACTGAGCGTCTGTGATGGTGGGAGTGAATGTTTGTAAATATGGTGGTGCCAATCAAGCAGCCGCTTTGTCCTGGATGGTGCCAATCTTCTTGAGTGTTGTTGGAGTGTATTCCATCACACTCCTGCCATGTGCCTTGTCAATGGTGGGCAGGTCTTGGGGAATCAGGAAAATTACTCACCATGGTATTCCTAGCCTCTAACCTGCTCTTGTAGCCACTGTGTTTAAGTAGTGAGTCCAGTTTGAGTGTCCGGTCAATGGTAACCCCCCCGGATGTTGATATGAGGGATTCAGTGATGGCAACGCCATTAACTGTCAAGGGGCGGTGGTTAGAGTGTCTCTTATTGGTGTGGGTCATAGACAGTGCCGGATTTAGACATAAACTAAACAAATTACAATTTAAGTCCTCATAAAATTTCAGTTTTCTGATTTTGCAAATGATTTCAATATTACTTATATTAATAAAGGTAATCCTGATTATTTATTTTGTCAGCATTTTGTATATATATTAATGTATCTTAAAATTATTTTAAAAATTACATTTAAGTATTGTTTCCAGGGTATACTAAATTATAATCCATGAGAGAGATCAAGCCAACCAAATGATAAATATGTAATCAGCAAATGCGTCCATTTGAAAATAATTTGTATTTTTCACTTTAAATATCATGCTATTAAATAATTAAAACGCATAATTATGTTTTCAAATTTTTTTGTGGCGACCCAAGGTCCTGTTTTGGCATGCATTTTTGTGAAACTTTTTGGTGTAACTTTTTAACAAGGAGCCACCAAACTTTATATAGCTTAGGGCCTTCCCATTCTGAATCCAACACTGGTCATTGTCAGGCATTTGTGTGGTGCGAATGTTACATGCCACTTATCAAACCCAGCCTGGATATTAGCCAGATCTTGTTGCATTTGAACATGGACTGCTTTCAGTGTCTGATGAGTCGCAAATGATGCTGAACATTTCACAATCATCAGTCACTTCTAACTCTATGATGGAGGGAAGGTCATTGATGAAGCAGCTGAAGATTATTGAGCCGAGGACACTACCCTGAGGGACTCCTGCAGAGATGTTCTGGAGATGAGATGATTGACTCTCCATAATCACAAATAAGTTTCTATCAAGCAACACTTCATTCCTGAGGTGATTTCCAGCTTCTTCTGTTTTGGTTTCTTTCTGTCAGGCTGTTTGGAGCCATGCTTCATCCTTTCCCTGCCCTGTGTGTTTCACTGTGATCCAACTCCTCGATATTCAGGGAGCAAGGCCTAATGCCTGGGACTTCCCTAACCTCATTGGCCCAGCATTGAAAAGTTGTGTCCTCCCAACAAATACACAACAGCATCCTGAAGATCTTTGAGCACTCGTAAAAATCCTGCTGAGGTTTACGTCATTAACTCCAGAGTGGTTCCTCAATGACATCTTGGACTAGAAGCTTCTAGAAAAATAACAGTGAATTTATAGTACAATCACATGGCGTTCAAACTTCTGGTAACTTGTGGGGAGGCCAAAATGCTGCAAATTCAAATTAATTCAAGTATATTTGAAATTATGAAAGAGTTTTGACAGATCAAGCAGAATGAAACTGCAGGAGGTGCAGAGGAGATTCACTAGAATGCTGTCTGGGATGGAACATTTAAGTTATCAAGAGAGGTTGGATAAGCTTGTGTTGTTTTCTCTGGAGCAGAGAAGACCGAGAGGGTGACCTGATTGAGGTGTTCAAGATTATGAGGGGCATGGACAGAGTGGATAGGAAGCAGCTGTTAGTTGAAAGGTCAATCATGAGGGGACACAAGTTAAAAGTGAGGGGTGGGAGGTTTAGGAGAGGTTTGAGGAAAATCTTTTTTACCTCGAGGGGATGACAGTCTGGAACGTGCTGCCTGGGAGGGTGGTGGAACTGTGATGTCTCACATCCTTTCAAAAGTACCTGAATGAATACTTGGCACGGCATAACATTCAAGGCTGTGGGCCAAGTGCTGGCAGGTGGGATTAGGTGGGCAGGTCAGGGCAATTCATGCATTGATGCCAACTCGATGGGCTGAAGGGCCTCTTCTGCACTGTTGTATTCTGTGATTTTGTAATTCTGTGAAACTATTTCCCCTGATAAGTGGGTTGATAGCCAAATATTGTAACTTTGAAACAGTAGGCACAAGAGGAGGAGAGGAAAGGGACACGGGGAATTCATTGGAATAAATAAAAGGCAATTGGACATTTACTTTCAGATGAGAGTTTGGAAGAAAGGTTAAGAAACTGGCCATTTAGGATTGGGATGAAGAGAAATTTCTTCACTCAGAGAGTTGTGAGTGTATAGAATTGTGTACCCGGAAGACTGTGAATGCTCATTCATCAAGTACATTCAAAACAGGAATCATTATGTTTAAAGAATTGAGGGATCTACACATCATACTATCAGTTTAAAGTTTATTTATTAGTGTCACAAGTAGGCTTACATTAACACTGCAATGAAGTGAAAACCCCCTAGTCACAATACTCTAGTGTTTATTCAGCTTCACTGGGGAGAATTTAACATGGCCAATCAACCTAACCAGCCCATCTTTGGGAGAAAGCCGGAGCACCCAGAGGAAATCCAGGCAGACATGGGGAGAAAGTGCAAACTCCACACAGACAATAACCCAAGGTTGGAATCAAATTTGGGTTCCTCGCGCTGTGAGGCAGCAATGCTAACTTCTCTGCTAGCATGTCATCCTAGAGTTCCTACAGTGCAGAAGAGGCCATTCAGTCCATCAATAGAGCACACTAATTCTCTGACAGAATTTCTTACACAGGCCCCCTCACCCACCCTTTTACATAGAACACAGAACACTACAGCACAAACAGGCCCTTCGGCCCACAAGTTGTGCCGATCATATCTATACCTACCAGGCCATAGAGTCCCAATCCCATTAAATCCCATGTACTTATCCAGAAGTCTTTTAAAAGACCCTAGCAAGTTCGCTTCTACCACCACCGATGGCAGCCAGTTCCACTCACTCACCACCCTCTGAGTGAAAAATTTACCTCTGACATCTTTTATTTCCGCGTAACTCCACACATTTACCCACTATTGAAAAATCTTGTGCTCCCAACAAATATTCGACATCATCCTGAAGATTTTTTGACCACTCGTAAAAATCCTGCTGACGATTTTCTCATTAACTCCAGAGAGGTTCCTCAATGACATCTTGTACCAGAAGCTTCCAGTAAAATAACAGTGAGTTTATAGTGCAATCGCAAGGTGTTCAAATCCATCCAACCTACACAACTTCGGATGCTAACGGGCAACTTAGCATGGCTAATCTACCTAACAAGCCATTCTTTGGACTGGAGGGAACTGGAGCACCCGAAGGAAATGGACACAGAAGCAGAGAGAATGTGCAAACTCCACGCAGGCAGTCATCCAAAGGTTGGAATTGAACCTGGGTCCCTGGAACTGTGAGGCAGCAATGCTAATCACTGTGCCAGCGTGCCGCCCTGGATAGTGAGAGAAGGTAGAATTGAGCTAGATCAGTCATGATCTTGTTGAATGCTACAGTTGACTCGAAAGGCCAAGTGACCTGCTCCAATGCTTACTTCTTATGCATTATGTTCCTCAACTATACTTTTAGCCAACTCTGCTGATGTTATGATAGGTAGCAAGTTGTGAGGAGATCAAAGGGTCAGATTGCGATGATGCCGGTTTGTATACGATGAGCCTACTGGGATAATCCTGTTCCAGGTTTCTTTTTGGAATCACATAACATTTTGGCCTCAACTACATTCTGTAAATTCCACACATTCACCACCTCTGGGTGAAGAAATTTCTCCTCACCTCAGTCCCAAATGGCTTACCCTTTATCCTCGAATTATGACCCCTAGTTCTGGACTCTCCCACCCCAAGGAACGTTCTTTCTGAATCTACTCTGCCTGACACTGATCGAATTTTATAAGCTTAGATGCGATCCTCTCTCACTCTTCTGGATTATAAAAGTAGGAAGGCCTCGCAACATCTGTCCCGGGCTTGGTGAGACTACACCAAAAGTAAGATGTGCAGTTTTAGTTAGTTTTAGTCTTATTTAAGGAGAGATTTATTTGCATTTCAGGCACTTCTGAAAAGTTTATTGGGGATAGATTACAAAAGCAGAGAGGTCATGACGGGGTTATGCGGAACTTTGGTGAGGCAATGACTCCAGTGCTGTGTGCAGTTTTGGTCTCCACATTATAGGAAGTACGTGAATGGACTGGAGAGGGGTGCAGAGAAGATTCACCAGGAATATTATGGAATATTATGAAGAGAGATTGGACAGACTTGGATTGTTTTCTCTCAAGCAGGGAAGGCTGAGAGATGATCTGACTGAGGTGTTCAAGATTATGAGGGGCATGGACAGAGTGGATAGGGACCAGCTGTTCCCCTTAGTTAAAGGGTCAGTTATAAGGGAACACAAGTGAAAAGTGAGGGGTGGGAAGTTTAGGTGCGGGTTTGAGGAGGAGCTTTTTTTACCCAGAGGATGGTGACTACCTGGGAGGGTAGTGGAGGCGGGATGCTTCATATTCTTTAAAAAAGTACCTGGATGAGTACTTTGCACACCACAACATTCAAGGCTATGGGCCAAGTGCTGGCAAGTGGGAAAGTCAGGACTTTTTATACATTGGTGCAAACTTGATGAGCTGAAATGTCTCTTCTGCACTGTAGCATTCTACGATTCTGTGATTGTGTTGTTTCCTGGGTTTAAGTGGTTACTTTATGAGAAAATGTTTAACAGGGTTGTGACTATTTGGAATGAGAATTCACCTTACTGATTCTGAGTGGACTTAGATTATTAAACAGAGTGCGGTACAGGAAGGAACAGGCCCTTCAGCCCACAGCGTTGTGCCAAACAATTTATTCTACAATTCTAGAAAAGGGAGAACTCGCAATTGCTACTGAAGTTCGATTGCTGAAGAGGGAATTGCTAACGAAACTCACACACTTGAAAAATTGGTGCCTCAAAGTTGTGGTCCCTGAATTTAACAAAAGAAGACTCAACGGCTGATCCAAAATTCATTTATCGACAGTCTTAATGGTATCATTAAACTATAGACACGTCAACGATGGCTCATTGGGTAACACTCTCCCATGTCCAGGTCAAAAAGCTGTTTGTTTAAGTCACACTCGGGATTTAGGGACACCCCTAAATGGTGCACTGCCAGAGATGTCACTTTTGAACTCAAGGCTCTGTCTAAGATGGGTGAGATGTGCGAGATTTTTAAAGATTATTTCTGCCTGGTGAGTACTAAGGAGTAAATCTTGGGTGCTAAACAAATAAGGGAAACAAGTCTTGATGTCGTCGACCATATGCTTATTCCTGGGGACAAGGTATAGAAACATAGAAAATAGATGCAGGAATTTGGTCCTTCAAACCTGCATCACCATTCAATGTGATCATGACTGATTTTGCACTGTCAGTATCCCACTTCCACTTTCTCTCCATAATTTGAAGACTTAAAGAACATTCATTTGGATAATTCCCCTGGACCTGATTAAGCGCATCTACAGATCTTGTGGGAGGCTAAGGAAGAAATTGCAGAGGCTCTTGCAGAGGTACTTATAAGACCATAAGACATAGAGCAGAATTAGGCCACTTGGCGCATTAAGTCTACTCAGCCATTCAATCATGGCTAATTTTTTTGCTTCATTTCTTTCCAGTGGCGAAGTTCTGGAAGATTGGAGGGCAGCTAATATTGTTCCATTGTTTGAAAAGGGTAGCAAAGACAAGTCTGGGAATTACAGGTCAGTGAGCCTGACATCAGTGGTAGGTAAGTTACTTGAGGGGATTCACAGAATCGACCAACATTTGGATAGTCAAGGCCTAATTAGAGATAGTTAGCATGGCTTTGCACATGGGAGATCATGTCTGATGAATCTTTTAGAGCTTTCTGAAGAGTTAACAAAGAGGATGGATGGGGGTAGGGCAGTAGATGTTGTTTATATGGACTTTAGCAAGGTCTTTGACATGATCCTACATGGCAGGCTATTCTGGAAAGTTAAGTTGCATGGGCTCCGAGGAGAATTAGCTGATTGAATTCAAAATAGTTCAATGGTAGGAAGCAGAGTGTGGAAGTCAAAGATTGTTTCTCGGACTGGAGGCCTGTGATTAGTGATGTGCCTCAGGGGTCGGTATTTGGAGCTTTGTTATTCATTATTTATGTCAATGATTTGGATGTGAATGTAGAAGGCATGGCAAATAAGTTTGCAGATGATATTAAACCAGGAAGTATTGTTGATAGCGAAGAGAGTTATCAAAAATTACAGGGGGGTCTTGATCAGTTAGAGAAGTGGGCCAAAGATTGGCAAAGGGATTTCAATACAGGTAAGTATTCTTCCCATTGGCCATGCTAAATTCTCCCTCAATGTACCCAAACAGGCGTTAGAATATGGCGACTCAGCAATTTTCATAGTAACTTCAGTGTTACCTCAATGTTCAGTAGCATAGTGGCACAGTGTATAGCTCTGGTTCTTCACAATGCCAGGGACCTGGGTTCGATTTCCAGTTTGGATGACTGTCTGTGCGGAGTCTGCATGTTCTCCCCATGTCTGCATGGGTTTCCTCCGGATGCTCCGGTTTATCCCACTCCAAAGGTGTGTGGGTTAGGTGGATTAGAACATAGAACATTACAGCACAGAACAGGCCCTTCGGCCTTCGATGTTGCGCCGACCAATTAAGAAAAAAAAAATTGGCCACACTAAACTGACCCTTAGTGCCAGGGGGATTAACATGGCAAATACCCTGGGGTGTGGGAATAGGGCCTGGATGGGATTGTTGTCGGTGCAGACTCGATGGGCCAAATGGCCTCCTTCTGCAATGTACAGATTCTATGATGATTCTATGATTTGTGAGGTGCAAGCATCCAGAGGAAACTTATGCAGACACATGGTGAATGTGCAAATATTACACGCACACACACACTCACCCAAGGCTGGAACTGAATCAAGATCTCTTGCACTGTGAGGCAGCAGTGCTAACTACTGTGCCATCCTGCCAACCTAACTGTAAGCCTGTGACAATATCAACGACATTAGGAGCATTGTGCATCTCCTGTGTAATTCCATTACGTATCCAACTACAGTCACAGTGAATGGCTAGATTCTGACATGCAAAGACAGAAAAGGAAAGAAGTAGATTGGGTGGCACCCTGGCACAGTGGTTAACATTGCTGCCTCACAGAGTCGGGGTCCCAGGTTCAATTCCAGCTTCGGGTCAGGATCAGTGTGGAGTTTGCACATTCTCTTCGTGTCTGCCTGTGTTTCCTCTGGATGGTCCGGTTTCCTCTCACAGACCAAAGAAATGCTGGTTAAGTTGATTGGTTGTGCTATATTGACCTTAGTGCCAGCAGGATTAGCAGGGTAAATGTTACGGAAATAGGATCTGGGTGAGATTGTGGTCAGTACAAACTCGATGGGCCGAATGGCCTCCTTCTGTACTGTAGGATTCTATGATTCTGTTCTATGATGGGTTTTAACTGACACAACATGAAAAGCAGGCAAAGGAAATAGGTAAGGATGATAGCAGCCATAATTTACACATCACATCATCAAATAGCAGTTGCATCTCAATTTTACAAGGGAATCGTAATTAATCAGCTGAGTAACAAGGTGTTTGGTCTGCGAGGTAGCCAGGGTGCAGAAATCTCCAGCGTAAAACAGTCCCAGCGCACATTAACACTGCTAACCTTTAAACACCCTTAAAAGTTTTCCCAGTGATTTATATCATCAGGAAACAGTTCCCTGAGTTACAGAGGTTGACATTTAATTAACGCCCACTTTAGCGGCTTAATGAACAGTAATAAATTCAAGCTCCTTCTTTGGCAGCTTTTAATTAGCAGTAATTACATGCCACATAAATTGCAGAGTTTGTTGTGTTAGAGAGTTACCGTAAATTCTTCCTAATTTATCTGCTCGAAGTCTGGGTGATCTATCTGTTGGATTTAAAGTGAAGAGGTTAATCAAACAGTTCCATTTATAATAACATGCTATAAAATCCGGACTAGACTGTCTCAAAACACAGATTAGCCACAGATGACTGGGCCGAACTTCAAGCATTAATTCTGTTCCTTCTTCCTTCCATGATACGCTGGTTTTATGCTTCCTTAAGTTTGTTTTTATTTATTTATCAGTCAGAAGTAGGCTCTCATTAGCACTTCAATGAAGTTACTTAATTACCTAGTGGCCACACTCTGGCACCTGTTTGGGTACACTGAAAGAGAATTTAGCACAGCCAGTGCATATACCCAGTATGTCTTTTGGACCGTGGGAGGAAACCAGAGCATCCGGAGGAAACCCACTGAGGCACGGCGTAAGAATGTACAGACTCCACGAAGTTAGTGATCCACGCCTGGCGCTGTGAGACAGCGGTTCTAACCATTGTGCCGCTGTGCCATCCAAGAGTTTGGGGTCAATGGATGTGATACAAAGTGGCTAGGGTGAATAAATACCACAGGTCATAAAATGCCCATAATTGTTTAACTTAAAGTTGTCAACTGTGTTCCATTTTGTGTCAAGACGTTAGCAAGTGGAATGTTAATAAAACAGGCTTGATGCTCACGAGAACCCGTTTTGATATTTTCCCTCTTTACTCACTTTCTCTACCAAGGACAACATAGAGTCCAGCACAGGAATTGACCCTTCAGCCCACCAAACCTCTGCGACACATGATGCCTATCTAAATTAAAGAGCTTTTCCCTCTACGCAGTCTGTATTCCTCTGTCCTCTGCCTATTCGTGCATCTGGCGGGATGCCTCTTAAACATCACTATTGGATATAAATTGAGAGAGGTGAAAACTCAGCGAGACCTTGGCGTCCTCGTGCATCAGTCGCTGAAAGTAAGCATGCAGGTACAACAGTGCAGTAAAGGAGGCAAATGCTATGTTGGGCATCGTAATGAGTTGGACCACCCCTCGAGTATTGTGTGCAGGTTTGATGTCCTTAACTAAGGAAGAGGAAGTACAGCGAAAGTTTATCAGACTGATTCCTGGGATGGTGAGTCTGTCATTTAAGGAGAGACTAAATCCATTAGGATTATATTCACTGGAGTTTAGAAGAATGAGAGGGGATCACACAGTAATTTATAAAATTCTAACAGGGTTAGACAGGGTAGACTCAGAAAGAATGTTCTCAATGTTGGGAGTCCAGAATTAGGGGTCCACAGTTTAGGATAAGGGATATGGTGAGATTGGGATTGAGGTGAGGAGAAATTTGGTGAATGTGTGGAATTCAGTATCCTGTGTAGTTGAGGCCAAATTGTTGCCTGATTTCAAGAAAAAATTAAATATAGCTACTGGGGCTAAAGTAACCAAGGAATATGGGGGGGAGTTTGAGGAATAGCCATGATCAAAATGACAAGTGGAGCAGGCTCAAAGAGCCGAATAGCCTACTCCTGCTTCTATTTTCTATGTTTCTACATTTCAAAACCCCCTGCAGACATTCTTCAATTTGAGATGCGTTTTGGTTCACGTGCAGTTCAAACACGGTCACTGTGCAATTGGACCACATAGCTCGCTTCTGTACTGTAATCCCAGGTCACTCAATTCATCAACCCCACCTCTCAGGAGCAGGTTATGTATTGTCCCTGCCTGCTTCTCTTTTTCTCATTAATTAACCAGCTTTACTGAAAACATTAAGCGCCTGACATTGACTGACCTGCTGTGTTTCCAGCCTTTTGTTACATTTCCCCCCGACAGCAGTGGCTACATTTCAACGTGACTTAATTGGCTATAAGGTCCGTGTTCTGAGGAAGGAGCCACATTTATTTCCAAAGTCCAGAGACTGCACTGCTTGCTGCTTCCTCCAATTGACTTCATCAGCCCTATTTCTCAACTACTCAGCCTTCGAAAGTCTTCATAAAGGATGATTCAGTGTCACTGCTCAGGGTTCAACGGTCACTACAAGCATTATATTAAATGTCTTGATGCCTCAGGAAAGCAGTCTGTAGCCAGCCAGCTCTGTAAGTGGCAATGCAGGTGCAGAAGGTAGTCAGGAAGGCAAGTCATGCTACAGCTTTATAGAACCTTAGTTAGGCTGCACTTGGAATATAGTGTTCAATTCTGGTTGCCACAATACCAGAAGGACATAGCAGCTTTGGAGAGAGTACAGAAGAGATTTACCAAGATGTTGCTTGATATGGAGGGCATTAGCTATGAGGGGAGATTGGAGAAACTTGGTTTGTTCTCACTGGAACAACAGAAGTTGAGTGGCGACCTGATAGAAGTCTACGAGATTATGAGAGGCATGGACAGAGTGGATAGTCAGAAGCTTTTTACCAGGGTGGAAGGGTCAATTACTAGGGGGTTTAAGGTATGAGAGGCAAAGTTTAAAGGAGATGTATGAGGCAACTTTTTTTACACAACGGGGTTGGCGTGTGTCTGGAACTTGCTGCTGGGGGAGGTAGTGGAAGCGGATACAATACTGAGTTTTAAGGGGCATCTGGACAAATTCATAAATAAGATGGGAATAGAGGGATGTGGTCCTCAGAAGGGTAGGGGATTTTAGTTCAATCAGGCAGCATGCTCAGTGCAGGATTGAAGGGCTGAATTTCTGTGTTGTAATTTTCTTTGTTGCTTGTACTGACACTCCGACAGATCATCTTATTTATTACTTATTTATTGGTGTCATAAGTAGGCTTACATTGACACTATAATGAAGTTACTGTGAAAATCCACCTAGTTCCCACATTCTGGCGTGTGTTTGGGTGTTTGGGTATATTGAGGGTAAATTTAGCATGGCTAATGCACTCAACCAGCATATCCTTTGGAGTGTGGGAGGAAAATGGAGCACTTGGAGGAAATCCATGCAGACATGGGGAGAATTTGCAAACTCCGCACTGACAGTGACCTAAGTCAGGATTCCCATTACCCCACATATTTATCCCTCTCCTCTATACACACTCTGCACCTTCTTTAACCCTGAACACTATCCATAACTTGAAAATCCCGTCTGAGGTCAATGGACTTTTCTTGGTCTCCCCAACACCGCATCCCCAAACCCCCCCACAATGAGTACCACCCACTATAATTTCCATGACAAGTGGGACAGAAAAGCTCCCCCTGTAAACTTTATCAAAAAGGCTTGGGTGCTTTCCTCTGAAAAACAGAGAAGGAGTAATCCAGCTTTTAGAATTATCCTTAGAATTAAAAAAGTGTCTTTTGAAAGGGAAAGGTGCTTGATGGGATAGATGTACACCAGACATTTCTTTGGTGTATTTAGTTTATTTCACTGTGCTGTGGGAGCCAGATGCAGTGCTGGAGAATCCCGACACCGAACTTCCACGTTCTCTCAGCTTTGCCCCATCTGCTCCTGCTCCTCACCGTGTTTTAATTGTGAAATTGATTGCAGGCAAATTAGTTCAATCACACATTTCATTATTGCCTGGAGGTCTGGGGCGTGTTTATTAATCAAAGATCAATGGAAATTAAATGCTGAATTTCTTAAAGGGGGAAAAAAAACTGAACTGCTAATTGTGCAGCAGACAGATCTTAAAAATAGGAGCAGGCGTAGGCCATTCGGTCCCCTGAGCTTGCTATCCCATTCAATAAGGTCACAACTGATCTGGTTGCCACCTGAACTTCATTTTCCTGCCTGCCCTGTAACTATTGACTCCCTCATCAATCAACAATCCAACCCACCCTTAAATATATCCAATGAGCCAGCCTCCAGTTCTCGCTGGAGCAGGGCACTCAAAGATTAATGACTCTCTGAGAGAAATAATTCCTTTTCATCATAGTCTTGAATGAGAAACTCATATTCTAAGCTATGTCTCCTAGTTGTAGACTTCCTCACAAGCCCCCCTATCATCTGTCCCATCAAACCCCTCAAAATCTTATATGTTTCATAAAGATTTACAGAGAAAAAGTGCAGGAACTAAAGTAAAGAATCTAGTGAACTGGTGCGGCAACAATAATCTCTTCCTCAATATCAAGCAAAGGAGATTGTCATTGACTTCAGAAAACCTAAAGGACAACATATCCCCATCTACATCAATGGGGATGAAGTAGAACGAGTTGGGAGCTTCAAGTTTTTAGGTATCCAGATCACTAACAACCTGTCTTGGTCCCCTCATGCCAACACTAAGGGAATTTGGCATGTTAGTTACCACTCTCACCAACTTTTACAGATGCATCACAGAAGTCAGTCTTGTGTCGCAGTTTGAAATGAGTCCTGCTCTGCCCAACACCGCAAGGAACTACAAAAGGGATGTCGCCCAATCCATCATGCAAAACAGCCTCCCATCCGTTGACTCTGTCTACACTTGCCACTGCCTCGGAAAAGCAGCCAGCACTATTAAGGACCCCATGCATACCAGACATTCTCTCTTCCACTTTCTTCTGTTGGGACAAAGATACAAAAGTCTGAGGTCATGTACCTCCCAACTCAAGAACAACTTCTTCCTTGTTGCTGTCAGACTTTTGAATGGACCTCCTTCACACTAAGTTGATCTTTCTCTACACCCTAGATATGACTGTAACCACTACATTCTGCACTGTCTCCGTTCCTTCTCTGTGAACGGTATGTTTTGTCTATATTGCATGCAAGAAACAATACTTTTCATTGTTATGGTAATCCATATGATAATAATAAATCAAGTCAAATCAAATCAAATGAAGGAGAAAATCATTGACTTCAGAATGCACAATGGAGGACATTCCCTTCTCTACATCAATGGAGATGAAATAGAAAAGAGCTTCACATTTTTAGGTGTCCAGATCACCAACAACCTGTCCTGGTCCCTCCATGTTGACACTATAGTTAAGAAAGCCCTACCAATGCCTCTACTTTCTTAGAACACTAAGGAAATTTGGCCTGTCAGTTATGGCTCTCACTACCATTTATAGATGAACATAGAAAGCACTCTTTCTGGTTGTATAACAGGTTGGCATAGGTCCTGGTCAAATCAAGTCAAATCAAAGTGGATATGCATACGTTTTCCCACATTATATTCCTGGCATTGTTTATCCAATCACTTAACCTGTCTATAACCCTTTTTGCATCCTTCTGACAGCATGGTTTTCGACCTATCTGCAACAAATTTGGCCACAATTAGCCAGCCCTTTCATCCAAGTGGGCCAATTTAGCCCAGTTGCCTGGATAGTTAATTAATAACATGCAATGACCCAGTAAAGCAAGTTCGATTCCTGCGCCAGTTGAGGTTATTCATGAAAGTCCTGCCTTCTCAACCTTGCCCTTCGCCTGAGGTGTGCTGATCCTTAGGTTAAATCACTGCCAGTCAGCTCCCCCCCTCAAAGGAGGGCAGCATACAGTCACCTGGGACTATGATGACTTTACTCAAGTGATTGAGGCCCCAGCTTTGACCTCCAATACTTTGAGCAGCTTGTCCTTTGAACACTAAGGCTGGAATTCTCTGGTGTTATTCACCTCGCCACCGCTGCCAGCTAGAATTCAGCACTCAGCCAAATCTCCATTGACCGCGGCAGCACCAGAGAATCCCAGCCACAGGTGAAGCTGGAGAATGCTGGAATCCATCCTGCTTGTTACAATCTCCAAGGACTCTTAAAAAAAAATGTCAAACACAACTTCCCTTTCGTGAAACCATGTTGAATCTGCCTGACTCCATTACGATTTTCTAACTGTCCTTTTACTATCTACTTAATAATTGATTCGAGTGACAGATGTGAATCTAACTGCTTTATAATTTCCTGCTTTCTGTCTCCTTCCTTTCTAGAACAGCACTTTTCTGATAGCTGGCATCTCAGGAATTTTGGAAGGTTACGATCAATGCATCCACTATCTCGTCAGCCAATTGTTTTCAGACCATAGGGCATGTCATCCAGGGTGGCAGAGTGGGGCATAGTGGTACAGCTACCACTCTCTGTGTAAAACACTTCTCCTCACGTCTCCTTTGAACTTTCCCCCTCTCACCTTACGCACATGCACATGGGGAGCAAGGTGAAATAGTGGTTAGCACTACTGCCTCATGGCACCAGGACTCAAGTTCAATTCTGGCCTTGGGTCACTGCCTATGTGGGGTTTGCACATTCTCCTCGTGCCTGTGTGGGTTTCCTCTGGGTGCTCTGGTATCCTCCCACAGTCCAAAGATGAGCAGGTTAGGTCGATTGACTAAATCGATCCTAGTGTCGGGGGATTAGCATGGTAAATATGTGAGGTTATGGGAACAGGGCCTGGGTGGGATTGTGGTCAGTGCAGGCTCAATAGGCTGAATGGCCTCCTTCTTTACTGTGGAAGTCATTTCTCTCTATGACTTGTCAGTTTTTGGTCCCGTTAACTTTCCTAGTACTTTCTCTGTAGTGATCATAATTGTTTTAAATTTCTCCTTTTCGTCTCTTGATTTCCTACAATTCCTGGGATGCTTTCTGTATCTTAGACTGTAAAGACTTATTGGAACATAGGAGAATGAGGGATAATCTTATTGAGGTGCATAGCTAGGATGAAAGGACTAGCCTTTTTTCCTTGGATAGGGGAATTGAAAACTAAAGGGCATAGGATTAAGGTGAGAGGGGAAAGATTTAAAAAGGGACGTGAAGGGCACCTTCTTCATGTGGAGGGTGGTGAGAATATGGAATCAGCTACCACAGAAAGTGGTTGAGGCAGGTACAATAGCAATACTTAAAAAGTATTTGGATAAGTACAGGGATAGGAAAGGATTAAAGGGATATGGGCCAAACACGGACAATTGGGACCAGCTGGGAGGGCACCCTGGTCAGCATGGACCTGTTGGGCTGAATGGCCTGTTTCCATGCTGCATTGTTCTATGACTCCATGTGACTTTCTGGCTGTGCTCTCTCCAAGACCGGAAAATTCTGTCTGTGGACCATTGCATGTTCTTGTCAAGCCTGCTACGATTCCCATGGCGAGTGGGATGGGAAAATTCCAGTCTATGATTCTATAAAATACTTGTTCAAAGTCTCTGCCACTTACTTGTTTTCCATTATCATTTCCCTAGTCTTACCTTGTAATGGATCAATAATTACTTTACCTACTCTCTTCCTTTTTATACACTCGAGGAAGGTTTTATTACCTGTTTTTATATCTCCTGCTTGTTTTTCTCTCATATTTCAATTTCTCGTTCTGTATTACTTTTTAAAGTCACCGTTTGCTAACTTCTAAAGAATCCCAGTCTTCTAACCAACGACAGATGCCAGTACTGTGTGCTGTTTCCCCAGTGCCAATGCTAAAATCTATGAATTGGGACCTATTTCACCCATGAAATAGGTCAACGGAGAATTTCACTCTGCGGGCATGTTGGTAAAATTCCGGCCACTGTGTTTCAATAACTGTGCCAGAATTCCAAACTATAATGAACATTCTGCTGACTAATGGATTCGAGCTACTGAACCTTTAACCTCCAATCATAATTTCTGCAGTGCTTGCATTTTGACTGAGGCGAACAAATCTATTATATATTAAAAATGTACTTAATATGTTAAAATACCTCACTTAATATTTTAATATATTGATAGCTAATTTTTAAACATCATTTCATTTATTTTAAATCTGTTTTTGCATTCACATATGAACAAACCATTAATATCATGTTCGTAAAAATCAGCTTAACGCTTTTCCTCCAAGCTATTACTAAAAGCTAAAAATTTGCCTGTGGATCTGCTGGCTGATTCAAAATCAGCTTTCACGCTATGGTAACAAAGTTTCTCTATTCAATAAATCTCTTCCTTGTTCCAAAAAGATTTGAAAACTCTCTTCCTGATTGTCAGGCACACAAAATGTATAACACGTTCAACTTTCAAATCTTATTTATCGTACAGCAATTTGCTTGTGGCTCAGGTTGTAATCCAGAATTTATTGCCTTTGTGGTTCTGCTTTTTAAATCAGCCCTTAGCTGTGCATTACTACCTCAGCTGCAGTCCTACCTGCGTCACTGTTACCTATGCGGACAGCAACAACTTGATTCTTCTCCTCTCTCTCTAATGCTGACTTCATGCTGACACCAGGCAGGCAGCACAGCCTTGGGACTCATGCACTCGACTGCAGAGAACAGTATCTGCCCGATCCCCGGCCACCGCCCCCACCTGATAATACTGCTCCATTCAAAAGTCTGATGGCAGCAGGGAAGAAGCTGTTCTTGTATTGATTGGTATGTGGCCTCAGATCTTTGGATCATATGTTGCCAAGAACAAGGGTATTTGACCTCTTCCAACTCTTCAAAAGAGTTACTATAGGATGGAACGTTGGTCTATTGAGCCCATCTGATTCTCTATAGAATGATCCACTTGGTCCATTCCACCTCTCGCTATCTCCATGACAATCAAGTTTATTTGCTTCAGTGCCCAACCCACTTTCTTTCAAAATCATTGATTAGGGCCTGTTCGGGATCACTGAGAGAGAATTTAGCACTGGCAAGGCATCTAACCAGCACATCTTACAGGCGGTAGGGAGAATCCAGAGCACCCGGAGGAAACCTGTGCAAATACAGGGAGAATCTGCAGACTCCGCACCGATAGTGACCCAAGGCGGGAATCGAACATGGGTTCCTGGTGCTCGGAGGCAGCAATGCTAACCACTGTGCCACCTTGCAGTGAGACAGA
The DNA here is from genome assembly GCA_024679065.1 of Sphyrna mokarran. NCBI lineage: Eukaryota > Metazoa > Chordata > Chondrichthyes > Carcharhiniformes > Carcharhinidae > Sphyrna > Sphyrna mokarran. Next base: position 13,948,396 of record JAGIQG010000006.1, read on the forward strand.
TTGGTTTGGGGTTTCCAGTACCCTTGTAGGATCGAGTTCCAGGTCATTACCACCCGCTGTGTAAAGATAAAGAACCTCTCCTCGCATTTCCCCTTCATTTCTTTCCCCAAACCAATCTGCCCCATTGCACAGTGACACAGTGGTTAGCATTGCTGCCTCACAGCACCAGTGACCCAGGTTCGATTCCCACCTTGGATCACTGTTGGTGCGGAATCTACATATTCTCTCCATGTTTGCGTGGGTTTCCTCCGAGTGCTCCGGTTTGCTCCCATACCCTGAAAGGTGTGCTGGTTAAATGCTTTGGCCATGCTAAATTCTCTCTCAGTGTACCCAAACAGGTGCCGGAGTGTGACGACAAGGGGATTTTCACTTCATTGCAGTATTAATGTGAGCCTAGTTGCAACACTGATAAATAAACTTAAATCACTAATAAATTGGGTAAAAACTTCCATGTATCTTGCTTATGAGGGTTGACAATCAGAATCATTTTCCCAGAGTTGAAATATCTAACACTAGAGGGGGCATGAGCTTAAGGTGAGAAAGAGAAAGTTCAAAGAAGATATGAGGGGCAAGTTTTCACATAGAGAGTGGTAGGTGACTGGAACAGAATGCCAGCGGTGGTAGTGGCAGATATGATAGGGGCGTTTAAGGGGCTTTCAGGTAGGCATGTGAATATGTAAGAAGTAGAGATGTAAGGAATATGGAACTGATCCACTTCAGATCAGCCATGATCTTATTGAATGATGGGGCAGGCTCGAGGGGCTAGATGGCCGACTCCTGCTCCTATGTCTTATCTTCTTCGAGGGATATGGACTAAAGGGCTGAGTTTAATTTGGTATCATGTTCGGCATAACATTGTGGGCTGAAAGGCCCATTCCTGTGCTGTCGTCTTCTATATTCTATATTACCTAAACCCATCTTCGACCCAATTAGTCTCACTCCACCCAACCTTTACTTGTAGCTTTGAAAATGTTGCTCTTCAAGTGTTCATCCAACACTCTTCTGAAAGTTACCTCAGAGTCTGTTTCAATCACTCGTTCTGTAGTAAGAACAGGATTGAAACTCAGCGTTAAAAAAATCCCTTCCCTGTCTTGTTGTTTGAGGTATTTCTAATACCCTGTGGACTCGCTCAATCGGCACTGCGTATTATGGATTTTACCCAAACACGGTTAGCACTGCTGCTTCACAGCTCCAGGGACCTAGGTTCAATTCCCAGCTTGGCTCACTGCGTGTGTGAAGTTTGCACATTCTCCTCATGCCTGCGTGGGTTTCCTCCGGGTGCTTCAGTTTCCTCCCACAGTCCAAAGATGTGCAGGTTAAGTTGATTGGCCATGCTAAATTAACTGTAGATGTATAGGTTAGAGAACTAGTGGCTAAAATATGTACTGATATGAAGGTCGGGCCTGGGTGGGATGGTGGTCGGTGCAGAGTCGATGGGCCGAATGGCCTCTTTCTGCACTGTAGGATTTCTATGGTTTCTATGACCTCTGCTAATATCAGGCAAAAGGACTACGGACAAAAAACCAATACCAAGTCACAACTCGATCCCAAACAATAAAAGATTTAAGTTTTATAACTTTACCAATTCTCTCTCTCTCGCTAATGGATCATTTAGAAATTTGTATACTACCGCAGATCCTCATGATCCTGTCAGTATGTTGAACTTGCAAATCTGTCTCTCTCTCTCTGGTCTGGAGGCAAGTTGCTCATGTTGCTGATATGTCCTGATGTGCTTCTGGGGGAAGTTGGAGAGGTGAGGTTCCCTTGAACACTGCTAGCATAATTTTCTTATACCTGTCTGGTTACCTTCTGGAATTTCCTGAGGTTTTGGCCTATTACATCTTCGGCCTGATTACTTTCACATCATTGTTGATGGGTTACAATGGGTGGATCCTTTGTGTTTGTGTGCTACACATGCGGATACCTAGTTTCAATTTCTAATGCACATCAAATCTAAGAGTAATAGAGGTTTACAGAATGAAAACAGACCCTTTGGACCAAATTTCTAATCCCTAAGCTAGTCCCAATTGCCTGCGTTTGGCTCATATCCTTCTATACCCGTCTTAACCATCTTTTGTTTAACTAATGTATGTCTATTTCATGTATATAACACTTATTTATCAGGAAATGTATATCTGTCCTCCTCCACATGCTAATGTGTCCTCGTGCACCTTTGGTTTTCAATTGTCTGAACTCGAATCTTGCAAAGGGCCTGTCTCCAGACAGACTGTTTTGGACTGAGGTAATCCCAGTACGCCTTGCTTTTAGGCCAATTTCTATGTCGGTTTTTATATCATCTTGCTGTGCCTTCACCCTTGGCCTAATGCTTGTTCTGCAGTCGGTTTCCTTTCAATAAGTCTATTTTATTCCAGCAGTCACCGTCTGCTATGATCTCAACTTTGTCTCTTTTGCCAATTAACCTTAAAACATGCTTCACATTGAGTCTTAATTTTTTTCAGAGCTTCCGCTTGTATCTCAGTGTTGCAGTAATAATGTCTTATCTGATAGTGCATGTCGCTGAAAGAAGTTGAAAGGAGGGCAGATCAACCTGTTAATCTGGAGGTTCTGGGCCGATGCTTGTATGGTATCCAATTTTTTTGGAGTGGGGGGCAGGGTAGGTTTCAGGGAAATTGGTTAGGTAGATTGGCCATGATTAATTGTCCCTTAGATTTGGGCGGACTAGCTAGTATTGTGGGTAGAATTGTCATCAATGCATGGACCGAATGCCTCCTCCTGTGCTGTTGGATTCTATGGAGTTCTTCCTGATTGTTGAGTTTGACATCTCCTGCAAACATCAGAAATCAAGAAATAGGAGCAGGAGTCGACCACTCGGCCCATCGAGCCTGTTCCGCCATTCGGTACAATCATGGCCGACCTTTAGCTTCAATCCCACTTTCCCATCCGCTCCTCATAACCCTCAATTCCCAGAGACGCCAAAACTTTGGCCATAAATGTATTAAATGGTGGGACATTGACAATCCTCTGGGGTAGAGAATTCTGCATGAAGAGGTATCTCCTCATCCCAGTCCGAAATGCCTTCTCTTGAGAATGTGGCCCCACGTTTTAGGTGACTCAACCAAGACACATGATCCCCAGTGAGACTCGATATTTTTTAGATTTTAATGAGATCACCTCTCTTTCATTCAAGGGGACACAATGTCCTCGTGGTAATATTGCTAGACTATTAATCCAGAACTCAGTTAATGTTCTGAAGCCTGGGTTCAAATCCTACCATGGCAGATGGTGGAATTTGAATTTGATTAAATAAAAATTTGGAATTAGGAATCTACTGATAACCATGAAACCATTGGGATTTAATGGGATTGAGAGTTATAGATAGGCCTGGTAGAATTGTATATGATCAGTGCAGCTTGTGGGCCAAAGGGCCTGTTTGTGCTGGAGTGTTCTATGTTCTATTGGCGCTTTTTGGAAAAGCTCATCTGGTTCACTGATGTCCTTTCGTGAAGGAAATCTGCTGTATTTACCTGTTCTGGCCTACATGTGACTCCAGAGCCACAGCAATGTGGTTGACTCACAACTGCCCTCAGGCAACTCAGGATAGCAAATCAGCAATGCCCATGTCCCACGAATGAATAAAAATAAATCAGAGATTTTAAACCCAATTTGATGAGCCTCTCATTATAGGACAGACCCCAATCCCAAGAATCAATTTCCTGGATGCATTGCTGTACTGCTTCCAATGAGAGAACGTAGAACATAAAAAAACTACAGCACAAACAGCCCCTTGGGCCCGCAAGTTGCACCATATCACTACCTACTAGGCTTATTCATAACCCTCTATCTTACTAAGTCCCATGTACTTATCCAAAAGTCTCTTAAAAGACCTTTTCGAATCTGCCTCCATAACGATCATCAGCAGCCGATTCCATGCACCCACCATCCTCTGAGTGAAAAACGTACCCCTGACATCTCCTCTATACCTACTTCCCAGCACCCTAAATCTGTGTCCTTTTGTGGCAGCTATTTCAGCCCTAGTAAAAAGCCTCTGAGAATCTACCTGATCAATACCTCTCAACATCTTATACACCTCTATCAGGTCACCTCTCATCCTTCGTCTCTCCAAGGAGAAAAGTCCGAGCTTTCTCAACCTATCCCCATAAGGCATGCCACCTAATCCAGGCCACATCCTTGTAAATCTCCCCTATACCCTTGCTGTAATGAGTGACTGTAATGAGAGTACATACTTATCACAAATGCGGAGACCAAAACTTCACAGATCACCCCAGGTGTGGGTCTCACTAAAAACCCTGTACAATTCTGCTAAGATCCCTTTACTCTTGTACTCCAGTTCTTTTGCAATAAAGGCCAATATGTGAACTTAGCCCAGTCCATCACACAAACCAGCCTCCCATCCACTGACTCCGTCTACACTTCCCGCTGCCTTGGAAAAGCAGCCATCATAATCAAGATCCCCATGCACTTCCAACGCACTCTCTTCCACTTTCTTCCATTGGGAAAAAATTCTGGGATCTCCAGAATGCACACCTGGGAGGGTGGTGGAAGTGGGATGCCTCACATCCTTTAAAAAGTACCTGGATGAGCACACGGAACACCATAACACTATTGGCCAAGTGCTGACAAGTGAGATTAGGTGGGCAGGTTAGGGCATTTCATGCATCGGTACAGATTCGATGAGCCCGAGGGCCTTTTTTACACTATGGGATTCTGTGATTCTGTGATTACATATCAACTGACTCAAGAATTGTTTCTTCCCTGTTATCATCAGGCTTTTAAATGAATCTACCTTATATAAAGTTGATTTTTCTCCTCACCCCAGCAATGACTGTAACATTACATTCTGCATCCTCTCCTTTCCTTCTATCCTGTGTACTCTATGGACTGTACATTTTGTTTGTACAGAATACAAGAAACAATACTTTTCATTGTATGCAAATATATATGATAATAATGACCAAATCAAATTAATAATAAAAGTAGAATCTGTGGGAAAATCTCAACATGTCTGATGGTGCCTGTGGAGAGGGAACAGATGACTCTTCATTGAAATGGAATGAGATTTATACCTTCTCAAACCCTAGCTGTGACTGTAATACTTTATTCAGCTCCTTCCTTCTCCCATGTGCACTCTATGAATGATATGTTTTGTCTGCATAGCGCACAATTCTTTTCTCTATATCCCAAGATATCTGACACAAATACATCAAATCAAATTAATCTTCCTGCATACTCACTTTCTGCGATCTTTGTACAAGTACAACCAAGTCTACTTGAGCTGCAATACTTATAAGTTTCTCATTTGTTATGTTTCAGGTTAAAAACTCAAAAATGTTTTATGAAGTCCTTTTGAACCATAAGTTTTGCATTTTGAATTTGACTAGGATAACATAGAACATAGAACTGTATAGCAGAGTACATGCCCTTCAGCCCTCGATGTTATGCCGAGCTTTGTTTCAAACCAAGTATGAGATATTTCACCTTAGATGTGATTCAAATGATCCATGTGGGAGCCAATAGCAAACAAAGTTTATTTAAAAATATAGTTAACATGTATGGAAAAAAAAGCAATAACTTTTATCGATTACAAACAAAAACAAAGCAACCATTATAATATATAACTCTTAACAAAGATCTCTACAATATTCTAGTCAAGTCAATCCCATAGAAAAAAGACCATTGTCACAGATTTAATACAGCACAAATTAATGCTCATGTGATTCTGGGATCGAGGCTGTTAGTTGAACTTTGCAGTAGAATACTCTTGAAATTCAGAACAATTTGAAGACAAGACAGCTTCCCAAAGTACCGGAGACACTGGTCCAGTTCCCAGCAATATCACATTTTCACCCTTCAGGAAAACAAGATCTTGGTTTCATTAACCAATTGAATTTTCAAAACAACAAGGAGAGAGGGAAAGACTTCTTTTTAGCGTGCTGTCCCTTCTAAAACTTTGATTTCCCTTTTCAAACCTGCCGCTCCAAAATGAAAATGAAATCTCTGTCACCTGATCTGTCCACAGATTTTTTCTCTTCCCAAAAATTACATCACCTAAGATTGTGAACATGAATGTTAAAGAATGTTAAATGTTGAAAAGATATGCTTTTATTCTTAAGACCAAAGTGAATAACTTCCTATTTCCCTAGACCCCAGGATTACTGGTTCAGTGACATTAGGACAATGCCACTGTCACTGCTAAATCTTTGGGGGTTCTCTAAGTTAATGTGATACACTGATGATAGGCTGCTGCCTTTGAACCGACTCTCACCAACTTTTACAGATACACCAGAGAAAGCATTTTTTCTGGTTGTATCACAGCTTGGTATGGCTCCTGTTCTGCCCAAGACCGCAAGGGACTACTAAATGTTATGAATGTTGCCCAGGACATTATGCAAACCAGCCTCCTAGCCATTGTCTCTTTCTACACTTCACACTGCCTCGGCAAAGCAGCCAGCATAATTAAGGACTCCACGCACCCTAGGCATGCTCCCTTCCACCTTCTTCCATTGGGAAAGAAGTACAAAAGTCTGAGGACATGTACCAATCAAGAACAGCTTCTTCCCTCCTTCCCTGTTCATCAGACTTTTGAGTGGACCTACCTCACACTGAGTTGATCTTTTTCGATACCCTACCTATGACTGTAACATTACAGTCATAGATACAGGTTGACAGACTCTTTCTGCTTAGCAAAGACAGCAGGACTAGAATGTGTGTGTGTGTGTGTGTGTGTGTGTGTGTGTGTGTGGGGGGGGGGTGTTCAGATCAGAGTTGCGGAGGAGTTTCTTCATGCAAAGGGTCGTGAATCTTTGGAATTCTCTGCCCTTTAAGGTGGTGGAGGCTCCCTCGCTGAATATGTTCAAGTCAAGAGTGGATAGGTTTTTGATTGACAAGGGAATTAAGGGTTACAGGGAGAAAGTGGGAAAGTGATACTGAACCACTACAGATCAGCCATGATCTTATTGAATAGCGGGGCAGGCTCGAGGGACTGGATGGCCTACTCCTGCTCCTATTTCTTATGTTCTTATGTCCTTATTACATTCTGCAGCCTCTCATTTCCCTCTCTAAGAACAGTATGCTTTGTCTGTATAGTATGCAAGAAACAATACTTTTCACTGTCCAGCAATACATGTGACAATACTAAATCAAACCAAAATCAAAAGTTCTAATCCTTTGCTCAATCATAAATCCAGAATAGAAAACTGGAGAAACAATAGCACAGTTAAAAGGCCATCAGCATCCATTCTCCAGATATAGAAACAAGCCACCAGAGCTTGAGGTTAGTCTTTTTTAGTGTGCAATTTGCATGTTATGATAATAAATTGAGGTGAGCTTTTGTAAATTCAATTTAATTTAACTGCTCATTAATATGTAATCCTGAATAATTTAACTCCATTTGAATATATAAATATGATCAGGTAGGCTTCACGAAAGGAGCAGCATGTTCAATTAAAGATACTAAAAATTTATTGTTGTTTAGTGAAAAGTTATTTTCCATTAAACAATCATGATCACCTGAAAGTCATAGTTTTCCGTGAACAAGAACTTGGAATGTCAAAGATTTAATGTAGAATGGACAGCATAGAAACAGGCTGTTTGGTCAATTGGCTTTCAAATTAGCCCACTCCCATCCTCCTTCACATTATCATTCTATTTCTCCCTTCCTCCTGTGTAGAATCATAGAATCCCTGTACTGCAAAAGGAGGCCACTAGGCCCATTGGGTTTGTGTGGGATTACAATCCCACAGACTTAATCCTGGAACGCCACATGTTTACCCTGCTCATCACTCCTGACACTAATTTAGCGTGGCCAATCAACCTGACCCGCACATCTTTCGGACTGTGGGAGGAAACCAGAGCACACAAAGGAAACCCACGCAGACATGGGGAGAATGTGCAAACTCCACACAGACAGTGACCCAAGCAGAGAATCAAACCCAGGTACCTGGCACTGTGAGGCAGCAGCGCTAACCATTCTGGCATTTCTTGTTCAGCGACAAACCTGCAAGAACATGTCCCTTCACATTTGCTAACATCCCACTGTAGCCTCCATCATTGAGCTGGATTCATTAGTAGCCAGAATGAATCATTGGACCCAACAGTGAATGTTTAAGTTTTAAGTTTAAGTTCTAAGCTTCTAATTTTATTTATTAGTGTAACAAGTAGGCTTACAATGAAGTTACTGTGAAAACCCCCAATCATGCCCCCAAACTCAGTGTCAACTATTTTGACAAAGGGTCATCTGGACTTGAAACGTCAGCTCTTTTCTCTCCTTACAGATGCTGCCAGACCCGCTGAGATTTTCCAGTGTTTCCTCTAGCTATTTTAGCTTGAGAAACAAACACCCTCACCCCCCCAACCCCTACCCCCTCAGCCCCTCACACATTCCCTCCATCACTCCTGCCACATCCACCCCTCTCCATCACCTCTCCAAAATGGACGTCAGGGTCCATTAAGGTGAGCAGTAATTTGATTTACATTGCAGCGTCATTCTCGAACAGTTGCGATCGAATCGCAGTCTCTGACTATTCTTAAACAAATGGCACAGATTTGGAAGTAGCAATTAATTCTTTTTCTCGCAGAGCGGCAAGAATGTCTTTCTTGTGACGTCTCTTGATGCATTCAATTCCAAAGGTTGTGTGAAATAGTGATTAATTCGCCAGAGATTTCCGAACACAATGAATTCTGTTCGAGGTGCGAGGAACACATCCATCTGCAGAAATGTCTCTACGTTTGAACGGACTATTCATCTCCAACATCTGTTAAGGTGCTTAAACAGCCAATGAAGTGCTTTGTTCCAAATGGCACCACTATTGTATACATCACAGCCAATTGGGTGACAATTGAGGAAATAATCTGTTTGGGAATAATAAAAAATAATGACCAGATAATTCATTCATTACTGGTTGGCCTGCATTTATTCCTATCCCTAGTTGTCGTTGGTTTGGCCATTTCAGGGAGCAGTTGAGAGTCAACCACATTGCTATGACTCTGGAGTCACATGTAGGCCAGACCAGGTAATGACGGGAGATTTCCTTCGCTGAAGGACATTAGTGAACCAGTTGGTTTTTACCGACAATCGACATGATCATTAGTAGGTTCTTAATTCTAGAATTTTTTTATTGAATTCAAATATCACCATCTGTCCTGGCAGGATTCGAACTCAGGTCCCCGGAACATTAGCTGAGATCTGTAGATTAAAGCTGTAGCAATAATACCACTAATACCACCAGGCCAAAACCTTCCTTGTGGCAGGATTTTTTGCTCTCGCTTCTCCCGCCCACCATTCTGCAACTGCTCTCAACACCATCGCTGGCGGCAGTGCCTTTCAAACCTGCTGCTGCTAATGGGGTTTTCCCATTATTCCTACCCCTGGCCGTGGCAGGAGGAGGTTGGAGGGGGTAGGGAGGGGTGGTTGGCAGTTAAAGTTGGCATCAGTGAGGTCAAAAGATGCTGCCAATGGAAATGGTCATAAAATCCTGCCCAATCCGTTCAGGGATTGAGGTAAAATCCCTTCAGGTTTTGGGTGGCACAGTGGCACAGTGGGTAGCACCGGTGCCTCACAGCGCCAGGGACCCGGTTCAATTCCAGGGTTGGGTATGCAGAGTCTACACGTTCTCCCCATATCTGTGTGGGCTTCCTCCGGGTACTCTGGTTTCTCCCACAGTCCAAAGATGCATCCAAGCTGACATTATAGTTAAGAAAGCCCACCAAAGCCTCTACTTTCTCAGAAGACTAAGGAAATTTGGCATGTCAGCTACGACTCTCACCAACCTTTAAAGATGCACCATAGAAAGCATTCTTCCTGGTTGTTTCACAGCTTGGTATGGCTCCTGCTCTGTCCAAGACCACAAGAAACTACTAAGCGTTGTGAATGCAGCCCAATCCATCATGCAAACCAGCCTCCCATCCATTGACCTCTATCTACATTTCCCGCTGACTCGGCAAACAGCCAGCATAATTAAAGACCCCGTAATGACCCCAAATATTCTCTCTACCGTCAGGAAAATGATAAAAAATTCTGAGGTCGTGTACTAACTGACACAAGAACAGCTCTTTCCCTGCTGCTGTCAGATGTTTCAATGGACAATCTCGCATTAAGTTGATCTTTCTCTACACCCTAGCTCAGACTGTAACACTATATTCTCTACTCTTCCATTTCCTTCTCTATGGACGGTATGTTTTGTCTGTATAGCGTGCAAGAAACAATACTTTTCACTGTATGTTAATACGTGTGACAATAATAAATCAAATCAAATCCAATGTGCGGGTTAGGTTGATTGGCCATGCTAAATTAACTCTGGTATCGGGGGCATTAGCAGGGTACATACATGGGGTTACGGGAATAGGGCTGGGGGCTATTGTTGCCGGTGTGGGCTCGATAAGCCTCTTCCTGCACTGTTGGAATTCTATGATTCTATGGATAGAGTGATTAGATTTCGCCGATAGGATGATGACCTGGCAATTTAGATTTAAACTGATTTGTAGAAAGGTTGAAGAGGAGATGAGAATTCTTCTTTAATTCACCCAGAGTTACAGGGGATCTGGGAACTCACTGCCTCAGACATTGGAAGAGGCAAAAAAACTCACTTCATTTCAAAGGTATCTGGATTTGTGTCTGAAGTGTCGGAACCTGCAGGTTGAGATCAAATGCTGGAAAGTGGGATTTGGCCAAGTGACTCGTTTTCCAGCCAGCACCGACACAATGGGCCAAGTGGCATCTTTCTGTGCCGCAAACGTTCCGTTCTGGTATGTTAAATCGTGTTGCACTGAGGTTTGCTCTCAATCGTTACTCCATAGTCATGCATCAGTGAACACAGCACTTTATTATGTCTACTCACTCCATACTCCAAACATCAATGGGCCTACTCTGGAAGGATCCCAACAGCTTGCTCCACACCTGAGGTCACATGACTCATTCCCTTAAAGGGGCTACGCCCCAACATATGTAACTCAGTTTATTTGGACAGGCAGGAGCAACGTTCCTGATGCCATTTTCTAACGCTTTTTGAGCTCCCAACACTTTGTCCGTTTAGCAGCTGACCCCTTTAAGGGGTAGGCATCTGAAAAGTCATGTGATCTGATTGTCCAATGATGAATGAGTGCAGGGATGTCAGGGCAGAATGTGGGCTTTTGTAGCCAGATTGATCCCCAGGCTGGGAATGAACACATCAATTATATTGCTCTCTCGACTTGATTTATTATTGTCACATGTATTAGCATACAGTGAAAAGTATTGTTTCTCACGCTGTACAGACAAAACATATTGTATACAGAGAAGGAAAAGAGACAGTGCAGAATGTAGAGTTACACAGTTATAGCTACGGTGTAGAGAAAGAGTAACTTAATGGTCCAGTATTCCAAAAGCTTGTGGCATTTACCATCGAATAAACTTGTTGGACTTTAACCTGGTGTTGTGAGACTTCTTACTCTAGAATTCTTCACCAAGGGAAATAATTTTATCTTATTTAACATAGAACATAGAACACTACAGCACAAACAGGCCCTTCGGCCCACAAGTTGCGCCCACAAGTTTCCATACCAACCAGGCCTCTATAACTCTCAATCCCATTAAATCCCGTGCAATCATCCAGAAACCTCTTACCTTGACAGCTCCTCTATACTTGCTCTCCAGCACCTTAAACCAGTGTCCTCTCATAGTGACCATTTCAGCTCTGGGAAATAGCCTCCGAGAATCCACCCTATCTATACCTCTCAACATTTTCAAAACCTCTATCAGGTCGCCTCTCAGTCTTCACCTTTCCAGGGAGAAGAGACCTTGGTCCCTCAACTTATCCTCCTAAGGCGTGTCCCCCAATCCAGGCAACATCCTTGTAAATCTCCTCTGCACCCTTTCAATAGCTTCCACATCCTTCAATAGCTTCCATATCCACATTTGCTGTATCTCTTCCCATCATAATTTTGTATTTGTATCAAGTCACCCTTCAGCCTTCTTTGTTCTAAAGCATCCGGGATCATAGAGTCATAGAATCCTTACGGTGCAGAAGGGGGCTATTCGGCCCATTGAGCCTGCACCGAATACAATCCTATCCTACTCCCATAATTTCACATATTTATCCTCCTAATCCCTCTGACAGTAGGGTCAACTTAGCATGGCCAATCAACCTAACCCACACATCTTTAGAGTGTGGAAGGAAACCGGAGCACCCGGAGGAAACCCGTGCAGACACGGGGAGAATGTGCATAGACAGTGACTCCCCCTGAGTGTTTCCTGGCATAAAGGAGAAACTTACCCTCACAACTCATTACACAAAGATGGTCTGATCACGCCAAGACTTCAGCATCCTGAATGGAATTACCTTAAATGGCTAATAGATCAGAAAAGGGAAGGGAAGAATGAAATTAAATTCTCATTTTTCTATCAGTTTTGAACGCTCTGAGCAGAGAGGATGTTATAATGCTGCATCTCCTCTGGGAGCCATTTTTAAAAAATCATATTGAACAATGAAATGAGATTTTTCTTATCTGATGCCTCTGTAAATGTTATAATCTCCTGCTGGCTGGATTGTGATTCACTAATCTGTGTTGATACCAGGGTTTGCTGCCTCTGACTGGTTGTTTAATTAAAATGTTTCATTATATTCCCAGGCAGCTCGAGACTCCTCACCGGGTCCTGTCAAAAACTGTCACAAGTGCAAGGAGCTTGGGTTGAGTAGTAAACAGATCTTTCTTGTCGGGTAGAAATTGTGCTGTGCAGCATTAGCGAACACTCATGTCAACCTAAGCAGCTGGAATGACCAGGTCAGATCTCTTCACTCAAGAATAAGTTCAAAGTTTATGCATCAATGTCACAAGTTAGTTTATATTAGAGTCATAGAGTAGAATCAGAGAATGCTTACAGTGAAGATGGAGGCCATTTATCCCATCGAGCCTGCGCTGATAACAACCTGACCCAGGTCTTAGTCCTGTAATCCCACATATTTACCTATTAATCCTCCTGACACAAAGTGGCAATTTAGCATGGCCAACCAACCTAACCTGCACATCTTTGGACTGTGGGAGGAAACTGGAGCACTGAGAGGAAACCCACACAGATATGGGGAGAACATGCAAACTCCACATAGACAGTAACCCAAACTGGGAATCGAATCCCGATCCCTGGCACTGTAAGGCAGCAGTGCTAATCACTGTGCCTCATGTTTCTGAAAAGTGAAGTAGCACTGAACAAAAAAAAAATGTCTTTCTTGAGTTTTTTCACACAAAGGATGGTGGGGATGAGTTTTTTCACACAGAGGGTGTTGGGGATATGGAATGCGCTGCCAAGTAAAGTGGTGTGGGCATGCACTCTGGAGTTATTTAAGAGATACTTAGATGGGCACATGAACAGAATGGTAATGGAGGGGTATAGAAAACTGATTTAACATAGGGATCATGAGCCTTGGGAGTCCCTGGGAAGTGTGTAAATAGATGATGATATTGATGTACTTGTTTTTATCCTACAGGTGCTTTGGTCCAACCTGTTGTCTAACGAGGGGCATACACGCGATAGGTCGTGAGAGGGCTGCTCTTGGATTTTTGTTTTCGAGAGTATCCTAGTGCTTCACGTCATTAGTGTACGCTTGACCTGGACCATTTGATGGGCAACACGACAGCTCAGTGACTATCGCTGTGCTGTGCAGATACATGGATCTGGGTCTGTGTCTGTGGGAGTTTGCACATTCTCCCTGTGTTTGCGTGGGTTTTCTCCGGATACTCCGGTTTCCTCCCATATCCCAAAGATGTGCTCTTAGGCTAATTGGCAAAACAAATTCTTCCTAAATTGTCTCAAATTTGGTTTTTAATCCATAGATCTATAAACATAGACAGGGATCACGGGTAGAGGTGGGAACATCGGGGTGGCGGAGCGGACTCGTTGGGCCGAAGGGCCTGTTTCCCGTGCTGTTTTGTTCTTTGTTCTTTGAAAAACTAAGAATGAGCTTGAACACAACAACTGGAACAAATTGTATTTGTGTGGCATCTTTAACTGAATAAAATATTCCAAGTTGTTTCACAGAGGCACTTTGAAACAGAACATGGTATCAAGACAAATAAAGAGATTTTGGTCTAGATTGACATCCTTGAGGAAGATTGTCGGAGTTGGGAAAATTCTTGGCTCAGCCTGCCCGGCTAGGGGAAGTGTTCGCAAAGATGGGATTCTCAATGGGAGGGGCTGGTTGCGGGCTGTTGCTGAGCTCAAAGGCAGCAGGGAGGGACCTGGGTGTGGGAGGGCGGGGCTGATGAGGTAATCTTCACCAGAAAGATCATAAAGGCTTAATCTTACAAAAGAATTCCGGCTGGGGTTTTCCGACCTCACTCATGGCTTAGGGTCGCCCACTGTTTCTTTACCCTGATATTTTGTAACCGATATCAGAGATCCACTGTTACCCACTCTGCCTCATTAAATTGCTTTTATTTAAATTGAAGACACTGGTGTTAATTCACATTTCTTAGTCTCAAACTGAATGCAAAAGTGCAACATGTTGTGATCACTTTTTGCTGAAGATTCTTTATGATGAGGTAATTAATCAATCCTGCCTTGTTGCACAATGATATGGCGACATCGCTCTTGGACTGAGGTAAGCAAGTCTCACCACACCAGGTTAAAGTCCAGCAGGTTTACTAGGTAGCACAAACTGCAAGCTTTCCGAGTGCTTCATCAGATGAGCGGAGTCATGTTCACAGACAGGGCATATAAAAACACAAACTCAATTTACAAAATAATAGTTGGAATGTGAGTCTTTACAGGTAATCAAGTAGAGTGAGCATTAAACACAGGTTAAAGAAATGTGTATTAGGATCAAAGAACAAAGAACAAAACAGCACGGGAAACAGGCCCTTCAGCCCAACGAGCCCGCGCCGCTACCTCGATGTTCCCACCTCTACCTGCGATCCCTGTCCATGTTTATAGACCTATGGATTAAAAACCAAATTTGAGACAATTTAGGGAGAATTTGTTTTGCCAATTAGCCTAAGAGCACATCTTTGGGATGTGGGAGGAAACCGGAGCACCTGGAGAAAACCCACGCAAACACGGTGAGAATGCGCAAACTCCCACAGACACAGGCCCAAATCCATGTATCTGCACAGCACAGCGATAGTCACTGAGCTGTTGTGTTGCCCATCAAATGGTCCAGGTCAACCATACACTAATGACGTGAAGCACTAGGATACTCTTGAAAAAAAAATCCAAGAGCAGCCCTCTCACAACCCATCGCGTGTATGCCCCTCGTTAGACAACAAGTTGGACCAAAACACCTGTAGGATAAAAACAAGTACATCAATATCATCATCTATTTACACACTTCCCAGGGACTCCCAAGGCTCATGATCCCTATTTTAAATCAGTTTTCTATACCCCTCCATTCCCATTCTGTTCATGTGCCCATCTAAGTATTTCTTAAATAACTCCAGAGTACCTGCCTCCACCACTTTACTTGGCAGCGCATTCCATACCCCCACCACCCTCTGTGTGAAAAAACTCCCTCTAGCATCCAAATTATACCTTACCTCCCTCACCCTAAGCCCATGACCCCTCGTGCTATTTGAGTCCATCCTAGGAAAGAGCTTAACCCTGTTTATCTTTACCCCTCATAATCTTGTACACCTCTATTAGATCTCCTCTAAGTCTACGTCTTTCTAAGGAAAACTGTCCCAATTTGCCTCATCTCTCCTTGTAACTCAGACCTTCCATATCAGGCAGCATCCTGGTAAACCTCCTCTGCACTCTCTCCAGAGTCTCCACGTCCTTCTGGTAGTAGGGCGACCAGAACTAGACGCAGTATTCCAAATGAGGTCTAACCAGCGTTTTAGACAACTTCAACATTAAAGGCCAGCTCTTGTACTCTATACCCCTTCCCATGAAGGCTAACATGCCATATGCTTTCTTCACAGCCTTCTCCATTTGCTCCGCCACCTTCAGAGACTTGTTCACCTGCACCCCCAGGTCCCTCTGTGTTTCTATACTCTTAATAGGTCTACCCTTTATCATATACCTCCCCGCTACATTCTTTCTCCCTAAATGCATCACCTCACATTTATCAGGATTGAATTGCATCTGCCATCTATCTGCCCAAGCTACCAGCCTATCTATGTCCTGCTGCATCGCCTGACAATGCTCCTCACTATCCGCAAGTCCAGCCATCATTTGTCTCCAGACAGGACGGTTAATGAGATTTTGCAAGCCCAGGCAAGTTGTGGGGGTTACAGATAGTATGACATGAACCCAAGATCCCAGTTGAGGCTGTGTGTAAAACTTGGCTATCAGTTTCTGCTCGGCGATTCTGTGTTGTCGTGTGTTGTGAACATCGCCTTGGAGAACGCTTGCTCGAAGATCACAAGCCGAATGCCCTCAACTGCTGAGTTTTCCCCACATGGATTACAGCAGATGAAGAAGGTAGCTCATCACCATCTTGTGAAAGGCAACTAAAAATGGAGAATGTTGGTCTCGCCAGCAACCTGAATGCTCCATCCAATTCTAGCATTTTTTTTTCTGCAAATTAATGTCAAGTTTGTATATTCCTGGTAGGAATTAAAACTTTGCGAGGTTGCTTCCAGAGTTCATTGTACAGGGAGGGGTATCTCCAAATATAGAACATAGAACATTGAAAAACTACAGAGCAAATAGGCCCTTTGGCCCACAAGTTGCACTGATCATATCCCTACCTACCAGACCTACCTACATCCCTCAATCCTATTAAATCCCATGTACTCATCCAGAAGTCTCTTAAAAGACCCCAACAAATTTGCCTCCACCACCACCGATGACAGCAATTCCACTTACCCACCTCCCTCTGAGTGAAAAAAATACCCCTGACATCTCTTCTGTATCTACTCCCCAGCACCTTAAACCTGTGCCCTCTTGTAGTGACCATTTCATCCCTGGGAAATAGCCTCTGAGAATCCATCTGATCTATACCTCTCAACATCTTATAAACCTCTATCAGGTCGCCCCTCAACTTTAATCTCTCCAGGGAGAAAAGACCGAGTTCCCTCAACCTATCCTCATAACGTATGCCCCCCAATCCAGGCACCATCCCTGTAAATCTCCTCTGCACCCTTTCAATAGCTTCCACATCTTTCCAGATCTTGTTGACAATTGAGGATTAGAAAACATTCTACTTGTCAATGTAGAAATATTATTTAGGAAATTGAATGCGAAACGCTCAGATCGTGATTTCTCTAAAATATTCTGAGGAGAAGCTGGCAAGTGCTTGTCAGAATCTAACTCATGTTAGGTCCCATTTAGCAGTGGTTGTCCATCTTTCCACTCTGAACTCTAGTGCACTCAGATCACTCCCAACACCTAATTGAACAAATAAAAGCAATGCAATCGGCAAGAAGGGATTAGTGAAGACATCAAACCACAAATCCAGGAACTGAAGTGCAACATTACTTTGGATTTCAGGATTGTTCCATTCATCACTTTCTTCAAACGAAGTCCAGTCCTTCACACAAACTAGCCTCCCAAGCATTGACTGTGTCCACACTTCCCACTGCCTCAGAACAGCAGCCAGCATAATTAAGAACCCCACACACCACAGACATTCTCTCTTCCACCTTCTTCCAAAGATACAAAAGTCTGAGGAAATGTACCAATTGCTGTCAGACTTTTGAATGGACCTACCTTGCATTACGTTGATCTTTCTCTACACCCTAGCTATGATTGTAACATTACAATCTGCACCTTCTCCTTTCCTTCTCTATGATGGCATGCTTGTCTGAGTAGTGCGCAAGAAACAATACTTTTCACTGTATGTTAATACATGTGACAATAATAAATCAAATCAAGTCAACCTTCATCAAATACATTTACAGGATGTAGGTGGCATTGACGAGGCCAGCATTTATTCCCTATCCCTAATTGCCCTTGAGAAGGTGATGGTGAGCTGCTTTTTTGAATTGCTACAGTCCCTCAGTGTAAGTACACCTACAGTGCTTTTGGAGAGGAGTTAACGGTGCAGTGGTTAGCACTGCTGCCTCACAGTGCCAAGGGCACAGTTTAAATTCCTGGCTTGTGCCACTGTCTGTGCAAAATTTGCATGCTTTCCCCATGTCTGCGTGGGTTTCCTCTGGGTACTCTGATTTCCTCCCACAGTCCAAAAGACGTGCTGGTTACATTCATTGACCATGCTAAACTCTCCCTCATGGACCCGACAAGGAGATTTTCACAATAACTTCATTGCAGCGTTACTGTTAAGCCTGTTTGTGACACAAATAAATACATATAATTACATTAAAAAACAGTCCAGGAACCAAAAGAAAAACTCCAAGAACTTATAGTAGTTGTCAAATACATTGCATTCTGTCTCAAGAGTAATTAGAGATAGGGAAATAATGCTGGTCTTGTCAGCAACAGCCATAATCTGCCAATCAGTAACAATGGAGGTCATTCAGGCCATTGTGTAGGTGCTGGCTCTTTGAAAAAACTATCTGACTATTCTTTACCACAAGAAGTAGCTTATGTATTCAAAAGGCGGCTAAGTAGAACACTTGGGGCAAACAGGATGAAAGGTGATGGGATAAAGGCAGGATTAGGCAATTGAGTTGGATGCTCAGCCATGATCATAATGAATGGTGGAGCAGGCTCAAAGGGCCGAATGGTCTCCTGCTCCTATCTTCTATGTTTCTATGTTCAATGTTTCTATCTCCCACTGCTCCTTCCCCATAGCTCTGCAGTTCTTTTCCTTTTTTCATTATAAGTAGTTATCCAATTCCCTTCCAGAAATTAATCTTCTGGACATTAGTCAGGACATTAGTTACTCGCTGCAGCACTCCCAGACTCTGACCTACTCTTTTAGCCACAGTTTTTTATATAGCTGGTCCAGTTCAGTTTTTGGTCAATGATAATCCCAGGATGCTGACGGTGAGGGAATTCAGTGATGGTCATGCTGTTGAATATGTAACAAAAATTGGTCATGGAGAAAAAAAAACTTTCTAAAGTAAAGAGTACACCAGTGGAATGCTTTGGCAATTGGAATTGACTCACTGGGACACGAGTGATTAATGTATGACTAAACTTTAGTAACTTGTGCAATACACGTAGGCAGAAGCATCAAGTAATCATGTTATAGAGGGGATATAGTGGGAAAAAGTTTTTCAGTAAAACTGATCTTGTAAGGATGAAGAAGTAAGAGTTCAGGGAGTGAGAGGGGCAAAGTTTAAAGGAGATGTACGAGGCAAGTTTTTCACACAGAGGGTGGTGGACGCCTGGAACTCACTGCTGGGGAAGGTAGTGGAAGCAGATACAATAGTGACATTTAAGGGGCTTCTTGACAAGTACATGAACAGATGGGAATAGAGGGATATGGTACTGGAAGGGTAGGTTTTAATTCAGATTGGCAGCAGGGTTGGTGCAGGCTTAGAAGGCCAGAAGGCCTGTTCCTATGCTGTAATTGTCCTTACAGTATAAGGATTTACTGTATCATGCTATTGAATAGCATGATATTTGCCCTTGATACCGATTCAAGCAGAGCATTCTCGATCATAACCCATGACTGTGTGAAATAAAATGTCCTTCGTCTCACAGTCTGGCTCATTTATTTGAGATCTGTGATCCCTGATTACAGTTCTTCCCGCCAGAGGAAAGGATTTCTCTCTATCCTGGGCAAATAGTGAAATTAATGTCAGTGAATCTGATAGTTTATTGAGTGATACTTGACCAGGTTACGAACCTGTGGAAGGACAGATACCAACAAGGGGCTGAGCAGCCTGTTTCTGTGCTGTGAGTCCTGTGTGACTATTCAGCAGTTTATGAGATAGAAGATGCTTGCATGCTGTTCAGGCAGATTCTCACTTGCCCAAAGCACGCATCATAGGCAACCTATAATTTTGCAGCTGTTGCATATAATGATGGATAATCATTGATAGTTTGTGCAGGATTTCCCAATGTCTATTCAAAACATCAAGAAAGACAATAATCAATCAATATTGTACACAGAGTGAAGCTTTTGGTTCTGAGCTAACTAATTCTGGACAGCACACGGACCCGTTTGCTGACTCCAAAGGTATATATGCCATGGATAGTGTCAAGGTTTTTCTGTTCTTGAATCCTTTCAGTAACAGTCTGTTTACATCAACAAGTCTTTTACATACTTTCAACAATCAAAACTCAAAGAGCAAGAATAAAAGACAATTACAGCATAGGAACAGGCCTTCTGGCCCTCTAAGCCTGCACCAACCCTGCTGCCAATCTGAATTAAAACCTACCCTTCCAGTACCATATCCCTCTATTCCCATCTGTTCATGTACTTGTCAAGAAGCCCCTTAAATGTCACTATTGTATCTGCTTCCACTACCTTCCCCAGCAGTGAGTTCCAGGCATCCACCATCATCTGTGTGAAAAACTTGCCTCGTACATCTCCTTTAAACTTTGCCCCTCTCACTCCCTGAACTCTTATTTCTTCATCCTTTCAAGATCAGTTTTACTGAAAAACTTTTTCCCACTATATCCCCTCTATAACATGATTACTTGATGCTTCTGCCTACGTGTATTGCACAAGTTACTAAAGTTTAGTTATACATTAATCACTCGTGTCCCAGTGAGTCAATTCCAATTGCCAAAGCATTCCACTGGTGTACTCTTTACTTTAGAAAGTTTTTTTTCTCTATAACCAATTTTTGTTACATATTCAATAGCATGACCATCACTGAATTCCCTCACCATCAGCATCCTGGGATTATCATTGACCAGAAACTGAACAGGACCAGCTATATAAAAAACTGTGGCTAAAAGAGTAGGTCAGAGTCTGGGAGTGCTGCAGCGAGTAACTAATGTCCTGACTCCCCAGAGCCTGTCCACCGTCAACAAGTCAGAACACTCTTCACTTGCCTGGATGGGTGCAGCACCAACAACATTCAAGAAGCTGGACATCATCCAGGACAAAGCAGCCCACTTCACTGACATACCATTGGCAAACATTCACTCCCTCCACCACCGACAAACAATGGACAGCGGTGTGTACGATCTACAAGATGCACTGCAGGAACTCAGCAATAATCCTTACCCTTCCAAACTAATGACCACTAACATGGAGAAGTCGAAGGCCGCAGATATCTGGGAACACCACCATCTGGAAATTCCCCTGCAAAACACTCATCATTTTGACTTTGGAAATATATCGCTGTCCCTGCATTGTCACTGTGTCAAAATCCTGGAACTTGTTCCCTCACAGCACTGTGGATGCATCTATATCACATAAACTGCAATAGTTCAAGAAGGCAGCTCACTGCCACCTTCTCAAGAGCAATTAGGGATGGCTAATAAATGCTGGTCTAATCAGTGATGCCCACATCTCATAAAATGGTAAGAAAATCAACTTGATTTCTAATTCTTAATTCTCCATTTGCCCAATGTTTACATGGAATTTACAGCACAATAATAGATCCATACCAATATTTATGCTGGAGACGTCCTTCTTTACACTCCACTTCATCCAACCCTATCAAAAAAACCCTCTGTTCCTTTTTCCATCGGCTCTTAGTCTGCTTTCTCCTTAAATGCACCAATTTTCTCCTCAAATGCAGTGAGAGGTTATGAAAGCTACATGGCTAAATGGAATAATGAAAGATGATTTGATTGAATGGTGAAGCAGACTCAAAGGGTTGAATGATCTGCTCCTTTCTCTTGTTGGTTAAAATATTGAAGGTAATGGAGAAGCACGAGACCTTTCCTTTCTCCCCCTATAGATCCATGCACAAGGTAAAATCACAGAGATGTTGAGGAAATCCAACTCAAACACTTCCAGGAGCCAAAACACTTTATTATGGCTGGATCGTGTTGCTTGCTCCAGATCAGGAGCCTTCATTGAAATCTTAACAAGGTTCCTGAAAGGAATCCTGAAATGGGGGTTTTCTCTCAGAGGCTGAGAATTGAGCTGAACAGCTACTTGTGAAGTTAAAGAAGTTCTTTATTGAGCAACATGTGCTGGGAGGAAGGCAGCCTGATACAGTGATTCCTTTCTGATTCTAGTAAACTAGTGCAATGGCATAATCCCTCCCCCAGTGTCGACAAAATGAAGGAGATGGTCATCAACTTCGGGAAGATCATACCCCTGACTATGTCAATGGGGATGAAGAAGAAGTAGTCAAGAGCTTCAAATTTTTCAGTGTCCAGATCTCCAACAATCTGTTCTCAAACGCCCATGCTGACGCTTTAGTTAAGAAAGTCCCCCCAATGCCTCTACTTTCTTAGAAGACTAAGGAGATTTGGCATGTCAGTTACAACTCTCACCAACTTATACAGCTGAATCACAGAAAGCATTCTTTCTGGTTGTATCACAGCTTGGTACGGCTCCTGCTCAGTCCAAGACTGCAAGAAATTATAAAGGGTCGTGAATGGAGCCCAGTCTATCACTCAAACCAATCTCCCATCCATTGACTCTGTCTACACTTCTCACTGCCTTACAAAAGCAGCCACCGTAATTAAGGACCCCACTCACCCGAACATTCTCTCCTGTACCTTCTTCAACCTGAAAAAAGGTACAAATTCTGAGGTCACTTGCCAACTGACTCAAGAATAGCTCCTACCCTGCTGCCATCAGACTTTTGAATGGAACTACCTCGCATTAAGTTGATCTTTAGCTACATGCTAGCTATGATGGTAACACTACATTCTGCACTCTCTCCTTTCCTTCCCTATGAATCATATCCTTTGTCTGTATAACAAGAAACAAAACTTTTCACTCTATATTAATACGTGTGACGATAATAAATCAAAAATCAAATCAATGCAATATCAAAAGGATTGAACCTTCAATTCTCCCTGCTTATTCTGTCATCCAACCTGGATCCTCCAACTGCATTGGTACACATTATTTACCTTGGATCCTACTCTGCTAGCAGAATTAGGGATTCATTGGTCCATAGAAGCTGGGCATCCTTACCCACTGTCACTAAGCAATCCATAAGGTTCAAAAGTTGCTTTCCCAGCATCAGAGTTGAAAAGGTGATGTTCCCACTGTCTCATTCTGCTTTATTATCAGTAAGAATTGAATACTTTATGCATATACTGAATACTTCTATTCACACTGTGAATACATTTATTCATTGTTTAAGGTATGAGAATTTGCATTCTTCTTGACTTTCTTCTCATAACATAACGGCATTCTGTGGCTTATTATTCCCACAGAACGTGGCCTGTCAGGTTTAACTCTCTTCCTATTGTGCACCAGGGCAGTTTACATTTTTGCCAAGGTGCACAATACGTTCAAAAATACTTCTTTAAATCTAAAATGCATGATTACTTTCTATAGCAGTAGTTATGTGTGTGTCGACAAGAACATAAGAACTAGGAGCAAGAGAAGGCCATCTGGCCCCTTGGGACTGCTCTGCCATTCAATAAGATCATGGCTGATCTTTTCATGGACTCAGCTCCACTTAGTCGCCCACTCACCGTAACCCTTAATTACTTTACTGTCTGTGCAAGTAGCACCTTTGGAGCATAAGGTATATTGTTCGATTTGATATGATTTATTATTGTCACATGTATTATGATACAGTGAAAAGCATTGTTTCTTACGCACTATGCAGACAAAGCA
This sequence comes from Sphyrna mokarran, assembly GCA_024679065.1. Taxonomy (NCBI): domain Eukaryota; kingdom Metazoa; phylum Chordata; class Chondrichthyes; order Carcharhiniformes; family Carcharhinidae; genus Sphyrna; species Sphyrna mokarran. The sequence continues at coordinate 13,971,903 of JAGIQG010000006.1, forward strand.
CACCGTACATAGAGAAGAAAAGGAGAGGGTGCAGAATGTAGTGTTACAGTCGTAGCTAGGGTGTAGAGGAAGACCAATTTATTATAAAAGTCTAATGGCAGCCTCGTGGTCCTTATTCTAAGTTAATTTTTGGAGTTTAGTAATTTCTTTGTTTTTTAAATCCCAGGATTTTCTGGATTTCTCTAACAAAACCTGAATTGAAGTAATCAAATAACATGTCAAAAGAGTCAGGGCAGCTTGTGAAAGTGGTTAAAATGGCAGATGAGATTCTAGTTGGTGTAAAAAGAGGCACTGAATACTCAAGGATGTCACAAAGAACCCTTATAACACCTTAATTCAACCTCAACCAGAGCATTGAGTCCACTTCTTAGCACCGTACTTCTCGAAGGAGATGAAAGTTTCCAGAAAGGGGTAGAAAAGATTATTAAAATGATTCCATGGATGGGCTATTTCAGATCTGTGGATAGATCAGAGGATGGCTGTAGAGATGCTGGTGTTGGACTGGGGTAAACACAGTAAGAAGTCTCACAACACCAGGTTAAAGTCCAACAGGTTTATTTGTAGCAACGCTACACGTGATAGGAGTGGCGTTTGCTGTAAATAAACCTGTTGGACTTTAACCTGGTGTTGTGAGACTTCTTACTAGGTCAGAGGATGACAGTAGAGATGTTGGAAAAGGTGTTTGATCTGTTCAGGTAGCACCGGATTCTTGCCACGGCAATTGAACCTTTGACTTGTTCTCACAATGGGGAAGGGTCTCCGAGTCTCCCTTTTCTGGCTGCTGGGTATATTTCTGGCCGGTCGCTCAATTTACGATTCTCCCCATCTTGGCACTTTTAAGTAATCACTCAATGCTTTGTGTCAAACAGCTAATAATGGTGACAAAATGACCCAAAGAGGAGTGGAATGAGAATTTTTGGTCTAGAACGCAGACAACAGTAGGGAGATGCTAGCCACAACAAGACAGAAATCAATAGATTTTTGGGGCATTAAGGCAATCAGGGGATCTGAGGAGTAGACATGAAAGTAGAATTGGCAAAGCAGTCCACCCATGGTCATATTGAATGACAGAACAGATTCAAGGGATTGAATGGTCTACACCTGCTCCTATTTTTAAACTCATGTTTTTATATGTTTGATTTGATTTGTTATTGCCATATGGAATCCCTACATTGAGAAGGAGGCCATTTGGCCCTTCGAGTCCGCACCAACCAGGCCCTCCTGTCATTCCATGCATTTACCCAGCTAATCTCCCTGACACTAAGCGTCAATTTAGCACAGCTAGTCTCCCTAACCTGCACACGTTTAGAGAGAGATCCAAAATATTCTGATGCAATTAGTCGTGCAAAATTCAGAATGATTCCTGGGTTTTCAGCACAATTATGCTCTGATATTAGAACACAAAAAAAATCTACAACTAGGCGTCCAGTTGCTTTATAAATAATTTTTTTGCTTCTCTTTAAATATGACAACTAAAATGTGTACATAGAAGGGCAAAACAGCCACTCATATCATTTTAATCAATGTTTTATCTCTAGTTTTGCTGTCGTTTAAATTACAATTATAGCAATGGATTTTGCTGTCAACTAAGAAAAATATTTGCCATAGATGTTTTCATTGTCATAGGTTGTTGTTAAACAAACAGGCATGACTGGTAGCTCTACTACACAAGTAAGACGTGTATTAGTATACAATGAAAAGTATTGTTTCTTGCGTCCTTACAGACAAAGCATACTGTTCATAGAGAAGGAAATGAGAGAGTGCAGAATATCATAACGAGGGCGAAGGGAAAGATCAGCTTAATGCAAGGGAAGTCCATTCAGAAGTCTGGTGGCTGCTTTTGAGTCAGTGACCTCAGACTTTTGCATCTTTTTCCTGATGGAAGAAAAGGGGTAGAGAGTATTACTGGGGTGTGTGAGGCCCTCAATTATCCGAGGCAGTGGGAAGCGAAGACAGAGCCAATGGACGGGTATGTTTAGATAGTGAACTATTGTGTTTGTACAGTGAGACACAAATAAAGGGTAGAAATTTATCATCCAGCCCACCACCATAATCATAGCTGGTGGGATAGTACTATGCAAAGATCTGGTGACCTCAAGCAGGATTTTCTGGTCTTCTTGGAGTGAGTGCAGCTGGAAAATCCTGCTTTTTTTTTGGTCTCAGAATTAGGGATTGGCTATATTGGATTGAGGCGAAGAGAAATGTTTCTGCATGCAGTTGGAAGCCAAAACATTGACCCATCTTTCCCAACCTTTGTTTCCCAATTACTGTGAGAGTTTCATAATTGTGTATGTGTGATTGTCCGGAATACTTTTGTTTTAGATTCTTGGAGAAGGGAGACAGCAAGATTGCCAAAGAGACTGGCTGTATTGCAGTTTGATAAGCTTTTGAAATTGACATCTCCATGTGGACTGGGGACCGTATCTGTTTCAAATGCAGCAGCTGACGAATGAATAGGTTGCATCTTGTTTGTTTCAAAGCAATGAGATTGCTCAAATCATCAGTCATGTGATATTTGCAGTCTTAAGAAACCATAATTCAAGCTTATTTCCAGTAGATGGGGTTGCCAAACTGATCACTGCGATATAATGTTAGTGGTTATAATTGAATGGATGAGTAACGGTGTGTGTATAAGGAGAGGTAGTGGCATAGTGATAGAATCCTACACTGCAAAAGGAGGCCATTTGGCCCATTAAGTCTGTACTGACCACAAATCCACCCTGGCCCTATATCCATGCATTTACCCAAGCTAGTCCTCCTGACACTAAGGGGCAATTTAGCATGGCCAGTCTAACCCACACACCTTTACACTGTGGAAGGAAACCGGGGGAAACCCATGCAGACACAGGAAGAATGTACAAACTCTTCATAGACAGTGACCCAAGCCAGGAATTCCTGGTGTTGTGAGGCAGCAGTGCTAACCACTGTGCCACACCAGCATCACAAGTAATCCAGCATTTGAATTCCACCCTGGCAGATGACGCAATTTGATTTCAATTAAAATCTGCCATGTCGATTGTCAGAGAAAACCCATCTGGTTCACTAACGCTCTTTGGGGAAGGAAATGCTTATGTCAGGATGAGGCTTGAAGGCTCGGTTAGTGCAATGGATAGCTATAGATTAGCCAGGAGGGAGCTAAAGAGTGAATTGAGGAGAGCTAAGAGAGGACACGAGAAGACTTTGGCTGATAGGATTAAGGAGAATCCTAAAGCTTTCTTTAGATATGTTAACAATAGAAGATTGGTTAGGGCAAGATTAGGGCCAGTCATAGACAGCAGTGGGAAGTTGTGCGTGGAGCCTGAGGAGATTGGAGAGGTACTGAATAAATATTTCTCTTCGGTATTCACGCAGGGTGATGTAAATGTAGTTATGGAGAACACTGAGGTACAGGGTAGCAAACTGGAAGGTATCGAAGTAGATAGGGAGGATGTGCTAGATATTCTCAAGGGTTTGAAGTTGGATAAGTCCCCTGGGCCGGACGGGATTTACCCTAGGATTCTCTGGGAGGCAAGAGAGGAGACTGCAGAGCCTCTGGCTCTGATCTTCAGGTCGTCGTTGGTTACGGGTGTGGTTCCGGAGGACTGGAGGATAGCGAATGTGGTCCCATTGTTCAAGAAGGGGAAGAGAGACCTTCCAGGGAATTATAGGCCAGTGAGTCTTACTTCTGTTGTGGGCAAAGTATTGGAGAGAATTATTAGGGATAGGATTTATAGTTATTTAGAGAGAAATGAATTGATTGGGGATAGTCAGCATGTTTTGTGAAGGGTAGGTCGTGCCTTACTAACCTCATTGAGTTTTTTGAAAAAGTGACCAAAGAGGTGGATGGGGGTAAGGCGGTTGATGTGGTATATATGGACTTTAGTAAGGCGTTTGATAAGGTGGCCCATGGAAGACTTCTGCAGAAAATGCAGATGTATGGGATAGAGGGTGATTTAGCTAATTGGGTTAGGAATTGGCTAGCAGATAGAAGACAGAGGGTGGTGGTTGATGGGAGATATTCATCGTGGAGTTCGGTGACAAGTGGTGTACCTCAGGGGTCTGTTTTGGGGCCCCTGCTGTTTGTAATTTTTATAAATGATCTGGATGAGGGTATTGAAGGATGGATTAGTAAATTTGCAGATGACACTAAAGTCGGTGGAGTGGTAGATAGTGAAGAGGGGTGTTATAGTTTGCAGAGAGACTTGGACAAGTTGCAGAGCTGGGCCGAGAGGTGGCAAATGGAGTTTAATGTGGAAAAGTGTGAGGTAATGCACTATGGCAGAAATAATAAATGTGTAGAGTATAGGGCTAATGGTAGGATTCTTAGTAGTCTTGATGAACAGAGGGATCTTGGTGTGTATGTGCATAGATCCCTGAAAGTAGGCAGTCAAGTCGAAAACATAGAACGTAGAACATAGAACATTACAGCACAGAACAGGCCCTTCGGCCTTCGATGTTGCGCCAACCAATATAAAAAGCAATGCCCCTCCAAACTAAACCATTCCCTTCTCTTCCATATACTTATCAACTAACCTCTAAAACGCCACCAAACTTGGCGCATCCACAACTGCTGCAGGCAGGGCATTCCACTCCCGAACCACCCTTTGGGTAAAGAACCTACCTCTGATATCCGTCCTATAACTATCAACCCTTAATTTAAAGCTGTGTCCCCTCGTGCTAGCTTTCTCCATCCTAGGAAAAGGGCTATCACTGTCCACCCTATCTAAACCTCTAATCATCTTATATGCTTCAATAAGATCCCCTCTTAGCCGCCTCCTTTCTAACGAAAACAACCTCAAATCGTTCAACCTCTCTTCATAGGACCTGCCCTCCATACCAGGCAACATCCTGGTAACCTCCTCTGTACCCTCTCCAATGCCTCCACATCTTTCTTATAATGTGGGGACCAGAACTGCACACAATACTCCAAGTGCGGCCGCACTAGAGTTTTGTACAGTTGCAACATGACGTTGCGGCTCCGAAATTCAATCCCTCTACCAATAAAAGCCACGACTCCATATGCCTTCCTAACAACCTTCTCGACCTGACTGCCTACTTTCAGGGATCTATGCACATACACACCAAGATCCCTCTGTTCATCTAGACTACTAAGAATCCTACCATTTGCCCTATTCTCTACACATTTATTATTTCTGCCATAGTGCATTACCTCACACTTTTCCACATTAAACTCCATTTGCCACCTCTCGGCCCAGCTCTGCAACTTGTCCAAGTCCCTCTGCAAACTATAACACCCCTCTTCACTATCTACCACTCCACCGACTTTAGTGTCATCTGCAAATTTACTAATCCATCTTCAATACCCTCATCCAGATCATTTATAAAAATTACAAACAGCAGGGGCCCCAAAACAGACCCCTGAGGTACGCCACTTGTTACCAAACTCCAAGATGAATATCTCCCATCAACCACCACCCTCTGTCTTCTATCTGCTAGCCAATTCCTAACCCAATTAGCTAAATCACCCTCTATCCTATACATCTGCATTTTCTGCAGAGGTCTTCCATGGGCCACCTTATCAAACGCCTTACTAAAGTCCATATATACCACATCAACCGCCTTACCCCCATCCACCTCCTTAGTCACTTTTCAAAAAACTCAATGAGGTTAGTAAGGCACGACCTACCCTTCACAAAACCATGCTGACTATCTCCAATCAATTCATTACTCTCTAAATAACTATAAATCCTATCCCTAATTATTCTTTCCAATATTTTGCCCACAACAGAAGTAAGACTCACTGGCCTATAATTCCCTGGAAGGTCTCTCTTCCCAAGGTTGTTAAGAAGACATATGGAGTCTTAGCTTTTATTGGTAGGGTAATTGAATTTCGGAGCCGCAACGTCGTGTTGCAACTGTACAAAACTCTAGTGCGGCCGCACTTGGAGTATTCTGTGCAGTTCTGGTCCCCGCATTATAAGAAAGATGTGGAGGCATTGGAGAGGATACAGAGGAGGTTTACCAGGATGTTGCCTGGTATGGAGGGCAGGTCTTATGAAGAGAGGCTGAGGGATTTGAGGTTGTTTTCGTTAGAAAGAGGCGGCTAAGAGGGGACCTTATTGAAACATATAAGATGATTAGAGGTTTAGATAGGGTGGACAGTGATAGCCTTTTTCCTAGGATGGAGAAAGCTAGCACGAGGGGACACAGCTTTAAATTAAGGGGTGATAGTTATAGGACGGATATCAGAGGTAGGTTCTTTACCCAAAGAGTGATTAGGGAGTGGAATGCCCTGCCTGCAGCGGTTGTAGATGCGCCAAGTTTGGTGGCGTTTAAGAGGTTAGTTGATAAGTATATGGAAGAGAAGGGAATGGTTTAGTTTGGAGGGGCATTGCTTTTTATATTGGTCGGCGCAACATCGAAGGCCGAAGGGCCTGTTCTGTGCTGTAATGTTCTATGTTCTATCTATGTTCTATGAAATCTGTTGTCCTTACCTGGTCTGGCCTACGTATGAGTCTAGTCCCACAGCAATGCGATTGTCTCGTAAGTGCCCTCTAAAAGGCCGAACAACGCATTAAGTTCAAAGGCAATTAGGGATTGGCAACAAATTTTGGCCCAGCCAGTGACAATCACATCTTATGAATGAAATTTAAATAATGTCGGGTGGCTACTACGAGACCAAAGTGAATGGAAGACATAACTCAACTATAACATGCTATGGGTCACACCACCAAAGCTAGCAAGAAGCTCCTGTAGATAGATACACATGAAAACATTTTGTCAATGACTCTTACCAACCGTGTTGGCATACTCCTCATGATTCCAGTGGTTACAAAAAAGCTTAAAGGAGGAGGTTGTGCAGCCTCAGGTGCAGTATTCGGGTTGGAGAAAGTGTGTGGGCAATCACTAGAAGACACAGAGAGACGGGACGTTGCGGAGTAACCAACAAGCGAGGTCCGGTCCCACACTTTGTCATTTCTTGGGGGCTTGAGCAGAGCAGGAGCCATACCACGCTGCGATACAACCAGAGAGAATGCTTTCCATGGTGCATCTGTAAATATTGGTGAGTACTGTAGTTGACATGTCAAATTTCTTCAGTCTTCTGAGAAAATAGAGGCATTGGTGGGTATTCTTAATGATAAGAGTTGCCATGAGGGGACCAGGACAGGTTGTTGGGGATCTGGACACCTAAAAACTCAAAACCGTTGACCCTTTCTACTTCGATCGAATGGCAGGTCAGAGTCAATGGGCCAAATGGCCTCATTCTGCTCGTACATCTTATGGTCTTACAGAATCAACAGATATGGGTTTAGTGCAGAAAGAGAATCATAGAGTCATAGAGGTTTACAGCATGGAAACTGGCCCTTTCGCCCAACTTGTCCATGCTGCCCTTATTTTAAAATCCTTAAACTAATCCCAGTTACCAGCATCTGGGTCCATATCTCTCTATACCCATTGTACACATGTAACTATCTAAATGCTTTTTAAAAGACAACATTGTACCTGCCTCTACTACTATTACCTAGAGGGTGTCAATGCCAAAGTTCAGCTGTGATTTATTGGGATTGCTTGCGTCGATAATTCTATAAGATATTTTCTTGACTCTCCAGGTTGTATTTTATCGTAACATTTGACAGGGGTCTTTTCAGGGACGAGGCTAATTTTTTTTAGAGGCCAATTCAAATTGAATCCGGTTCAAGGTCCCCACAAAAGAGACATACTAGTTTCAAGCTGATAAAAGCAGCATTATACCCAGTCTCATGCCTGATTTTAGCCAAAAGGCTGAGAAGCAACATTACAGGGGTGATTTTACCATCCCATTGCACTGTTTTCGGGTGCAAAGATTTGGTAAAGTTGGGTGTGAGGTAAGCAGTGTGATTTGTGTCGGACTCTGCAGTAGTTCTCACTTTTCCCAGGCATGAAAATGGCAGCGGTCAGGAACTTATCCGAAAAGGGCACAACATGCATTTGAATAAATCTGCATGGATTTCAATAGAGGCCGGGAATACACTGCTAAGTAATGTGGTTGAGGCAGATACGTTAAGACTTATCTGAACAGAAACATGAACCGGTGGGGTACAGAGGGATACAGGCGGTTAATCTAATAGGACAAAGTGATTGGCGCAGGCCTGGTGGGCCAAAAGGCCTCTTCCTGAGGTGCATTGTTCTTTGTTCTTAATCCCCTGACACTAAGAGGCAATTTAGCATGGACAATCCATCTAACCCGCATATCTTTGGACTGTGGGAAGAAACCCACATGGACACGGGGAGAAAACAAACTCATCCAAAGCAGGAATGGAACCTGAGTCCCTGGTACTGTGAGAGAGCAGTGCGAAGCACTATGCCTGGTGCTGTGAGACAGCAGTGCAAAGCACTGTGTCTGGCACTGTGAGACGGCAGTGAGAAGCACAGTGCCTGGTGCTGTGAGACAGCAGTGAGTAGCATAATGCCTGGTGCTGTCAGACAGCAGTGAGAAGCACTGTGCTTGGTGTTGTGAGACAGCAGTGCGAAGCACTATGCTACCATGCTGTCTCTGTGATTGTGTTGAACTGAATCAAGTGGTCTACTCCATCTCTGTTTTTCTATTGACTGAGACTTGATAGTATCTGGAAATGTTTCAGAACGATCTTGAAAGCTTCCTCTTCAATACAGTCAACAGTACCTGGCAGGTGTTTGTAGTCATGATGTTGTCAGACTTCTTACTGGTGTTTGTAGATCAGGGTTAATACAATGCATTCTCATGTTAGGTGAGCCTGCCCTTGAAGAAGAACCCAATACCAATTCCTATCTGATATGAGCCTCAACTAATGCCACTAATTAAGGACAGCAAGTAATGGTCCATCCTATCAGAGTCTGGTAAAAGATAACATGCTGAAGCTTTAATCGCCCTATCTGATGATAGTAACTGGAATTAAATCAAGTGTGGAGCTAATGAGCTGTAACTAGTTTCACTCTTCAAATCTCCAACGGCAGCAATTACTGCAATAACATCAGCTTACATAATGCCTTTCATGTGATAGAACATCCCAGAGAATTTCACAGGAGAAGCAGGCTGTAATGAATATGGAATGTAGAGGAGATGTCTCCTCCTATTCCTTCAGCATTGCTTTCTGGTTAATATCACCGTACATGTTTTGAGGAATCAGCTGAAGTTCTGCTGCTGATGTCAATCCTTGGCTGAAAGCAAAGTCATAACCTTATCACTGAAATGTCTGGCAATATTTCATGTACAAGAGATGGGGAAGCGGTGGTCGAATGGTACTATCCTTGGACTGTTAATCTACTGGTTGGCACTGCTACCTCAGAGCGTCAGGGACCCGGGTTCGATTCCTGGCTTGGGGTTCTGCAGATCCCTGCAGAATGCGGGGTCTGCACGTTCTCCACGTGTCTGCATGGGTTTCCCCCAGGTGATCTGGTTTCCTCTTACATTCCAAAAGACGGTGGATTGGCCATGCTATATTTCTTCCTTAGTGCACCTAAACAGGTGCCAGAGTGTATCAACGAGGGAATTTTCACAGTAATTTCATTGCAGTGATAATATAAGCATATTTGTGACATTAGTAAGTAAATTTTAATGTTTCGGGGAAATTGGTTCAAATCCCATCACGGCAGATGGTGCAATTTGAATTCAATAAAAAATAAACAAGAATCTGCTAATGACCATGAAAGTATTGTTGATTGTTGGAAAAACCCATCTGGTTCACTAATGTCCTTTAGGAAAGGAAATCTGCCTCATCTGCTCTAATCTACATGTGATTCCAAAGCCACAGCAAAATGATTGACTCTGGTCTGGGTGGTATGGTGATACAGTAGTTAGCATTGCTGCGTTATTGTGCCAGGTACCCGAGTTCGATTCCAGCCTCGGGTGACTGCCAGTGTGCAGCTTGTACATTCTTTCCACGTCTGCATGGGTTTCCTTCGAGTGCTCCAGTTTTCCCCCACACTCCAAAGATGTGCAAATTAGGTGGACTGCCCATAGTTAATTGTCCCTTCATGTCAGGGGGATTAGCAGAGTAAATATGTGGGGTTTAGGGGTATGGGTCTTGGGTGGAGTCGTTGTCAGTGCAGGCTTTATGGGCTGAATGGCCTTTTTCTGTACCATGGGGATTCTATGATTCTCAACTGCCCTCCAAGGGCAACCTGGGGATGGTAAATAAATGCTGGCCAGCCAGTGACATCCATGTCTCATGACTGAAATAAAAAAATACAAATCATTCCCCTCAGTTGAGATTAACAAGTCATATTACCTCTGTTATTCTGTGGCCTGAGAAGTACATAAAGGTATGCAAGATTCTTATTTTCACAGCGTTATAAGAATCTATTATTAATCAAGTGTTAATACTATATCTGTAATTCTACAATTATAAACCTTGGTGTTCCAAATTACATTTCCGGCCTTGCTAACATACCTCGGAATGAATTATTTATTCATCAATTGTCCCGCAATTAAAGTTGTCTACTTAACTGATCTAGCTGGTTTCCAAAAATACTGGTTTAGTTTTCATTGACTTTCATCAATTTGAGCAGAAAATGCTTAAGCACATATTGATTCAAACTGCAAAATGATAGTCATACTGAAACTAGTGATTTTGAAACTACCAGCTCTACATATCTCCCTGTCAGAGAGAACTATGTGAGGACTAACTACCTCTCTGTTGGAGATAGATGAGTGGTAACTCATTGGAATTCACCGACTGAAAGGACAGTGAAAGCAGATTCGGCAGTAACAGAAATGCTAAGTTTAGACTTGGAAAATTATACTGGGGATATGGGATTGGACACAGTAAGAAGTCTGACAACCCCAAGTTTAAGTCCAACCAATTTATTTGATAGTTAACTCACAATCTTTCGGGGTTTCTCCCTTCATCAGGTGAGTGGATAGTTTTGGCCTCAGACAGAGCATATGACAGCACAAAAAGTTTAAAGATTACTGATTAGAATGCGAGTCTTTATAACTAACCTGCTATACAACTAACCTGCTCTGTCTGAAGTCAGAACCCTCCATTCACCTGCTGAAGGGAGAAACCCCGAAAGCTTGTGAGTTCACTATCAAATAAATCGGTTGGACTTAAACCTGGCGTTGTCAGACTTCTTACTGTGTTTAACCCAGTCCAACGTCGGCATCTCCACACCACATGATATGGGATTGGACACAATAAGAAGTCTCACAACACCCGGTTAAAGTCCAACAGGTTTATTAGTAGCAAACGCCACTGGTTTTCGCAACTGGCTGTTCCTTCATCAGGTGAGTGGGAGTGGGGAACTCCCAAGCACCTAACAAAGGAAAGGTCAGTTTCAAAAGCTAGTGGCGTTTATTACAAAAAAAACCTATTGGATTTTAACCTGATGTTGTAAGACGTCTGACTGTGTTTACCCCAGTTCAATATTGGCATCTCCCCATTATGGGATTGGAGCCAGGGAGTGGGACTAATTGGGCACAAGCAAGAGGCCCTTCTTCCATAGCCATATTGCCTTTGATTCTATATCAAGTCACACCCCTAGCCAAGCTCTTCCTGCACAGCTCCAATACTGGCATTTATCTGACAGTGTGGAGAGTTTCCCTGTGCACAAAATGTAGGGCAAATTCAACCTGGCCAGTTAATGCCCTATCACTCTCCACTCAGTCACTAATAAAGTGATGGAACGTGCTGTTGAGACTGTTGTCAATGGCACTTATTCAGCAATAACATACTCACTGACACTTGATTTGTGTTCTTCCAGGGCCATCCAGCTCCTGACCTCAATTCATCAGAAGTGAGGATGTTCGTTGATAACTGCACAATATTTGCAAATCAGATACTGAAGCAGTCCATGTCCAAATGCAGAAAGAATTCGATAATATCCAGGCTTGGGCTGACAAGTGGCAAGTAGTATTCATGCCACACAAGGACCAGGCAATGACCATCTCTAACAAGAGAGCATCTAACCATTTCCCTTTCACACTCAATGTTTTTACCATTGCTCAATTCCCTAATATCAACATTCCGGGGTGTCACCATTTACCAGAAATTGAACTGGACTAGCCATAAAAATACTGTGACTACAAGGGTAAATTGAAGGTTAGGAATCCTACGGTGAGTAACTCATTTCCTAAACTCCCAAACCAGTCTATCGTCTACAAAGCACAACGCAGGAGTGTGAAGGAATATTCTCCTCTTCACTGAATGAATGAAGCTTCAACAACACACAAGAAGCTCAACATCATCCAGCGCAAAGCAACCGCTTGATTGGCAACTCATTCTCCACATCAATATTCACTCGCTCCACTGCCAGTACACAGTGACAGCTGTATGTACCATCTACAAGATGCACTGCAGCAATTCATCAAGGATCCTTTGACTGCACTTTCCAAACCCTCTGCCTCTATCACTAGAAGGATAAAGATGCATGGTAACACCACAACTTACAATTTCCCCTCCAAATGAAACACCCTCCTGACTACATTGTCATACCTCTGCTGGTACAAAAACCTGGCATTCCCCACCCCTCCCCACCCCAAATAGCACTGTGGGTGTACCTACACCACAAAAACAGCAGTGATTCAAGAAAGCAACCTTCTCGAGAGTAATTTGCGATGGACAATAAATATTGGTCTAGCCAGTGTTGCTCACATCTCATGAATGAAAAAAATGATATTCTGAAAACTACAAGTAATGTTCAACCCGTGTTTCAAATTGCATTCATTAACCACAGAGTTTTAAAACATGCCTCAGGTTATATCAGATTATTTAATAACTACTTATGTTAAAATGTGCGTTGAGTGGCTCAATCAGGGAAATGATAAGTCACTCTTCATTGAAGGTTAGTGCCACTTATTTCCAGCTATTTGTCTAGTAAAGACTTAGTGCATAAATGACCCAATGGTGCATACCTTGCCATCTAATTGTTCTTTTTATGCTCACTTGGTGATGCAATTGTGTTAATTAACAGGATTTAACACTGGAAGTATTTTTAGTGCCAGGTACTTACCATTATATCTCATTAGGGTGTTGTGGTGAACAGGCTCACAGCTGATGCTTAACTCCTGAGAGGCAATTGCTAGCACACCTTCATACTATTCTACCTTCAGGCTTTTAATCTGGAAGAGTCACACACGCATTTGCAATGGAAACTCATGTGGAGTGGATTTATGGTTTATCATAGAATCCCTACAGTGCTGAAGGAGGCTGTTTAGTTCATTGGATCTGCACTAACAACAATCCCATCCAGGCCTTCATGTGTTTGCCCTACTAATACCCCTGATACTGATGGACAGTTTAGCGTGGCCAATCCACCTAACCCGCACATCTTTGAAGTGTGGGATGAAACCAGAGCACCCGAAGAAAACCCACATAGACAGTTACAGGGACGAACGTGCGAACTGCACAGAGAGAGTCACCCAAGGCCGGAATCAAACTCGGGTCCCTGGCACTGTGAGGCAGCAGTGCTAACCACTGTGCCACTGTACTATCCATTAGTGGACAGAGAGAAGCAACAAATACTAGGAAGGAAGGGTCATCTTCCTTTATGCTGATTTTGCGCAATTACTGAACTCTTGCAGAGCAGGAAGAGGCAATTTGGCCCATTATCCCCTGACTAGCTCTTTGAAAAATTATTCAATGAGTTCCTCTCTTTCCGTGTATCCTTTATTTTGTTCCTTTTTTCTTTTTTTTCCTTTTTACAGAAGCTATTGAGTTTGCTTTCCCAGTCTTTTCATGGAGTACATTTTGAATCTCGTGAATGCAAGGTCCTCATTTCCCACCCTGCTTCCACTGCCCATTATTTTTATCTTAATTCATTTGTGGGACATGTGCATCGCTGGATGGCCAGCATTTATTGCCCATAACTTCTTGTCCTTGGAGGGCAATTGAGAGTCAACCACATTGTGCTAACTACTGTGCCACCACTCCACACAAGCAGAGTCAACCAAATTATTGTGGCTCAATCAAGGAAATGATAAATCACTCTTCATTGAAGCTTAATGCCACTTGTTTCCAGCCATTTGTCCAATAAAAACTTACTGCTTAAGTGACCCAATGGTGCTTACCTTGCAATCAGGCATAGGCCAGGCCAAGTAAGGATGGCAAATTTCCTCCCCAAAAGAACATTAGTGAACCAGATGGGATTCTCTGACAACCAACAATGGTTCCATGGTCATCAGCACATTCTTAATTCCAGGTTTTTTTCATTGAATTCAACATTCCACCAGATGCCATGGGGGGATTCGAATTCAGAACCCCAAAACATTCGGTGAGTTTCTGGATTAATAGTCTAGAGATATTATCACTAGGCTATCACTTCGCCAAATTTAAAAAGAGTGACCTCAAGTTCCCAACATTCCCACCAGCAGTAATGATTTCTCGTATCAAGTTGTATTGATCTTCTAATTCCATATGCTTCAGTTAAATCTCTCCCTAGTCTTCTGCACCCTAAGGAGTATGATCCCACTTTTTCTGACAATAGTTTCATGGTCATGAGTAGATTCTTAATTTCAGATCTTTTTAATTGAATTCAAATTCCACCATCCGTCGTGGCAGGATTTGAACCCGGGTTCTCAGAACATTAGCTGAGTTTCGGGGTTTATAGTCTAGCGATAATACCACTAAGCCATCTCCTCTCCTAATTCAAAATCAGTGACCTCAAGTTGCCAAACCTCCCACTGGCAGTAACAATTCCTCCCTATTGACTGTATTGAGACAACTTCAAATTTTAAATACCTCTATTAAATCTCCCCTTGGCTTTATGCACTGTAAGGAGAATAATCCTAGTTTCACTAGTCTGAGTGTATTAAGCTGTAAGTTATGCCAGAATCTGTTCCACTGATGAATACAATGGCTTACATATATTCCATAGTAACAATAATCACTGCTGACGATGTGTTGTCTCAGATGCGACAAAGAGTGTCAGGTAGATTATGACATCTCATGACATGGCAATTCATTTGTATTCTGCATTGTCTCAATTCATCTTTGGGGAACAGATACCTTTAAACTCGAGGCTGGCCTGTCCGAGGTTACTTGCTAACTGTTGCACCTCACGCTCACAGATGTCAAGAGACTGGGTTGCCACAACTGAAAGGTTATCTTCCTCACACGTGCTCACATTGTGCAATTACTCAATACTTGCAGCGCAGGAAGAGGCAATTCGGCCCATTGCCCCCAACTAGCTGTTTGAAAGTATCATTCAATGAGTTCTGCTCTTTCCGTGTATCCTTCATCTTATGTCTTTTTTTTTCCTTTTGAGAGAAGCCATTGAGTTTGCTTCCCCAGTCGTGCGTGGCTAAGCATCCTCTTTGTATGAGAAATAATCCACAGAGGGAGAACTGAAATAAATTTTTCTGCATGACTCTGATTATTTTTCAAAACATCTAGATTTATTCCAATGAGGCATACAATTTCAGGACATATTATTCAAATAAATGTGTATCTAGTTCATTTCTTTATAGAATCTTTACAGTGCCAAAACAGACCATTTGGCCCATTGGGCCTGCACAGACAACAATCCCACCCAGGTCCAAACCCTATTACTCCATACTCCATATACTGCTAATCCCCCTGATACTTACAGGAACAATTTACAATGGCCAATGCATCCAGCCTGCACATCTTTGGATTGTGGGAGGAAAATGTGTGGTAATGCATTTTGCAAGGTCTAATACAGATAGGAAATATACAGTAAGTGATAGAATCCTTAAATGTACTGATAGGCAAAGTCATCTGGGTGTACAAGTACACAGGTCACTGAAAGTGGCAATGCAGGTGAAGAAGATAGTCAAGAAGGTATATGACATGCTTGCCTTCATTGGCCGGGGCATTGAGCTTCAAAATTGGCAAGTTATGTTGCAGATTTATAGAAACTTAGTTAGGCCGCACTTGGAATATGGTCTTCAATTCCTGTAACCACACTACCAGAAGAATGTGGAGGTTTTGGAGAGGGTACAGAAAAAATTTACCAGGATGTTGCCTGGTGTGGAGGACATTAGCTATGAGGAGAGGTTGGAGAAACTTGGTTTGTTCTCACTGGAGCGACAGAAGTTGAGGGGACACCTGATAGAGATGTACAAATTATGGGAGGCACAGACAGAGTGGATAGAGAGAAGCTTTTTCCCAGAGTGGAAGAGTCAATTATTGGGGGCAGAGGTTTAAGGTGCGAGGGGCAAGGTTTAAAGGAGATATATGAGCCAGATCTTTTACAGAGAGGGTGACAGGTGCCTGGAACTCATCGCAGGGAAAGGTAGCAGATACAGTAGAAACTTTTAAGCGGTATCTTGACATATATATGAATAGGATGGGAATAGAGGCATATGGTCCCTGGAAGGTGAGGAGGTTTTAGTTAAGTCGGGCAGCTTGGTCGGTGCAGGCTTGGAGGGCCGAAGGGCCTGTTCTTGTGTTCTTTGAAACCAGAGCATCTGGAGGAAACCTACGCAGATTCGAGGAAAACATGCAGACTCCGCACAGACAGTGACCCAAGGCTGGAATCGAACCCAAGACCCTGGCGCTGTGAGGCAGTGGTACTAACCACAATGCCACTGTGTCACCCTGCTTCAAAGCCTTTTGTTTTAAAACAAAATCTCTTCAACTGTGATGTTTGGACTTTTGTTCTTTAAAAAAAATCATTTCTTAAGCTGTTCCTTCAAATCTTTTGTATCAACTAATTTTTTTGTCACCTTCCCAAATGGCTCCGTCTTTGGCTCAGAGTTAATTTTTAGCTGAGATGAGAATGCTGCTGAGAAATATTCTGGAATATCTTTACTACATTAAAGGTGCAATGCAAATACTGTGGTGATGACTAGCAAGAAACAATGCTATTCACTGTATACTAATAGATGTGACAATAATAAATCAGATCACTTCAAATGTCCCCAGGATGGATCTTAGTTTTTGAGATTCTGTGAGATCCAGTCTAATGCTCTGGGGACATTTGAGTTGAGTTGATTTGATTTATTGTTGTCACACGCATTAGTATACAAAGGAAAGCATTGTTTCTTGCACACTATACAAAGCACACCATTATAGAGAAAGAAAGAAGAGCATGCAGAATGTAATGTTACAGTCATAGCTAGGGTGCAGAGAAAGATCAGCTTAATGCGAGGTCGATCAATTCAAAAGTCTGACAGCAGCAGGGAAGAAGCTGTTCTTGAGTCGGTTGGTACATGACCTCTGACTTTTGTACGTGGCAGAAGAAAGTGGAAGAGAGAATGTCTGGGGTGCCATGAGGTCTTTAATTATGCTGGCTGCTTTTACAAGGCATTTGAGTTCAAACTACGATAGCATTTTCTTCAATTAATACTTTTATTTCATTCTTTGATGGATGTGGCATGTCTAGGGTTTGATGTCCATCCCTATTTGTCCTTGAACTGAGTGGATTGTTTGACCATTTCAGGAGACACTTAAGACTCAATCACATTGCTGTGGCCCTGGAGTCACATGTGGGCCAGACCTGGTAAGGGATGGCAGATTTCCTTCCCTAAAGGACATTAGTGAACCAGATGAGTTTTTACAACAACTGATGTTAGTTGTCATGGTTACCATTGCTCAGCAGTAGCTATTGAGATTCCAGGTTTAATTAATCAAATTTGAATTCCACCAACAGCTATAGTGGTGAGATTTAAAATCTGGATGATAAAGCTGGTTTCAGTAATGATGAACATGAAAACATCATCAACTGTGATCCATTAATGTCCTTTAGATTCATTAATATCCTTAAGGGAAGGAAATCTGCCATCCTTACCCAGTCTGGCCTGCACGTGACTCCAAAGCAATGTGGTTGACCCTTAACTGCTCTCAGAATTAGTCATCAAACCACTCAGTTCAAAGACAATTTTTTTATTATTTATTTGTTCATGGGCTGTGAGTGTCGCCGGCTAGGCCAGATATATTGCCCAGACAAGAGGACATTTATCAATCAACCACATTGCCATTGATCTAGAGTCACATGCAGGCCAGATGGTAAAGAACTGCAGATTTCCTTCCCTAAAACAAATTAGTGAACCAGATAGGTTTTTTATGACAATGGTTTTATGGTCATAAGTAGAATTTTAATTCCAGATATTTTTTGAATTTTTAAATTCCACCATCTGCCATTTATGGACTTTAATAAGGCGTTTGATAAGGTGGCCCATGGAAGACTTCTGCAGAAAATGCAGATGTATGGGATAGAGGGTGATTTAGCTAATTGGATTAGGAATTGGCTAGCAGATAGAAGACAGAGGGTGGTGGTTGATGGGAGATATTCATCGTGGAGTTCGGTGACAAGTGGTGTACCTCAGGGGTCTGTTTTGGGGCCCCTGCTGTTTGTAATTTTTATAAATGATCTGGATGAGGGTATTGAAGGATGGATTAGTAAATTTGCAGATGACACTAAAGTCGGTGGAGTGGTAGATAGTGAAGAGGGGTGTTATAGTTTGCAGAGAGACTTGGACAAGTTGCAGAGCTGGGCCGAGAGGTGGCAAATGGAGTTTAATGTGGAAAAGTGTGAGGTAATGCACTATGGCAGGAATAATAAATGTGTAGAGTATAGGGCTAATGGTAGGATTCTTAATAGTGTTGATGAACAGAGGGATCTTGGTGTATATGTGCATAGATCCCTGAAAGTAGGCAGTCAAGTTGAGAAGGTTGTTAAGAAGGCATATGGAGTCTTAGCTTTTATTGGTAGGGGGATTGAATTTCGGAGCCGCAACGTCATGTTGCAACTGTACAAAACTCTAGTGCGGCCGCACTTGGAGTATTGTGTGCAGTTCTGGTCCCCACATTATAAGAAAGATGTGGAGGCATTGGAGAGGGTACAGAGGAGGTTTACCAGGATGTTGCCTGGTATGGAGGGCAGGTCTTATGAAGAGAGGCTGAGGGATTTGAGGTTGTTTTCGTTAGAAAGGAGGCGGCTAAGAGGGGACCTAATCGAAACATATAAGATGATTAGAGGTTTAGATAGGGTGGACAGTGATAGCCTTTTTCCTAGGATGGAGAAAGCTAGCACGAGGGGACACAGCTTTAAATTAAGGGGTGATAGTTATAGGACGGATATCAGAGGTAGGTTCTTTACCCAAAGGGTGGTTCGGGAGTGGAATGCCCTGCCTGCAGCAGTTGTAGATGCGCCAAGTTTGGTGGCGTTTAAGAGGTTAGTTGATAAGTATATGGAAGAGAAGGGAATGGTTTAGTTTGGAGGGTCATTGCTTTTCATATTGGTCGGCGCAACATCGAAGGCTGAAGGGCCTGTTCTGTGCTGTAATGTTCTATGTTCTATGTTCTATGTTAATGGTGGGATTTGAACCTGGGTCCCACAGCATTATGTTGGCCCTTCGGATTACCGATCCAGCAACAGTACCAGGAGCTCCCCCTAATTTAATATGGGCAACAAATTCTTGCCTTATTGATGAAGCCCACATCCTGAGAAAGAATATATAAAACAAAAAGCCTCACTCCAATCTAGAACAAAATGAGACTGAGACTCCAGTGCAATACTGAGGGACTGCCACACTGTTAGAGCTCCTTGCTTTTTGAATGATATGAAACAGAGGACAGAGAGATGTGAAATATCCCATGTTGAACAAGGGCAGGGGAGATCCTCCTGCTGTCCTGGCCAATAGATTGCCATCAATCCATGTCACAAAAAACAGATGATCGGGTCAACATTATGTTGGTATTTATGGGAGTTTGCGTGTAGATTGGCTGTGATGCGTTCTACGTGACCATAATGGGCTGCATGGTGGCTCAGGGGTTAGCACTGCTATCTCACAGTGTCAGGGACACTAGTTCAATTCCGGCCTTGGGTCACCGTCTGTGTGGAGTTTGCGCATTCTCCCTGTGTCGGTGTGGGTTTCCTCTGGGTGCACCGGTTTCCTCCCACAGTCTGAATGATGTGTGTGTTAGGTGGATTGGCCATGCTAAATTGACCGTGGCGTAAGGGGGATTATCAGGGTAAATATATGGGAATAAAACTTGGTTGAGATTGTGATTGGTGCAGACTTGGTGGACTGAAAAGCCTCTTCCTGCATTGTAGGAATTCTATGATTCTATGACTAAGCTTCCAAAGGACTTCATTGGCTGCAAACTATAGTGGATCGTCTGGAGATTATGAAAAACATGATAAAAATGCTGGTCGTTATTTCCTTAATTCCTGCATCATTACGCTCTCTTTAGCATTTGTCATAAAGATGTGTACGTATGATTATACCCTCAATAAGGGGCTCCGTGACAAATGAAGTACAGCTTTTGTCTTATTGAATTGCCCGAATGCGGAAAGACCATTTATTTTTTCTAATTGCTTCATTTAAAGCTGATGTCTCAGATAGGCTTCGTAGACATTACAGAGGCTTGTGTGAACGGAACCGCTCCCTAATTTGATGAATGGTTCAGTTACTGTGCCATTCATTTCAACAGGTTTAAGTCAGGTCTAAGTCTGGCATAAATAATGAAATTTGTAGAACCATCATCGAGTCCCGACAGAGCAGAAGGAAACCATTAGGCCCACTGAGCCTTCATCAACATCAATTCCACCCAGTCCCTGTCACTCCCCCCCTCCCCCGCGCCACCACCAACCCACCCCACCAACTGCCGTATTTACCCTGCTAGTCCCCCTGACACTAAGGGACAATTTAGCATGGCCGATCCACCTAACCTGCATATCTTTGGACAATAGGTTTTATCCTCATTATTGCTGTTATTTATTAATGGGATGTGGGTGTCACTGGCTAGGATAGCATTTCTTTCCCCATTCTAATCATTCTGGAGTTGGGGGCAGTCAGATGCAATTATGTACTGACGGCCCTTGGTGGGATGCTACAGGCGTTCCAGGTTGAGGGGAGGTACTGGGCCATTGCTTGCGAGGAATTCCAACTCCCTTAACCCAAACTATCCTATTTTGCTCTCTATGTGTTGCAAAGCTTGATGACTCCTATTTTTTTTATTTTAATGCAATGATATACAGGACTTGGTATATAGTGTTCAATCCTGGTAGTCAGCACAGAAACATGCTTTGAAGAGGGCACAGAAAAGATTTATCAGGATGCTGCCTGTTATGGAGGGCATTAGCTATGACGAGAGATTGAAGAAACTTGTTTGTTCTCACTGGAATGACGGAGGCTGAGGGGCGACCTGATAGAAGTCTACAAGATTATGAGAGGCATGGACAGAGTGGATAGTCAGAAGCTTTTTCCCAGGGTGGAAGAGTCAATTAATAGGGGGCATAGACGTCAAGTGCGAGGGGCAAGGTTAAAAGGAAATGTTCAAAGCAAGTTTTTTACACAGAAGGTGGTGGGTACTTGGAACTCTTTGTCGGGGGAGGTGGTGACTTTTAAGGGGCATCTTGACAAATACATGAATAGGATGAGAATAGAGGGATGTGGTCCCAGTAAGGGTAGGGGGTTTTAGTTCAGATGGGCAGCATGGTTAGTGCAAGCTTGGAGGGCGAAGGGCCTGTTCCTGTGCTGTAATTTTCTTTGTTCTTTGTTTTTGAAAACATGCAAAACATTTCCTATGATACCACTAACACTGTGATGCTCACTGCAGATTCCATCTCTTCATCTCATTACAACCTTGGTCCAAATCCAGGTAAAAGAGCTGAACTTAAGAGATGAGGTGACTGTCCTTGAAATCAAGACAACATTTGACCAAATATAACAACAACATAGAACATAGAACGTAGAACATTACAGCACAGAACAGGCCCTTCGGCCTTCGATGTTGCGCCGACCAATATATAAAGCAATGACCCTCCAAACTAAACCATTCCCTTCTCTTCCATATACTTATCAACTAACCTCTTAAACGCCACCAAACTTGGCGCATCTACAACTGCTGCAGGCAGGGCATTCCACTCCCGAACCACCCTTTGGGTAAAGAACCTACCTCTGATATCCGTCCTATAACTATCACCCCTTAATTTAAAGCTGTGTCCCCTCGTGCTAGCTTTCTCCATCCTAGGAAAAAGGCTATCACTGTCCACCCTATCTAAACCTCTAATCATCTTATATGTTTCAATAAGGTCCCCTCTTAGCCGCCTTCTTTCTAACGAAAACAACCTCAAATCCCTCAGCCTCTCTTCATAAGACCTGCCCTCCATACCAGGCAACATCCTGGTAAACCTCCTCTGTACCCTCTCCAATGCCTCCACATCTTTCTTATAATGTGGGGACCAGAACTGCACACAATACTCCAAGTGCGGCCGCACTAGAGTTTTGTACAGTTGCAACATGACGTTGCGGCTCCGAAATTCAATCCCCCTACCAATAAAAGCTAAGACTCCATATGCCTTCTTAACAACCTTATCGACTTGACTGCCTACTTTCAGGGATCTATGCACATATACACCAAGATCCCTCTGTTCATCAACACTATTAAGAATCCTACCATTAGCCCTATACTCTACACATTTATTATTCCTGCCAAAGTGCATTACCTCACACTTTTCCACATTAAACTCCATTTTCCACTTTAAACTCCATTAAACAAGGAGCCCTATAGTGAAATTGGAGCAAATGGCTAGCAGGAGAAAAACTCTCTATTGGTTGATGTCTGACCTAGGACAACAAAAAATGGTTGTGCTTGTTGGAAATTAATCATTGCAATCCTGAGGCTTCGCTGCAGGGGTTCCTCAGGTAGTGTTCTAGGTCCAAACACCTTCAGCTACTACATCAATGGCCTTCCTTTCATCGTAAGTTTAGAAGTGAGGATGTTCACTGATGATTGCACAATGTTCAATACCATTCAGGACTCCTCAGATACTGAAACTATTTGTCTCTGTATACAGCACGAACTGGACAATATTCAGATTTTGGATAATAATCATAAGTCACAATTATGCCTCACAAATGCCAAACAATAACCGCCTTCAACAAAAGTGAATCTAACCATCTCCCCATGGTGGCACAGTGGTTAGCACTGCTGCCTTACAGTACCAGGGGCTCGGGATCAATTCCAGCCTCGGGTGACTATCAGTGCGGAGTTTGTATGTTCTCCCTGTGTCTGCGTGGGTTTCCCCTGGGTGCTTAGCTTTCCTCCCACACTCCAAAGATGTGCATGTCAGGTGGACTAGCCATGCTAAATTGCCTCTTAGTTTCCCGAGATGTGTAGGTTGGGAATTAGAAGGGTAGATACTTGGGGTTACGGGGAACATGTCTGAGTCGGATTGCCCCTTAGTATCAGGGGGATTATGTGAGGTTACAAGGATAGGGTCTGGGTGGGATTCTTGTTGGTGCAGACGCAATGGACAGCGTGGTCTCTTTCTGCGCCATACAGATTCTATGACATTCGGTGGTATTATCACCACTGAATCTCTGACCATCAACATTGTGAGAGTTACCACTAACCAGAAATTGAACTGGACCAGCCGTGTAAATACTGTGTCTACAAGAGCAGGTCAGAGGCTGGGAAATCTGTAGCAAATAACTCATCTCTTGTTTCCACAAAGCCCACCCACCATTGACAAGTCACAAGTCAGGAGTGTAATAGAATATTCTTCACTTTCTTGGGTGAGCGTGGCTCCAACAACACTCAAAAAGCTGAATGCCATCTAGGATGGAGCAGCCAGTTTGTTTGGTACTCCATCCACCACCTTAAACATTCATTCCCTCCATCATAAATGCACGTTGGCAACCGTGTGTACCATCTACAAAATGCACTCCGACAACTCACCAAGGTTCCTGCCACAGCACCTTCCAAAAACAGGGCATCTACCACCTGGAAATATAAGAGCAGCAGACAGCTGGAACCACCACTGTCCGCAATGCTTCCTCCAACCACACATCATCCTAACTTGGAAATATATCACCGTTCCTTCGATGTCATTGATTCAACTTCCATTGAGGTTGGTTTTCCTCCATCGCCATCTTTGAATTTTACCCGAGCAGACTATTCCGCAGCTAATTCTGTGAGCGAACTGGTGCCTCACATTTTAAAGTTCATTTTATTATTGTCATAAGTAGGCTTACATTAACACTGCAATGAAGTTACTGTGAAAATCCCTAGTCATCTGTTCAGGTACAGTAAGGGAGAATTTAGCATGGCCAATGCACCAAGTGTTCCTTCGGACTGGGGGAGGAAACCAGAGCACCCAGAGGAAACCTATTCAGACATGGGGAGAACATGCAAACTCCCCATAAAAAGTGA
This sequence comes from Sphyrna mokarran, assembly GCA_024679065.1. Classification (NCBI taxonomy): domain Eukaryota; kingdom Metazoa; phylum Chordata; class Chondrichthyes; order Carcharhiniformes; family Carcharhinidae; genus Sphyrna; species Sphyrna mokarran. The sequence goes on from JAGIQG010000006.1 coordinate 13,995,926, forward strand.
CCCAAGCTGGGAATTGAACCTGGGTTCCTGGCATTGTGAGGCAGCAATGCTAACCACTGTGCCACCAGCTCAAACTTTTGTATCTTTCTTCCGACGGAAGAATGTGGAAGAGAACATATCTGGAGTACACGGGAGTCCTTGATTATACTGGCTGCTTTTTTGAGGCAGAGGGAAGTGTAGACAGGGTCAATAAGTGGGAGGCTGGTTTGTGTGATGGATTGGGATACGTTCACAATCTTTTGTAGTTCCTTGTCGTCTTGGGCAGAGCAGGGGCCATACCAAGTTGTGATACAACCAGAAAGAATGCTTTCTGTGCTGCATCTGTTGAAGTTGGTGACAGATGTAGATTTCGTGCCAAATTTCCTTAGTCTTCTGAGAAAGTAGAGGCATTGGTGGGCTTTCTTAACTATAGTTTCAGCATGGAGCGATCAGGACAGGATTTGCAGAGAGTTAAATAAAAGGCTGGAGTGTAAATCTGACACTAAGATATTTGGTTTGATCTAGTTAAGAATCAATAATGTTTTGTCTGAAGGGTACTTACTAAGAGAATAATACTGCAAGATTTTATGGTTTTTCTTTACAAGATCAGAAAAATAAAACAAAATACAATATTGACCTTTATACTCTAATATCCAGGATTGACATGAGGTACATGTGAATTTACAGGAAAACTGGGTGAATGCACCACACTGCACAATGCAAGGCAGATGCAACCAAGACAGATTCCATGGATTATTCAACATTCCAGTCAAACATCAATATCCATGTGAGTTACACAATCACACTCAAATATCAGTATTCATGATGAGTTCCATAATTACATCAAAGCTCTGTCTCCCTCGTAAGATGAATGGACATGTGCATGGTCCTATCCCACCTGCTGGTGAGTGGGATGGGAAAATTCTGCCCTAGATCTTTGAAGCTAAAGAATGAAAACTTATAATCCCTCATGAGGGAGGCAGAGCTTTGATGTAATTACATAATTCACCATGGATACTGATGTTTGAGTGGGATTCTGACCAGTCCACAGAATCTGTCTTGGTCTCATCTGTCATGCATTGTGCAGTGTGGCGTGTTTAACCAGTTTTCCTGTTAATTTATGGATCCTTTAAGGAAGGAAATCGGCCATCCTTAGGTGGTCTGGCCCCATGTGACCCCAGAGCCACAGCAATATGGGTGACTCTCAACTGCTCTCAAGCAACTAAGGATGGGAAATATATGGTGGCCCAGCCAGGGATGCCTCCATGAATGAATAAAAAAACTATGGCTCCTTTAATTCCTGCGTGTAATCCTTGATATATTAAACATAGTTGTTCAACCTTCACTGTCCTTTGGGAAGAGTTAGGGAAACAATTTCAAGTGGCTATTACAGCAAAATGCACTTTTCCTTTTTTCTTTAAAGTGATATTTGACTTGGGACATGGCCGGAATAGTAGAAGGTAACTATAATTTAATGTTGAGTGCCCTCCAATGACTGGGAAAGCTGAGTGTGTTATTAATACTTTTATGTCACCTTAAATCCATTTTTTGTTGGGCTGAAGCGTGAGCTAGGTAGTTGCCTCTGTGATAAGGGATGTAAGACTGAATTTATAGATTTAGTGAAAGTGTGGGGGTGTGTAGATCTAATACCCCCACACTACAATAAAATCATAGAATCCTCACTGTGCAGAAGGAGGCCATTTGGCCCATTGAACCTACACCAACAACAATCCTACCCAGGCTCTATCCACGTAACCCTAAACACTTATCCCACCGCCACCCCCGGTTCCACCGACACTAAGCGGCAATATAACATGGCAAATTCACTTAACTTGCACATTTTGGAGTGTGGGAAACTCACAGGGATACAGGTAGAATGTGCAAACTCCACACAGACAGTGATCCAAGTCGGGAATTGAACCCAGGTTCCTGGCACTGTGAGGCAGCAGTGTTAACCATTGTGCCACTGTGCCACCCTTATTGACTCAGACACCGGAATTCTACTGCCCGCCCGGAATTGGAGTGGGCGAGGGACGGACAACAGAAATGTCCATTAACCTCGGGTGGGATTTTCTGATCTCACTCGAGGGAGATTGTAAAATCCCGCCCACACTAGTTTCTGACCGTGATTCACAGGGTAGATGATGGGAGGACATTTCCTCATGGGGCAGTCTGGAACGAGGATCGCAGGTTCAAAATAAGGGGTCTCCCATTTAAGATGGGATTGAAGATGAGTTTCAATTGTTTTAATCTTTGGGTTTGATGATCCCAGTGAGTGGTGGAGGCTGTGTCACTGAGAACGCTCAAGGCTGAATTAGATAGAGGTTTGATTGGACTCAAGTATATTGGGAGACGGGGAGAAAGTGCAGTAAGGCCTCCAATAGGTCAGATGGGTCCCAGTAGCCAGGAGAGAAAATGCTTGACTCATTGGCTGACAGGGTCAGGTTACTGAGCATTCTCTTCAAAGTGGGGGAAGGTACAACAGGGTATGTGTGCGGCAATCCAATTAACAGAAGAGAACAAAATCAGAAGTAGCAGCAGGAGCAGGATGTTCAATCCATTGAGCGCTGCTCTGCAATTCAACAAACTCATGACTCATCTGATCATTGTCTTCTCCTCCAACTCCAACCTCCCTAACCCGTGACTCCCTCCATGGAAAGCGAATCAAGTACCCGGATGTGCACTCAGATCTGATGCAGACCAGCTGTTGGGGGTATTCGCAGCCATCTTCAACCTCTCTTTACAGCAATCTGAGGTCCCTACCTCCTTCAAAAAGATGATCATCATAGAATCATAGAATCCCTAAAGGGCAGAAAGAGGCCATTAGACCCATCGAGTCTGCACCAACCACAATCCCACCTAGGCTCTATCCCCACTTAATTACACCACTAATCCCCTGAAACTAAGGGGCAATTTCTTAGCATGGCCAATCAACCAAACCCATGCATCTTTGGACTGTGGGAGGAAACCCATGCAGACACGGGGAGAATGTGTAAACTCCACACAGACAGTGACCAAGCCAGGAATCCAACCTAGCGCCCTGGAGCAACAGTGCTAACCACTATGGTGCCATGCCACACATCTGGAATGAATGCTTTCTATGGAGCATCTGTTGGTGACGCCGGGAATGGAACCTGAGCCTCTGGTGCTATGAGGCAGCGGTGTTAACCACTGTACCACCATGCCACCCGCGCAGCACCCGGCATCATCCCAGTCCCAACAAAAGGCCATGCAGCATGCCTTAATGACTATCGGCTGGTGGCTCTAACATCCATCATTATGAAGGTCTTTGATAAGTTACTCATGGCACAAATCCATTCCAGCTTTCCGGACTGCCTGGATCCACTACACTTTGCCTACTGCCGCAACAGGCCCACAGCAGATGCCATCTCCCTGTACTCAACCCTGAACAATTAGATAACAAGGACACCTACGTCAGACTTCTATTTATTGATGACAGATCAGCCTTCAACACTGTTATTCCCATAAAACTCATCTCAAAACTCCGCGGCCTGGACCTTGGATCCTCCGTCTGTGACTGGATCCTGAGCTTCCGAACTCACAGGCACAATCAGTAAGGATAGGCAACAACACCATCTCCACGATCATCCTCAACACCGGTGCCCCACAAGCCTCAGCCCCCTTACTATACTCCTTTTGCACCTATTACAGTGCGGCCAAATTCCCCTCCAACTCGATTCTCTAGTTTGCTGGTGACTGCACCGTGTGGGTTGGATCTCAAACAATGATGAGATGGAGTAGAGGAAAGAGATATAGAGAGGCTGGTGAACTGGTGTCATGAAAATATTCTCTGTCTCTCAATGTCAACAAAACATGAGAAATAGTCATCAACTTCAGGAAGCGTAATGGAGGACATGTCCCTGAAGTGGAACTGCTCAAGAGCTTCAAGATTTTAGGTATCCAGATCACTAACAACCTGTTCCTCATCCACCCATGCCAATGCTATAGTTAAGGAAGTCCACCAATTGTGTCCTTTCTCAGAAGACAAAGCGAAATTTGGCATGTCAGCTACAACTTTTACTAACATTTATAAATGCATTATAGAAAGGAAGGCTCCAGTCCCTCCTTCTCTCTTGGGGTTCCCAGACCACTCAGGGATACTGAATGGGACACCAGGGTAACTGGATTGAGATCCACAAGCTCCAACATCACTTAGCTCTACCAGTCCTGGAAGTTCAGATGCATCTGCTCCATTGTCTGTGATCCCTCTGAGACTGGGCTAAGCTCTGGAGCCTCTCCACTACAGCATTCTGTCAGCAGTGGGTCCAACATCATCCGTTCAGGCCGTGGAGCCCTTCAGCAGTCGTTCTCTGAGATGTGCTAAGTTGCCAATGAATGCAGCCATGGCCTGCTGTGTCTCCTGAATGCCAGCGAGAGTCCCAGCCATGGCCGCCACTATCTCCAACATGCCCCTGACAATCATGGCCGTGGATCACAGCCACAGTGATATGAGAGGCCACGGAGGGAGAGGGGTTGGGGGTGGGGGGGTGTGAGACCAGTGATAAGGTCAGCAATGCCTGGGGGGTGGGGGGTTGAGACCAGCGTTCTAAATGCTGGGAAGTCTTTTTAGCGATCTCTCAGAGACATGTATATGCTGCGCTAACCACCATGCCAACGTGCTGTTCCAAACAGAAACAGAATAAATATTTAAAGGGCAACATGGAGATCATGGTGGAGGCAGGCACGCTGGAGTTATTTAAGAGATAGTTAGATGGGCACATGAGCAGAATAGGGCTGGAGGGATATAGAAGACTGATGTAAAATAGTGATCATGAGCCTTGGGACGTCCCTGGGAATCGCGTAAGTTGTGCATAATATCGATGCATTTCTCTTTTATCCTACAGGTACTTTGGTCCGCCTTGTTGTCCAACAAGGGGCGTACACGCGATGGGTTGTGTGAGGGCTGCTCTTGGATTTTTCGAGAGTGTCCTAGTGCTTCAAATCGTTAGTGTACACTTAAACTGGGCCAGTTGATGGGCAACACGACAGCTCAGTGACTATCGCTGTTGCTGTGCAGATACATGGATTTGGGCCTGTGTCTGTGGGAGTTTACGCATTCTCCCCGTGCTTGCGTGGGTTTCCTCTGGGTGCTCCGGTTTCCTCCCACATCCCAAAGATGTGCTCTTGGGCTGATTGGGAAAACAAATTGTCCCTAAATTGACTTGCTCATTTGGTTCCATTGCAGATTTCTATAAACGTAGACAGGGATCACGGGTAGAAGTGGGAACGTCGGGGTGGCGGTGCGGGCTCATTGGGCCGAAGGGCCTGTTTCCCGTGCTGTTTTGTTGTTTGTTCTAATACCAGGAAGTGAATCTAAATGGATAGGTCTTTCAAAGAGCTAGCACGGGTGGAGCGGGCTGAGTGGCCTTCCTTTTCTGATAGCTCAATGCATTGCTGATTTTTGCCTCCGCGTTACTGCAGGGCTGCTCAGGGACATTTTAATGATGGAATGAGTTGATCTGATGACGGTTTTTGACACTCATTTCCAAAGCTTCCATCCTCTGACACAGATCTTGGCAGCGGGTGAAAGTCGACCGCACGTTGTGTGGCAGGTATCAGAGCATGCTCCGTCTAATGTCAAATCTGTTTTGGAACTGCAGCGACACTTGTGATTGACTTCCTCGCCTGGTCTATCAGAATATCCGTTGTTGCCTTTTAAGTGAGTAATGGCTGTGATCACTGATAGACCACAGATTTCAATTTCATTACTTAGACTGAATCAGCCGCTCTATAAATCTTTGATTATTGCGAGTCGGGCTGTCTGTACAACTCCGTGCCGCACTGATGGAATCAGTCAGGTAATAATCCTGGTCTCTGTTCACTGCAAACATTGTCCACAAACAAGAAATAATCACAGCCTGGGGAATAGAGCTGGGCCTTCACTGTCAATTTGTTTGGCACACAAGCCATCAGGCCCCAAATGGTTATTAAAGCGATGCCACTAAATAACCCTCCCCTCTCTCTCTCTCTCGCAGTGCTGTTTGTCTCTGCTGCTCTGTGACATAACCACACATTGGCTTGTCACAGTACAGTAAATTAGCAATGCGATGACCCAAATTAACAGCGGGTAATTACTTGCTGCTGTGATTGGGGCCATAATTAATTGGAATGATTTGGAGGGTTTCACACCGTACAGACAAAAGATTGAACTGTGAGTGAGGAACAGTAAGAAGTCTCATAACACCAGGTTAAAGTCCAACAGGTTTATTTGGGAGCATGAGCTTCCAGAGAACTGCTCCTTCATCAGGTGACGAAGGGGCAGTGATCCAAAAGCTTGTGCTACTAAATAAACCTGTTGGACTTTGCCCTGGTGTTGTGAGACTACTTACTGTGCCCAGCGCAGTCCAACACTGGCATCTCCGCATTGTGAGTGTGGGAGAGAGGAGTAAAGGTTCTGAATGGATGATGTTGGATCCACTGCCATTCTCCATCTTTCCTGATTTTCTTCTTCGGTGGTATAGTGGTTAGCACTGCTGCCTCTCAGCACCAGGAATCCAGGTTCAATTCCCAGCTTAGGCCACTGTCTGCGGGGGGTTTACACATTCTCCCCGAGTCTGTATGGGTTTTGTCCGGGCACTCCGGTTTCCTCCCACAGTCCAAAAGATGTGCTGGTTAGGTGCATTGGCCATACAAAATTCTCCCACAGTGTACCCAAACAGGTGTACCCAGAATGTGCACTAGGGGATTTTCACAGTAACTTCATCTCAGTGTTAATGTAAGTCTACTTGTGACTAATAAAAAATCTCTTACTTTACTTTGATTTCATTTATTATTATCACATGCATTAGTAAGGGGAGGCAGTGGCCCAGTGGTATTATAGCTAGACTATTAATCAGAAACTCAGCTAATGATCTGGGGACCTGGGTTCAAACTCACACCGTGGCAGGTGCTGGAGGTTGAATTCAATTATAAACGTTTGGAATTAAGAAAGTACTGATGATTATGAAACCATTGTCAGAAAAACCTATCTGGTTTTAATGTCCTTTAGGGAAGGAGGTCTGCTGTCCTTATCTCTTCTGGCCTGCACATGACTCCAGAAACACAGAAATAATTGACTGTCAACTGCACTACAAGGGCAACGAGGGATGGGCAATGAGCACTGGCCAGCCAGTGACACCCATTTCCCATGAATGAATAAAAAAATACAGTAGAGATCATTGTCTCTTGCATGCTATATGGGCAAAGTATACCGTTCATAGAGTACATACAGGAAAAGGAAAGGAGAGGGTGCAGAAAGTAATGCTATAGCTGCAGCACAGTGGTTAGCACTGCTGCCTCTCAGCGTCAGGGACCCGGGTTCGATTCTGGCCTCAGGTCACTGTCTGTGTGGATTTTGCACATTCTCCCTGTGTCAGCGTGGGTTTCCACCAGGTGCTCTGATTTCCTTCCCATGTTCAAAGAGGTGCAGCTTAGGTGGATTTCTCCTTGGTATCCGGGCGATTAGCAGGGTAAACGTGTACGGTTACAGGGAGAGGGCTTGGGTTGGATTGTTGTCGGTACGGGCCCAATGGGCCGAATGACCTCAACTACACTGAAGCGATTCAATGAATCGTTCAGAACAGATGGTATTGGATCAACTGCCATTATCCATCTGATTCTCTTCTTTCAAGTGAACCTATCTTGCACTAACTAGATCTTTCTCTGCACCCTAGCTATGACTGTAACACTACATTCTGCACTCTCTCCTTTCCTTCTCTATGAACGGTATGCTCTGTCTGTAGCGTGCGCAAGAAACAATACTTTTCACTGTATGTGAACACAAGTGACAATAATAAATCAAATCAAAATTCTTCAGTAGCTTCAATGGAAAGAAACAGTCGGTTTAACTGGAAAATGATTGGGTAGATGCATTTTTTTGCCCCATTTTAAAAAGACCCTACCTTTAATTGGCTTAACATCCTCCTTTTAGTTTTCTGACAAAAGCTAACCTCATTTTGTCATGTTTAAGAGATTATGAAAATTTAACCAAAATGAAAGCATGAAGATGTAACCAGTCGGATTAGTAAGCTTTCAACATGAAGGAATTATCATAACTCAAGGTTTGCTTTTTCTCCGAGATTAATTCTTTTGTTTTTTTTTAACTCTGGAAAAGGAGACAGAGAGAGCATCAACAATTCCATTGCTTTTTTTACAGCAACATCCTCAATTTACAAGTTGAAGGACTGCAGCAAAACAACAACAAATTAATCAAACGGTAGCGATTTTCCGCTCCCATTTTCAGGGTCAGGAACAACAACAGGAATGGGAATTCTGCGGGGAGTTGTGCCAGCTGAATTTTCCAGAGTGACTCTTCTTGCCCCCTGCTTCAATGATTTAACAGCACAGTGATTAGCAATGCTGCCTCACAGTGCCAGGGACCCTGGTTTGATTCTGAGCCTTAGGTCACTGGCTGTGTGGAGTTTGCACGTCCTCCCCGTGTCTGCGTGGGTTTCTTCCGGGTGCTCCTGTTTCTCCCATAGTCCAAAGATGTGAAGGTTAGGTTGATTGGCCATGCTAAAATTGCCCCTTAGTGTCAGGGGGATTAAGAGTGTAAGTATGTGGGGTTAGGGCCTGGGTGGTATTATGCCGGTACAGACTTGATGGGCTGAATGGCTTCCTTCAGCATTGTAGAGGCTCTCCGATTCTATTCTATGATTCTATGAATCCTGACTACGGAAGTTGGAGTTCCATTCGAATGCTTCCGATGTCATTTTCAGGCCTTTATGCCTGATAATCCCTGATTGCATCCCCAGCCATTCTGCCCTCACCCCCCTCCCGCCTCCTGCCATCCCGCGCTGGGGTTAGGGCATGCTGACGTGAATCACAACAGGGCTCCTGGGGAGTCCATCTGGCAAGCAGAACCTGCCAGATGAGTGCATCACTTGTAGAACTGTTTGGGGAAATTGGGTTGGGCCTGGCCTCGGGGGAAAGGGGGAGGTTTGGGTCTTGTTGGGGGCAGGTTCTCAGGCCTCAAAGGGAGGGTGCCAGACATCTGGGGGCTGAGGAGGAGGGTTTTAGACCTCGGAGGTGGGCATGAGTCAGGCTTGGTGTGGAAGGAGGGGGTAGGAGTGATGGTCAGGATTGAAAGAGGGTGGGAGTTGGGATGGTGGTGTCAAGGCTGGATGCTAGAGTTCCTGTGGGGGAAATCCTGGGCTGAGGATGGGGGGGTTCCTACTCAGGGTGGTTGTCAGTCCATGGGGTTGTGGAAGTCCCATAGGGAGGCTAACAATTGGGGAGTGGTCTGGGAGATAGACCCCTGGATAGGGCAGGAGGGGAGAAGTGGTATTGACAAGGTGGTGAAGTGCTATGAGGGTAAGCAGTCGAATGCCTCGATGGAACCTGCTTCTACCATATCTCCAGAATATGCATTCCAGACCCGAGTCACTCATTAGTTGGGATTTTACAGCCTTGCTTATACTGAAATCCTGCTCGAGGTCAATGGATCTTTCCATGTCCTGTCCCTCGCCCGCTCCAATGGGGTGGTAAGATTCCGGCCTTTGTGTGAAAAAGGTTTTTTTGTCACATCGCATTTGCTTCCTTTGCAAATCACTTTAAATCTGTGCCGTCTCATTTATAATCCTTTTGCGAGTGGGAAGAGTTTCTCCCTATTTACCCTGTCCAGATCCCTCTTGATTTTGAACATCTCTATCAAATCGATAATTCCTCACCAATTACTCCACCTGAGACTGCATCAGGCTGCACTCCCAGGTCTATTATTTTTGAAGTTTATTTATTAGCGTCAAATTTCATTGGACGGGTGCGGATTTCCCATCTCTATAACTGCTCATTCAGCCCCACTCTTTTAAAGCAGCATTTATTTCAAGTCTCTGAGCCTTCATAGAAAGTTGAAAGCGTTTGGAATCCATTCAAACTCTTTGAAAAGCCCTGTATCCATTCAATTTCAGTGCAGTCCTTTGAACTGTTCTTTGATTGACAGCTTAATGGTTTTTTAGGCACATACAGTCAGGTTTACCCGCTGTTCTTTCCCTCTCCAGTTGAATGCATTCTAATTACCATCCCCCACCACCACTACTACATTATTCTAACCACAATATTTACACAAAAGAGGAACAGAAAACATTTGGAAAGATAAAAACACACATAATAGGTGCAGGAGGAGGCCATTCAGCTCTTTGAGCCTGCACCACTATTCAGAATGATCATGGCTGATCATTCACTTTCAGTATTGCTCTCTTTCTTTCTCTCCATACCCCTTATTCCTTACAGTTGCAAGGTCCAGATCCCGCTTAATATATTTAATGAACTGGCCCCAACTGTGGCAGAGAATTCCGCAGATTCACAACTCTCTGAATGAAGAAGTTCTTCCTCAACTCAATCCAAAATGGCTTACCCCTTATTGTTAGGCTGTGATCCCTAATTCTGGATTTTCCCAACATCAGGAACATTCTACCTGCATTAAGCCTGCCCAGTCTCACCAGGATTTTATACTTAGATGTGTTTGAAGTTGCCTGCAGCTGTGACCACAAGCAGGGCTCTTGGGGGGCACTCTTCTGCAGCCTGGTAGTGGCAGAGAGACATATGGGCACAGGAGGTATCTCCTTGACCCTTTCTGGGGTTCAAGGCACCAGGTCCACTTTGATCATGATCGACACCAAAGCCCACCTGGTGCATGTGCTGCTGGGGAGGCAGGTGAATGGTGGACGGGCTTTGAATTGAGCTTCAGGAGTGGCACGGTGGCACAATGGCCAGCACTGCTGCCTCACAGTGCCAGGGACCCAGGTTCAATTCCCGGCTTGGGTGACTGTCTGCACTTTCTTCTTGTGAGTTTCCTCCGGGTGCTCCAGTTTCCTCCCACAGTCCAAAAATGTGCAGTCTAGGTGGATTGACCATGCTAAATTGACCCTTATTCTTTGTGGGATGTAAGGTGAATGTATGGCGATAGGGCCTGTGTGGGATTGTGGTCGGTGCAGACTCGATGAGCTGAGTGGCCTTCTTCTGCAATGTAGCATTCTATAGATTCAATGATTCAAATCCACTAATCACATTTACATTAGTTATTTTTGATAATTCTCATGCCACCTGGGTGGACCAGAACATCACGTGGTGGCAATCCCGTTTCAGCCCCGATTTCTTACCCAGTGGACCATTGGGATTCCCTGTAGTGGTGAATGAGGCCGGTGAATCCCCTCTCCCCATTGTCTGTATTTAGTTGCCCTGCCAGCGTAATGATATTTTAATTTCTTGTCATACTTACAGTGGAGGCAATGGCCTAGCACCAGACTATTCATCCAGAAACTCAGCTAATGTTCTGGGGATCCGGGTTCGAATCCGGCCATGGCAGATGATGCAGTTAAAAAGAAAATCTGGAATTAAAGATCCACTGATGACCATGAAACCATTGCTGGTTGTAGGGAAAACCCATCTGGTTCATTAATATCCTGTAGGAAAGAAAATCTGCCAGCCTTACCTGATCTGTGCACATCACTCCAGAGACACAGTAATGGGATTGACTCTTAATTACCCTCTGAAATGGTCCAGCAGGCCAATCAGCTTCAAGAACAACTAGGGATGGCCAATAAATGTTGGCCAGCCTACAAATGAATAATGAATAAAGAATACATTTTTTACATTGATGGCAGTCCAGCCCCTCACACAAACGAGCCCCACATCCATTGACTCTATCTACACTTCCCACTGCCTTGGAATCACAACCAGCATAATTAAAGACCACCACGCACCCTGGACATTCTCTCTTCCACCTTCTTCCGTCAGGAAAAGGATATGAAAGTTTGAGCTCACGTACCAACTGGCATGGTTTGGAGCCAAATTGGCTCCAATTTGGAGGGCTGAAGGTCCTGTTTCCTGTGCTGTGCTGTTCTTTGTTCTTTCACACAAGAACAGTTTCTTCCCTGCTGCCATCAGACTTTTGAATGGACCTACCTTGCATGAAGTTGATCTTGCCCTATACGCTAGCTATGATTGTAATGCTATATTCTGCACCCTCTCCTTTCCTTCTCCCCTAAGAACAATATGCTTTGTCTGTATAGTGCACAAGAAACAATACTTTTTACTGTATCCCAATACATGTGACAACAATGATTCAAAGCAACTCAAATATATTTTCATCACTCTTCTTTCTTTCTGTTCTATTTTTCATAATTCTCTGATGGGATGTGGACATCTCTTGGTAAGACCAGCAATTGCTGCCCATCACTTTGAACAGAATAGCTTGCTAAGACATTTCAGAGGACAGTTCAAAATCAGCCATAATGGCCATAGATTTGGTGTCACATGTAGGCCAGATCAGGTGAGGGCAGCAGATTTCCTTCCAGAGAGGACCAGATGGGTGTGACAACAATCGATGGTGTTGTCATGGTAAACTGTATTGTACGACTAGCTTTACAATTTTGCCAGTTGGATTTGAAACCATGTTTCCCACAATATTAGCCTGAGTGTCTCAATTAACTAGTCCGGTGACATTACCGCTGTCTCCCCTTAAAGTTGTTGTGGCATTATACGTTTGTAGTGAGTAATGCATGACATGACAGTCAGTGTAAATTAATCTCAGGCCCTTTATTATGCGATTACCTTCACCGGAACTAACATGTGACAGGTTTCCCTTAAGCAACAGCAAGTGTAACCAAATATAGCAGCATTATCTCACAGCGCAAAAGAAATCCTTTGCAGTCTGACACAGAATTGTCTTGTTAAATGTCCCACTTAGTGAAGAACTCAACTTCAATTTATCGCAATGTTTTGGCAATTGGATCAGACGGGCATTGATTTCAATCGGCTTAACTTTTGCTGATAATGAAAGTCAAGTTTAACACAGCTTGCCAACTGCCAAATAAGAAGTTACATTTGCATTTCACTGCCAACCCTTCACTGCCAAACATTGCCTTGTTTCTGTAGCTCTTGCATCTCAAATTGCTGCCATTCCTGAAGCCTTGTTTTTAATTGTCTTCTCCTTGCCTCATCCCATGACGAATTGGATAGATGATGACAGTCTTAGATAACGTAGAACAGTACAGCACAGGAACAGGCCCTTCGGCCCTCCATATTGTTCCGAACATGACATCAAATAAAACTAATCCTTTCTTCTTGCCCTTGGACCATGTCCCTCTATTCATTTTATATTGATGTGCTTATCTAAAAGCCCCTTAAATGTCCCTATGCTATTGACCTCCACTACCATCCCTGGCAGCACGTTCCAGACACCTGCCATTCTCTGTGTAAAAAAATTGCCCCTCACATCTCCTTTGAACTTTTCCCCTTTCACCTTAAGTGCATGTCCCCTAATATTAGACATTTCAAATCCAGAAAGAAGAATTCTGACTGTCAATCCTATCTATACCCCCTCATCATTTTATACACTTCTATTAGATCTCCCCTCAACCCCTGCTGAGCCAGAGAAGACAATCCAAGTTTGTCCAACCTGTCCACCTTCATAGACAGAGGCAATGGCCTAGTGGTATTGCCACTAGACTAATAATCCAAAACCTCAGCTGATGCTCTGGGGACTCTGGTTCAAATCCCACAGTGGCAGATAGTGAAATTCAAACTTGATAAGAATATCTGGAATTAAGAATCTACTGATGACCCTGAAACCATTGTTGATTGTTGGGAAAACCCACCTGGTTCAGTAATGACCTTTGGGGAAGGAAATCTGCCATCCTTACTCGGTCTGGCCTATATGTGACTCCAGAGCCACAGCAATGTGGTTGACTTCCAACTGCCCTCAGACAACAAGGAATAGGCAACAAAATCTGGCCAGCCAGCAATGCCCATGCTCCATGAATGAATATCCTTTAATCCAGGCAACATCCCGAGATGTCCTCTTTCCTTTTCTACGACTTTCTGTAAGCTTTGCTTTTCAAAGATGGCTGGCAAAGCAATTCACGCACCTCAAGCAGCAATCACATTGTGCTTTCTTCTCCATCCATCCTGATTCTGTCAAGGATCTTACCACACAGGAAGATATTCTGTGCATTAAATGCCAGCTCTTAGCAGATTGTCAATTTGTGCCACTTACCCTTTCACCTTTGACCTCTAATTTTTTCCTTTGCAGGTACTTATTGAATTCCTGTATGAAAGTTATAAATAAATCCTCGACATCTACATCGTCTCCTCATCTCCCCCTCTAGTTCCTTTGCCGGTTGCCTTAAATCTATCTACTCCACTTTTTTTCAATTCTTTCATTGACTTGATTTGATTTATTGTTGTCACATGTTTTAGTATCTAGTGAAAAGTATTGTTTCCTGTATGCTATATGACAAAAATATCATTCATAGAGAAAGAAAGGAGAGGGTGCAGGATGTCATGCTAGGGTGTAGAGAAAGATCAATTTAGTGCAAGTTTGGTCCACTCAAAAGTCTGACAGCAACAGGGAAGAAGCTGTCCTTGAGTCAGTTGGCACGTGACCTTAGACTTTTGTACCTTTTTCCCCAACAGAAGAAGGTGGAAGAGAGAATATCCGGGGTGCATGGGGTCCTTAATTATGCTGGCTGCTTTGCCGAGGCAGCGGGAAGTGTGGACAGAGTGAATGGATGGGAGGTTGGTTTGCGTGATGGATTGGGCTACATTCATGACCTTTTGTAATTTCTTGCAGTCTTGAGCAGAGCAGGAGCTATACCAACCTGTGATACAACAAGAAAGAATGCTTTCTATGGTGCATCTGTGAAAGTTGGTGATAGTTGTAGCCCGCATGCCAAATTTCCTTAGTCTTCTGAGAAAGGATATGGGAATCACTGGTATTTAATGTCAGCATTCGTTTCCAACACTTTTTTTTACTCATTTGCAAGATGTGGACATTGCAGGCTGGGCCAACATTTATTGCCCATCCCTATTTGACCAAGGGCAGTGAGAGTCAACCATATTGTTGTGGCTCTGGAATCACATGTAGGCCAGATCAGGTAAGGATGGTAGATTTCCTGCTCTAAAGGATTGTCAGTAAGCCTGATAGGCTTTTCTGACAATTGACAATGGTTTCATGGTCATCAGTAGATTCTTAATTCTGAATTTTTATTGAATCCAATTTCACCATCTGCCGTAATGGGGTTTGAACTCAGATCTTGCCCTGAGTCACTGGATTTCTAGTCTAGTGACAATACTACAGTGCCATTGCCTCATTGCCCGTTGAGGGCATTTAAGAGTCAAAAGCATTGCTGTGAAGCTGGAGTTGCACCAGACCAGCTCAAGATGGCAGATTTCCTTCCCTGAAAGACATTAGTGAAATGGACTTTTAATGACAATCAACGATAGTTTCATTGCCAGCGAAATAGAAATGAGCTTTCACACCAGATTTCATTTTTGATTGATTACTTCAATCTATTAATTGAATTTAAATTCTACCAATTACCGTGGTGGGATTCGAACCTGCATTCCCTGACCACCGTGGTAATCAAGAGATCCGACCACTATGCCAACTTCTCCCCTCATCACCATCTACCAGTGGAAGTGCATTCTCCTAGCTAGTCTCCTGGAAGGAAAGTGGTGTGGAGCTCAATGGTCAACTCTGACCATAGTGAATAGAGGAACAGGCTCAGGATAGTTCCTGGCCTTTTCCTGCTCCTATTTCTTGAAGTTCCAGCAAAACCTCACTTGGGAAATTTGTTTGTATCCAGCAGGAAAAGTGTCAATACAAAAAGCCGATCCAGCCTGACAGCTGAGGCCTCGAATCCAGCAATGCGAGATTCTCTTCACAAAACTGCCTCACACTGATTTGTATTTGTTCAACCCAAGATACAATCGTGGGCAGCACGGTGGCACAATGGTTAGCACTGCTACCTCACAGCGCCAGGGACCCAGGTTCAATTCCCTGCTTGGGTCAAATTTTGCACATTCTCCCCATGTCTGCAGGGGTTTCCTCCAGGTTTCCTTCCAGAGTCCAAAAGACATGCTAGTTCAGTACATCAGCTATGCTAAATTCTTCCTCGGTGTAATTGTACAGGCGCTGAAGTGTGGCGACTCGTGGATTTACACAATAACTACATTGCAGTATTAATGTAAGCCTACTTGTGACACTAATAAATAAATTAAATTTAAAAATCTTTGAACGGTATTAAGAGTAAAGTTTATTTATTTACTAATTACAAGTAGGCTTACATTCACATTGCAATGAAGTTACTATGAAAATCTCCTAGTCACCGTTCTCCAAGTCTGCTCGGGTGCATTGTGGGAGAAATTAGCATGGCCAATGCACTTAACCAGGATGTTTTCCAGACTGTGGGAACAGATTGGAGCACCCGCAGGAAACCCAAGCAATCACAGATTTGGCACAGACTGTGACCTAAGTCTGGAATTGAACCCGGGTCCTTGGAACTGTGAAGGCAGTAGTGCTCAACACTGTGCTGTCATACAGCAGGCAGTGCAGTTAATATTACCCAACTTACAAGTTAGAGATTTCTGGCGGATACATTGGGAGTATGGGTTTGAATGACAGCTGTTGGGATTTAAATTCACTAAATAAAAATCTGGAATATAAAGCTCATCTCACTAATAGAGACCATGAAACTATCATCATCTTAACCTGGGCTGGTCTACATGTGACTCCAAACTGACAGTAACGTTGTTAGTTCTAAATTGCCCTCTGGAATGAGCCTAGCAATGCACAACAATTAGAGATTGACAAAAAGTGCTGGTTATGGCAGTGACACTCACATCTAATGAAAGAGTAAATTTAAAACATTGTAGATCAATAGAGGGGGGATTGAGGCCATTTGGCCATTGTGTCTGTGCTGGCTCTTAACCTCCACGGCTCATCCCATAAAATGTAGGAGCAGAAGTAGGCCATTCAGCCCATCGAGTCTGCCCCACCATTCAATGAGATCATGACTGATCTGATGTGATAATTATCAACTCCACTTTCCCGCCTTATCTCCATAATCCCTAATTCCTTTACTGATTAAAAATCTGTCTATCTCAGTCTCGAATATACTTAATGACCCACCCTCTTTACAACCTCCTGCAGCAAAGAATTCCACCGATTCACTACCCTCTGAGAGAAGGCAGGGGACAGTCTGAACAAAAAATAAAGTCAAAAGGAAACTTAAAATACTAAATCAGAAGGTGATTATCAGGGTCGATAAAATACACCCCAGCCCCCGTGGTGCCCTCAGACACCGTGTGCTCCTTCTTCAGTGACACAAAATACTGCAGATGCTGGAGTTTGAAACTCCATGAATATACAGGGGCAGACGGTCAGGATGGATAGCCTTGTCGATCGCCCACTGCTTAGACCTATTAAACCATCAGTTAGGATAATTCATACTTTCGCAAGCCAACCTCATTAGCCTGGCTGAAATCATCAAACGGTTATAGTTAGGGCATAGAGAAAAATCAACTCAAGTCTAGCTGTATCAGCTCTGACAAAGGGTCATCTAGACTTGAAACATTGGCTCTGTTCTCTCACTATTGTCAGACCTGCTGAAATTTTCCAGCATCTTTCTGTTTTTGTTCCAAACTCCAGCATCTGCAGTATTTTGTGTTTATTTTCTTTGATTCATCTTGATTAGATCTATTATGGGTTAGATTTATTATCACCGCATGTATTAACATACAGTGAATAGTATTGCTTCTTGCGCACTAAGCAGACAAAGCGCACCATTCATAGAAAAGAAGATAATGCAGAATGTATTATTACAGATATAGGTAAGATGTAGAGAAGGGTCAGTTTAATGCAAGGTAGGCCCATTCAAAAGTCTGACGGCAGCAGGGAAGAAGCTGTCCTTGAATCATCTGGTACATGTTCTCAGACTTTTATATCGTTTTCCCGATGGAAAAAGGTGGAAGACCGGATGTCCAGGACGCGTGGGGTCCTTGATTATGCTAGCCACTTTTCTGAGGTAGCAGGAAGTATAGACAGAGTCTACAGTGGGCAGTAAGGGCATGGAATGCCCTGTCTGCAGCAGTTGTGGACTTGACAACTTTAACGGCTTTCAAATGGTCGTTGGCTAGCCATATGGTTAACATTGGAATAGTTTAGGTTTGATGGTCTTGAATTAGTTCCAATTGTCGGCGTAACATCGAGGGCCAAAGGGCCTGTACTGTGCTGTAATGTTCTATGTTCTATGTTCTAAAATCAATGGATGGTTTGTGCGATGGACTAAGCTTCGTTCTGAGGCAGTGGGAAGTGTAGATGGAGTTTACATCAGAGTGGATGTCACATAAATTCACTGCATTTGTCAAGCTTTTATCATTGATTCAAGCAGAAAAGTGGGAGAGAAACATTAAACCTGCTTCTTAATTGACAAGAATCGAATAACCTGCTCATTAGTTCATTAATCAGATAGGAATCGCACTGTGATGCGAAGCATTGGAACAGCTTATTAAGCTTATTTAATTGTCAACAGATTCCCAGTGCCAAGTACAGGTATTTAATTTTATATCTTATTGGTAGAACTTATTGACTAAAATGCTTTTAATTGCTTTTTTATTTTTGATCATTCCAAATGATTAGGAATCAGCAATGAAGGGAACGGTTTTATACTTCTCAACAGTGAGAGGCTGGAGCGAGGAATAGTGCTCTCTGAGCGGGGAAGAAATAGAAACTAAAGCAAAGAATATCATTTTTTACAAAGGACATTAACTATCAAGTTGTGTTGTCTAGGCAGCAGTCAGAGTCATAACCTCGAGCATGCCAAAAGAAAAGGAAAGCAAAAAAAAGATTTTTTGTTTATCTTGCACGATGGTGGCACAGTGGTTAGCACTGTTGTCTCAGCCAAGGACTCAGTTTCAATCCCTAACTTGCATCTCTGGCTGCTTGGAGTTTGCACATTCTCCCTGTTCCTGCATGGGTTTCTTCTGGGTGCTCCTGCTTTTTCTCACACCCCAAAGGTGCGCAGGTCAGGTTGATTGGCCATGATAATTTGCCTCTTAGTGTCAGGGAATTAGAAGGGTAAATGTGTGGTGTTTTGGGGATGGGATCCGGGGTAAGATTTTTGTCAGTGCAGACTCAGTTGGGATAAACGATCTCCTTCTGCAGTGTAGATTCTATGATTTCACAGTCTGTGAAATTTTACAGCTATTATAATGTGCTCAAGTCCACAATGGCAAGGTAGAAAAGTAGAAAGGGTCAAGAGCTTCAAGTTTTTAGGTGTCCAGATCACCAACAACCTTTACTGCTCCCATTCCCCTAAGCCCCTTCTCTATTCCAGCGCTATAGTTAAGAAAGTCCACCAACGCCTCTGCTTTCTCAGAAAACTAAGAAATTTGGCATGTCAGCTACAACTCTCACCAACTTTTACAAATTCACCAAAGAAAGCATTCTTTCTGGCTGTATCATAGCTTGGTATGAATCCTGCTCTGCGCAAGGCAACAAGGAACTACAAAATGTTGTGAATGTAGGCCAATCCATCACAAAACCAGTCTCCCATCCATTGACTCTGTCTACACTTCCCACTGCCTCAGAAAAGCAGCCAGCATAATTAAGGACCCTGCGCAACCTGGACACACTCTCTTCCACCTTCTTCCATTGGGAAGAAGATAGAAAAGCCTGAGGTGACGTACCAACTGACTCAAGAACAGTTTCTTCCCTGCTACTGTCAGATTCTGAATGGAATACCTTACATTAAGTTGATACTTCTCGACACCCCAGCTAGGACTGTAACACTACATTCTGCAGTTTCTTCTCTATGAACTTTGTCTGTATAGTGCGCAAGAAACTGTGTGGTAATAGATGTGACAATAATAAATCAAATCAAATCAAACTCAGTGACCTCTGCTATTGGTTCAGGGATAAATGCTGATTCAGACACCAAAGATTGTTATGTGAGTGTAGGCTTTTTAAAATAAACTATATGTATTCCGTAGAGCCCCTACAGTGCAGAAAGTAGCTATTTAGGCCTTTGAGTCTACACCAAGTCTGTCTTACCCAGGCCCACATTGTTGTAGTTGACTTTTAAAACTGCCCACTCATATGTAGGCCAGACCAGGTAGATTTAGACCGGTTTCCTTACCTAAAGGACGAACCAGATGGGTTTTCACGACAATCATTTGATAGGCAGCATTGGACTTTCAATTTTTATTGAATTCAAATTCCACCAAGTGCCATGGTGGGATTTGAATCCAGGTCCCCAAAGCGTCTCTGAAGCACTAATTCCAATGACAATACCACTATGCCATCACCCTCCTAACCTTTAGAGAATTGTCATGTGCATAGAATAGAATAGAATACAATTATTACTGCTACATGTATTAGGACAGGCATTGTGAATATAGAATGAAAAGTATTGTCTCTTGCACACTAGACAGACAAAAATACCATTCATAGAGTATATAGGGAAGAAGGAAAGGAGAATGTGCAGAATGTTGTGATATTGTCACAAATAGAGTGTAAATAAAGATTAGCTTGGTATGTGACGGGGCCATTCAGGGGCTGATGGCAGCGTAAAAGAAACTGTTCTTGAGTCAATTTGTTTCAGACTTTTATGCCTTTTTTCCCAATGGAAGAATATGAAAGAGAGCATACCCAGGATGCGTGGAGTCTTTTATTATGCTGGCTACTTTTCCGAGGCAGCAGGAATGTAGACAGAGTCAATGGATTGGAGACAGGTTGGCATGGTGGACTGGGCTTCATTCACGACCCTTTGTAGTTTCTGGTGGTGTTGATCAGAGCAGGAGTAGAGCAGTAGAGGTTGTATGAATTAGGCCCTTATTGTCAGCATTAACAAGTCTAAGCTGCAATCTCATTGAAATGTATAAATTCTAAAATGTATGCATTCTAAAATGTTTGCCAAGCTAGATGCTAACTTACTATTTCCCTTGGATAGAGAATCCAGAATTAGGGAGCACAGAATCAAGAAAAAGGATTTGCCATTTGGGACTGAGTTAAAGAGAGATATCTTCACTAGAGTAGTTGTGCCTCTTTGCAATTTTTTATTGCATTGGGAGAGCTCAGAAATTGAATGCATTTAAGATTGAGATTGATAGATTTTAGTGAATGAAGGGCTATGGGGTTAAGGTGAGATGATGGAGTTGAGACAGGAGATCAATTATGGCTGCATTAAATGGGGAGGCAATGGCCTAGAGATATTATCGCTGGACAATTAATCTAGAAATTCAACTAATATTCTGAGGACCCAGGTTTGAATCCTACCATGGCAGGTAGTAGAATTTGAATTCAATATGAATATCTGAGATTAGCAATCTACTGATGACAGTGAAACCAGTGACGATTATTGGAAAAATCATCTGATTCATTAATGCCTGTTAGGGAAGGAAATCTGCCTTCCTTCCCTGATATGTCTACACGTGACTTCGGAGCCACTGTAATGTGGTTGACCCTCAACTGTCCTCAGTCAACTCGGGGGAATGGGCAATAAATGCTGGCCAACCAGTGGCACCCATGTCCCACATGGTAGTAAAAAAATGGATCAGGCTTGAAAGGCTGACTGGCTTAGTCCCTTTTCTATCCCCTATACTGTAGAAGCTTTCAAAACAAGAGATTATAAATATAAGACAGTTGAGAATAACTACTGTCAAGAAATCAGAGAAACTGCTTTATCCAGAATAATTAGAATGTGGAATTCATACAAGGGTCAGCTAAGGTGAATAGTGCAGATGCATTCATGGGGAACATAAGAAATTGGGGCAGGAGTAGGCCATCTAGCCCCTCCAGTCTGACCCGCCATTCAATAAGATTATGGCTGATCTGATAGTGATTCAGTTCCACTTACCCGCCTGCTCCACAGAACCCTTAATTCCCTTATTGATTAAAAATCTATCGGTGACTTAAACACATTTAACGAGGTAGCCTCCACTGTTTCAATGGGCAGAGAATTCCAAAGATTCATTAACCTTGGGGAGAAGAAGTTCCTCTCTAGAACCTACATTAACATATGAGGGAGAAGGGAGTAGAGGAATATGCTGATAGGGCATAGATCAAAAAGAATGGAGGAGGTTCATATGGAGCATAAACACTGGCATGGATGAGTTGGAATGAATGGTCTTTTTCTGTTCTGTGGATTGTAATTACTGTAATGCTAAGTGCTGCTTTTCTCATACAAAAAAAGGACTATATAACTGTCCTATAAATTATTGGCAATTGAGGTGATTTCTTTCCACATCTTATAGTGCGGTCTGCGCTGAATTCTTTGAAAGACATGGTAATATGTATCCAATTCCCTGGCAATCTATTTATGGTCTAATTACCTAGCAACACAGTCAAATGTACAAAAGGTACTTTCACATTTTAACAGTGCAGTTGCCTTGATGTGAAAAAAAAAAAATGCTCAATTAAGGCTGAGATCCAAATTCTTTCAAGGGTTTCAAACTGCGGGAGATTTTGATTTAATGAGTTGATTTCCCAATTGGTTGTACCTGATTAATGTGCATGGAATTGGGCGTAACCATTTGGAAAAATGGGCTGAGATTTGTCCCTCTGCAGTGCTCTATATCTTCCCTCTCCTTCCATCCAATTGCATCTTCCAGTGAAATTTTACTGCACAATGTTAGAACCACAACACTTAAACCCATTGCACAAGTTTATCCTGTATGTTATTCTGATGGTGCATTAACATCTTTGGGGCGGCGTGGTGGGTACACTGCCTCTCAGCACCAGGGACCTAGGTTTGATTCCCGACTTGGATCACTGACTGTGTAGGGTCTGCACATTCTTCCCGTGTCTGCGTAGGTTTCCTTTGGGTGTTCCGGTTTCCTCCCATAGTCTGAAAGATGTGCTGGTTAGGTACATTGGCCGTGCTGAATTCCCCTTCAGCGTACCCAAACAGGCACAGGAGTGTGGCGACTAGTGGGTTTTCACAGTAACTTCATGGCAGAGTGAATGTAAATCTATTTGTGATGAATAAATAATCTTTAACTTTAATTTGGTAGAGTTATCTAATTAATCCAGCTCCCTTGCTCATCTCCCATAGTTATGCAACTCCCCCACCCAGGATTGACCTAATTCCTTTCTGAATCTGCTCCTCCAACCCCACCAGTCGTGACAACTTATCGAGTATTAACAAATTGTTTCTAATGACTCAGATCACCTAAAGTCTGTGAAACTTCTTCTTTATGCTCCTGGGGATGGTGCCTTTTTATTTTGATTGTCAGAAATGTCCGTGATTTTGCCCAACCTCATCATATCTGCTGTTAATTTTCTGTCTTTAATTGAACTCCTTGTTCCTCTGGCCTCACCATACAACTTTATTGCTGGTATTATCCCGGGAACTTCCTTCCACGCTGTCCGTGAATTTGTGATCTTCTGAAAACATCTTGTCCAGAATTTGCCACAGCTGGGGGCCTGGCCAGTTTTGGTTTATCATAGAATTGTCACAGTGCAGAAGGAGTCCATTTGGCCCATTGACTCTGCACCGATAACAATCCCTCACAAGTCCTGTCTGCCTAGCCCCACATATTTACGCTGCTAATCCCACTGGCACTAAGGGATACTTGGCTAATCTACCAAATCCCACATACTCATCCCACTAATCCCCCCAGCTTACATATTTCGGAATAGTAATAGGGAATTTATAGAATCCGTAGAGTGTAGAAGGAGCCATTTTGGTCTATTAAGTCTGCACTGACTCTCTAACACCACCTAGGATCGATCTTCGTAATCCCATGTATTTATCCCGCTCATCCCTCCAACTTACACACCTTGGGACATTAAGGAGCAATAGAATCGTGACAGGAGGGCATTTGGCCCATCGAATCCACACCAACAACAATCCTATCCAGGCCCTATCCCCGTAACACCCCGTAACACCACGTATTTACCCTGCTAATTTCCATGAAACTAAAGAGCAATTGGTCAATCCACCTAAAATGCCCATCTCTGGACTGTGGGAGGAAACCGGAGCCCTCGGAGGGAACCCATACAGACCAGGGGAAAACATACAGACTCTACACAGATTGCGACCTGAGTCCAGTATCGAACTTAGGTGCTATGAGGGAACAGTGCTAACCACTGTGCCACTGAATTACCCTTTAACTTCCATGCTTTTGTACTTCATGTCTTTTTAATAAAAAGAAGAGTCTTGTATGTTCTTTCGGTCTGCCTTGTTGTCTAACAAGGGGCATACATGCGATGGGTCATGAGAGGGGTGCCTCTGGATTTTTTGAGAATAGCCTAGTGCTTTACGTCGTTAGTGTACGCTTGACCTGGACCATTTGATGGGCAACACGACAGTTCAATGACTATCGCTGTGCTGTGCAGATACATGGATTTGGGTCTGTGTCTGTGGGAGTTTGCACATTCTCCCTGTGTTTGCGTGGGTTTTCTCCGGGTGCTCCGGTTTCCTCTTACATCCCAGGGCTCTTAGGCTGATTGGCAGAACAAATTCTCCCTAAATTGTCTCACAAATTTAGTTCTAATGCATAGATCTATAAACATAGACAGGGATCGCGGGTAGAGGTGGGAACATCAAGGTGGCAGCGTGGGGTCATTGGGCCGAAGGGCCTGTTTCCTGTGCTGTTTTGTTCTTTGTTCTTTTGTTCTTTCAACAGCTTTCTCCATTTGTCTTGCCAATTTCAAAGATCATGTACATTCATCCCCGGTCTCGATTTACCCTCTAATATTGTATCATTTAATTTCTATTGTCTCTTCGACCAAAGCAAATCACATTGCATTCTCAGCGTTGAAAGTTCATCTGTCATTTCTTTCTGCCTGTCCATGTCCAGCACTGTGCACTGACTATCCTTTCTATTTACCAAGCTTCTGATGGCATGTTAACCATGAATTGTGAAATTGTGCCCCGTGTCTGGGTCATTAATGTATGTCAGAGGGAACAATGGAGCTGATACAGACTCTGTGGGGGGGGCGGGGGATCACTGCACACGTCCCCATTGTCAGATAGACAACCCTCATCATTTCTCTGCTTAATGCCTGTTACGCCTCAACGTGGTTCACTCTCAACTGTCTTCTGAAAAAGCTTAGCAAGCCACTCAGTTGTATCAATCAGTCAAGGGCAACTAGGGATGGACAAAAAATGTTGGCCAGCCAGCGACGCCAATGTCACACAAATTAATTTTTAAAAAGTCAATGATCTATCCTTGTTCCAACTGCCCTTTTAATCAATTATGTATTAGTTCATTGAAAGCCTTTTGAAGTTCATGTATACAGCATCAAATGTACAACCCCGATCGGCCCTCACCGTTCCTGCATCAAAAACCTCCATCAAGTTAATGTGATATGATTTGCCTTTAACAAATTTGTGCTGGTTTTAATTTAGTCAAAGTTTAATATTTATTTATTAGTGCTCTGGTTTCCTCTCACAGTCCGAAAGAGGTGCTGGTTAGGTGCATTAGTCATGCTAAATTCTCCCTTAATGTACACAGACAGGCACCGGAGTGTGGCAACTAGGGGATTTTCATAGTAATTCCATTGCAGTGTTAATGTAAGCCTACTTGTTGACACTGTTATACAAATTAAAAGAAAGTATTGAAATTACTGTGAAAATCCCTAAGTCACCATGCTCTGCGTCTGTTCTGGTGTGCTGAGGGGGAATTTAGCAAGGCCAATGCACCTACGCAGCATCTTTTTCAGACTGTGGGAAGAAACCCATGCAGATATGGGGAGAATGTACAGATGCAGCACAAATAGTGAAACAAGCAGGGAATCGAACCTGGCCTCTGGCTCTGTGAGGCAACAGTGCTAACCAGTATGCCACCGTGCCATCCATATTCTTCCCTGTCTTTTCTAACATTTTCCAATGTTTGCACATTGGGTAGTGTGCGGACCAATATTTGGAGACTTTGAAACGTGTTCTTTGTTGGATTCTACTGATAAATCCCTCGGTTTACCTTGTGTCACAAACTGATTTAAAAAGTGATTTCCTCCTGGATGCATGGAGGTATTTACTTACTGCAGGCACAGCATCAGAGTGAAGACCCTTTATAATGCTGAAGGTGAAGGTATTACCAAATTGGACACACTGCAAACCAGGATTGTAATCTACAAAGCACAAGTGCAGACTGAAATTTTAGCATTAACTGTTTCATATTATAGCCAGCATCTTCTGCACTTCATGGTAAACAGAATTGTCGCATAAGTTACTGCCAATCAGTAACGAGCTGTTCCAAGTTATTAATTTTGTGGGTCAAAATCTTGTAGAGATGCTCAGAAGTATGGTGAACCTTTCCTTCAGAAGAATCCACACAGTTCAAAAGGAGGCCATTTGGCCCATTGAGTCTATACTGACTCTCTGTCAGGGCATCTTTCCCAGGACATGGCACAATAATTATCACTGCTGCCTCATAGCACCAGGGACCTGGGCTCGATTCCGGACTTGGGTCACTGTCTGTGCAGAGTCTACATGTTCTCCCCGTGTCTGCATGAATTTCTTCCGGCTTCTTCCCACAATCTGAAAAATGTGCTCATTCGGTGCATTGGCCATACTAAATTCTCCCCCAGACAGTGTACCCAAACAGGTGCTGGAGTGTGGCGATTAGGAGATTTTCACAGTGACTTCATTGCAGTGTCAATGTAAGCCTACTTGTGACACTAATAATTAAATTTACCTGGTCCTGTCCCTGTTACACCACAAATTCCTCTAACTAAGGGGGAATTTAGCATGGCCAATCCGCCTAACTAGAACGTCTTTCAGACTGTGGGAGGAAACCGGAGCACCTGGAGGAAACCCACACAGACACGAGGAGAATGTGCAAATTCCACGCAGACACTTGCCCAAGGCTGGAATTGAACCTGGGTCTTTGCTGGCACTGTGAGGCAGGAGTGCTAACCACTGTGAATCGTGCCACCCTGCAAAACTGCAAACTGAAAATTAGTTCTGATGAAAGTCCACAGAGCTGATATGTTTGTTTCTATTGATGCTTCCCGATCTGCAGAGAGTTTCCAGCAATTTTTCATCTTTTTGTTTCAGATTTCCTGCGTTTTTTTTTTCTGCACTTTTGTTTTCTGTGAGGAATCTTGTAAAATCATGAGGGACCTCGATAGAGTGAATAGGAAAACTTAATTCCATCAGTCAACGTCAACACACTGAGGACACAGATTTTCCCCACCCATTGGCTCTGTCTACACTTCCCATGCCTTGGAAAAGCAGCCAGCATAATTAAGCACCCCACACACCCTGGACATTCTCTCTTCCACCTTCTTCTGCTCAGACAAAGATACAAAAGTCTGAGGTCACGTACCAACCGACTCAAGAACAGCTTCTTTCTTGCTGCCATCAGACTTTTGAATAGACCTTCCTTGTATTAAGTTGATCTTTCTCTACACCCTACTGTAACACTACATTCTGCACTCTGTTCTTTCCTTCTCCATGAATGGTATGCTCTGTCTGTATAGTGCACAAGAAACAATACTTTTCACTGTATACTAGTACATACGACAATAATAAATCAAATCAAATCAAAGTTATTCGTGGAAGAGTTAGAGTGTGATTGAGGGCTGGTAAAATCAGAGGGTCATGGCATGTATACTTGGGTATTTTACAAGCAATGGGATCGAATGTGAAGATGTTTATCTTCATAGAATCATAGAATGTCAACTTAAAAGGTGATAGGCAGCCGATTAAAATAATTGAAGGCCAAATTTGGGGGCCAATTGCTGGCATTTTACTGCCAATTAAATAGAGAAAGTCCCCACACAGTCGCAGCTCGGGGGAGACCATAGATCACAAGCCCTCTGGTTCTGGAATCTTCCATGGAGGAGGTTACATCTCTAGCTCTTGACCTCTTGATTGTTTTTTTTTAAAGTTAATCGATTAATGAATTACAAGTAGGTTTACATTAACACTGCAATTAAGTCACTGTGAAAGCCCCAAATCATCACACTCCAACACCTGTTCAGGTGCATTGCGGGAGAATTTAACATGGCCAATGCACCCTAATCAGCACATCTTCCAGGCCGTGGGAGGGAATCAGAGCACCCAGAGGAAACACACACAGATACAAGCGGAACATGCAAATTCCACACATTCAGTGACCCAAGCCAGGATTCGAACCCAGATCCCTGGCAGCTGTGAAGCAACAGTGCTCACCACTGTGCCTCCATGTACCTCAGCTCCCTGTGTCGCCACCTTGACCTGGAGGCCTAGGGTATTTAAGACAGGGGTAGATGGGTTCTTGATTGGTAAGGGGATCAAGGGTTCCAGGTGGAAAAGCAGGAAAATGGGATTTAGAAACTTATCAGCTAGGATCGAGTGGTGGAGCAGATTTGATGGGCTGAATGGCCTACTTCGGTTGCTATATCTTACAATCCTATAGTCCACATCTCCTGGGAAAATGCTGAGGTATTCGAGAGCTACTGATTGGACTGGCAGCATCTCCCACTGGACAGGTGTGCTACAGGTCGACACTTAGGAAGGTTCCGATGTCAAAATTGCCAGAAAGGCCCTGTTGCCAGCAACAGTGGGCTGGGGACTTGCATCAACAATGGTACATCATAAAATTCATGTGTATCTTTCCTTAGACTGAAATAAATGCCAAGTAAGTTAATATTCACACAAGGCAATTTCTCTCCCCCACCCCGCACCGGCTTGCCCTCCCCCGTCCTCTCCTACCCCTCTCCATGCCTTCTCCCAGCCCCTCCTACCCCACCCCATGTCTTGCCTGCCCCCTTCTGCCTCTGGCTTGCCCTCACTTGCCCCATGCCTTCTCCATCCACTTCCCCTGCTCCACACCCTTCCCCACCCACTCTTCCCCCCTCACTGCCCCACACCCTCCCTCACCCAGCTCCTCCCCAACCCGCCATTTCAGTATCTTGTCAAGTCCTGGTTGATCCAAAAATTATCGTATTTTCGCACAACCTTTTCCATTCTAAACCTGTTGCCAATAACAGCAACCGAGCCCGGTCCCGTCAGCGAACCATCCAAACTGGGTCACATCACCGATTTTACTCTCCATCTACTTTTAATCTCCATTTTAAGCTAAAGTTGAGATAACTCCCCCCCTTCCTCCTCCCTGCCTACAGAGATTAACTCTTGTTTGTCTATCGCCCACGGGGAATTTTAATTTGCGATTCACGCAAGCAGAAAATGCGAGGAATTTGAATATGCATAAGAGTGGGTTGCAGTGTAAATATATTTATATTCATGGATCTGCAACAGATTACAGAATCTAACAACATGTTAAATAATGCAAAGGGTGAAAGATTGTTTATGGATGCAGGAAATCGGAATTAAAAAGAAAAACTTGTTTCCTCTGTCTTCTGACCCTCGTTCTGTTTGTCTTTGACTTTGAAAGATCAGACCTTTTATCATTTCATTGCTCTTGATTTTTTTACACATTTACAGGACATGAGCGTTGCTGGCTAGGCCAGCATTTATTGTCCGTTCCTAATTGCCCTTGAGAAGGTGGCAACGAGCAGCCTTCTTAAATGGTTGTAGAGCCTGAAGTGTTGGCACACCCAGTCAGAAGTCTGACAACACCAGATTTAAATTGAACCAATTTATTTGACAGTAAATTCATAAGCTTTCGGGGTTTTCCCCTTTGTCGGGTGATTGGAGAGTTCTGGCCTCAGACAGAGCATATAACAGCACAGGCAGTTTACAGATTACTGATTAGAATGCAAATCTTTACAACCAACCTGCTACTGAAGTCTTAAATATGCCGACAATGTGAGTGAAAAGAGCGTTATGCATAGGTTAAAGAGATGTGTATTTTCTCCAGACAGCACAGTAAGTGAGGTTTTACAAACCCAGGCAAGTCATGGGGGTTACAGATAGTGTGACATGAACCAAGATCCTGGTTGAGACCGTCCTCACGTGCATGGAATTTGCCTATCAATTTCTGCTCAGCGATCCTGCATTGTCGTGTGTCATGAAGGCCATTTTGGAGAACGCGTACCTGAAGGGCAATGCCTGTGACCGCTGAAGTGTTCACCAACAGGAAGGGAATAGTCTTGTCTGGTGATTGTCGAGCGATGTTCATTCATCTGTTGTCGTAGTGTCTGCATGTTTCATGTACCATGCTTCGGGACATCCTTTCTTGCAGCATATTAGATAGAGAACATTGGCTTTAGTGCACCTTCTTTAGAACAAGTATATCCTTTCCGAGGTAGGGAGACCAAAATTTCTCACAATACTCCAAGTGGGGGTCTCACCAAATATCCTGTATAACTGAAGTAAAATATTTCTACTGCTCAATTCAAATCCTCTTGCAATAAAAGCCAACCATTTGCCTTCTATTGCATCTGCACTTATCTCCCTACTTTCAATGATTTATCAGTGGTTAAAAAATATTCAGCCACAGTGTTTGTGAGTGATTGATTTTTTTATTGTCTTCTTATTGATAAGGAAAATTGGAGAATTCCTAAGATTTTCTCTACTCAATTGTGCACAGTTAACTTTTTTATAGGGCATTTCTTACACTTTCGAGTAAAAATAATTGCCTCTTGTCACACACATTGGTAAACTATTTACATATGAACATATGATTCAAAGGGATAGACCCAAGACAATAACTGTTTAATTATGTCCCATCAGTAATGTCATAATCTTTTGTGCTATATAGATGGAATGTCCATTCAGCCAATGGTAACTTAATCATGTCTTTGTTACAGTTTCAGTGCTGTTAGCAAAGATGTTTAGCTATGTCCTATTGATAGATATAATGAAACATCCACTTTTGTCTGCGCTGTCTATTTCATGTATATGCAGAGACAGCCAGTCTAGAGTGCAGGATACTGCTGCTGATGTACTAGTTTTCCTGGTTCCCTGGCTGACTCCCTAGTGAGCTCAGTCTCCTCTCCCACAGACTGGTTTACAAGGACAGCCAGATCTCAATACATCACCATTTAAATAATACTCTTCCTTTCTGTCTTTCACATCAAGTGTGTATAACTGCACATTTAGCCACGTTGTGCTGCATGTGCCAGGGGTTTGCAAACTAGGATTAGAACAGATAGGTGCTTGATAGCTGGTGCAGACATAGAATTAGAGAATCATAAAATCCCCACAGTGCAGAAGATTTTGTTCGGCCCATAAATTCTGTACCAACTCTCTGACAGAATACCTTATCCAGGACCTTTTCCCTGTCCTATCCCTGTTATTGCACATGGCTAATCTGTCCAACCTAAGGAGCAACATAACCAGCACATCTTTGGATACTAAGGGGCAATATAGCTTGGTCAAGCCACCTAAACTGTACATCCTTTTGGAAATAGCAGGAAACCGGAGCACCAAAGGAAACCCATGCTAACACAGGGAGAATGTGCAAACTTCACACAGACAGCCAGGGGCTAAGGGGCCTATATGTGTGCTGTCAAGCTCTATGACCCTATGACAATGAATTATAGAATCATAGAACCCTACAGTGCAGAAAGAGGCTCTTCGGCCCATCGAGTCTGCACCAAACACAATCCCACCCAGGCTCTATCCCCGTATCCCTACATATTATACCCACTAATCCCTCTAACCTACGCATCCCTGGACACTAAGGGGAAATTTTAGCACGGCCAATCAACCTAACCCATACATCTTTCGACATTGGGAGGAAACAGGAATACCGGAAGAAACCCATGCAGACACGAGGAGAATGTGCAAACTCCGCACAGACAGTGACCCGAGCTGGGAATTGAACCCAGGTCCCTAACTACTGTGCTACCATGCCACCCAACGACTCACTCAACTTGTCGAAATCACCTTGAAAATCCAGGGTGTTGCGGAGTAATTCTGTGCGAATGAGTGCTGCCAAGGTAAGGCCTTCTTACCTTGATTGTAAATTGAGCCATTCAGAGAAATGAAATCGAAAATCTCCCCCACCTGAGATGCAAGAGCACGACTAAGGCCGGTTGTGTCACTCCCCGCCCGCTGAGTAGCCATCTCGGCTGGTACTTCCTTCGGAAAATTCTAAATCCAGTGTCGGAATGGGAATTACTTGCAACCGCGGCTGGCAGCTGCAAGCTCAGCTCAGTGACTGATGTGGGTTATTGAGCCCTTCTTAGAACGAAGGCCAGAAATGCTGTTAAAAGGGATATAAATAGTCTTCTGTCACAGTGGAGCTGTAAATCACTTTGTTTGAAGACTGCCAAACAACATATTGGTGCGTTCTAACATTCCTGCAGGGTGTAAAAGCTTCATTAGCTGTTTATAGAAAGCATGGATCATGACAGCAAGTGTTTGGATGCCAGGAGAAGTAGGAGAAAGTACAGTAGAATTTGCCAGTGATGGATTCATGTGGGTTAGTTCACAATGAGTCTTCTGGATAGAAGAGTTATGTAGGGCTCCTCCATAAGTAACAAAATATACTCATCTTGGGTCCTGGGAAATAGCACACCAATTATGCTGTTTGGAAACAGCAGCAGGAGTTAATTGAAAATGCTCGGGATAATGTACTGTGTCTGGGGAGGAGTACCGGCCGATCGCAGACTTCCGCTGAAGTGAAAATTCAGTTCGATCAGCAGCATCTCCCTAATCGGACGTCAATGTGGCGCAGTGATTAGCGTTGCTATCTCACAGCGTCAGGGACCCGGGTTCGATTTCTGGCCTTGGTTGTCTGTCTGCGTGGAGTTTGCATGTTCTCCCCTGTGTCTCAAACAGTAAGTGCTGTCTATTCTCAGCCCCAGGCCGGCCTGGGAGGGATGGTTGCTGGTGCAGAACACCAAAACTGCACACAATATTCCAGGTGTGGCCTCACCAGCATCCTATACAATTTCCGCAAAGCATCCCTATCCCTTTACTCAAATCCTTTCGCTTACAAAGACCAACATACCATCTGCCTTCTTTACTGCCTGCTGCATCTGCACGCTTACTGTCAGTGACTTGAACGAGAACACCGAGGTCTTGCTGAGAGTCCACCACTCAATTTACATCCATTCAAGTAATAATCTGTCTTCCGATTATTGCTACCAATAATAGCTGCGCCATTTCAGAGGGCATTTGAGAGTCAGGCATATTGCTGTGGCATTGGAGTCACATGTAGGCCAGACCAGATAAAGACAGCAGATTTCCTTCCCTGAAGAACATTAGTGAACCAGATGGGTTTTTTTGACAACGGTTTCATGGTCATCAGTAGATTCCTAATTCCAGATTTTTTTATTAATTTCAAATTCTACCAGCTGCTGTGATGGAATTCAAACCCGGGTCCCCAGAACATTAGCTGAGTTTCTGGATTAATACCACTATAGGTCTTAGCTCCATTTTTCCACATTCCTCTATAAACCTTGACTCTCTTCTCAATTGAAAATCTGTCCAATTCAGCCTTCAATTTGATCAATGGTCCAGCTCTGTGATCGTTGTGGAACTTAGATGAGACTTTCTTTAGTCACAAACAATATTAGGGGGCCATGTGCCTAATTTGAGAGGGAGAAAGTGCAAAGGAGATGTGAGGGGCAAGTTTTTTCTTTACACAGAGTGGTGGGTGTCTGGAACTCGCTGCCAGAGATGGTGGTGGAGGCGATTCAAGTCTGAAAGTGGCTAACAATGTGAGTGGAAGGAGCACTGAGCACAGGTTAAAGAGATGTGCATTGTCTCCAGACAGCACAGTAAGTGAGGTTTTGCAAACCCAGGCAAGTCATGGGGGTCACAGATATTGCGACATGAACCCAAGATCCCTGTTGGAACTGTCCTCACATGTCCTCCACATCACATTTATTTTAAAGCCCTCTCATCGTTATGCAATTCTACCACCTTGTCAGCCACAGAGTCGGAGCGAGCGGAAAACAGAAATGTCCTCGAGCAGGGATTTTTGGTCTTGCTCGAGCAAGGCTGCAAAATCCCACCCCTAGTTCTTGTCTACACAAGCTGCGAGAACCTTAAACATGATGAAAAATGGCAAGGGCTGAGGCTTCTTCATTGCCAATTTCTGGATCCCTGTTGTTGTCTCATTCATAGTAGCACCTCCCTGAACACAGAACACATTTGGCCTAAACAAAGAACAACAAAGAACAAAGAACAACACAGCACGGGAAACAGGCGTTTCGGCCCAACGAGCCCGTGCCGCCATCCTAACGTCTTAATGACATATAGAGACCAATATAGGGACAATTTGTTACCCAATCAGCCTAAGAGCACATTTTTGGGATGTGGGAGGAAACCGGAGCACCCGGAGAAAACCCACGCAACCATGGGGAGAACGCTCAAACTCCCGCAGACACAGGCCCAAATCCATGTGTCTGCACAGCAACAGTGATAGTCTCTGAGCTGTCATGTTGCCCATCTGATGGTCCAGTTTAAGCATACACCAACGACATGAAGCACTAGGCCACTCCTGAAGTAACATCCAGGAGCAGCCCTCGCATGACCTGCCGAATGCATGCACTTGTTGGTCAACAAGGTGGACCGAACAGCCTGTGGAAACAATTAAAG
The DNA here is from genome assembly GCA_024679065.1 of Sphyrna mokarran. Lineage (NCBI taxonomy): Eukaryota > Metazoa > Chordata > Chondrichthyes > Carcharhiniformes > Carcharhinidae > Sphyrna > Sphyrna mokarran. Next base: position 14,030,074 of record JAGIQG010000006.1, read on the forward strand.
TATTTAAACAGTCCTCCTATATCCCTCTATCTGCAGACCGCTCATGTGGCTGTCCAGGGGACCCTTAAACAACCCTAGCGTGCCTGCTCCCACCACCTTACTCGGTAGTGCATTCCACACCCCCACTACCCTTTGTGTGAAAAAATGCCCTCTAATATTCGTCTTATACATAGCCCCCCTCACCCTAAGGCCGTGACCCCTCGTTCTATCCTTTTGTAATGGTGGAAAAAGCTTACCACCATTTACTCTATCTATACCCCTCATAATCTTATATACCTCTAATAGATCCCCTCTCAGCCGATGTCTTTCAAGGGAAAACAACCCCATGTGATTGTAAACGATGTGACTGCTTCTTGGAACAAAGCATCGAGTAACATTCCCCTATGTGATGTCTCACAATATCTTAATTTCGAACTCATGGGTCTTTATGCCATTGGCTCCCTCCTTTGAAGCACTCATGGTTTGGAACAGGCCAGAACAGCACCTTTTCCCTCAGTGCATCAAATTCCCTCACGTTCCAAATTCCAGGATCCCAATGGTGCTATTTCCTAGATCCACGGGGTTCCATAACATAAACTGGCCCAATGTTCTGGGATGGCTACTTAAGACTGAGCTGAATATATTTTGGAATTCCCTTTCATAGGAACATAGGAATTAGTAGTAGATGTTGGCAAATTCAGCCCTGTGAGTCTGATCTGCCACTCAGGCAGATAATGGCTGATCTGTCCCTGGTCTCAAATCCACCTCCTCACCTGCTCCCAGATCATGGAGGAATTGAAGATGGAGATTGACAGATTCTTTGGTACTAGGGGGGGTCAAGGGATATTTGATGGGGTTGGCAAGTGGAACTGGTGTAGAAGATCATCCAATGTCTTACTGAATGATGGAACAGGCTTAGAGCCCATCTCTGCTCCAGTTCTTGTGTTCTTCTTACTATACTGAAGTATTAACCAGGGTTGAGAGGGTTGGCTTATGACGAAAGACTGTGTAGACTGAAACTGTACTCATTAGAATGCAGAAGAATGAGGAGAGATCTTATAGAAACATATAAGATTATAGCGGGAATAGATGAGATAGAAGCAGGGAGGTTATTTCCACTAGAAATAGAAGGCATAGCCTCAAAATAACAGAAAGCAGATTTCGGACTGAGTTGAGGAAGAACTTCTTCACCCAAAGGGTTGTGAATCTGTGGAAGTTCCTGCCCAGTGAAGCAGTTCAGACTACCTCATTGAATATTTTAAAGGCAAAGTTAAATTTTGAACAGTAAAGGAGCTATGGGCTATGATGAGCAGATGGGTAAGTGGAACTGAGTCCACAAAATGATCAGCCATTATCTTGTTGAATGGAGGAGCAGGCTCAAGGGGCCAGATGGACTACTCCTGCTCCTACTTCTTATGTTCTTGTGTAGATTTTGTGCCTAAACTTCTAAATTGAAGTTAGAGCCTTCTAAAATGAGAGAGGTCATTGTTACCCAATAAGACATTGCTAACAGAATGACTCTCTTACCGTTGACATGCTCTGCTGTGGAACAGCTGGGTATATACGCCAAGACTGCACACACTAAATAAACATAATAACTAAAGGATTTGAAACACTATTCATTCAATTAAACGGTTTTCTGAATCTCAGGTATTATTTCAGCATTAAGTGCATGGCATGAATATTTCAGTTCCTCCTCTATATTCCAGTCATGCTGATGTGTTCACTGTATATGTGCAAGGACTGGAAAATAATTAACCACACGAACTGTTTCTGTTTGCAGACTCCCAAGTTTGACCCGTCTGACAACACCCACTAGAGAGATGCTCTGTCAAATTTTACATGGAATATAATTAAACCAATCTCACCCGAAGAAAAGACTGACCTATAAAAGACCTGTAAAAGAATAATCTTTTATAGGTCCTTAAAATAATGAAAAGATTTGATAGGCTAGATGTAGAGAAGATGCTTCTTCATGTGGGGGTGACCGGAACTTCATGATATAAACTTAGGATAGGAATTAATAAATCCAAGATGGAATTCAGGACAAACTTTAGCCGTGATTGGTAAGACTTTGAAATATGCTATCAAAGGTGTGCAGATTAGATGGATTGGCCTTGCTAAATTATCCTTTATTATCCAAAGATAGGCGGGTTAGGTGGATTGGACATGCTAAATTACTCCTCACCATCCAAAGATGTGCAGATTACGTGGATTGGCCATACCAATTTGTCCCTTGGTGTCCAAAGATATGCAGGTTAGGTGAATTGGCCATGCTAAATTACTCATCACTGTCCAAAGATGTGCAGATTAGGTGGATTGCCCATGCTGTGTTATCCTATAGTGTCCAAAGATGTGTAGGTTAGATGGATTAGCCATGGTAAATTGCCCTTTAGTGTGTAAGGATGTGAAGATTAGGTGGATTGGCCATGTTAAATTGCTTTCTACTGTCCAAAGTTGTGTAGCTTAATTGGATTAGCCATGATAAACGTTCAGGGTAATAAAGATAGGGCAAAAGATGGTCTGGGTGTTATGCTCTTTCGGAGAGTTAACACAGACATGATGGGCTGAATGTGCTGTTTTAGCAATGTAAGGATTACATCAAGTGTAGTTGAGACAAATAGCTCAAGATACCTTTAGGTGAAGGAAGATAAAGTCTTGAGGGAGAAAAGAATAGAAGGCTACACTGAGAGTATGAGAAGAAGCAAGGTTAGAGGATGTTAACATGATCTATGGCCAAAGGCAAAGGAATATTGTGAATGAATGACAATGACTGATATTTAAAGAGGATGTCAAAGCCATGGTGATAGTGAAGAGGACATTCACTAGAATGGTACAAAGATGAGGGACTATCATGGAAAATCCTGTGAATCTGGAATCGTTCTCCTTAGAGCAGAAAAGGTCAAGGTGGGATTCTATCCTGGTATCAAAAAATAGAAGAGGGAATAGGGAGAAAGCAATTCCATTGGTGCAATGATCCACTTGCAAAGACTTAAAAAGTGAAGAACAAGGAATTTACTCACAAGGATTTACAAGAACAGCAGCTAGTTCTGGAATTTCTTTTTGTGACATGGGTGTCACTGGCTGATCAGAATTAATTCTCATCCCCAATTGCCCTTGGATGGCAGTTGAGAGTCAACTACATTGCTGTGTCTCTGGAGTCACATGGAAACATTCCCAATGCCATCGCTCTTGAGATCAAAGGAGCATTCAAGCCCCTCCACCCTGGCAAGGTGTCAATAGCTCAGTGATATTATCGTAAGGCTCTTAATCCAGAAACTCAGCTAATGTTCTGGGGACCTGGGTTCAAATCCTGTCATGGCAAATCTGAATTCGATAAAAAAATCTGGAATTAAACATCTATTGATGACCATGAAACTATTGTCAGAAAAACCCATCTGGTTCATTGATGTCCTTTAGGGAAGGAAATCTGCTGCCTTTATCTGGTCTGGCCTACATGTGACTCCTGATCCAGAGCAACGTGGTTGACTCTCAAATGTGTTTGGGTAACTAGGGATGGACAATAAATGCTGGCCAGCCAGCGATGCCCTTGTCCAACAAATGAATAAAAGAAAATCCAAGGAAAGATGAACTTACAGGACAGACCCAGGCCAATGAACTCAAGCAGATTTTATTAGTGTTTATTCACTGCTTGAGCTCTGATTCTTTCTATTTATATTTTCACACACATCAATCATCTCCTATTCCGAAAAAGGTTAAACTGTATGATGACTTGCTTCAAAAATTATACTGGTCTTTCCTTGAACACAAAAAATTAAGCTGCATTTAATTGAGCTATTTAAAATGATTAAGTGAGCTGGTATGGCTGATGGAGAAAAAATATTTTCTCTAAGGGGTGATGGAAAAGAATGAGGCATATCCTTCAAATTTGAACTTTTTTGTTTATGAGTGAGGTCAGGAAGCATTTCTTCACAGGTAGCATAGCAAAGGTTGGCAATGGTTTTCAGGGTTACACTGCCAGGGCAGGTATTAGATTCAATAAACAGAACAGTTAGCATCTCGTTGAAAGGCAGAACAGGGCTGAGGGGCTGAATGGCCACCTCCTGTTCCTGATTTCTTCTATCTATCCGCCAATAAAAAGCCAATTTTCACCACTGGACTTTAAGCCCATCTGTCTTATTAAAGTTGGGAGGCATTAGGACAGTACGGTGGCATAATGGTGAGCACTGATGCCTTACAGCGCCAGGGTCCCGGGTTCAAATCCAGCCTTGGGTCACCGTCTGTGTGGAGTTTGCTCTTTCGCCCTATGCCCATGTTGGTTTTCTCCGAGTGCTCTGCTTTCCTCCCATGCTCCAAAGATGTGTAGGTTCGGTGGATTGGCCATGCTAAACTGCCTCTTAATGTTCAAAGATGTGTATGTCAGGCTAGTTAAATGGTAAAATGTTGGCACCAACTACAATCCCAGCCAGGCCCTATTCCCACAGCCGTGCATATTTACCTGTTAATCCCACTGACACTAGGGTCAATTTTGCAGAGCCAACCGACCAACTTGCATTTCTTTGAACTGCCACAAGAAACTAGAGGGGACCCACACAGGCACGGGCAGAATGTGCAAACTCGACACAGGCAGTGACCCAAGGCCACAATTGAACTTGCATCCCTGGCGCTGTGAGGAAGCAGTGCTAACAACTGTGCTGCCTGGTGACATCTCCTTTAGTGTACCTGAATAGGTGCTGGAATGTGTCAATGAAGAGATTTTCACAGTAAGTTTACTGCAATGATAATGCAAATCAACTTGTGACACTAATAAATGAACTTCCAAATTTTAACTTGTACATCTTTGGACTGTGGAAGGGAGTCCAAACACCTAGAGAAAACCCACACAGACACAGGGAGAACATGCATCTGCTCATATTCATCACGTGTCTCTCAATGACTATATTTCCGAAAGAATGTCAAGAATTTTAGAATTCAAGGTTATCACCTGTGAGTAAACAATTTTCTTGTAAAACAGACTCCAGAACGTATTCCCGAATTCCCTGATTTACACTGATTGTAATGGCCACACTCTTTCAGCTCCAGTACACCTGATTGCACACCATCATTTGCTCTGAAATTGCAGTGGATTCAATACCAGAACAGTCGCTCTGCCAAGCAGCATAGTTTCACTCCTGCACTTGCTGAAATGAGATGGTAATGTGGACTTGTGCCCATTATAGACAGAATGTTAACGTGTGTCGCATTTCAGCTGTCAGAATGGATCATTCCGTATTCTGTCCAAACCAGCAGCTGTTGGAAATGCAATCCATAGTAACAGGGAGGTCTAAAACTGGCAAACTATGTACACAGTGAATAGGGCAGCATGGTAGCACAATGGTTAGCACTGCTGCACCTCAATGTAAGGGACCTGGGTTCAATTCCGGTCACTGTCTTTGCAGAGTTTGTATGTTCTCCCTGTGTCTGCATGGGTTTCCTCTAGGTGCTCTGATTCCCTCCCATAGTCCAAAGATGTACAAGTTAAAATTTTAAAGTATATTTATCAGTGTCACAAGTTGACTTGCATTATCACTGCAGTGAATTTACCGTGAAAATCCCCCAGTAGCCACACTCCATAGCCTGTTCAGATACACTGAGGGAGAATTTAGTATGGCCAATGCACCTAACCAGCACGTCTTTTGGACTGCAGGGTGAAACTGGAGCACCCAGAGGAAAACCAGGCAGACACAGGGAAAATGTGGCACAACAGTTAGCACTGCTTCCTCACAAGCATCAGTGTTCGATTCCTGGCTTGGGTCGCTGTTTTGTGTGGAATCTGCATGTTCTCCCTCTGTGTGGGCTTCCTCTGGGTGCTCTGGTTTCCTCCCACAGTTCAAAAGACAGGCTGGCTTGTATTGGTCATGCTAAATTCTCCCTGAGTATTCCTGGAGAGAACTCAGTAAGAATTTAGCAACACCAATTTTTAATCCAACCGATTTATTTGATAGAAGCACAGGTGTGTGGCAAATTGGGGATTTTCTCAGTGACTTCACTGCAGTGTTAATGTAAGCCTGTTTATGACGCTAATAAATAAATAGAATGTGCAGATTTTGCATAGTAACTCAAGTTGGGAATTGTACCCGGGTTGCTGGTGTTGTGAGACAGCAGTGCTGACCACTGTGTCACCGTGCAGGTGAGGTTATTGGTCATACTAAATTGCCCCGTAGTGTCAAGAAGATTAGCAGGGTAAATGTGTGGGGTTATAGGAATAGGGTCAGAGTTGCACTGGTGTTGATGCAGACTCAACGGGCTGAATGACCTTCTTCTGCACCATTGGGATTCTATGAATTCAGATGCAGAGTAGAAGCAAAGAGACACAAAATGATTTTACACTTTATTTTGGCAAAATGCCCCTTTTATGATCTTGCACTAGGTTTCATTTCATATTTAGCTAAATCAGTTCTTCTTCATTCAGAAACTTCAGGCACAAGATACACTTTAGAAAGACAACAATTACTTATTCTTGACTGGAAACAAAGAAGCACCATTGGAATTAAACAATATTTTATATTCAGGCATAGTTTAGGATTGCTTCAACAATTCTGAATTGCCAAAATGCACAACCATTTGAAAATCTAGGGTGTGATTCTAACCACTCAACATCCCACTCACGTGTGTGAAGTGGCAGGAAAGTCTTTTTCACATCGACTTTTCATCAAATCGGATAAAGTAATATAGGGAATTTTTCTCCAGTGACATATTATTTAAAACATTTGAATGAAATTCCTATCTGTGCCATTTTCACACAGTCATTATGGAAGAGTATAAAAATACTTATATTTGCATGGCACCTTTCACAATCTCAAGGCAGCTGAAATTATTTTATAGGCAATGAACGTGGTCACTTTAATAATGCAAGAAATATGCCAATGTAATGTCCGAACTATGTTCGGAGTGGGGGTTTTTGCACAACAAGAATACCTGTGCTTTACACTCGTGGATTCAAACTGACTCACAACAGATTTTATTGAAGAGCTGCTCTCTGCTCTGCACAGAATGCAAAACTGAAAGTAAAGCAGCAACTACTGCAAACATCTTAATGACATCAGCACCAAATCATGTAATCAGCTCTTCAAACAGCCATGCAACCCTTTTAAATATATATAATATTGATAATTTGTATGCAGTAAGATCCCATGACCAGTAATGTGATTATTTGTCTTTTAATTGTTGGTTTAGGGATATGTATTAGCCAGTATGAGAGGGAAAACTCACCCCTGTTCCTTTTCAAAACTGCTGGCAGGATTTTCTGGTCTTTGCGTCACAGGCAGGATGGGGAACTTTGGAGAGTGACCAAAAGTCAATTGACCTGTCATCCACTCTACAAATTTTCCTGTGTTTGTCCCTGGTGGGTTTGGAAGCCCTCAGCCTGTGTTACTGTTAATTAAATTCTGCAGAAAGCAGGAGATTGCAGTCTCAGTTAACTTAAAAGATATAATTTTTGTCCCAATCTGGGTCACAGTTCAAAGCCCTCATGAGATCGAAGTGATTAACTAATTAAAAGTGACAGCCTCTTGTGGCCACACATTCAGTTCATTCCTAGTTGCTGTGTCTTCACTGAGTGCAGGTTGAATAACCAACAGCGTCTTGAGGAACTTCTACACATCAACTATGACTCCCACCAACTTTTACAGATGCGCCATAGAAACTATTCTTTCTGGTGGTATCACAGCTTGGTATGGCTCCTGCTCTGCCCAAAACTACAAGAAACTACAAGAGGTTGTGAATGCAGCCCAGTCCATCACAAAAACCAGCCTCCCATCTATTGATTCTGTCTGCACTTCATGCTGCTTCGGTAAAGCAGCCAGAATAATTAATACCCTACACACCCCCAACATTCTCTCTTCCACCTTCTTCCTTTGAGAAAAAGATATAAAATTCTGAGGTCATGTACCAACTGACTCAAGAACATCTTCTTCCTGGTTCTCGTCAAACTTTTGAAGATCTTATCTTGCATTAAGTTGATCTTTCTCTACACTACATTCTGCACTCTCTTGTTTTCTTCTCTAAGAATGGTATGCTTTGTCTGTATAATGTGCAAGAAACAATATTTTTCACTGTATGTTAATACATGTGACAATAATAAATCAAATCAAACCAAATCATATCCCACACCCATTCATTTCCTTCTTCTCTATATACTCTATGAACAGCATGCTTTTTTCTGTTGGTGGCACAGTGGCTAGCACTGTTACCTCACAGCTCGAGGAATTCGGGTTCAATCCCTGGCTTGGGTCACTGTTTGTGGAGTCTGCATGTTCTCTCCATATCCGCATGGATTTCATTTGGGTGCTCTGGTTTCCTCCTGTAGTCCTGGTTAGGTGCACTGGCCATGCTAAATTCTTCCTTAGTGTACCTGAACCGATGCCAGAATGTGGCAACTATAAGAGCATAAGACACAGGAGCAGAATTAGGCCACTCAGCCCATTAAATCTGCTCTGCAATTCAATCATTGTTGATATTTTTTACATTCCCATTGTCTTGTCTTTTCCCCATAACCCCTGATCCTCTTATTAATTAAATACCTATCTACCTCTGTCTTAAAAATACTCAATGACCTGACCTCCACAGCCTTCTGCAGCAAAGAGTTTCTCAGATTCACCACTCTCTGGCTGAAGAAATTTCTCCTCATCTTTAGCCTAAGGTTGTGCCCTTTGCGTCTAGTTTTCGCTACTAGTGGAAAAATCTTCTCCATTACCACTCAATCCAGGCCTCGCAATATCCTGTAAGATTCCCCTTTTAATCCTTCTAAACTCCAACAACCCAGATTCCTCAACTATTCTTCATACAATAAGCTCTTTATTCCAGGGATCATTCTTGTGAATCTCCTCTGAACCCTTTCTAATGCCAGCATTTCCTTGCTTAGCTACAGGGCCCAAAACTGCTCACAATACTCCAAATGAGGTCTGACCATAGCTGTATACACTCCCAGAAGTACATCCTTGCTCTTGTATTCCACTCTTGTCACATGAATGCTAACATTGCATTTGCCTTCCTAACTGCCAACTAACCTGCATGTTAACCTTAGGAGAATCTTGATCAATGGCTCCCAGGCCCCTTTGTGTTTCTGATTTTCTCAGCATTTTCCCATTTAGAAAATAGTCTATGCCTCCATTCCTCCTTCCAAAGTGCATAACCTCACAATTTTCCACATTATATTCCATCTGCGACTTCTTTGCCCACTCTCCTAATCTGTCCAATCTCTGCTGCAGCCCCCCCACTTCCTCAATACTACCTGTCGCTCTACGTATCTTCGTATCATCTGCAAACTTAGTAAAAGTGCCTTCAGTTCCTTCCTCCAAGTTGTTAATGTCTATTGTGAAAAGTTGTGGTCCCAGCACTGACCCCTAAGGCACATCACTAGTCACTGGCTGCCATCCTGAAAAAGACTCCTTATCTCACTCTCTGCTCTCTGCCAGTCTGTCAATCCTCTATCCATGGATAGGATCTTACCCTTAACTCCACGGGCTCTTAACTTATTTAACAGTTTCCTATGCAAATGTGTAGAGTATAGGGCTAATGGTAGGACTCTCAACAGTGTTGATGAACAGAGGGATCTTGGTGTATATGTGCATAGATCCCTGAAAGTTGGCAATCAAGTCGATAAGGTTGTTAAGAAGGCATATGGACTCTTAGCTTTTATTGGTAGGGGGATTGAATTTCGGAGCCGCAACGTCATGTTGCAACTGTACAAAACTCTAGTGCGGCCGCACTTGGAGTATTGTGTGCAGTTCTGGTCCCCACATTATAAGAAAGATGTGGAGGCATTGGAGAGGGTACAGAGGAGGTTTACCAGGATGTTGCCTGGTATGGAGGGCAGGTCTTATGAAGAGAGGCTGAGGGATTTGAGGTTGTTTTCGTTAGAAAGAAGGCGGCTAAGAGGAGACCTTATTGAAACATATAAGATGATTAGAGGTTTAGATAGGGTGGACAGTGATAGCCTTTTTCCTAGGATGGAGAAAGCTAGCACGAGGGGACATAGCTTTAAATTAAGGGGTGGTGGTTTTAGGACAGATGTCAGAGGTAAGTTCTTTACCCAGAGGGTGGTAAGGGTTTGGAATGCCCTGCCTGCGGCAGTTGTAGATGCGCCAAGTTTGGTAACGTTTAAGAGGTTAGTAGATAAGTTTATGGACGAAAAGGGAATGGTTTAGGTTAGAGAGTCATTGCTTTTTCCTAATTGGTTGGCGCAACATTGAAGGCCGAAGGGCCTGTTCTGCGCTGTAATGTTCTATGTTCTATGTTCTATGTTCTATGCGGCATTTTGTCAAAAGCCTTCTGGAAATCTAAATAAATCACATCCACTGGTTCTCCTTTATCTCACTTTCTTGTTACCTCCTCAAAGAACTCTAACAGATTTGTCAGATTATGCCCATCCCTTGACAAAGCCATGCTGACTCCATCCTATTTTATCATGCACTTCTAAGTAGACCGCAATCTCAACTTTAATAATGGCCTCTAAAATCTTGCCAGTGACCAAAGTCAGGTTAACCAACCGATAATTTCCCTTCTGCTGCCTCCCTCCCTTCTTAAACAACAGAGTAACATTAGCTACTTTCCAGTCCTCTGGGACCCTACCTACCTCCAGTGATTGCTGAAGCTGTCTCTTTTGGGATCCTGCTGTGTATTCCATCCGGTCCAGGCGATTTATCCACTTTCAGACCTTTCAGTTTCCCTCGAACCTGTTCCTTAGCGATGACTACTATGCTCACTGGTGCCGCTGGGCGATGTTCATAGTAAATTCATGGCAATGCTTATGTAAGCCTACTTGTGACACTAATAAATAAACTTTAAACTTTTATAGCACACAGAAAACAATGTTTTTCATTATCTGCCAATGCATGTGACAATAATAAATCCAATCAAATCAAAAGAACCTGCCAGAGATGACTCAGAATATCAACACCATAGTCAGTCAGCATTGGCAGTGGCACCGAGTATCATTGCCTGTGAATTAAACTCCCGCAGAGCACAGAACACACAGCAGCAAGTCTCCACGCACAAGTGAATCACTCAGGTAATAGCTCCATTTGTCAATAGATTAGCTTGCTTAACTTGCTTCACTGTAACAGGCAGGTAACACCAGAAAGCGTGACGGGGGGATTTATAGCGATAAAGATTGTTCACTGCTGCCCACTTGAGTTGTTTTAACCGTTGGAATAGAGCAGAGAACTGATGCAGGCACGATCTCTCTGATCTGGAACCAGGTACAGGCAAGGGCGCTGAAGTGGATGAGCATGAAGGGACACGTTGAATGTAGAAGTTTTAAGGAGTGATTCAAAGGAAAAGAAGAAGTGAGAGTGCTGGAGAGGTTTGTGGCGGTGATTCCCAAATCTAAGGACCTGAATAGATGAAAGCACAGCCACTAGTTGCAGAGTGATAAAAATTGCGATATGCAAGAGACCAGAATTAAAGGAACACCAGAGAGGGCAAGAATAATTTCCTGCACTGTTTGGTGAGGCCTGTAGGGCAGAATTAGTGATGGCAGCAGAGACCACAAGGTAAATTTGAGTGGTCAACTGTCAGGCTGAATCATTCACTCTTCGCAGAGTGTGCCTCATTGATATCAGTGGAGAAAATCAGCACTATCCTTTGTAAATTAGTTGATGGGACATGGGTGAGACTGGCCAAGCCGGTGATGACTGCTCATCCTGAATTGCCGTCAAACTGAGTGGCTTGCTAGGCCATTTGAGAGTCAACCTCTGGAGTCACCTGCAGGCCAGAGCAGGTGAGGATGGTAGACTTCCTTTCCGAATGGATTTCCCAAAAACACTTTATAACCCTGAGGGACCTCTGATGTTGAGTGATGGCTGGTACGCAATAAACCCAGCAGCCAATCTGTGCACAGCAAACTCCCACAAGCAAATAAGGCAACAACTGGAAAATCTGTAGTGATACTGAGTGAGGGACATGGGACACCCTACTCAAACTCTCCTGCTCTTTTATTGCAAGAGTATTTTGGAATCTTTTCCATTCACTTGAAGGGCAACCATTACATGATCTGAGGTCCCAGTCTGTGTGTGTGTGTGTGTGTGTGTGTGTGTGTGTGTGTGTGTGTGTGTGTACTTATTAGAGGCCTAGGCGGACAGATGGTAGATGGAGTTTAATCCAGACAAATATTTTGGAAGGTCTAGTACAGATAGCAAATATACAGTAAATGACAGAACCCTTAAGATTATTGAGGGACAGAGGGAACAGGATGTACAGGTACACAGGTCACTGAAAGTGGCAACGTCGGTGGAGAAGGTATACGGCATGCTTACTTTCATTGGACAGGGCATTGAGTTTAAAAATTGGCAAGTCATGCTGCAGCTTTATAAAACCTTAGTTAGGCCGTATTTGGAATATAGTGTTAATTCTGGTCACCACATTACCAGAAAGATGTGGAGGTTTTGGATAGGATACAGAAAAGATTTACCAGGATGTTGCCTGGTATGGAAGGCATTAGCTATGAGGAGAGGTTGGAGAAACTTGGTTTATTCTCACTGGAACGATGGAGGCTGAGGGGCAACCTGATAGAAGTCTACAAGATTATGAGCGACATGGACAGAGTGGATAGTCAGGGTGGAAGAATCAATTACTAGGGGGCATAGGTTTCAGGTGCGAGGGGCAAGATTTAAAGGAGATACAAGAGGTAAGTTTTTATACAGAGGGTGGTGGATGCCTGGAACTTGCTGTCAGGAGAGGTGGTGGAAGCAGATATGTAAGAACAAAAGAACATAAGAACTAGGAGCAGGAATAGCCCATATAGCCCCTCAAACCTGCTCTGTCATTCAATAAGGTCATAATTGGATCTTTTAATGGACTCAGCCCCACTCACGCGCCTGCTCACTATAACCCTTAATTCTTTTATTGTTCAAAAATTTATCTATCCTTGCCTTAAAAACATTCAATGAGGTAGCCTCAACTGCTTCACTGGACAGGGAATTCCACAGATTCACAACCCTTTGTGTGAAGAAGTTCCTTCTCAACTCAGTCCTAAATCTGCTCCTGCTTATTTTAAGGCCATGCCCCCTAGTTCTAGTTTCACCTACCAGTGGAAACAACTTCCCTGCTTCTATCTTATTCATTCCCTTCATAATGTTATATGTACCTATAAGGTCTACCCTCATTCTTTTGAATTCCAATGCATATATCCCCATTCTATTCAGTTTGTCCTCGCAAGCCAACCCTCTCAACTTCGGAATCAATCTAGTGAATCTCCTCTGCACCCCCTCCAATGCCGGTATATCCTTTCTCAAGTAAGGAGACCAAAACTGTACACAGTACTTCAGGTGCAGTTTCACCAGCACCTTATACAGCTGCAACATAACCTCGCTGGTTTTAAACTCCATCCCTCTAGCAACGAAGGACAAAATTCCATTTACCTTCTTAATTACCTGCTACAGCTGCAAACCAACTGCTTGTGATTCTTGCAAAAGGGCACCCAGATCCCTCTGCACAGCAGAATGCTGCAATTTTTCACCATACAGCAGTGAGTTTTAAGTGCTGTCTGAATAAATATGCGAATAAGATGGGAATAAAGGGATATGGTCCCTGGAAGGGTACGGGGTTTTATTTAAGTCAGGCAGCATGGTCGTTGCAGACTTGGAGGGCCGAATGGCCTGTTCCTGTGCTGTAATTCTCTTTGTTCTTTATTCTTTGTTCACTCTGGCCATCCGTGACACCACATACAAAGAGCTATAAACCTCTACCATTAGATCTCTTTGCCCTATAACTCTCCTCAATGCCCTACCATTAACTGAGTAAGTCCTCCTTGGTTCAATCTACCAAAATTCATCACCTCGCGTTTATCTAAATTAAACTCCATCTGCCATTTCTCAGCCCACTGGCCCCGTTGTAATCCTCGATAACCTTTTTCACTGTCCACTCTGCCACCAATCTTGGTGTCATCTGCAAACTTACTAACCATGCCTCTTATATTCTCATCCAAATCATTAATATAAATGACAAATAACAGTGGACTTAACACTGATCCCTGAGGCACACTGCTGCTCACAAGCCTCCAGTTTGAAAACAACTCTCTACAACCATCCTCTGTCTTCTGACATCAAATGAATTTGTCTCCATTTAGCTACCTCACCCTGGATCCAGTAAGATTTAACCTTAAGCAACAATCTACCACGCAGTACCTTATCAAAGACCTTGCTAAATTCTACGTAGACAATTTTGACTGCACTGCTCTCATCGACATTGCTGAAGGCAAGCAGGGGAGTTCTCCCTTGTATCTGCTTCAATATGTATCCCTCTATCAGTATGTCACAGAATTCCTTTCAGAGTTTGGACCCAGTAATGACGAAAGGTGTTGAATGACTTGGAGAAGAGTTTGAATTTGATAGCATTCTTGTGTATCTACTGTGGCTTTGAGACCTCCTGCCACAGGAGCCTTGGTGACTTATTGCAGCACATCCTAGCCAGCGTATGTCAATCTTTTACACCTTCCCTCACTATTGGCAAAATGTAATAGTGCTTCCAATAAGTGGCGGAATTCTCCGACTTCACCTGTGGCTGGGATTCTCCGACTTCACCCATGGCTGGGATTCTCCAGTTCCACTGCAGTGAATGGGGATTTGATTGAGTGCCAAATTCCCTCTCACTGGTAGTGGCAGTAGGGAGTGTGAGACCAGAGAATTACAACCAAGGTCAGCCATTATTAAGCAGTGGTACAAATAATTTATGCATTTTTATCAGTGATTTTGCTGAATTCATGCCAGTGCACAGCACAGTGCAAAACAGGCTAACATGCTTCGAGAGTCTATCTGTGATACTTCTTTTGCAGGTGCTCCTAGAGTAGTTATTCGTTACTAGTGATGTTTGGTTGAAATACTCAAGGTCGATTAACCTTTTCTTGAAGCCCATTCATTTCTATCTGAGTGGTGCTAAGGTTCTCAGCTCTATATAGTGAAGTGTGCAATTATACTCTGTTATTTTAAATCATTACTTTGACTCTGGGTTTCGAACAAAGATGGAAAAATTATTGAACCGCAAAAATGTCAAAGGACAGCTTCATTGTTAAAACAAAGTGAGTGATAACACCACTGTGCCAGACAGCCAGAGGCAGGTTGGGATGTGCGACAGCAATGTGTATCACTTACAAGATGCAATGCATCAGTTCATCAAAGCTCCTTCGATCGCACCTTCGAAATCTACAAATCCCACTAACAAGAAAGGCAAGGACAGGAGTGCATGGAAGCACTATCATTTCCAATTTCTCCTCCAAGTCATGCATCAAATCGCACAAGTTCTTTCTTTCTACATTGGGTGGATTCAACAGATCCTGTATTTCCAAAGCCGTATGCAAATATAGACCAACTTGCAGTTCGGATTGGAACAATCTGAGTGGGATTTTGCTCGCCCCGAACTGGAAAATTCTGTCTGCAATCAATAGACTTTCCCATGGTCCGTCCCTCTTCCCATGGTGGGCAGGACATTAAAATTCCCATGTGTAAGTCAAATATTAAAAAATATCGGAGTGAGTACTTGAAATATCATAACATTCAAGGACTTTTTTTGTTCATTGGTGGGATATGGGCATCACTGACTAGGCCAGCATTTACAGCCTGTCTCTAGTTGCCTGAGGACAGTTGAGAGTCAACCACATTGCTGTGGTTCTGGAGTCACATGTAGGCCAGACCAGGTAAGGACGGCAGATTTCCTTCCCTGAAGGACATTGGTGAGCCAGATGAGGCTTTCTGACAATCGACAATGTTTCCATGGTCATCAATAGATTCTTAATTCCAGATTAATATCAGATCGGCAAGGTAACACAGTTGGAAGCACTGCTGTTTCACAGCTCCAGGGACCTGGGTTTGATTCCAGCCTGGAGTTTGCACATTCTCCTTGTGTCTGTGTGGGTTTTCTTTTGGTGCTCCAGTTTCCTCCCACAGTCCAAAGATGTGCAGGTTAGGTTGATTGGCCATGCTAAGAAATTGCCCCTTACTGTCCTGAAATGTGTAGATTAGTGGGTAAAATATATAGGGATATGGGGTCTGTGTAGGATCGTTGTCGGTGCAGACTCGATGGGCCAAATGGCCTCTTTCTGCACTGTAGGATTTCTATGATTTTTTTAAAAATTGAATTCAAATTCCATCACCTGCTGTGATGGGATTCAAACCCAGGTATCCAGAACAGATGCTGAGTTGCTGGATGAATAGTCTAGCAATAATACCACTTCGCCATCCTTACGTGGGCAAATGCTGGAAAATGGGATTAGCCCGACTTTAATTGTAGTTATTATCGGTGCAGATTCCATGGGCTGTACAACTCTATGGCCAGAATATTATTACTGTACACACTACAGCACACACTGCAGCCTGGTTCCAATCGTGCTGGATTTCCCATGTTGAGAGATGCGTGTGTGGTGCATACATGAATCCCCCAAGTCAGTCAACATATGTAATTCTCCTGGCCCGCTACACTAAAATATCAGCACAGCAGGAAGGGAAAATCATCCCCATCATTTGCTGGCTGTTGCCAGATATCTTGCCCGGATCACTGTTTACGCTCACAGTGAATGCATGTGTAAAATCAGCTATTATAATTGCTCCCACACTCACAAATGTGCCTTCAGTTAGCCAGGCCCTAAGCTTGGGAATATATTCCCTATATCTCTGCGCCTCATTAGCTGTCCTTCCTCATTTATGACCCTCCATAATAGAAATGCAGGTTGCCATTCTTATTAAAGATAAGAGATTTACAATCGTAGAAGAGATCACAGAATCCCTACAGTGCAGAAAGAGGCCATTCAGCCCATTGAGTCTGCACTGACCACAATCCCACCCAGACCCTATTCCTGCAACTGCACATATTTACCCTGTTAATTCCCCTGACACTAAGGGGTAATTTCGCATGGCCAATCTATCTAACCTACGCACCTTTGAACTGTGGAAGGAAAACCAGAGCACCCGGAGAAAACTCATGCAGATACGAGGAGAACATGCAAGCTCTACACAGACAGTGATCCGAGGCCAGAATTGAACCTAGGTCCCTGGCACTGTGAGGCAGCAGTACTAACTACTGTGTCACGAGGCCAGATGAAAAAAACAACAGAAACCTTTGCATACTTTGCTGAATACCTCAGCAAAGTAGATGATCAAAGTAAAGTTATCTCATTATAATTTTGCGAGATGGTTGGATAAAAGGAGTGATGCCGGCCTGGGGAATGTGTTGCACAAGAGATTTGTAAAAGTGCTCATTTGAAGGATTGGCACCACCCTAGAATGGCTCAGCCAATTCCCATCTTGTTGTTTGTTTTGCTCTGATCTTCACTCCAATACAATTTTTTTTTTAATTAACAAACTTCTCATTCTCATTATTAGAAAATGGATGATATTTTTTCCTACCTATCAGCTGAGGATACAATTTACAAGGAAGTAAAGTGTTGGCTGCTGCTTCCTCTGAGTTGGCCTGAGGACTGAAAGGTAATTCTTTCTATTTCTGTAAAGTAAAATTGATGCAGGCAAGGCCAATTTATTGATGCCCATGTGGGTCAGAGTGACTGATTCACTTGTGACAAAGAGTTTCTTAATTTCACAGGCAAGTGTGTAAATTGGGAAATCTTACCAAAGCATATCATAGAATCCTTACAGTGCAGAAGGAGGCCATTCAGCCCATTGAGTCTGTACCGACTCTCTGTCAGAACATCTTAACCTGGCCCTCCCTGCTACCCTATCCCCATAACCTCACGCATTTACCCCACTAACCTCTCTGATGTACACATCCTGGGGACACCACGGGGATATTTTGCATGCCAAGAGAGGCTGGATAGACTTTTTTCTTTGGAGTGCAGGGAGCTGAGGAGTGATCTTATAGAGGTCTATAAAATAATGAGGGGCTTAAATCAGCTAAATAGTCAATATCCTTTCCCAAAGATAGAGGAATCTAAAACTAGAGGGCAAAGGTTTAAGGTGAGACGGGAGAGATAAAAAAAGCTCCAGAGGGGAATTTTTTCACACAGGGGGTGGTATCTGGAATAGGCTGCCAAAGACATTATTAGAGATGGGAACAATTTTGCCTTTTTAAAAGCATTTAGACAGTTACATGGGTAAAATGGGTACAGAGGGATATGGGCCAAATGTGGGCAACTGGGATGAGCATGATGATTAAACCAAAAGGGGCAACATGGACAGGTTGGGCCAAAGGGCCTGTTTCCATGCTCTAACATCTATGACATTATCACTCTCATCCACCTAACCTGCACATCTTTGGAGTGTGGAAGGAAACCAGGGCACTCAGATTAAACCCAAGCAGACACAAGGAGCACATGCAAACTCCACACAGTCAACCGAAACCTGAAATCGAACCTTGGTCTCGGCGCTGTGGGGCAGCAGTGCTAACGACTGCACCACAGTGCTGCCCCCTTAAAATTCTGCCCTTAATTCCAGATATTTTTCATTGAATTCAAATACCACCATCTGCCGTGGCAGGATTCGAACCTGGGTCCTCAAAACATTAGCTGAGTTTTTGGATTAATTTGGAAGACCAATGCCTTCCCACTGAGACAGGGTTACTCTTCAATGAGCTGATGGTCTTGGAAGTTTCAGCAATTCTAAGTTAAGCTACGCCATCCCAGAGTAAACAAATGAGCAAAAGAACTCAGTGAAGGTTTGTGAGGAGGCCATTTGGCCCATCAAAGCATATTCTTGGTTGCATTCCGCAATGGGAATATTTGCAACAATATTGTAAATGCGCTTGTTAAAACGATCATTCACAATTTGATTGCTAGTCAAGCAAAGAGGAAGTTGTTCTCCACTGGTGGAACACATTTGTGTTCTGAACTGCAACCAGTTATGTGTCATACATAAAGTAAACAGTTGGAAGCTTTTTTCCAGGGCAGAAATGACAATTACAAGGTAGCACAAGTTCAAGGTAAGGGGGGGAAAAGTTCACTGGAGATGTGCGGAGGAAATTTTTTACACTGAGGATGGGGGGATTGCTGGAATGCTTTGCCAAGTGAGGTGGTTGAGGCAGATATATTAGTATATTTAAGACTTATCTGGATAGACACATAAACAAGCGGGGAATACTGGGATATACTAGATAGATCAAGGTGATCGGTGCAAGCTTGGAGGGCTGAAGGGCCTGTTCCCATGCTGTACTGTTCTCTGTTATTCGTTCAATTGCTCATGATCTGACTGGATAGTATTTTTTTAATCATTCGTGGGGTTATGGAAATAGGGCCATAGGGTGGGATTGTTGTTGGTGCAGGCTTGATGAGCCAAATGCCCTCCTTCTGCACGGTGGTGATCCTATGAACCCATGGATCTACCATTGAAAACAAGATTTTGGTATCTAACTACTTTCAAACTATCACCAAACACATCTTTAAGGGTGATGGGAAAAATGTTTTTACTCTTGCGCACTCTGCATGTCACGTTCTGTGATGTTGCTTGGTGACGTCTGGTGTAATTCATTTGAGGGTCAAGGATTTAGGCAGAAGTTATTTTATCCACCATACAGTGCAGAACCCACTCTGCACCCTTTTGGCCATTATCACCCAGCTACTGCAGACAAGACAAATTCAAATCAACCCCAGAAGGGGTTTGTAGGCTGCACTGTTTCTGAGAGCTCAAGGGATTAGCAGAAAACCATCTCGATCACTTGAAAGCAGGCAGAATAATTAATGATCCCACACTCCCTGGACATTCTCTTTTTCCATTGGGAAAAAGATGCAGAAGTCTGAGGTCACGTACCAACTGACTCAAGAATAGCTTCTTCCCTGCTGCCGTTGGACTTTTGAATGGACCTACCTTATATTAAGTTGATCTTTTACTACACCCTAACTATGACTGTAGCATTACACTCTACACCCTCTCCTTTCCTGCTCTCCGATGTACTCTAGGAATGGTACGCTTTTTCTGTATAGTGCGCAAGAAGCAATGCTTCTCACTCTGTACCAATAAATGTGATCATAATAAATCAAATCAATTTAATGAAGTGTTTGATATCGTGTAACCTGGTGTTAGACAGCTCTGACGCTGTTATTAATGTGGTTTCAGATGATGGTAAAATACAGTGTTTCCCTGTGTCATCCACTGGAAGGAGATAGAGGCATTGATATCAGAGTGACAGCAGTGATTTGGAGGCTTTAGGCTCTAACTTATGAAGAGCTGAACTTATTTTCATTTTCAAAGCGGGATTTAGGATTTATAAAATATTGAAACACATCAATAATTTAGGTAGAAGCTGGATATTGAACTTGCTTGTTGAAAGTAAACCTTGAGGTTACAAAAGTCCAAAATTAACAGGTCTAAAATTAAACTATAAATTACTTTTCTCACAGATAACTCAAGGCAGAGAACGGACTCCCAACCAAAAAAAAAAGTCAATGTTACATTGATTAAATGCTTTAAAATTAAAGAGTTCAATGAATACTTGGTTGTGGGCATGTCGGGACATATTAGGATCGCTTAGAGATGTCCAAATCTTCACTACTGAAAATTCTTTATCCTGGGCGGCACGGTGGCACAGTGGTTAGCACTGCTGCTTCACAGCGCCAGGCACCCAGATTCGATTCCCCGCTTGGGTCACTGTATGTGTGGAGTTTGCACATTCTCCCTGTGTCTGCATGGCTTTCCTCTGGTTTCCTCCCACACTCCAAGGATGTGCGTGTTAGATGGATTGGCCATGCTAAATTGTCCCATGTTATCCCAGGATATGTAGTTTGGATGGATTGGCCATGGCAAATGAGTGGCGTTACAGGAATGGAGTGGGGAAAAGGCCTGTATAAGGTACTCTTTCAGAGAGTCGGCACAGACTCAATGGGCCAAATGGCCTCTTTTGCCAGGTAGAAATTCAATGATTCTCTCTGAGGGCATAGCACTATCACACTATAGAAAGCCATTGCTTGGGAATTAAGTGTATAAGATTAGACAGGCCTTCCAGGGATAGACTTAGAGGCCGGAGTTCCCCACCCTCATCTGAGGATTTTCCAGTCCTGTTGCAGTGAGTGGAGATTTGACTGAGCACCAAATTCCCGCCTATCAGATTGGCATTGACGGTGGGGCATATGAGAGTGGAGAATTCTAAAAAGAGAGAAACCTGCTCATTCCTATTCCACAAGAATTGCTTAAAGTCCATGCTGTGGTAAATTGTACATGGAATGAGGAGGATTTTCATAGAACCATAGAACCCTACAGTGCGGAAGGAGACCATTTGGCCGATCAGGTCTGCACCGACCACAATCCTACCCAGTCCCTATCCCTATAACCCCATGCATTTAGCCTAGCTAGTCTCCCTTGATGCTAAGGGACAGTTTTGTATGGCCAATATACCTGACCAGCACATCTTTGGATCATGGAAGAAAACCGTAGCACCTGGATGAAAACCGTAGCAGAGAGAAATGTGCAGACTCTGCTTAGACAGCGACCCAAGGCCTGGAATCGAACCCGGTAATGTGAGGCAGCAGCGCTAACCATTATTGCACTGTGTCACCTATGGCTTTTATAGTACTTAAAGTGTAGAAATAGGCTACATGGCCCAACAGATCCATTCTGAGGTACTTGAGGCACAAACTGAGATTCAGTACTACCTTGTAGAAAATAGAACTGTAGAAAATCACAGCTCACAAACAGGCCTTTTGGTCCTTCTTGTCTCTGCTGAACCATTTGGTGCCTAGCCCCACTGACCTACACTCGAACCATATCCTTCCACACCCCTCTCATCCATGAATCCATCCAAAGAACAAAGAACAACAAAACAGCACGGGAAACAGGCCCTTCGGCCCAACGAGTCCACGCCGCCACCCCGATGTTCCCACCTCTACCCACGATCCCTGTCCATGTTTATAGATCTATGGATTAGAAAACAAATTTGAGACAATTTGGGGAGAATTTGTTTTGCCAATCAGCCTAAGAGCACATCTTTGGAATGTGGGAGGAAACCGGAGCGCCCAGAGAAAACCCACGCAAGTGCGGGGAGAATGCGCAAACTCCCACAGACACAGGCCCAAATCCATGTATCTGCACAGCACAGCAGTAGTCACTGAGCTGTCGTGTTGCCCATCAAATGGTCCAGGTCAAGCGTACACTAATGACATGAAGCACTAGGATACTCTCGAAAAAAATCCAAGAGCAGCCCTCTCACGACCCATCGTGTGTATGCCCCTCGTTAGACAACAAGGTGGACCAAAGCACCTGTAGGATAAAAACAAGTACATCAATATCATCATCTATTTACACACTTCCCAGGGACTCCCAAAGCTCATGATCCCTATTTTAAATCAGTTTTCTATACCTCTCCATTCCCATTCTGTTCATGTGCCCATCTAAGTATTTCTTAAATAACTCCAGAGTACCTGCCTCCACCACTTTACTTGGCAGTGCATTCCATACCCCCACCACCCTCTGTGTGAAAAAAACTCCCTCTAGCATCCAAATTATACCTTACCCCCCTCACCCTAAGCCTGTGACCCCTCGTGCTATTCGAGTCCATCCTAGGAAAAAGCTTAACCCTGTTTACTCTATCTATATCCCTCATAATCTTGTACACCTCTATTAGATCTCCTCTAAGTCTACGTCTTTCTAAGGAAAACAGTCCCAATTTGCCTAACCTCTCCTCGTAACTCAGACCTTCCATACCAGGCAGCATCCTGGTAAACCTCCTCTGCACTCTCTCCAGAGTCTCCACGTCCTTCCGGTAGTAGGGCGACCAGAACTGGACGCAGTATTCCAAATGAGGTCTAACCAACGTTTTATACAACTGCAACATTAAAGGCCAGCTCTTGTACTCTATACCCCTTCCTATAAAGGCTAGCATACTATATGCTTTCTTCGCAACCTTCTCCACTTGCTCTGCCACCTTCAGAGACTTGTTCACCTGCACCCCCAGGTCCCTCTGCGTTTCTATACTCTTAATAGGTCTACCCTTTATCATATACCTCCCCACTACATTCTTTCTCCCAAAATGCATCACCTCACATTTATCAGGATTGAATTCCATCTGCCATCTATCTGCCCAAGCTACCAGCCTACCTATGTCCTGCTGTATCGCCTGACAATGCTCCTCACTATCCGCAAGTCCAGCCATCTTTGTATTGTCTGCAAACTTGCTGATCACTCCACTTACTCCCTCTTCCAAGTCATTTATATATATTACAAATAGAAGAGGTCCCAGTACCGAGCCCTGCGGCACACCACTAGTGACCGACCTCCAGCTAGAGAAACACCCTTCCACTATTACTCTCTGTCTCCTATTACCAAGCCAGTTACTTATCCATCTAGCTACCTGTCCTTGTATCCCATTTGCCTTGACCTTCTCGACTAACCTCCCATGAGGGACTTTGTCAAACGCCTTACTAAAGTCCATATAGACAACATCAACGGCTCACCCTTCATCCAACGTTTTCGTCACCTCCTCAAAAAATTCTACCGGATTTGCAAGGCACGACCTCCCTTTAACAAATCCATGCTGCGTATCCCTAATCAGATCACAATGCTCTAAGTGCCTATACATCCTATCTCTAAGAATCCCCTCCAACAGCTTCCCTACCACTGACGTCAAACTTACCGGCCTATAATTTCCAGGGTTATCCCTACCACCCTTTTTAAACAATGGTACAACATTAGCTATTCTCCAGTCCTCTGGGACCTCACCTGTGTCCAAGGAAGAGACAAAGATTTGCGTCAAAGGCCCAGCAATTTCACCTCGTACCTCCCTAAGCAGCCTGGGATAAATGCCATCAGGCCCCGAAGATTTATCAGTTTTAATGCTACCTAGAAGCTCTAACACTTCCTCCCTCGGTATGGATATTTCCTTCAACTGGTCCACAGCTCCCTCAGAGACAGGAGCTGTCAACAAGCCCCTCTCCTTCGTGAATACCGACGCAAAGTATTCATTCATGATCTCCGCCATTCCCTCAGGCTCTAAGCACAGATCCCTTCCTATGTCCCTAAGAGGTCCGATTTTTCCTCTAACCACCCTTTTATTCCTAACATAGGAGTAAGAAGCCTTTGGGTTTTCCTTAATCCTATCCGCCAAAATCATTTCATGCCCCCTTTTTGCCCTTATCACTCCCCGTTTGAGTTCCCTCCTACTCTCTCTATATTCCTCCAATGCTGTCTCCGTTCCCAGCGGCTTTGACCTATCATACGCCTCTCTTTTCTTCCTAACCAAGTCCTCAATATCCCTAGTAATCCAACTTTTTCCAACTTTTTGTTAAATGTTGAAGGTGACCTCGCATTTACCACTTTATCTGGCAGCTCATTCCACACTCCCACCACTCTCTGCGTGAAGAAGCCCCCCCGCAATACTCCCTTTAAACTTTTCTCCTTTCACCCTTAACCCGTGACCCCTGGTTTTTTTCTACCCTAGCCTCAGTGGTAAAAGCCTGCTTGCATTCACTCTATATTTACCCATCAAAATCCTAATTTATGATCCCAACTTGTCATTTTGTTCGCTTTCCTGCCTCTTTCTGATTGGTTTCAATTTTTCCTGCACAACTGGGGAGTGATGGATGGCACTGTAGGTTTTTAGTTGGGTCACAACTTTACCCTTTAAGTAACCAGATGAAGTCACGGAGTTCACTTATACGGTTGTTTTAATAGCAAGGACACTGGGCTGAAGGGACTATTCTGCTCTGTGTGATTCTATGGCTCTAAGGTTCTACGAACACTACTGTTTGGAAAAGAGTTTAGTATTTTGGACATCTAGTCAGAATGGCGTATTCTGAGATGAAAAACCAATTACAGTTCTCAAATTTGATTACAAGTAATTAGCATTCACCTATTACAATCACTTTACACTGGCTTTGGTATGATATCCAATCAGCGTGGGAACGTCATTGCTACAAGTTATCATAGTCCAACTCATTTCCATGTCTGTAGATTGCTTCCATTCCCAGTTACTGTTTGATTTAACGAGCTTTGCCTCGACTAATGACCTTGGTGCCAACCTGTGAAGGTCCTTCAAAGAAAATTTTTCTTTTTCATCGCTGCTTGTGTGATTTTTAAACTTGTGTGATTATTAACCCTATCAGTGGGATGAGAGATGAGACGCTTGCCGGAAACAAGAGGGAGGCATTCACCTGGTTTTAGGCCACAAAGGTCTACTTTCCAATTGCCCTGTGTCCTATCCAATGTTTTCGGTTTGGAGTCACAATCGATGTAGAGTTACCATCCAGAATAAGGTGCCCCAGTGCCTGACGCGTTGGCCGTCAGATAAAATGGTCAGCGATAAACAAGACAATGAACAAAGAAAATCACAGCACAGGAACAGGCCCTTTGGCCCTTCAAGCTTGACTGACCATGCTGCCCAGCTAAAGAAAACTCCCTACCCTTCCAGGGGACCATATCTCTCTATTCTTATCCTCCAGTGCCAACAAATCTGCATCAACCAAAACCCTTCAATTTAGGATGAGTCTTTGACTTAGTGTAAGTCTGTGTGAATAAGGCTACTCCAATGCAATATCAGAAGTGTGGTTCTGTCAGAAATTCAATCATCCAGCGAAAATGTTGAAAGAAAATCCATCCTCGTTGGTGTTACATTAAGGGTGGCATAGTGGCACAGTGGTTAACACTGCTGCCTCACAGCGCCAGCGACCTGGATTCGATTCCTAGCTTGGGCCACATTGTGGAGTCTCCAATGTTTGCATGGGTTTCTGCCGGGGGAGCTCTGGTTTCCTCCCGAGTCCAAAGATGTGCGGGTTCTGTTGATTGGCCATGTTAAATTGTACCTTAATGTTAGGGTAACTAGCAGGGTAAATAGGAAGGGTTAAACAGATAGGGTCTGGCTGGGATTGCAGTTGATGCAAGGTCAATGGGCCAAATGGCTCCCTTCTGCTCTGCAGAGTTCTATAATTCTATGAAAATACTGTTGTTGTAAAAAGTGGTGGAGTTAATATTTTGGAAGAAAAAAGTATTCAAGTGAACTGAGGGCATTTTCACCAGATGTCCTTTTGCAGCGTGTCAGCTAAAAAACCTATTCTCATTAAATAGCACATAAAATATTCAAATTGAAAGGCTAAACGTCAATAGGTCTACATATAATCTAAGACAGGCATTCATACATTGGACTAGCTTCAAAAGTGAGGAATGTAAGAAGAGCAGTAGACAATTCAATTAATGCCACCCTCAACAGCTTCGTTTGTGAGTCTTTATAGAATTCCTCGGTGCAGAAGGAGGTCATTCAGCCCATCGAGTCTGCAATGACTCTTCAACAGAACTTATCCCCATTGCCCCATGTATTTATCACACTAACCCCCAAATGCACACAAGCTTGGACACTAAGGGGTAATTAAGCATGGCCAATCCATCTAACCTGCATATTCTGGGGCACTAAGGAGCAATTTAGAGTGGCCAATTCACCTAACTTGCTCATCATTGGACTGCAGGAGATTGGTGGTGCCATTCAGCTAATAATTCAGAGAGGCAGGTTGATGCCCTGGGGATGATGGTTCATATCCCACCATGACAATGGCATGAATATTGCCATGGCAATTGAATATTCCAGGGTATAAGTGTTTTAGGCGTGACAGAGTTGGTGTGAGGAGAGGCGGGGGAGTGGCTTTATTAGTTAAGGACAACATCATAGCAGTGCAGAGGGAGGGAGGTATGGATGATTTAGGAATTGAGTCTCTATGGGTGGAGTTGAGGAATAGGAAGGGAGTGGTTACTCTGTTGGGTGTTTACTACAGACCGCCCAACAGCCCGCGGGCCGCGGAAGAAGGGATATGCAGGGACATTTTAGATAAGTGTAGGAAAAATAGGGTGGTAGTAGTGGGAGATTTCAATTTTCCTGGAGTAGATTGGAGTGTGCCCAGGGCTGTAGGAGTGGATGGGGAGGAATTTGTACAGTGTGTTTTGGAAGGGTCCTTGGAGCAGTATGTGGATGGCCCAACTAGAGATGGGGCTATACTGGATTTGGTTCTGGGGAATGAGCCAGGCCAGGTGGTTGACGTCGAGGTAGGAGAGCAGGTGTCAAATAGTGATCACAACTCTGTCTGCTTTAGGATATTAATGGAAAAGGACGAGACTGGCCCAAAAGGGAGGGTATTTAACTGGGGGAGGGCTAGATACGGCCAGATTAGGCAAGATCTTAAAGATACCGACTGGGATAAGCTTTTTGAGGGCAGGTCGACGAGGTACATGTGGGAGTCTTTCAAGGGAAAACTAAACTCTCTGCAGGAAAGATACGTGCCGGCAAGGAGGAAGGATGGGAAAGGTAGGATTAGAGAACCGTGGCTTACCAGGGAGATTGAGGACTTGATCAGGAAGAAGCGAGAGGCTTACATTAGATCTAGGCAACTAGGGACTGAGACAGCGCTGGAAGCTTATAGAGAGTGTAGACGGGATCTTAAAAGGGGTATTAGAAAGGCAAAAAGGGGCCACGAGGTGGCTCTGGCAGGTAGGATTAAGGAAAATCCAAAGGCATTTTACACCTATGTAAGGAGCAAAAGGATGGTTAGAGGCAAGATTGGACCTCTTAGGGACAGAGGAGGGGATCTATGCTTAGAGCCTGAGGGAATGGGGGAGATCCTGAATGAATACTTTGCGTCGGTATTCACGCAGGAGACTGGACAGATGTCTGTGCCTGATGTTGACAAAGTTGAGGATCGGTTGAGGGAAATAAGGATTACGAGGAAAGAGGTGTTGGGGCTGTTAGGCAGCTTAAAGACATATAAAGCTCCGGGGCCTGATGGCATTTACCCCAGGCTGCTAAGGGAGTTGAGGGAAGACTTGGCTGGGCCTCTGACGCAAATCTTTGTCTCTTCCTTGGACACAGGTGAGGTCCCAGAGGACTGGAGGATAGCAAATGTAGTACCGTTGTTTAAAAAAGGTCAGAGGGATCACCCAGGGAACTATAGGCCGGTGAGCTTGACTTCAGTTATAGGTAAGCTAATGGAGAGGATCCTTAGGGACAGGATGTATGAGCATCTGGAGCGCTGCGATCTGATCAGGGATACGCAGCATGGCTTCGTCAAGGGGAAGTCTTGTCTTACAAATCTAGTGGAATTTTTTGAAGAAGTGACAAAAACAGTTGATGAAGGACAGGCTGTTGATGTCGTCTACATGGATTTCAGTAAGGCGTTTGACAAGGTTCCTCATGGTAGACTGATAGAGAAGGTGAAGGCGCATGGGATACAGGGTCGGGTATGTAGATGGGTCGAGAACTGGCTCGGGAGGAGGAGACAGAGGGTAGTAGTGGAAGGCTCTTTTTCCGGCTGGAAGCCTGTCACTAGTGGAGTGCCACAAGGCTCAGTACTAGGTCCTCTTCTATTTGTGGTCTACATAAACGACTTGGAAGTAGGGGTAGGTGGTGAGATCAGCAAATTTGCTGATGACACCAAGATGCTTGGATTGGCGGGTACAGAAGAGCAGTGTCAGGCAATACAACAGGACATAGACAGGTTGGTAGACTGGGCAGATAGATGGCAAATGGAATTTAATCCGGATAAATGCGAGGTGATGCATTTTGGCCGGAAAAATGTAGAAGAGAGTTATAGGATAAAAGGTAAAACTATACGGAGCATAGAGACGCAGAGAGACTTGGGGGTGCAGGTTCACAAGTCTCTGAAGGTGTCCTCACAGGTGGAGAAGGTGATAAAGAAGGCGTATAGTATGTTAGCTTTCATAGAAAAGGGTATAGAATACAAGAGTAGGAGTTTGATGTTGCAGTTGTATAGAACTTTGGTTAGGCCTCACTTGGAATACTGCGCCCAGTTCTGGTCTCCGTACTATCGGAAGGATGTGGAGTCCTTGGAGAGAGTGCAGAGGAGGTTTACCAGGATGCTGCCTGGTATGGAAGGACTGTCTTATGAGGAACGATTAGATAGACTGGGGTTGTTTTCCCTTGAAAGACGTCGGCTTAGAGGGGATCTCATAGAGGTGTATAAGATTATAAGGGGTATAGATAGAGTAAATGGAGGTAAACTTTTTCCACCTTTAGAAATGGATAGGACGAGGGGTCATGGCCATAGGGTGAGGGGGGCTATGTATAGGACGAATATTAGAGGGCAGTTTTTCACACAAAGGGTAGTGGGGGTGTGGAATGCACTGCCGAGTAAGGTGGTGGGAGCAGGCACGCTGGGGCTGTTTAAGGGTCTCTTGGACAGCCACATGAGCGGTATGCAGATAGAGGGATATATTAGGACTGTTTAACTACGGCTTTTTTCCACAGGTAATTCGGTCCATAATTTGAGCACGCATTCGGCAGGTGGTGCGGGTACAGCTCTTGGATGTTGATTCATGGGTTGCCTGGTACCTCATGTCGTAAATGAGTGCTTTATGTGGACCATCTGAAGGGCACCATGACAGCTCAGAGACTATCGATGTGGCTGTGCAGACACTTGGAATTGGGCCGGTGTCTGCGGGAGTTTGCGCGTTCTCCCCGTGGTTGCGTGGGTTTTCTCCGGGCACTCCGGTTTCCTCCCACAACCCAAAAATTCGCTCTTAGGCTGATTGGGAAACAAATTGTCCCTATGGTGAAAATTTTCCATATTAGGAATAATATATATATTATTATATAGGAATATTAAAATAGGATAATGTATTTGCTACTATATAGTATGACGGCGGCGCAGGCTCGTTGGGCCGAAGGGCCTGTTTCCCGTGCTGTGTTGCTTAAAAAAAAAAATGACAGTTGGTTAAATTTAAATTCAAATAATAAATCAGGAATATGGAGCTAATCTCAGTGATAGTGATCATGACAATTATTATCAATTACTGCAAAAAAAGACATTGGGTTCACTAATGTCCTTTAGGAAAGGAAATCTGCTCTCGTTACCTGGCCTGGCCTACATGTGACCCATAGAATGTGGTTAACTCTGATCTAGCAAGCCTTTCAGTTCAAGGGCAATTGAGGGTGGGTGGCAAATGCCAGTCTTGCCAGCGATGCCCACATCCTACAAAATAATATAAAATAAAGAAAAGAAGATTTGCTAGCTTGCTACCAAGACTTGATAGTTTGGGATATAAGGAGAGATTGGATAGACTGTGACTTTTTTCCCTGGAGTGTAGAGAACTTAGGGGTATTCTTGTAGAGTTTTATAAAATAATGAGGGACATAGATTGGTTAGATAGTCACCATCTTTTCCGAAGATCGTGCAGTCTAAAACTAGAGAGCATAGGTTAAAGATGAGAGAGGAGAGATACAAACGGGTCCAGAGGGGCAATCTTTTCATACGGAAGGTAGAACATAGAACATAGAACATTACAGCGCAGTACAGGCCCTTCGGCCCTCGATGTTGCACCGGCCAGTGGACCCTCTAACCTAAACTATTCCAATACCATCCATATGCCTATCCACCGAACATTTGAATGCCCCCAAAGTAGGCGAGTCCACAACTGCTGCAGGCAGGGCATTCCACGCCCTCACCACCCTCTGTGTAAAGAACCTGCCTCTGACATCCGTCCTATAACTACCACCTCTTAATTTAAAGTTATGTCCCCTCATGTTGGTCATCACCATCCGAGGAAAAAGGCTTTCACTATCCACCCTATCCAATCCTTTGATCATCTTATACGCCTCAATTAGGTCACCGCGTAACCTTCTTCTCTCTAATGAAAATAACCTCAGGTCCCTCAGCCTTTCCTCATAAGGCCTTCCCACCATACCAGGCAACATCCTGGTAAACCTCCTCTGCACCCTTTCCAATGCTTCCACATCATATCTGGTGCATATCTGGAACCAGTTGCCAGAGTCAGTCATAGAGGTGGGTACAATTATGCCTTTTAAAAAGAATTTACATGCGTACAATGGGTATTGAGGGGTATGGGTCAAATGTGGGCAATTGGGGCAAGTTTAATGGTTCAAAAAAGGGTGGCATGGATAAGTTGGGCCGAAGGATTTGGGCTGGTGTCTGCGGGAGTTTGCACATTCTTCCCGTGATTGCGTGGATTTTCTCTGGGTGCTCCAGTTTCCTTCCACATCCCAAAAACGTGCTCTTAGGCTGATTGGTGTAACAAATTGTCCATAAATTAGACTTCCCTCAATCTTCCCCGATAGGTGTAGACAAAGGTCATAGGTAGAGGAGGGCACTCATGATGTTAAAATGGCAATGCGGGCTCGTTAGACCGAAGGGCCTGTTTCCTGTACTGTATTGTTCTTTGAAAGGCCTGTTTCTATGCTATAAAATGTGATGATTCCATTAATCTAGGGTTGCTGACTTCCACTATCCTTTCTGAAAAGAAAAATAACCTTCCCAGAAAAGTTGTGCGCTAAGTTGAAGTTTACGCCTCTCTGCTTTCAATTCCCCACCAGAGAAAGTAGTCTGTCTCTGAGTCCTGTCAAATCTTTTAATCAATTTGCTTTTGTCAAAGTGGTTTTAAGCCAGGAAGTGAGAGTTACAGATGTGTAGCTGTACGGTCAACTGGCTTCACTGACAGTGAGGTCATTTCTGGCTATTTGATGTGAAGAGGGATTTCTTATAAAGGCTTTTAAGATCAAGTATTGCTCACCAAATGAGAAGCAGAAGGCTTTGTGGTAAATTCAGCAGGTCTTAAATAAAAAGTTTTTGAAGGTGTAAAATGACCTTTGAAACTCAAGAGGAATAAAGGCAGAATCGGGGGATTTAATTTCTTCACTCTGTTATTGAACTTGATGATCAGCCATGGTCGAAACGGGCAGGCTCAAAGGGCCGAATGGCCTACCCCTGATTCTAGTTTCAGCACAGTCAGCAGAACAGGTGGCAAAATTGAGGCAGGAAAATCAGCTATTTATACTGAGGCTAGAATTTTCCAACCTTGCCCGCAGCTGGAATTATCCAGTCCTGCTGCTATGAGTGGAGATTTGTCTGCACTCCAAATTCTCCATTCTCGGTGGTAGTAGTGCAGGTGAGACTGGAGAATTCTAGCCACCATGTCAAAACCTGTCTCAAATTCTTCTGTAACTTTTTAGGTACAGCCTGCAGGTCAATTTCCCCATTGACTTCCTTGGGGTTGTTCAAGTGAGTAATGTTGGAGTTGCAGCTAATCATATCTTGGCATTACATTCCTTCAGTGATGTAGACGGTTGTTCATGAGATACTGTTGCTGTTGGTATCAGCTGATCAAGGTAGTATCGAGGAGTTCTACCTAATACCTGAACTCCAGAGTATTGAATTGTCTTCCAAACAAACTGCTGGTGTGTACCTGCAGTAAGAAGTCTGACAACACCAGGTTTAAGTCCAACCAATTTATTTGATAGTAAACTCACAAGCTTTTGGGGTTTGCCCTTTGGTGAATAGAGAGTTCTGGCCTCAGACAGAGCGTATAACAGCGCAGACAGTTTACTGATTAGAATGCGAGTCTTTACACCTAATCTGCTATTGAAATCTTAAATATGCCGACAATGTGAGCAGAAAGAGTATTATGCAGAGGTTAAAGAGATGTGTATTGTCTCCAGATAGTGAGGTTTTGCAAACCCAGGAAAGTCATGAGAGTTACAGATAGTGCGACATGAATCCAAGAGACGGTCCTCATGTGTGTGGAACTTGGCTATCAGTTTTTGCTCCACAACTCTGCGCTGTCGTGTGTTGTGAAGGCCTCCTTGGAGAATGTTTACCCAAAGGTCAGACGCCGAATGCCCATGACCGCTGAAGCGTTCCCAACAAGAAGGGAACAGTCTTGCCTGGTGATTGTTGAGCAATGTACCAGGAGAATTATAGAGGTTGTTCCGATAAAATGTAAGAAGTCTCACAACACCAGGTTACAGTTCAACAGGTTTATTTGTAGTCAGAAGCTTTCGAAGCATTGCTCCTTTAACAGATGAGCCCGGATAAGGGGCAGTGTTGGACTGTAACCTGGTGTTGTGAGACTTCTCACTGTGTCCACGTCAGTCCAACATCGACATCTCCACACCTTGATAAAATGTGCTTGCATCTTAAACAAAAATATGTATTAAATTATTGCCAATTATTACACAGATCGACAGGATGTGATATATTAGTCATAGATTTACAGAATTCCTACAGTCCAGAAAGAGGCCATTCAGCCCATTGAGCCTCTAATGACACCAATCCCAGCCCTTCCCTGTAACCCCACACATTGGAGTAGGGACAGAGAGGATGTTAGGGGTAAGTTTTTCACTCAGAGGGTAGTGAGTGAGTGGAATTGGCTGCTGTCAGTGGTGGTGGAGGCGAACTCGCTGGGGTCTTTTAAAAGGCTTCTGAATAGGATTTAATGGGATTGAGGCTTATAGATAGGCCTGGTAGGTAGGAATATGATCGGCGCAACTTGTGAGCCAAAGGGCCTATTTATGCTGTAGTATTCTATCTTCTATATTTACCCTGCTGACACCCACCCCCTCCCAACATTAACGGGTAGTTTAACATGGTCAATCCACCTAACCTGCTCATCTTTGGAATGTGAAAGGAAACCTGAGTACCCGGAGGAAACCCACGCAGACACGGGGAGAACGTGCAAACTCCACACAGGGAGTGACGCGAGGGCAGAAGTGAACCTGGGTCCCTGGTGTGATGGAGCAGCAGAGCTAACCATTGTGCCGCCATGCTGCCCAAGTCCAATAGCTTGTAGTCAGTCTGCAAGCAGCAGGCCTGGGAGTCAGATGTGTGCGGGAGGGAAGGACAGTGAGAGATTTGTCATCTGCTGTCAGGAGTTCTGTGAG
Source organism: Sphyrna mokarran (assembly GCA_024679065.1). Classification (NCBI taxonomy): domain Eukaryota; kingdom Metazoa; phylum Chordata; class Chondrichthyes; order Carcharhiniformes; family Carcharhinidae; genus Sphyrna; species Sphyrna mokarran. Next base: position 14,063,584 of record JAGIQG010000006.1, read on the forward strand.
ACTGAGAGGGCCAGTCCTGACCCTCCCGGGACCATACACAGGGAAAAGTACAGGCCTCTCAGTGTGACTTAGCACTGAGTGCCACTTTAACAGAATGCTAGCAGATGCCTGAGTGAGGGAATTGGGTGGTTGTGGGAAGAGAGTGTTCCTTAGCTTTTTATTGCTTTATCACCCGGTAGGAATTGGTTCTTATTCTATGACAAGGGTAGAAGCCAGCTGTCGTGTGAGTATCTGGTGAGTGGTTAAGGTCTATTCTGTAATTAAGGTTAAAAATATTACAGGAACTGGGGCTAAGGTTAATAACATATGTCAAAAGATAAATAATTGAACAAAAATAATTAAGCAGTTAATTGAAACGCATTCAGGATGTCATGATAGGTGATGTGTCGTGGTCACAGCAAGTGGGAGTTCATGGATACCCGTGTGATCCAGGGCAAATCCTTCTGCAATAAGATGTCTGTAACATGAGGAATCTTGGCTCACAGTCAGTGAGCTGGAGGCTGAGCTACAGACACTGCGATGAATCAGGGAGAGGAAATGTTACCTAGACATAGGTGGCACAGTGACACAGTGGTTAGCGCTGCTGCCTCACAGCGCCAGGGACCCGGGTTCAATTCTGACCTTAGGTCACTGTTTGTGCAGTGTTTGCACATTCTCCCTGTGTCTGCTTGAGTTACCTCTGGGCGCTCATGTTTCCTCCCAAAGCCCCAAGATTGCTAAATTGATCCTAGTGTCAGGGGATTAGCAGGGAAAATATATGGATTACAGGAAGAGGGCCTGGTTGGGAGTGTTGTCAGTGCAGACTTGATGGGCCAAAGAGCCTCCATCGTTGGGATTCTATGATTCTAAAACACTTTATTTCAGAATACAGTCACACCCCTAAGGTGTTTCTTCCAATTTGGTCAGTGGTTAAGGGTACGACTATAGGTGAGTACTCCAGTGGCAAGATAAGGAGAACAAGAACGTTATCCTTTGCAATTGTCCAACAGCTTTGAGATTCTTTCAGCTTGTTTGGTTGAGAGTGGGGGCTGCAGGGTGGATGAGCTGGCTGAACATGGCATTGTGATACAGGAAGCCAGTCATACAATCATAGAAACCCTTTAGTACAGAAAGAGACCACCTGGCCTATTGAGTCTGCACCAACTACAATGCCACCCACGCCCTACTCCATATCCCTATATATTTACCTGCTAATTCCTCTAACCTACACATCTTGGGGCACTAACGGCCAATCAACCCTTTTCACTCAGAGGGTCGTGGGTGAGTGGAATCGAACGCCATTGGTGATGGTGGAAGCGAATTTGTTGGGGCCTTTTAAGAAACTTCTGGATGCGTACATGGGATTTAATGGGATTGAGGGTGATAGGTAAGCCAAGTAGGTAGGGATATGATCAGCGCAATTTGTGGGCTGACGAGCCTGTTTGTGCTTAGTTTTTCTCTGTTCTATGTTCTAACACACAGATTTTTGGACTGTGGGAGAAAACTGGAGCACCTGGAGGAAACATACACAGACACGAAGAGAATGCGCAAACTCCACACAGACAGTGACCCAAGCCAGGAATCAGACCCAGATCCCTGGAGGTGTGACGCAGCAGTGCTAATCACTGTGCCACAATGCTGCACATTCAAGTGGTGATAGCACAGAAGAATGCAGTGGCAATCGGGACCAGCACAGTGAGGCGGATTGACATTGTCCCCTGGAATGAATAGCAAAAGTCCAGAAGGCCGCCTGATGCCAGGGATCGGGACATCTGCTCAGGGCTGGAGAGGAATTTGGAGGGGAAGGATCTAGTCAAACTCATCCATGTAAAAACCAAGGTTATTCAAGGAGGTCAAAGAATGAGGTCCAGCATAGTTAGAATGAGGAGCTAAGCACCAAATTAAGAAATAGAATCTCAACATTTTACAATTTATATCCCATAACTTGGATGACTGAAGACATGTTTGCTAATATGCTAATGACACAAAAATAGGTGAGCAAGTAAATTATGAGGAGGGCATGAGGAGACTGCCGAGGGACTCAGGTAGGTGAAGCGAGTTGGTAGAGATCTGGCAAAAGGTAGAAAATTGGAAAAATGTGAAATTGTTCATTTTGACAGAAAATTTAAAAAGCAGCATATTATCTAAATGTTAAGAGATTGCAGAACTTGAGATTCAGAGGGATCTATGTGTCCTATGGTGCGTATAGTAAAAGGTTAGACACATGGCAGTCAGTGTTTGGAAAAGCTAATAGAATGTTATCATTCATTGCGAGAGGAATTGAAGGCAAGAGGTTATGCTTCAGTTGTACAGGGCATTGATGGAACCACATCTGGAGTGTTGTATGCAGTAAGAACAAAGAACAAAGAAAATTACAGCAGAGGAACAGACCCTTTGGCCCTTCAAGCCTGCACTGACCATGCTGCCCGATTAACTACAATTCCCTACCTTCTGGGGACCATATCCCTCTTTTTCCATCCCATTCATGTACTTGTCAAGACACCCCTTAAAAGTGACTGCTGTATCTGCTTCCACTACCTCCTTGGCAATGAGTTCCAGGCACCCACTACTCTCTGTGTAAAAAATCTGTCTCGTACATCTCCTTTAAACCTTGCCCCTCGCACCTTAAACCTATGCCCCTTGATAATTGATTCTTCTACCCTGGGAAAAAGCTTCTGACTATCCACTGTGCCTATGCCCCTCGTAATCTTGTAGGCTTATATCATACTTTCCCTCAATCTCTCTCCTTCTAGTGAGAACAAATCAATTTTTTCCAACCTCCCCTCATAGCTAATGCCTTCCATGCCAGGCAATATCTTGGTAAATCTTTTCTGTACCCTCTCCAAAGCCTCCACATGCTTCTGGTAGTGTAGCGACCAGATAAAGTGCTGCTTTATCCTGGAAGTTGTCCAGCTTCTTGGAACTGCATCCATCCAGGCAAGTGGGGAGTATTCCATCATACTCCTGACTTACGACTTGCAGATGGTGGACAGGCTTTTCTCTTGTCAGAGAATCCATAACTAGGGGTTAATGTTTATAAATAAGGGTTCGCTCAGTTAGGAGAGATGAGGGAGTTTTTTTTCCCTCAGAGGGCTGAGTCTTTGAAACTCTGTGCCTCAAATGATGGCGGGAGCAGAGTCTGAATACTCTTAAGGCAGAGCTAAATAGGCTTTTGATAAACAAAGAGATGAAAATTTATAAATAATAAGGTCATATGTGATCAGAAGTGCGCAGTTGAGGTTGCAATCAGATTAACCGTGATCACATTGAACACAGAGCAGGCTTGAGGAGTTGAATGGCCTATTCCTGCTTCTAATTTGTACGTGCAGGTATTGATCTCCTTCACTCTACAATTGGCAGTCACGCTGTTAGTTCCCTTGACCTTAAGCTCTGGAATTCCTTCCAGAAACTCTCATATTTCACCTCCTTCCCTCCTTAAAATCTACCTTTTTAATCAAGTTTTAGGTCAACTGTCCTGATATGCCTTAACATGGATTCAGCGTCAAACTATGCAAATAGCCAGTACTTTACGATGTTTTTGGGGATGTGAATTGAGTTTAAGTTGGTTGGTGAAGTGAAAAACAAGACATAGAGTTGTTTAAAGTTTAGTTTATTTGTAGGTTTGCATCAACATTGCAATGAGGTTACTGCGAAAATCTCCTAGTCGCCACGTTTCAGCACCCCAGTTCGGATACACTGAGAGAGAATTTAGCACGGCCAACATGCCTAACTTTCACAAGTTTGGACCGTGGGAAGAAACTGGAGGGCACAGAGGAAACCCATGCAGACACTGGGAGAACGTATAGACTCCACACAGACAGTGACCCAAGCTGGGAATTGAACCCTGGTCCCTGGTGTCATGAGGTAGCAGCGCTAACCACTGTGCCACCGTGCTGCTGTTACTGACTGCAACGGCTTGTTGACTTTGTTCAGTCTCATAACTTCACTGTCACATGCCTAGTGCCCCATCAGCCCCCTATTTATACTCTTTATTTAAAAAGATGATAATAACCAATAAATTAAACAAAAATACAGGGGTGACAGCTTTGTAAATGAAATAAAACATCTAAAAGAGGCTTAATAAATTAAATCAAGATATAACTCTATTGGGAGAGCACAACAGCTCCTGCGATGTCCACCAGCTGCAGAAGTGTCCCCAATTTGTATGTGCTCAATGTACTTAACAATGCCTTTCACCTCTGTGTCCTAACAACATAATTAACATGCAGTTTAACATGTCTCACTGTTAAAGGTACTATAAAAATGTTTGTTGCTACTGCAATCATTGCCATTGACTATAACTCTAATTACTGCCAGGGAGAGTTAAAGTATTGACTTATGCTTACTTTCCTGCTCTCAAAATGATGATTTACCCTTTAGACTGATATTACACCATTTTATTGTAATCAGAAATACATAACCTTGGAGCTGAAGAAGTCTTATTATTGGAGGTGTAGTTAAATGAACTGATGTTAATTAATTTATTGGACCCAGTCTCCGATGCCTCCGGCAAGCAGATTCTAAATTACACTCTGTTGAATGTTGTACCGAGATTCCACTGTGTATAGACATGGCATGACGAATGACCCATATTTTTTGCACTGGAGAATGTAGGACAGTTCAAATTGAACTCATTTAGGCATTACATATTGTACAGGACTGGGAAATCCCAATGTAAGTCTCCAATATATATGTACTAGTTAAGCGTGAGGAAGATTCATCCGTCACCGTACAGTTGAAAAATGTCGCATGTTGGAATTTATATCTTCTATATTGCATGATTTATTTCGTTAGCAGTGATAATCTTAAAACATTTCATTTATCTGGCCATTTTAACCACTCACAGAATAAATTTAACATATAACTTTACCAAAGTCTGTTGGTCGGAAATCCATTGGGAATTCTTCAGCAGAAGATTCCAGAATTCCTGGAAAAATGTTGAAAACTATGGGGTGGGCTATGGGTTGCCTTAAAGTAGGAAATTCCTGCTCCAGGTTAGATAGAACATAGAACATTATAGCGCAGTACAGGCCCTTCAGCCCTTGATGTTGCGCCAACCAGTGGAACCAATCTAATGAGCCTCAAACCTAACCTATTCCAATATTATACATATGTCTATTCAATGACCATTTGAATGCCCTTAAAGTTGGTGAGTCCATTGCTGCTGCAGGCAAGGAATTCCACACCCTTACTACCCTCTGAGTAAAGAAATTAATGGATCTTCCCACGGACTGCCACCTCGCCCACTTCAATTCCCAAGGCAGGCAGGACGGGAAACTTCTGCCTGTGATGTGAGATTGGAAAAACTCCAGTGATGTCTTGGCCTGTAAATCTCAGAATAAAACCAGAGGCATGAGGAGAGTTTGTTTCTGAAGGCTAATTGAGGCACATATACTGTGTAAAAGCATTACACTTCACTTGATGACTGGGCTGTATATAAAAATAATGACTTAATGTGTCTGACTTAGTGCAGTTTATAATTTTGTGGAGAAATGGTGGAAGTTTAAAAAAAAATATGAACACAAACGACAAAATCAAAATCATCGGGACAGAAGCAGACAACTCAGCCCCTCGAACCTGTAGTGCCGTCCAATTAGGTCATGGCTCATCTGTGTCTCAGGGTTGGATTTTAAGCTCTCCCACCGATGAATATGAAGTTGTAAAAAAACTGGGTGCGGTAGGGTTGGAGGCTATATTGAGGTGGGGGGGGGAGTTGGAGGAGATGGTAGGTGGGAATGTCAGATAGATCAGGGTTCAAATCCTGCCGTGGCAGTTAGTAGAATTTGAATTCAATAAAAAATATCAGTAATTAAGATCATGAAACCATTGCTAATTGTCAGAAAAACCCATCTGCTTTCTTTAGCAAAGGAAATCTGATATCCTCCCCTAGTCTGGTCTACATATGACTCTTGATCCACAGTGGTTGACTCTGGACTGCCCTCTGCATTCAGTTCAAGGGCAATAGATGCTGGCCAGTCTGCAATGCCCACGTCCCATGAATGAATAAAAAAGACATTACATTCTGCACCTTTGCTTTTCTATGGATAGTATGCTTTGTCGGTATAGTACACACGAAACAATATCTTTTTCACTGTATACTAATACATGCGACAATAATAAATCAGATCAAATGAAATAAAAAAAAATTGCTCTTTTAATGTTGGTATAATTCTGATCTGCCACCACCTTTCCACTATTGTCATATGTATTGGATTACAGTGAAAAGTATTGTTTCTTGTGCATTGTACAGATAAAGCATATCATTCAGAGGGAAGGAAAGGAGAGAGTGCAGAATGTAAGAATACGATCATAGCTAGGGAGCACAGAAAGCTCAACTTAATGCAAGATAAGTCCATTCAAAAGTCTAACAACAGCAGGGAAGAAGCTGTTCTTGAGTTGGTTGGTACGTGACTTCAGACTTTCGTATCTTTTTCCTGAAGGAAGAAGGTGGAAGAGAGAACCTTTCCATAAATGGGCTCCGAACCCTGTGCACTGTGTGTTGTCTCTGAAGGTACCAACTATGTCCCATCAATCAGAAGAGAACCAATTATGTTTGGAGTTCAATTATTTTGCATTTATGTAGCCATTAACTACAAGTTAATTACTGAATTCATCTTCAGCCTCCGTGCTAATACCGAGCAGTGTCTTTCAGTTTGACGGGAATGCAGGAAACAGCTCTTCCACAAGCAGGAGGGAAGACTTTTCACGTCCTTGACTGGCACTTATCTGATGCGGTTGTACTCAGCCTGTTTCTGTTTGAAGTGATAAGATGAAGCTTTAAATTCATTAGACAGATAAGCAAAGTTAACACAACTAACAGGATTTCCCGAGTTTTAATCAAAACCATCGTCAGAAAGATACAGAATTCATGGTGATTGAAGTATCAGCACCATCACTGCTGATAAAATGAATGCGAATAAAACTGTGACAGTTGCAAAGTTTCTTGTCTAATATATTTATATCTCTGTTCAGGATTTTGTTATCCAAGTTTGATTGAAAAGAAACAAAAATAATAACATTGAGAAATAAAGGCCCAGGATTTTTCCCAAAAAATCCCATCCGCCGAATTTGAATAAAAGCAGGAGTAAATCGGTTGGTCTTTCCAATGGAGTGGTCTTTAAAATAAATCTCCCATGCCCTGTGCATCCCCCTGTGCCTTAGCGGGATTCAGATTGAAAGTTCAGGAGACAGGGTCGATTCCCGTTGGAAAGGCCAGCAACATCATGATGAGTGGGCCATTGAGCATGTGCTGATCTGTCAGAGTGCAGATTGGTGTATGCACAGAGCATTGCTGTGTAGATCATTGTAGTCATGATGTAGATATATGTAGTCATGATGTATAATACGTTGCAAGAAAGGATGTCCCGAAGCATGGTACATTGGGGAGACCATGCAGTCACTACGACAGCGGATGAATGAGCATCGCTCAACAATCACCAGGCAAAACAGTTCCCTTCCTGTGGGCGAACACTTCAGCAGTCATGGGCATTCGGCCTCCGACCTGCGGGTAAATGTTCTTCAAGGGGGCCTTCGTGACACACGACAGCGCAGAGTCGCTGAGCAGAGACTGATAGCCAAGTTCCGCACACATGAGGACGGTCTTAATAGGGATCTTGGCTTCATGACACACTATCTGTAACCCCCGTAACTTGCCTGGGTTAGCAAAAAACCTCACTTACTGTGCTGTCTGGAGAAAATACACAATTCTCTAACCAATGCTCAGGATTTCCTTCGCACACATTGTTAGCCACTTTAACACTTGAATAGCAGGTTAGATGTAAGGATTCGCATTCTAATCAGCAGTATGTAACTGTCTGTGTGGATATGAGTGCCTCTGCAGATCAGAACACTGCATTTGCCTGACGAAGGCACAACATAGTGTCGAAAGCTCGTGGATTTACTATCAAATAAATTGGTTGGATTTTAAATTGGTGTTGCAAAACTTCACTAGATCATTGTAGACCAGGGCATTGCTGGTCTCCCAATCGCTGGTCATTTCTGCAACCCCACAAACTTGCATTGCTAATCCCTCCCAACCTCTCATGACCAGTCCTCCCTCTGTCATCGGTCCCGACTCCAGAATGGCAGCAGGATTCCCTCACCCCCAACGATCTTCCCCACAGGATCTGCCTCCAATATGCCACACCGTCTCTGGCCTTGTCACTGCCTGATCCTCAATGGGCAGTGCCAAAGTGCCCCTTGGTCATTGTCACTTTGTCCCCAATAGACCCTACCCTTCTGGCCTTGCTCCCTTGTCACTACCTGATCCTCAGTGGGCAGTGCCAAGGTGCACGTTGGACAGTGCCAGGGGCAAGGCTGGCACTGTCAAACTGGCAAAATCCACGGAGCACCCCTTTACCCTTTGACCTCCTTGGGGAGCCTCCGTGGCCCCCCTTCCCTCCAGGAGGGTTGGGCTTCTAGCTCCCAATAGTGGATAGCTGTTGTAAACTCTACTGCAGTGAACCACCCTGGCTAGGGAGGGCAGAGGGGTGAGCAGGCCCAGAGACTTCAGTCCCGGGCCCGGAAAAGGTAAATGGCCTTTAGCACAATTTATTCACCTCCACTCTGATTTCCAGTGCGGAGCAGATGATACCAGAATTCCAGTAACCAGAGGTGATTGGAGGCCATGGTGCCGATGGGGAAACCCACTTAACAGCCTCTGCCTATATCACCGGCCCGCTGCGCTGCTGGGAAAATCAGCCCCAATGTGTGGGAACTCCATCTCTGCTCATCCATTTCAAGATGACTTTTTTTTATTCGTTCACCCATTCAATTCCTCTTGAGAATCCCACAGTGAACTGCCTTCTTCAACCACTGCAGTCCTCATGGTGTAGGTACACTCTCAGTGCTGATAGGGAGGGAGTTCCAGGATTTTGACGCAGCTACAGTGAAGGAACAGCAATATACTTCCAAGTCATAGTTAGTGACTTGGAGGGGAACTTGCACATGATGGTGTTGCTATGCATTTGCATGAAAATACATTTAATGTTGAAGGTAGTGGATAGTTTGCCATTCAAGTGGGCTGCATTGTCTGCCCTCTTGGTAGGACAGGATGGTGATGATGCCACCTGATGTTATTTAGGAGGGTTGGCATATGAGTGTTTGGAACAAGCTGCCAGAAGCAGTAGTAGAGGCGGGTACAATTTTGTCTTTTATAAAGCATTTAGACAATTACAAGGGTAAGATGTGTATTGAGGGATATGGGCCAAACGCGGACAATTAGGACTAGCTTAGTGGTTAAAACAAAAGGATGGCATGGATAAGTTAGGCTCTTGTTTCCATGCTGTAAACCTCTATAGCTCCATGACATGCTGGATCTGCCATTGGCATTCCGGTACTCAAGTTGATATTGGGTCATTGGTCTGATTGCGTTTCTCATCGACTTCGCAATGGAGTTGATACGAGTGAAAAGCTTGCTCAGCCATTTTAGAGGGCTTCTAAGGTTAATAATGTTATTGTGGGTCTGGAGTCACATATATAGGCCAGGCCAGGTAAGGATGGCAGATTTCCTTTCCGTAAGAGCATTTTCTATGTGAGCAAGCGATGAAACAGAAATATAGAATATTTCTTAAATGGTGAGTGGTTGGATTGCGCTGATGTTCAGAGGGACATGAGTGTCTTTATTCATAAGTCATTGAAAGTTAACATCCCGGTGCAGCAAGCAATTTGAAAGGCAAATGTTATGTTAGCTTTTGATGTAAGGTGATTTGACTACAGGAAGGAAGATATCTTGCTGCAACTGGAGAAAACCTTGACGAGGTCACACCCTAAGGTATTATGTACAGTTTTGGTCTCCTTACCGAAAGAGGAGTTTAAATCAAGGCCTGCCAAATGGGATAAAAGGGTGGCACGATGGCACTGTGGTTAACACTATTGCATCACAGCGCCAGAGACCCGGGTTCAATTCTGGCCTCGGGTGACTGTCTGTGGGAGTTTGCATATTCTCCCTGTATCTGCATGGGTTTCCTCCGAGTGGGCTGGTTTCTTTCCATAGTCCAAAGATGTGCAGGCCAGGTTGATGGGCCATGCTAAATTACCCCTTAGTACCAGGGGGACTAGCAGGGTAAATAGATGGGGTTATGGGAATAGTTCCTGGGTGGGATTGTGGTTGGTGCAGACTCAATGGGCCAAATGCCACAGCAAGAATCTCACAACACCAGATTAAAGTCCTACAGGTTTATCTGGTAGCATGAGCCTTTGGAGTGGCGCTCCTTCATCAGTGGAGAATTGGGTTCACAAATCGTCAAGCAGAGACTGCTAGCCAAGTTCCACACGTATGAGGACAGCCTCAACTGGGATATTGGATTCATTTCACATTACCTGTAACTGCCACAGCTTGCCTAAGCTTGCAAAATCTCACTAACTGTCCTGGCTTGAGACAATTCACATCTCTTTAACCTGTGCTTAACCCACTCTCCACTCACATTATCTGTATTTGTAAAGACTTGATTACCTGTTAAGACTCGCATTCCAATCATTATCTTGTAATTGAATCAGTGTCTATATATGCTCTGTTTGTGAGCGTTGTGTGTTGAGAGACTTCTTACTGTTCCCACCCCATTGGCACCTCCACATCATGGCTACCACCGACATCGCAAACTGACGGCTCAAAGCGGAGAGAATCTCCAAGAAGATCGCGCATATCAAACAGACATCAAGTTTCTACAAAGATGCAAGGAAACTGACGAGATACTGAAAGGACTACAGATCACAAACCCACTCAGGTCAACCTATAACTACTCTGACAGACTTTGCCCTCGCACCTCTCTCATACTCCTCAACTACCTCATGAAGTCTCATGTTGTGACACTTCTTACAAAATCCAGAGGAGCATTCCTGACTCATGTAAAGTTTAAACTTGTCCCCCCCTCACCCTGTTCCCCATCTCCATTCCCGTCCCCCCCAAAACCCCACTTCTCTCCTCAACTGGATTTACAATCTGCAAATGTGATAATGAAGAATCTAGAAGCAGAAAAGATACCACATCAAAGGGGAGGTGGCAGCATAGGTGATCATCACTGGGATCCAAGGACCCAGGTTCAAATCCCACCATGGCAAATGGTGAAATTACAATTCAATAAAATTTGGAATTAAAAGTCTAGTGATGATCATAAAGCCATTGTCGACTGTCAGAAAAACCCATCTGGTTCACTAATGCCCTTTAGGAAAGGAAATCTGCCATCCTTACCTGGTCTGGCCTACACATAATTCCAGACCCATGTGTGAGTTCTGAAATGCCTTCTTAAATAGCCACATAAATCATTTAGTTCAAGGAGAATCAGAGATAGGCAATATATGCTGGTCTCCCCAGACTTGTCCACATCCCATAAATGAATAAATAAGACTCACGTGCCCTTTAAGTGGGGCGGCATGGTGGCACAGTGGTTAGCACTGCTGCCTCACAGTGCCAGGGATCCAGGTTTGATTCCCAGCTTGGGTCACTGTCAGTGTGGAGTCTGCACATTCTCCCTGTGTCTGCATGGGTTTCTTTCGGGTGCTTTGGTGTTCACCCACAGTCCAAAAGACATGCTGGTTAGGTGCATTGGCTGTGCTAAATTCTTTCTCAGTGTACCCAAACAGATGCTGGAATGTGGTGACTAGAGGATTTTCACAGTAACTTAGAATTTAGAACTTAGAATCCCTACAGTGCAAAAAGAGGCTATTCAGCTCAGCTCATCGAGTCTGCACCGACCGCAATCCCAACCAGACCCTACCCCCATATCCCTGCATATTTACCCACTAATCCCTCTAACCTATACATCTCAGGACACTAAGGAGCAATTTTAGCACGGCCAATCAACACTAACCCGCACATTTTTGGACTGTGGGAGGAAACCAGAGCACCCCGGAGGAAACCCACGCAGACACGAGGAGAATGTGCAAACTCCACACAAAAATTAATTGCAGTGTTAATGAAAGCCTACTTTGTGACACTAACAAATAAATTTAAAGTTCCCACAATGTGATGTATTGATGTTGGCCAATACATCAAAGCACAACTCAGTCACTCCAAGATGCTACAGATATCATCGGAGAGCTGTAATATTACTAAATCAGTTACATTTTTTTCAAAACTACTTAAGAGTTACTGTGTACATATTGGCAGTTTTTGGTCATTTTGTGAAAGAGTTAATGTTTCAGCTCTGAGTGTGTGTTTTCACAGAGCGACTTCCAAATGGTAATTCTAATATACACGATGGACAACCACTGTTCAGACTCAATGTATGACACAATGTCAGCACTCTTCCCTCAACTCCAATAGCTTTTAGATAGCCAATTTTACAAAGACTGGTTCCCTGTGACTTTGCTGAAAAACCTCCAATCGAACGTCTCTGTGTCATGTTGCTCAAATCAGAGGCCCCCCTCAGTCAACACCGCTCTTGGCCATTAGAGGAAAATTATTCCCCTCTGTTGTTAGAGAATTCAACAATTTGCCTCCTAGCGGGAGATCTAGCAGCACTTTACAAAGAGACACACTGCATCACCTCAGCTTTGTGGAAATAACCAGTCCTGCTCACGTTCGGCTTGTGCAGACTTTGGATGAACAGGTAACACGGAGCTGCAGCACTCAGTCATGGCTCTTTCCCTCCTTCCTTAACTGTCAATTGAGAATCTGGGTCACACCCTCACTGCCTAAGTCACAAGCCCACCCCCACTGCAGAGAATTAAGAAGAAACCCATAGTCTGGTGGTGAAACAAGAGGGAGTGCTGCACTGTCATGGGTGTCATTTCTCAGATGCGATGCTACATTAAAGCCTTGACCAAGAACAAAGAACAAAGAGCAACACAGCATGGGAAACAGGCCCTTAGGCCCAACAAGCCCACGTGCTAATGACATATCCTTGTCTTTAGGCTATGCCTATTGTTGAAGATTCCCATATAGGGACCAATATAGGGACAATTTGTTACCCAATCAGCCTAAGAGCACATTTTTGGGATGTGGGAGGAAACCGGAGCACCCGGAGGAAACCCACGCAACCACGGGGAGAACGCGCAAGCTCCCGCAGACACAGGCCCAAATCCATGTGTCAGCACAGCAACAGCGATAGTCTCTGAGCTGTCATGTTGCCCATCAGATGGTCCAGTTTAAGCATACACTGACGACGTGAAGCACTAGGCAACTCCTGAAGCAACCTCCAAGAGCAGCTCTCGCACGACATGCTGCATGCATGCCCCTTGTCGGTCAACAAGGTGGACCGAATTGCCTGTGGAAACAAATAAGACTTAATTAAACATGCTAAAAAAAAAACTAAGACATTCTCGAGACGAAACTAAAAGATAGTCTACTACTATTTCGTCCTCCCGATATTCAAACAGTCCTTCTATATCCCTCTATCTGCAGACCGCTCATGTGGCTGTCCAAGAGACCCTTAAACAACCCTAGCGTGCCTGCTCCCACACTCTCAATCACAAGAATCATAAGAACTGGCAGCAAGAGGGGGCAATTCAGCCCCTCAAGTCTTGCACCACCATGATCATGGTAGATCTCATCTCGACCTTAACTCCACCCACCTGCCCTTCAGTACCTTACTAATTAAAAATCTCTCCACCGTCTCCTTAAATTTATTCCTGGCATCCACTGGGGTAGTGCATTCCATAGATTCACAACCCTTTGAGAGAAGTAATTTGTCCTGTCTCTGTTTTAAATCTTTCATCCCTTATCCTAAAACTATGACCGCTTGTTCTAGTTTGCCCCATAAAAGGAAACTTTCTTTCCATGCCTACTTGGTCAATGCCCCTTATCATCTTGCACGCCTCAATTAGATCTTCACTCATTCATCTACCCTGCTCAATCTCTCTTTGTAAGACAAACCCCTCATCTCCGGAATCAATCCAATGAATCTCCTCTGAATTGCATCTGATACCACTACACCCCTCCTCAAGCAAGAGGACAAAAACTGTACACAATATCTTCAGTGCTATCTCACTAAGGCTTTGTACAGTAGCAACAACACTTCACTATTTTAATATTCTAGTCCTTTAGCAACAAATGCTAAGATTCAATTTGTCTTCCTTTTTACCTACCATATCTGCATACCAGTTATCTGTGATTTATGCACAAAGACACCCAGATCCCTCTGCCTGGAAGCACTATAAAATTTCTCTCCATTTAGATAATAATAAATATGTCTTGCCAAAATGGATAATAGACATACTCATGTTAAATTCCATTGGCCAGTTTTTGCCCCATTCATGTAACTTGTCCATATCCATTTATAAATTTCTTATTTTATTGTTGCAACTTACTATCCCACCTATTTTAGTATATCATCTGTAAATTTGACAATAGTACCTACCATCCCAGCATCTCAGGTGGAAGTAAAAGTTGCCATTGTTTTATTGAAGAACGGCTTGGCACAATGCTTAACATTGCTGCCTCACAGCACCAAGCACTTAAATTCAATTCAGACCTCAGGTAGTTACCTGTACCTGTGTGGAGTTGCAGCTTCTTCCCCAATCTGTGTGGGTTTCCCCCAGATGCTCTGGTTTTCTCCAATCGTCCAAAGATGTGCAGGTTAGGTTGATTTGGCCATGCTAAATTGATCCTAGTGCCAGAAGGATTAGTGGGGTAAATATATGTGGTTGTGGGAATAAAGACTGGGTGGGATTGTGGTCAGTGCAGATTCGATAGGCCGAATGGCCTCTTCTGTGCTGTAAGGATTTATGATTCCATTTGCCTCTTTAAGTGACACCAGACTTTTCTCTTCAACTTTTTTCCTCGCCCAAGAGATTACATGGCAATGGGGGAGAAAGGCAATGGGAAAGTGCTTGACAGTCCAGCCACCATGCAGATGGAGCATTGGTGAACAACCTAATCTATCCTTATACATCACTCCTGTATGTTTGCATTCCCCTTAAACAAAAGGAATTGCAAGCTACAATGTGAGTATAGCTTCAAGGTGCAAGCAAGATAGGAGATGGTGGATATTGACAGTGATCGATGGCCATGACCTTGTGACTGGGATTATTGGAAGAGATGAGCACAGTTATGAGAAGCTCAGCTGGCAAAGAATAGCATTGAGAGAGCTGGGCTGAGGGGGACAGGGGGGAGGGAGTTTAAAGTTTATTTATTATAGAATAGAATCGTAGAATCCTTTCAGTACAGAAAGAGGCCATTCGGCCCTTTGAGTCTGCACCAACCACAATCCCATTCAGGCCCGATCCCTGTACCCCCGTCTATTTACCTTGCTAATCCTCCTGACACTAAGGGTCAACTTATCATGGCCAATCAACCCAATCTGCACATCTTTGGATTGTGGGAGGAAACTGGAGGAGATGGGGATAACGTGCAAACTCCTCAAAGATTGTGACTCCCCAGCCGGAATTGAACCCAGGTCTCTGATGCTGTGAGGCAGTAGTGCTAACCACTGTGCCAGTGTGTTGCCCATTAGTGCCACAAGTAGGTTGCATTAACACTACAATGAAGTTACTGCAAAAATCCCCTAGTCGCCACACTCCGGCACCTGTTCGGGGTACACTGAGGGAGAATTTAGGCATGGCCAATGCACCCCAACCAGCATGTCAACAGAGGCCAGCTAATCGCACACTCTTTCAGCTCTCAGTCTCCCTCTCTAACAGCGGTAGCTTACACTGCCATGCCAGAGTGGTGCTGATGAAGGAGTGGCACTCTGAAAGCTTGTGCTGCCAAATAAACCCGTTAGACTTTAGCCTGGTGTTGCGAGACTTCTGACTGTTCCCAGCCCAGTCCAAATGCTGACATCTCTACATCCTGAGCCCCACCAGGGGTCACGCGATGCAGATTTGACCACCTCAGCACCTCATAAGACAAGATATTGGCATGGCTTCAATGCAGTGTGAACTAATAAGTTTTGAAGGGAACATTGGGGGGGGTTTGTTTTAATGCTTTACGGTACGCCTGATCAAAAGAAAATGTAAGCAGTGTATAACCAGATCATTTGCAGCAAATACAGATTTCTGTCCTCCATGATTCAAAGTGATACAAAATGAAATGGAATTTTATATCTCATTCATGCTTTATTATTATGTGGTACTGATGCACATGAGGAATGAGATTGGAATGTAATTTTATTCGCACCTTATTACAGTTGTTATCCGTTTCAATCTCATTGCAGTTCCTACCTCTGCAGGCGAACTTGTAAGTGCCAACATCCAATCCCCTGTTTAATTAAGAGAGATTGTTCCTTGTGTGATTTCATTACGAAAGGAGGCAAT
The DNA here is from genome assembly GCA_024679065.1 of Sphyrna mokarran. NCBI lineage: Eukaryota > Metazoa > Chordata > Chondrichthyes > Carcharhiniformes > Carcharhinidae > Sphyrna > Sphyrna mokarran. The sequence goes on from JAGIQG010000006.1 coordinate 14,079,757, forward strand.
AGAGGCAAATAAAACTTAAAAACATAGAAACTAATTTAACAGTCTCCATTGAAAAGGAGCTTTTAAAGAAATCTCTCAAACATTAAGATATTCCCAATTAAAAAAAGGCATGTCAGATCACTGAAGGTCATTGCTTTCTAACTCTTGAGTTATAAACTTGATTTATTAGTGTCACAAGTCGGCTTGCATTAACACGGCAATGAAGTTGCTGTGAAAATCCCCCAGTCGCCGCTCTCCGGCACCTGTTTGGGTATACTGAGGGAGAATTTAGCATGACCAGTGTACCTAACCAGCACGTCTTTTGGATTATGGGAGAACCCAGAGGAAACCCATGTAGACACGGGGAGAATAAGCAGGCTGTGTACAGGCAGCGACCCAAGTCATGAATCAAACCCAGGTCGCTGGCGTTGTGAGGCAGCAGTGCTGACCATATCACCCTGACATAGTGTGATGCAATGAAATAAAGTAAATAGAGTCTACCTCTTTAATAAAAGGTCCTAGTTTAGGGAATGGATAGAGTCTGGACTGGCATTGGAATCTATCCCGGCTCCCTGGTGCTGTAAGGCAGCAGTGCTAACCACTGTGCCACCATACCAATTTGTGGCTAATTTGTCTTGCCAGTTAGGTGGAGGTGGTGTTTGTATTTGAATGAGGGACATTCCCCCCAATTCTGCCAGCTGAAATATTAAACAACAGGTGCCAAGAATGCCTGTCCAAAGCTGGCAGGATCCTTCTTTCAATAGTAGACGAAGCTGTGATGCCCTCACAAGGGATTTAATGTTTGAACCAATCCTATCAGGAAGTGATTCTGAGACTTTGGCTGCTTCTAACCTTGTTGCCATTTCTTCATTTTAGCTCCTTTTGATCATTAGAATTTGAGGCAAGCAGCAATTAACCTCCAACTGACCTTCACCAATCATTACCTGCGGCAATTAGATTCCAGCTGATCTCAACATGCCCTCACGTGGAAACTAACCATAAAGGAACAGGTGAAATTCAATGCAGTCCCACCTGATGGCACAAGAACTTGACAAGGTTGAAGTTTGGATTAGTCAATAAGCCTAGATTGTCCCATGACTTGGATTCAATTTGAATTGTTTTTGGAGCAAGTAAGAAAAAAGATTACGGGCTTGCCCTGCCCATTCTGCACATTGGCTTTGTAACTCTGAGAAAAGTATAAATGCTGCTGGGTTTCGAGGAGTGGGATAGTTTGCTATGTGTCCTGGCCGACATTCATTGCTGCTTGTGCAACCTGGCTGTTTTCTAATTGGCTGCTTTGTTTGTTTACATCAAAAAAGTGGTAGGAGTCCTGCAGGGTAAGACCATAAGATATAGCAGCAGAACTTGGCTATTCGGCCCATTTTGTCTGCTTAGTCATTCGATCATGGCTGATGTGTATCCCATTCTCCCACTTTTTCCCTGTAACATTTGATCCCCTTACCAACAACACCTACTTATCTCTATCTTGCATACACTCAATGCCTTGGCCTCCACAACCTTCTATGGCAATGAATTCCACAGATGCACCACTCTCTGGCTGAAGAATCCCAGTCTTTCCAACTAATGGAAGTATCTTAGAACCATAGAACTCCTACAGTGCAGAAGGAGACCATTTGGCCCATCACATTTGCACTAACTCTCTAAAAGAGTATCTTCCTCGGGCCTTATCCCCATAACCCCAAACATTTATCTTGGCTAATCCATCTTGGGACACTAAGGGCTATTTTAGCATGGCCAATCGATCAAGCTGTACACCTTTGGACTCTGGGAGGAAATTCAAGCACCCCAAGAAATCCACGCAGAGACGGGGAGAAGGTGCAAACTCCATACAGCCACTCAAGATCAGGTTTGAAGTTGAGTCCCTGATGCTATGAGGCAGCAGTGCTAATTACTGTGTCACTGTACTGCCCACATTTTCTCCAATTCCAGTCAATCCAGAGCTTTCAATAGTCTGTAAGTTTCAATGAGAGAGCCTTAGGATGTGAAAGATGCTATGCAAATGCAAGTACTTTCTCAAAAAAAAGCAACGCTTTAACCTGCAGTCATAATCAAATATACATACCTATAGTCGTCCATACCTTGTCTATTGCCTAAACTAGCACCTTTCATTGAGGAATTGGACTTTATTTATTTTATTTCATATTGCCACAGTACATAGGAACTTCTTGGTGGCACAGTTGTTAGCACTGCTGCCTCACATTGTCAGGATTCCGGGTTTGATTCCTGATCTGGGTCACTGTGTGGAGTTTGCGCATTGTCCCTGTGCTTGCGTGGATTTCCTCCGGGTGCTCCTGTTTCTTCCCACAGTCTGAAAGATGTATTAGTTAGGTGCATCAGCCATGGTAAATTCTGCCTCAGTGTACCCAAATAGGCGCCGGAGTGTGGTGACTTGGGGATTTTCGCAGTAACTTCACTGCAGTGCAAATGTAAGCCTACTTGCTTTGAAAGTTTATTTATTAGTGTCACAAGTATGCTCAGTCAGTGTGATGTGCTGCAGATAAATGTAACTGTAATACTTTCTTCATGGCATATATTTACTATTTTGTTATTACTGTCATAAGTAGGCTTGTATTAACACTGCAATAAAAATCCCCTAGTTGCCACGCACTTTAGTGCCTGTTCAGGTACACTGAGGGAGAATTTAGCACGGACAATGCACCTAAGCAGCATGTCTTTTTGACTGTGGGAGGAAACCAGAGCACCCGGAGGAAACCCACGCAGACACGAGGAGAATGTGCAAACTCCACATAGACGGTGGCCCAAGCCGGGAATCGAACCCGGGTCCCTGGCACTGTGAGGCAGCAGTGCTAACCACTGAGCCACCAGCAAAGCCAATGCACCTAAACCAGAATGTCTTTTGGATTGTTGGAGGAAACCAGAGCAATCAACGGAAATCCACGCGGATGCTTGCAAGCATATTCAGCTGTCAAAGATCTAGCAGTCACCTGGCGGTTGAACCAGCGAGTTGAAAGAACAGCGAATGCTTCACGGGGAAAATTAGCAACATGATTTATCTCCTCTATCACTGCTTTTGATGATATTCAATATTTAATTATCCAAATACCCAAGCTGTCTCACTCTGTGAGTGCTGATCGTCAAACCATCTGCAACACTGATGTTGTTTAAGTAAACACCGCTTTAATGCCTTTGGGCTATTTATTTGCAAAATGCTAAAAAGCATATTTGGAATGATTTTGTGTTTTTTTTGCTCTCAAGAATCTCAATGATTTATCCCCATGCAGAGCGTGATTGATAATTCATTTGATGCTACTGAGTATTCTAATGGAGAAAAAGCACCAACCTGTTCAGAACTGCACAGCTCAGAGTGCCATAGAAACATGGGAAATAGGAGCAAGGCTAGACCATTCGGCCCATCGAACCTGCTCTACCATGCATTATGACCAAAACTGATTACCTAGAACCTGATCCTGCCCTCTGCGACCACCCCCCCCCACTCCCCGCCAATCCCTTTGATTCCTTTCACCTCAAGCAAAAGCACGGTGCCACAGTGGTTAGCACTGCTGCCTCACAGCACAAGGGAGCCAGGTTCAATTGCCAGCTTGGGTCACTATCTGAATGGAGTCGGCGTGTTCTCCCTTTCCATAGAGGAATGGTCATTTTATTCTGTTCTCTTGCACTGGAGTGGCTTCCTTTGTGACAGGCATTTCTCCTTGTGTGCACAGACCTGGTAGTTTAATCTTAGTCTTCTAGGTTCCAAAGCTAAGGCAATAAAACTGTCAATAGGTTTCTCCTGGCCCAAGATGCAGAGGAGGATTTGTTTTATTCTGCCTTTGATATTCATCAGACTTCAGTAGAAAATGTTGCTGTACTTCCTGGGTCAATGAATGCACATTGTGAAGTTAATATTCCTTTAAGAAGGGGCTTTTTTTAAAAAACATGATTTCTGCAGCTCATAGCTTCAGTGATATAATTAGACCATAAGACGTAAGAGCAAAATTAGGCCACTTGGCTCATCGAAACTGCTCGGCCATTCAAAATGCATATTGCATAATCTCGCACTTTCCGCATTGTATTCCATCTGCCACTCCTTTGCCCACTGTCTGAACCTGCCCAGCTCTTCTGCAGACCCCTGCTTCCTCAATACTACCTGTCCCTCTACTTGTCAAGTTTAAGGGCGTTCAAATGGTCAGTGAATAGGCATATGAATAGCATTGGAATAGTTTAGGTTAGAGGGTCATAAAATTGGTTCCATTGGTTGGTGCAACATCAAGGGCCGAAGGGCCTGTACTGCGCTGTAATGCTCTATGTTCCATGTTCTATATGCAGTCCAGCAATTATTGCTGCCGGGCTGACTATGATGAGTCTTTTTATTGCTTCTTCAATAGCTTAAGTGGGGGTTGTTTATGTTCACACTGGGATTAGATTGATGATCCTGCACTGTCAGGAGAAAAGGCCATTTCTTTTTGGACAGTTTTTTTTCCCAGTCAGTTGAAGTTTCAGTCTGAAGAGTTCTGAGGCTGCAGTTTAGTTTTTAATTTTAGCAGGGGCATTAAGCAAGAAAGTAACTGAATTCTCTCTCTCTGTCTCCCTGTTCTATTTGGAAATTCTGCTGGTTACCTCAAGGCAATGTTTTGCCTTCTGGAAGCTTCGAAAAGATTCAGTTCCAGTAAAGTGAGATTATAATCTGTGCTGTGTTAAGCTTGTGAAAAGGCCTTTGTCTCTGAAAAATTTTGGTTTGTTTTTAAAATGGCTTTAATATTCAACGAAAGGTTCATACATTATTGTGGTTGTTTTATTTCTGTTTTTTTGTTTGTAGTTGATAAAAGTCCTTGCTAATTGTTTTATATATGTTAACTATATTCTTAAATAAAATTTTGGTTAAAAATTCCTCAGTGGGTTGTTGAATCACACCTAAAATGAAACATATCCTACTCATCCTAGCCAAATTTCAAGATGCAAAACGTATGGTTCAGGTGATCTCCATGAAGTAATTTGGAGTTTCTAATCTGAACCAGAACAATACATCTCAATGACATTGTCACTCTTCTTGATTTTAACAATCACAAGCGTGATTGCTAAAATACAGTCTCTATCTCCAACCCACTTGTGGCCATACATTTCTGCACTGAGATATACCGCTGCTCATTTTTCTTTCTTCAAGTTCAATGTCTCTTTCTTCCTCCTTAGCAGAAGCATTCTCCTTTTGTGATGATACTGTGCCTTTAAGAAATGGATTTGGGTCATGTTTCTCATGCAAGATTCATTTTCAGATTGTTTTATTATCCGTGCCATTTTGCCTGTACTTGTAGCTGTACTTGTCATTACTACAGCAGCGTAATTGATCTTAATTGCTGTTTTTTTTAAAATCTGGAGTAATGCAGGGTTGTTATGTTTCCCCTGTCTTTTCCCAGGGTGGGCTTGATTACGTTGATTGACAATAAAATCATGTAACTGGGCGGGTCCAGGCTCACAGAGAAAAACCCCTGCTCAGTTGCTGCATGGGATCTCTAGAGAGCAGCAAGCACTGTGTGTCTCTCTGGAGACTGGGATGTGCAGAAAATGGGTCTCTTTCTCTGAAGGTCTGCAGTTTGAAGTTAGCTGTTTCTCTTTCTCTAGAAGCTGCTGTTTGGGAGTCAGAAGGGAGTCTTTCCATATATGTTCATAGGGGTTAAAAGGAGATCTAGCATTTTTAAGAGCAAATTGGTTTTTAGTATCAATTGATTCTGAAGAAGGATGCTTGGCTGTGGAGATATTGCTTAAATTGATACTATAGAGACAGAAAGCTGTTAAGAATTATACTTGGTCATGTTTAAGTATTTTAATTGGTAAAAGTTATGCTAATACCTTTTGTTATATTTTAATCATGTTCTGAAAGTTTGTTTAATAAAAAAAGTACCTCATTGATCAATCACACTTGGAGAGAAATACCTTATGTTAGCCCTAATGCCAAAATCAAATAAAGTTAGGATGTAGGATAAGTTCATAACATACTTTGGAGTTTCTGATCTGGTCCCTAACACCCGCTTCCTCTTTCACTCAAGCATTCTGTTCTTTTCTATCTTCTTTCTTCACAAAGGAAGTCTATTCTTCATTGAAATAGGGTATCATTGCTAGCCTCCTTTTGGCATGTGCTCCTTTTTCTGTGTTCTTTACCTATTTATTTGTGACCCGAGCAGCTAAAGCAAATTCTGTTTAACTTCAGAAACAGAACCCTCTTTTCATGAGGTTTGGCTCTGGGGCAGTTACATGTCTCCATTACCTGGTCCCCTTACAGAACAGTCAGGGTCTCTGAAATGCACTTTGTGAATTGTTCGGTAGATTTGACTTCCTTTTCATCAAAATCCATCATCTCACCCGTATTACTTGGAATGCCAACGGTAGCGATTCACCCATCAATCCGTGATTTCTCATTCTAGTTTTGTATTTTTAATTTGATTTAGTATTGTCAGATGCATTGGGATACCGTGAAAAGTATTGTTTTTCACACGTTATACAAACAAAGCACACTGTATATAGATAAGGAAATGAGAGAGTGTAGAATGTAGTGTTACAGTCATAGGTAGGGTGCAGAGAAAGATCAACTTAATGCAAGGTAGATCCATTCAGAAACCTGATGGCAGCTTTGATAAAGAGCTTTCTGGATTTGAAACGTCAACTCTTTTCTCTCCTTACAGATGCTGCCAGACCTACATTTTCCAGCATTTGCTCTTTTGGTTTTAGATTCCAGCATTCATAGTAATTTGCTTTTATCTACTCAAAAGTCTGAAGGCAGCATGGGAGAAGACGTTCTTGAGTCAGTTTGTACGTATCCTCAAAACGTTTGTAACTCTTTTCCTGACAGAAGAAGGTGGAAGAGAGAATGTCCAAGGCGTGTGAGGTTGTTGATTGTGCTGGCTGCTTTTCCGAGGAAGCGGGAAGTGGCAATGGGTGGGAGGCTGGTTTGAATGATGGACTGGGCTTTGTTCATGATCCTTTGTATTTCCTTACGGTATTAGGCAGAGCAAGAGCCACACCAAGCAGTGATACAACCAGAAAGAATGCTTTCTATGGTGCATCTATAAATATCTGGCCTCTATAGAACATAGAACAGAACAGAGTAGTATAGGCTTTTGGCCCTTGATGTTGCACCACCTGTGAAATCAATCTAAAGCCCATCTAACCTACACTATTCCAATATTATCCGTAAGTTTATCCAACGATCATTTAAATGCCCTTAATGTTGGGGAATCCACAACTGTTGCAGGCAGGGCATTCCACGCCCTTACTACTCTCTGAATAAAGAACCTACCTCTGACATCTGTCCTATAGCTATCACCCCACAATTTAAAGCAATGGTTGGCATGGTAGCACAGTGGTTAGCACTGATGCTTCACAGCTCCAGGGTCCTGAGTTCAATTCCTGGCTCGGGTCACTGTCTGTGTGGAATTTGCACATTCTCCTTGTGTCTGCGTGGGTTTCCTCCGGTTTCCTCCCACAGTTCAAAGGTATGCAGGTTAAGTTGATTGGCCATGCTAAGAAATTGTCCCTTAGTGTCCAGGGATGTGTCGGTTAGTGGGATTAGTAGGTATAATGGGGGTAGGGTCTGGGTAGGATTGTGTTTGGCGCAGACTTGATGGGCCGAAGGGCCTCTTTCTGCACAGCAGGGTTCCATGATGTCCCCTCGTGTTAGTCATCTCCATCTGAGGAAAAAGGCTCTCACAGTCCACCCTATCTAATCCTCTGATCATCTTATATGCTTCTATTAAGTTATCACTGAACCTTCTTTTCCTTCATGAAAACAGCCTCAAGTTCCTCAGCCTTTCCTCTAATTGCTGTGTCCTCCAGAATCTCTTCACATGACGGATCCATGTCTGTCCACAAAACTATCCAATCTCTTTTACAGCTCAACTCCTTTTCTTCCACTTTGGAAGAAGCAATTGCCTACATTGTGTGATACATCAAACTAACCGTAGCAAGTGACACAGCACAAAATAAATAAGCAGTTCAGTTTCAACTTGGGAAAGTTCACAGTGAGTAGAAATTATTTTTGTAAACTTGAGAACAACAATTTGACTCCCACATTACCCAAGCCCAATAATTTTCTGCACACAAACACCTTCACATTCTGGGAATTACCATTGACCAGAAACTGATCTGGAGCAACGGTGTAAATACAATAACTGCATGATCAGGTCAAAGGCTGGGAATTCAGAGGAGATTAGCTCACCTCCTGACTCCCCAAAGCCTGCCCACAGTGGTTAGCGCTACTCCCTCTCAGCACCAGGGACCCGAATTTGATTCCCAGCTTGGATCAAAGTCTGTGCAGAATTTGCGTGTTCTCTGCGTGTCTGCGTGGGTTTCCTCCGGGTGAACATAGAACATAGAACACTACAGCACAGAACAGGCCCTTCGGCCTTCGATGTTGTGCCGACCAATATAAAAAGCAATGCCCCTTCAAACTAAACCATTCCCTTCTCTTCCATATACTTATCAACTAACCTCTTAAACGCCACCAAACTTGGCGCATCTACAACCGCTGAAGGCAGGGCATTCCACTCCCGACCACCCTTTGGGTAAAGAACCTACCTCTGATATCCGTCCTATAACTATCACCCCTTAATTTAAAGCTGTGTCCCTCGTGCTAGCTTTCTCCATCCTAGGAAAAAGGCTATCACTGTCCACCCTATCTAAACCTCTAATCATCTTATATGTTTCGATTAGGTCACCTCTTAGCCGCCTCCTTTCTAACGAAAACAACCTCAAATCCCTCAGCCTCTCTTCATAAGTCCTGCCCTCCATACCAGGCAACATCCTGGTAAACCTCCTCTGTACCCTCTCCAATGCCTCCACATCTTTCTTATAATGCGGGACCAGAACTGCACACAATACTCCAAGTGCGGCCGCACTAGAGTTTTGTACAGTTGCAACATGATGCTGCGGCTCCTAAATTCAATCCCCTACCAATAAAAGCTAAGACTCCATATGCCTTCTTAACAACTTTATCCACTTGACTGCCTCCTTTCAGGGATCTATTGACACATACACCAAGATCCTTCTGTTCCTCAACACTATTAAGAGCCCTACCATTAGCCCTATACTCTACACATTTATTGTTCCTGCCAAAGTGCATTACCTCACCTTTTTCCACATTAAACTCCATTTGCCACCTCTCGGCCCAGCTCTGCAACTTGTCTAAGTCCCTCTGCAAACTAGAACACCCCTCTTCACTATCTACCACTCCACCGACTTTAGTGTCATCTGCAAATTTACTAATCCATCCTTCAATACCCTCATCCAGAGCATTTATAAAAATTACAAACAGCAGGGGCCCCAAAACAGACCCCTGAGGTACACCACTTGTCACCGAACTCCACGATGAATATCTCCCATCAACCACCACCCTCTGTCCGCTAGCCAATTCCTAACCCAATTAGCTAAATCACCTTCTATCCCATACATTTGCATTTTCTGCAGAAGTTTTCCATGGGCCACCTTATCAAACGCCTTACTAAAGTCCATATATACCACATCAACCGCCTTACCCCCATCCACCTCTTTGGTCACTTTTTCAAAAAACTCAATAAGGTTAGTAAGGCACGACCTACCCTTCACAAACCATGCTGACTATCCCCAATCAATTCATTTCTCTCTAAATAACTATAAATCCTATCCCTAATAATTCTCTCCAATACTTTGCCCACAACAGAAGTAAGACTCACTGCCCTATAATTCCCTGGAAGGTCTCTCTTCCCCTTCTTGAACAATGGGACCACATTCGCTATCCTCCAGTCCTCTGGAACCACACCTGTAACCAACGACGACCTGAAGATCAGAGCCAGAGGCTCTGCAATCTCCTCTCTTGCCTCCCAGAGAATCCTAGGGTGAATCCCGTCCGGCCCAGGGGACTTATCCAACTTCAAACCCTCGAGAATATCTAGCACATCCTACCTATCTACTTCAATACTTTCCAGTTTGCTACCCTGTACCTCAGTGTTCTCCATAACTACATTTACATCACCCTGCGTGAATACTGAAGAGAAATATTTATTCAGTACCTCTCCAATCTCTTCAGGCTCCACGCACAACTTCCCACTGCTGTCAATGACTGGCCCTAGTCTTGTCCTAACCAATCTTCTATTCTTAACATACCTAAAGAAAGCTTTAGGATTCTCCTTAATCCTATCAGCCAAAGTCTTCTCATGTCCTCTCTTAGCTCTCCTCAATTCACTCTTTAGCTCCCTCCTGGCTAATCTATAGCTATCCAGCTGACTGGTGCTCCAGTTTCCTCCCACACTCCAGAAGATGTGCTGGTTAGGTGCATTGGCCTTGCTAAAATTCTTCCTCAGTGTACCCGAACAGGTAGTAGAATGTGGCAACTTGGGGATTTTCACAATAACTTCATTGCAGTGTTCAAGTAAGCCTACTTGTGACATAGAACATTGAACATAGAACACCACAGCACAAATTAATTGTAACATTAATAAATAAATTTTTAAACCTGTCCGCCATCTGCGAGGCGTAAGTCAGGGGTGTGATGGAATACTCTCCACTTGCCTGGATGGGTGCAGCTCCAACAACAGTCAAGAAGCATTCCATTCAGGACAAATCATCCTGCTTGCTCGTAACTCCAGCCATCACTTCCAGCATTCACTTCCTTTACTGCTTACATACAATGGCAACAGTATATACCATTGACAAGAAGAATTGCAGCAACCAACAAAGTTTCTTTGATAGCAACTTCCAAAACCATGACTTCTACCACCTTCAAGGGCAAGGACAGCAGGTGCATGACTCTATGTTAACTTAAGTTTGCATCCATGTTACTTCATGCCTGCTGATGTCAACACTTGCCCCCTGCTTACCCACTTTAGCCTTATATCATCCATGCCAACTCATCCAGTGTCCACCATGTGCAGGTCTCAAGAACCATGTTGAGTCAAAATAAAATAACGTTTGAAATATTTATTATGGTTTTCATAATAATGAAGCAAATCCCAATCATGAAAACCCATTCATAGCATCAACAACCACTTAAGTACTTAATCCCTTATCAAAACAGACATGTATTCATAACTCTCATCAAAAAATCTTTAATAAGCTCTTTGAGCTCTCTTTCAAACTGTGAACATACAACCCTCATTTTAAAGGTTTGTGGAGTTTCCACGACATTTCAGAAGTCGGGCCCTAAGTATCCTCTTGATGTTTTTTCTTAGTATTATTTCCCTGTAACAAGAGCACCCTAAGGTGTCTGTAACAGATCGGAAATATGAAGGAAATATGCATTTTTAGAGTAGATGCAATTTTTTATTTATTTATTTATTTATTTTTTAAGCAACACAGCACGGGAAACAGGCCCTTCGGCCCAACGAGCCCACGCCGCCGTCATACTATATAGTAGCAAATCCATTATCCTATTTTAATATTCCTATATAATAATATATATATTATTCTTAATATGGAAAATTCTCACCATAGGGACAATTTGTTTCCCAATCAGCCTAACAGCGAATTTTTGGGTTGTGGGAGGAAACCGGAGTGCCCGGAGAAAACCCACGCAACCACAGGGAGAACGCGCAAACTCCCGCAGACACTGGCCCAATTCCAAGTGTCTGCACAGCCACATCGATAGTCTCTGAGCTGTCATGGTGCCCTTCCGATGGTCCACATAAAGCACTCATATACGACATGAGGTACCAGGCAACCCATGAATCAACATCCAAGAGCTGTACCCGCACCACCTGCCGAATGCATGCTCAATGTTGGTCAAGTATGGACCGAATTACCTGTGGAAAAAGCCGTAGTTAAACAGTCCTAATATATCCCTCTATCTGCATACCGCTCATGTGTCTGTCCAAGAGACCCTTAAACAGCCCCAGCGTGCCTGCTCCCACCACCTTACTCGGCAGTGCATTCCACACCCCCACTACCCCTTGTGTGAAAAACTGCCCTCTAATATTCGTCTTATACATAGCCCCCCTCACCCTAAGGCCATGACCCCTCGTCCTATCCATTTCTGAAGGTGGAAAAAGTTTACCTCCATTTACTCTATCTATACCCCTTATAATCGTATACACCTCTATGAGATCCCCTCTAAGCCGACGTCTTTCAAGGGAAAACAACCCCAGTCTATCTAATCGTTCCTCATAAGACAGTCCTTCCATACCAGGCAGCATCCTGGTAAACCTCCTCTGCACTCTCTCCAAGGACTCCACATCCTTCCGATAGTACGGCGACCAGAACTGGGCGCAGTATTCCAAGTGAGGCCTAACCAAAATTCTATACAACTGCAACATCAAACTCCTACTCTTGTATTCTATACCCTTTTCTATGAAAGCTAACATACTATACGCCTTCTTTATCACCTTCTCCACCTGTGAGGACACCTTCAGAGCCTTGTGAACCTGCACCCCCAAGTCTCTCTGCGTCTCTATGCTCCGTATAGTTTTACCTTTTATCCTATAACTCTCTTCTACATTTTTCCGGCCAAAATGCATCACCTCGCATTTATCCGGATTAAATTCCATTTGCCATCTATCTGCCCAGTCTACCAACCTGTCTACGTCCTGTTGTATTGCCTGACACTGCTCTTCTGTACCCGCCAATCCAAGCATCTTGGTGTCATCAGCAAATTTGCTGATCTCACCACCTCCCCCTACTTCCAAGTCGTTTATGTAGACCACAAATAGAAGAGGACCTAGTACTGAGCCTTGTGGCACTCCACTAGTGACAGGCTTCCAGCCGGAAAAATAGCCTTCCACTACTACCCTCTGTCTCCTCCTCCCGAGCCAGTTCTCAACCCATCTACATACCCGACCCTGTATCCCATGCGCCTTCACCTTCTCTATCAGTCTACCATGAGGAACCTTGTCAAATGCCTTACTGAAATCCATGTAGATGACATCAACAGCATGTCCTTCATCAACTGTTTTTGTCACTTCAAAAAATTCCACTAGATTTGTAAGACAAGACTTCCCCTTGACGAAGCCGTGCTGCGTATCCCTGATCAGATCGCAGCGCTCCAGATGCTCATACATCCTGTCCCTAAGGATCCTCTCCATTAGCTTACCTACAACTGAAGTCAAGCTCACCGGCCTATAGTTCCCTGGGTGATCCCTCTGACCTTTTTTAAACAACGGTACTACGTTTGCTATTCTCCCAGTCCTCTGGGACTTCACCTGTGTCCAAGGAAGAGACAAAGATTTGCGTCAGAGGCCCAGCCAAGTCTTCCCTCAACTCCCTTAGCAGCCTGGGGTAAATGCCATCAGGCCCCCGAGCTTTATATGTCTTTAAGCTGCCTAACAGCCCCAACACCTCTTTCCTCGTAATCCTTATTTCCCTCAACCGATCCTCAACTTTGTCAACATCAGGCACAGACATCTGTCCAGTCTCTTGCGTGAATACCGACGCAAAGTATTCATTCAGGATCTCCCCCATTCCCTCAGGCTCTAAGCATAGATCCCCTCCTCTGTCCCTAAGAGGTCCAATCTTGCATCTAACCATCCTTTTGCTCCTTACATAGGTGTAAAATGCCTTTGGATTTTCCTTAATCCTACCTGCCAGAGCCACCTCGTGGCCCTTTTTTGCCTTTCTAATACCCCTTTTAAGATCCCGTCTACACTCTCTATAAGCTTCCAGCGCTGTCTCAGTCCCTAGTTGCCTAGATGCCCTAGTTGCTCTAGTTGCCTAGAGTTGCCTCTCGCTTTTTCTTGATCAAGTCCTCAATCTCCCTGGTAAGCCAAGGTTCTCTAATCCTACCTTTCCCATCCTTCCTCCTTGCCAGCACACATCTTTCCTGCAGAGAGTTTAGTTTTCCCTTGAAAGACTCCCACATGTACCTCGTCGACCTGCCCTCAAAAAGCTTATCCCAGTCGGTATCTTTAAGATCTTGCCTAATCTGGCTGTATCTAGCCCTCCCCCAGTTAAATACCTTCCCTTTTGGGCCAGTCTCGTCCTTTTCCATTAATATCCTAAAGCAGACAGAGTTGTGATCACTATTTGACACCTGCTCTCCTACCTCGACGTCAACCACCTGGCCTGGCTCATTCCCCAGAACCAAATCCAGTATAGCCCCATCTCTATTCGGGCCATCCACATACTGCTCCAAGGACCCTTCCAAAACACACTGTACAAATTCCTCCCCGTCCACTCCTACAGCCCTGGGCACACTCCAATCTACTCCAGGAAAATTGAAATCTCCCACTACTACCACCCTATTTTTCCTACACTTATCTAAAATGTCCCTGCATATCCCTTCTTCCACGCCCCGCGGGCTGTTGGGCGGTCTGTAGTAAACACCCAACAGAGTAACCACTCCCTTCCTATTCCTCAACTCCACCCATAGAGACTCAATTCCTAAATCATCCATACCTCCCTCCCTCTGCACTGCTATGACGTTGTCCCTAACTAATAAAGCCACTCCCCCGCCTCTCCTCACACCAACTCTGTCGTGCCTAAAACACTTATACCCTGGAATATTCAATTGCCAGTCTTGCCCCTCCTTCAACCACGTCTCGGTCACCGCCACCACGTCTAAACTCCTCGTGAACATTATTGCCTTCAGTTCATCTGTTTTGCCAGTCACACTCCTCACATTAAAACACATGCACTGAAGACCCTCAGCTCTCGGATATTCCTTTCTACCTTCTGGTGTTACCCTATCATCCCTCTCTCTCCCACTCCCAGTTCCCGCTGTCTCCCCACCCTCCCTCCCTATTAGTTTAAACACTTCAATGTTGAAGGTACTTTCCAGCCCATGATTTTGCACATTGCAAGTTCCCACAAACAGCAATGTAACAATGAGTAGATAATCTGTTTGTGTGATGTTGGCAGAGGGATAAATACTGCTCAGGAAGGAATCTGTTGCTCTTCAAAAAGCACCATGAGATTTTCACATCCAGATGGAGGAGCCTCAGTTTATTTCTCATCTGAAAGTCAGTGGTATTTTAGAATCATAGAATCTCTACAGTGCATAATGTGACCATTCAACACATTGAATCTGCACCGGCAACAATCCCATCCAGGCCCTATCTCTATAACCCCACATATTTACCCTGTTAATCCCCCTGACACTGAGGGGCAATTTAGCCTGGCCAATCAACCTTACCAGCAATCATTGGACTGTGGGAGGAAACCGGAGCACCCAGAAGAAACCCACGCAGATGCAGGGAAAATGTGCAAATTCCGCACAGTCATCCAAGGCCAAAATTGAACCCGGATCCCTGGCACTGTGAGGCAGCAGTGCTGACCACTGTGCCACCGTGCCAACCTTACTTTTGACAGTGCAGTCTTCCCTCAGTGGTCAGCCTAGATTCTTGTACTCAAAACTCAGAGTACAACCTGAACCACAAACCTTCTGTGTCCAAACTTGGGAGACAAGAGTGCTGCCAACTGGGTCACAGTGAAGCACAACCTGAGATTGAAAAATAGCTACAAGACTGCGACCATGTTGGAGTCAGAGAAGCTGAGAATCTTGAGAAACCATGAGAATAGATTGTGGCAGCCATTTACAATGACATATCTTTGTATGTTTAAAACGCAGTTAGATATAACAATTTAAAATTTATTTATTAATATCACAAGTAGGCTTACATTAACACTGCAATGAATTTACTGTGAAAATACACTCCAGCACCAGTTTGGAAACACTGAGGGAGGATTTAGCCACGGCCAATGTACCTAACTAGCACGTCTTTCGGGTTGTGGGAGGAAACTGGAGCACCCGGAGGAAACCCACACAGTCATGGGGAGGATGTGCAGACCTCCACACAGACAGTAACCCAAGCTGGGAATCAAACATGGGTCCCAGGCGCTGTGAGGCAGCAGTGTTAATCACTGTGCCTTCTAACCTGTCTCAGATTGATACAGAGGTTGGACGGTTAACGGGCACAAATGCTCCAAAGACAATTGGACCTTGGCATGTAATTAACAGTCAAAGGAAATGGACCTTATCCAGTGAAGACTGTGCTTGGCTGGGTTGGCTAAAAGGAAGTTGGGGCAGCCAGAAGACACACCACGTGTCACAGTTAAAAGGATTTCAGTAGCAAACCTGGGAGAACTAATAAAACAGCAGTTCAATCATGGCTTTAATGAGTGCAGTGAATCAAGAATCAATCCTACAGTGCAGAAGAAGGAGGACATTCAGCCCATTGAGCCTGAACTGACCAACTGCCAACTGGGTCACAAGCCTTTACATCCATAACCCTATGCATTTACCCTAGTTGTCCGCCTGACACTAAGGGACAATTTAGCATGGCCAATCCACCTAACCTGCACATCTTCGGAGTGTGGGAGGAAACCGAATCATCTGGAGAGAAACTAAGCAGAGATGGGGAAGATCGTGCAGACTCCACACAAGTCAGGAATTGAACCCAAGTCCCTGAGGCAGCAGAGTTAAACCACGGTGCCACCGTACCGTTCTGTTGTGCTGAGGAAAAGGCAAACAGTCATGGGAAAATTGTCAGATGATGGATGCAGTATCGACTATTGTGAAATATGTGAACGTACATCACTCAGTACAGCTGCCTTTCAGAAACAGGCACATAAACATGCCAAACAGCCATCATGTGGCTGAACTGCAAGCTTCAAACCGTAAGAAGAAACTCAGCAAGGAGACAGGCTTTCATGAAGATGACGAGGGCTATGCCAAAGAAATTCCTCAGGAACAGCTAAATCAGGATGATGGAAAGGTGTGGTACATGATGGAACGCATCATTCCAGCAAGAAGATGACAGGTATTGTATCTGACTGTGCTGCCGTGCGCCAAGGGATTTCTTTGAACAACCAACTCCTTCACGGATCAGACATAACAGAGGATAATTCTTAACAGCTAACTGTCTCTATCGCTCCAATTTAGCAGCATTCCCCATAGACATAAATCCCATCTTTAGAACTATTTAGCACAGAAAACCGAAGGTGTTAATATGGTGTTAGATTTCCAGTATTTTGACACCTCTGTAGAGTGATCCAGATAGACACCTGTTTTCGAATACTCACGCAGCAACTTCTAGGCAAAGCTCCGCCCCCCCCCCCCAAAACAGGCTTATTTCTTAGTAGATTCCAGTCCCCAATTCAAACAGAGCAAGAGATACGTAGAAATCTGGTCACCCTTTCTGTGGAGAAACCTTTCTCCACAGATCCTGGATTGGATTGGGGGGCATGCCTTATGAAGATACGTTGAGAGAGCTAGGTCTCTTCTCCCTGAAGATACGAAGGTTGAGAGGCAACCTGATAGAGGTTTATAAGATGTTGAGAGGAATAGATAGAGTGGATTCTTGGAGGTTATTTCCCAGGGCTGAAATGGTCGCTATGAGAGGACACAGGTTTAAGGTGCTGGGGGGTAAGTACAGAGAAGATGTTAGAGGTAAGTTTTTCACTCAGAGGGTGGTGAGTGAATGGAATCGGTTGCCGTCAGTGGTGGTAGAGGCGAACTCTCTGGGGTCTTTTAAGAGAATTCTGGATGAGTACATGGGATTTAATGGGATTGGGAGTTACAGATAGTTCTATGGCCTGGTAGGTATAGATATGATCAGCACAACTTGTGGGCCGAAGGGCCTGTTCGTGCTGTAGTGTTCTATGTTCTATGTTCTATCCCAAAAAGAAGATAGCTTTGAGTTCTCTCGGAAAGCCGAGCTGTAACTAGGCATATGACTTAACTGTTAATTAACTGAATCAAGCCCTGCTCTGCAATATCCTAGGAGAAAACTCAAAACAACAGAGTGCTGCATTAGTTCAGATTAAAATAAACATTGTAGCAATTAAGATCAATTATGTAACCGCAGTAACAATAGAATGGTGCTACATTTAGGCAAGATGACTTCAGAACAAACCCTGGAAACATGGCTAAAATATATTTTTTAAAGACACAACCCCATTTACATATTTTGGAGTGGATTATTTGGGTTCATTTGAAGTCTAGCAAGGATGTAACTTGGCCAAACGATACGGAGCGATCTTCACATTCAATATGATCATGGCCGATCTTGTATCTCAATGCCATATTCTTGCTTTCTCTCCATGCCCCATGATGACATTAATATTTAAATAAAAATCTATTTCTTTCTTGAATATATTCAATGATTTAGCCACCTTCTGTGGTGGAGAATTCCATATGTTCATTGCCCTCTGAGTGAAGATTTTCCCCATCTCAGTCCCAAATGTACTAACCTGAATCCTGAGGCTGTGTCCGCTGTTCTCGATTCCCCAAACAAGGGGAACATCCTCCCTGCATCTAGTCTGTCCAGCCATGTTTCAATCAGATCTCTAGTCTACTATACGTTCAGTATATGGCTTTCCTTATTGCTTGCTGCACGTGCATGTGTTACAGATCAGAAAATCCAAGTCTCAAGAACAACTTCTTCCCTGCTGCCATCAGACTTTTGAATGAACCTACCTCGCATTACATTGGTCTTTTTCTTCATCCTAGCTATGACTGTAACACTACATTCTGTACACTCTCCTTTCTTTCTCTACGTACATTATACTTTGACTGTATAGTGCACAAGAAACAATATTTTCACTGTATGTTAATATATGTGACAATAATAATAAATCAAATCAAATGAAGTTATATTATGATGTTAGCCTAGACCCCAACATTTTTGGGATTTTGTGATTCATGCGGGAATTGGACAACGAGAAAGGTTGTGAATTTAGTCAAAAGGAGATAAAAGAAGCATATGTGAGGTATGCAAACAATTTAGAAAGTTATAGAATGATTTTAATAAAACATATCTGGAATTAAGAATCTACTGATGACCATGAAACCTTTATCGATTGTCGGAAAAAACCTATCTGGTTCACTAATGCTCTTCAGGGAAGGAAATCTGCCATCCTTACCTGGTCTGGCCTACATGTGATTTCGGAGCCACAGCAAGGTGGTTGACTTACAACTACTCTCCAAGGACAACAAAGGATGGACACAAAATGCTGGCCAGCCAGCAATGCCCAGTCCCATGAATGAATAAAAAACAGCAGACAGGGCCATGACGAAAAGAAGGCAACAATGAGGAGATCAAGGAAAGGCCATGAAATGACCTTTCGTGGTAGAATTAAAGACAATCCCAGAGCACTTCATACATACATTAAAAACAAGACGATAACTACTCAAGACAGAACTTGTGCTTTGAGGCAAAGGACGTGAGTGAAGTCCTAAATGAGTACATTGCATTGATATTCACCAAGGAGAAGAACATGGAGGATATTATTAATATGATAAGGCATTTTGAGATCAAGGAATAAGTGGTGTTGGGACTCTTGAAGAACATTAAAGTGGATATGCGCCCAAAGCCTGATGGGATCTACCTGAAGTTATTGAAAGAGGTCCAAGAGAAGATTGCTGGGGCCCTGATGAAGATCCTTGCATCCTCACTAGCCACTGGAGTGATCCAGGAGGACTAGCAAGTAGTTAGTGCAGTTCAACTGTTCAAGGAAGGAAATAGGAATAATCCAGGAAATTATGGACCAGTGAGTCTCATATTCGTGGTTTGGAAACTATTAGAGAAGATTCTGGAGAATAGGATTGATGTGCATTTGGAAAAGCATTGAAAAGTCAGCACGGCATGGAGGGGCAAGTCATGTCTAATGAACTTGATTTTCTTTTGAGGACGTGATGAAATGATCGATGAGAATAGAGCAGTGGATGTTGTCAGTTGCATTTTGGTAAAGCTTTCAAAGAGGTCCTTCATGAGGGGTTCATCCAGAAGATTAAGATACATGGGTTCCACAGTGTCTTGAGTTGTTCCATGTGATGAGTAGTGATCATTGTGCGGATCACGTCACCCCACTCCCCCTTGCCCCCAGCCCCGCGTTATGTCTGTTCCACTATCGCTGCCAACACTTGAATTCAGAGTTTGATTGCCTGCAGAGGTCAGAGAGTAGGTATTGAAAGAGTGAGGGTGATTTTCTGACTGGGGGTCCGTATTGAGTGGTGTTCTGCAAGGATCTGTTCTAGGACCTCTGCTATTTGTGATGTATATGTAAGTGACTTGGATGAAAATGTAAATAGCTGGGTAAGTAAGTCTGCAAACAACATAAAGATAGGTGGAGTTATGGATAGTGTAAAAGGTTGTAAAAAATGCAGTGAGATATAGAGCAGTTGCAGATCTGTACGAGAAATGGCAGATGGAGTCTAACTTGGCAAGTGTGAGGTGCTGCACTTTGGGAGATCAAATGCTAAGGGTAAGTCTATGGAGGAACCTGAACAGCATTGATGTACAGAGAGATCTTGGGATTCAAGTCCATAGTTCCCTAAGAATGGCCACACAAAGTGATAAAGAAGATAGATGGCATGCTGGCTTTTCGTGGTCAGGGCATTCAGATCATCATGTTGCAGTTTTATAAAACTTTGGTTAGACCGCACTTAAGACTATTACATTTAATTCTGGTCATCACATTACAGGAAGAATGTGGAGGCTTTGGAGAGGGTGCAGAAGAGGTGCACCAGGATGCTACCTGGATTAGCAGGTATGAGCTACAAGGAGAGGTTGGACAAAGTAGGGCTGTTTTCTCTGGATTGGCGGAGGCTGAGAGGAGACCTGATAGAAGTCCATCAAATTATGAGAGGCATAGATAGGGCTGACAGTCAGAATCTTTTTCCCAGAGTTGAAATGTCTAACATTTGGGGATATGCACTTAAGGTGACAGAGGGAAAGTTCAAAGAAGTGGCAATTTTTTTCCACAGACTGGTAGATGTCTGGAACGTGCTTCCAGGAGTGGGCTGCAGGCAGATACGATAGGGTATTTAAGGGGCTTTTAGATAATCACACGAATATGCAAAGAATAGAGGGATATGGAGCAAGAGCAGGCAGAAAGGAATAGTTTAATTTGGAATCATGTTCATCATTGTGGGCTGAAGGGCCTGTTCCTGTGGTGTTCTTTGATCTATAAAGCATTTTGTTTCAGTGTCATTCCATTGACCCACAAGAAAGCCTTTATTAGAACAAACATAATCTAACTTTAGCAGGATGTTGACTAGTATGGAGGGTATTAACAATGAAGAGAGATTGAATAAACTGGCTTTGTTCTCTCTAGAAAGACAGGGGATTGACAGAAGTTTATTAGGGATATGGATAGGGTGAACAATTGGAAGTTTTTTTCCCAGAGTAGAAATGACAATTACAAGGGGACACAAGTTTGAGGTAAGGGGGAAAGGTTCAGTGGAAATGTGCAAGGGAGGTTTTTTTACACAGACAGGGATGGAGGCTTGGAATGCACTGCCAAGTGAGAGGTTGAGGCAGATTGTTAGCGATATTTAAGACTTATCTGGAAAGATACATAAACAGATGGGGAATAGAGGGATGTAAGTGGTTGGTCTAGATAGGACAATATGATCAGCGCAGGCTTGGTACTGTATTGTTCTTTGCTCTTTATTCTAACAACACAGCAAAAATATACCAGAAAGAATAAGCAGAATTGTTACCAATTGAAATACATAAAATGCCTCCTAGAATTTGCCCTTTAAGTGACACACTGACTTGGAAGTGTAATGCCTTTCTTTCACTGTTCCCAGATCAAAATCCTGGAACTCCCTCTCTAGCAGCACTGCTGATGACTACAGCATGTAAATAATATACTCTTCGAGGTCATAAAGGTTTACAGCAAGGAAACAAGCCCCTTGGCCCAACTTGTCAATGCCATCTCTTTTTTTAAACCCCTAAACTAATCCCAATTGCCCACATTTGGCCCTTATCCCTCTATACCCATTGTGCCCATGTAACTGTCTAAATGTTTCTTAAAAGATAAAATTGTACCTGCCTCTCCTACTACCTCTGGCAGCTTGTTCCAGACACTCACCACTCATTGTATGAAAAAACATTGCCTCTTTGGACACTTTTGTATCTCTCCCCTCTCACCTTAAACATATGTTCTCTAGTTTTAGACTCCCCTGTCTTTGGAAAAGATATTGACTATCTAGCTGATCTGTGTCCTTCATTATTTTATAGACTTCTATAATATCACCTCAGCCTCCTACGCTCCAAAGTAAAAAGTCCCAGTCCATCCAGCCTTTCCTTATAACCCAAACCATCAAGTCCCAGTAGCATCCTGGTAAATCTTTTCTGCACTCTTTCTAGTTTAATAATATCTTTTTTATAATAGGATGACCAGAACTGCACACAGTATTCCAAGTGTGGCCTTACCAATATCTTTACAACTTCAACAAGATGTCCCAGCTCTTGCATTTCATGTTCTGACCAATGAAACCAAGCATGCTGAATGCCTTCTTCACTACTCTACCCACCTGTGACTCCATTTTCAAGAAGCTATGAATCTGTACCTATAGATCTCTTTGTTCTGTAACTCTCCACAACGCTTGACCATCAACTGAGTAAGTCCTGTCCTGGTTCAACCTACCAAAATGCATCACCTCACACTTGTCTAAATTAAAATCCGTCTGCCATTCATCAGTCCACTTGTCCAATTGATCAAGATCCTGTTGCAGTTGGAGATAATTTTCTTCACTGTCCACTATGCCACCAATCTTGGTGTCATCTGCAAACTTACTAGCCATGCCTCCTATATTCTCATCCAAACCATTAATATAAATGACAATTAACAGTGGACCCAGCATCAATCCCTGAGGCACACTGCTAGTCACAGGCCTCCAGTTGGAAAAACAACCCTCTGCAATCACCCTCTGCATGGACTGCAGCAATTCAAGAAGATGGCTCATCAGCACCTTCTCAAGAGCAATTCTTTAAAGTTTAAAGAACTAAGAAGAACAAAGAAAATTACAGGTCCTTCAGTCCTCCAAGCTGCATTGACCATGCTGCCCGACTGAACTAAAACCCAATACTCTTCCGAGGACATATTCCTCTAATACCATCCTATTCATGTATCTGTCAAGACATTCGTTAAAAGTCATCTATTGTATCTCTTCCACTATCTTCCCCGGCAGTGAGTTCCAGGCACCCACTACCTTCTGTTTAAAAAAAACTTGCCTCATACATTTCCTTTAAACATTGCTCCCCACACCTTAAACCTGTGCCCCCTTGTAATTGACTCTTCCACCCTGGCTAAAAGTTTCTGGCTATCCACTCTGTCCATTCCTCTCATAATCTTGTTGACTTTTTTCAGGATCTTCCAGATGTCTATCATAAAGTTTTAAGTTTATTTATTAGTGTCACACATTGGTTTGCATTAACACTACAATGTAGTTACTGTGAAAATCCCCTAGTCACCACACTCCGGCGCCTGTTCGGATACACTGAGGGAGAATTTAGCACGGCCAATGTTCCTAACCAGTACATCATTGGACTGTGGGAGGAAACTGGAGAACTCAGGGGAAACCCATGCAGACACGGGGAGAACATGCAGGCTCCACACAAACAGTAACCCAAGCCAGGAATCGAACCTGGGTCCCTGGCGTTGTGAGGAAATAGTGACACTGTGCTCTCAAGACTTGCCTGAGCCAATGAGACCCACATTCCACAAATGAATTTTTAAACATCTGATGGATAGATTTGTAACAGTGGACATATGATGGATGAGAACCACAAAGTATACCTCTGACTTGTTGAATCTGATCAAAGTTGCAGAATGTGGCTGAAAGCAAGATTTTAAAAAAAGCCTGAAATCTCGCTGTTAGAGAAGAGATGAAATGCATCTACAACTGCAATATTAGCTTTGCAGGTCACTGGGTTTTTGGTATAATTCCTTTCTGGAAAATTTTCTACTTTTCATGCTTGACCACTCACCAGTTTCATTTCTTTCACTCTAAAATAGATATTGATTGAAGCAGTCACTGGGTTCAATCATCATCAGATTTTTCTCTTATCAAGATAGAACAGAAGCAAAATTCAATCATTCTTTCTGGGTCACATTGGTAAAACGAAGGGACAGGAGATGGGATCGGTGCGGCGGACGGCGGGGAGAGAGATATTTCCCAGGTTTGGCAGGGAAAATAACAAAAGAACCAGCCTGATTTTATTTGTTGGTTGGCAGTGATAGCGGAACAAACATTACAGAGGGCGGGGGATTGAGGTGGGGGAGGTGGTGATTTATACAATGATCACTGCTGGTCACATAGAGTAACTCAGGTTCTGGAAGATTGGAAACAGATTAACTGATTTTCTGAGGCTGTTCTCCTGCTGATGTCTGGAACACAATTCATTGAGTTACACAGAGTAGATGGAATCCATTCAGCCCATTGTGCCCCTTTTCTGGCTCTTTGAAAGAGCTGTCCAATTTGTCTCGCTCAACCTACTCTTTTCCTACATGAACTAAGCATAATGGTGTCAATGGTGACATGGTTAGCACTGCGACTTCACAGCTCCAGGGACCTGGATTCGATTCCCAGCGTGGGTCACTGTCAATATGTAGTTTACATGTTCTTCACATGTATGCATGGGTTTCCTCTGGGTTCTCCAGTTTCCTCCCACAGTCCGAAAGACGTGCTAGTTAAGTGTGACGGCCACACTAAATTCTCCCTCAGTGTACCCAAATAGGTGCTGGAGTGTGGCACCTAAGGAATTTTGTAACTTCATTGTGGTGTTAATAGAAGCATACTTGTGATTAATAAAGAGATTTTACGTTGTGTTTACATTGTTATACAGCTTATATTTAAACACCTTCTAAGCATTCCAGTTTAATGAGACAAACAAGGACAATAATTCAAATCTTCCTTTGTATAACAGTTCCAGTACCAACTCAAACATAAACAGTTGCAACTCATTAACTCTTTAATGAACTTTAACTCAACCTGAACATCAACTTTCAATTGAACTTTAACTCTTAAACTGCATATTAGCTTTAACTGAACATCATCTTCAACTGTTTAACTGAAAATAGATACCACCGAGTTTAGGAAAACTTTGGACAAGAAATATCTTCAATGTAGAACGTATTATCTCCTTCTCTGAAGCATCCTTCAGGATACAAGTCTTCTTGCGATGGCTGGTCTCTTCAAGTTATCATCAAACAAAGGACTTACATGCCTTTTTATCCACAATTCTTCACTCGCTTCCAGAAGATTCTCTGTCATTCAGCCAACTGTATGACCAGAAACCAATTACACAGCTTGAACATCCAATGAAATTATTTGTGAATGATGACATTGCACTTAGTTTATTTGACACGTCTTGTGAATAATAGCCAAACAAATCAGAGACACAACGTCCAGGACAATGTCAACATCTTCCCTTATCTGGGGAGTTCAAATCACAACTCTTGGATCAGATCAACTTTACGACCTGCATCTGGTTCTAATCTATAAATTGTCCAAAAATCCCAGCATGTTTCACTCTCAGTCAGAAACATAATTTTAAAGCTACTATTGCTATTATTAATATTAAATTATTGTTATAGCAGATCTTTCTCTGTCCTCACCAACTTTTCCCTTTTAGATCAATATCCATTTTGCCATCCTAATATTCAGCCACCATCCTGACTTTTCCAATTTTTCTTGATCTTTCAGGGGATGTGGACAACATTGGCAAGGCGGTGGGTATTTGTTGCCCATCCCTGATTGCTCTTGAGCTAAGTGATTTGCTGGGCCACATTGGGAGGGGCAGTTCAGAGCACATTGTTTTGGATCTGGAGTTACATGCAGGCCAGACCAGTAAGAAGTCTCATAACACCAGATTAAAGTCCACAAGTTTTACTTGATAGTAAACGCACAAGCTTTCGAGGTTTGCTCCTTCGTCAGGTGAGTGGAGAGTTCTTGTTGGACTTTAATTTGATGTTGTGAGACTTCTTACTGTGTTTACCTCAGTCCAACACAGCACCACCACATCATGACTGGAGACCAGACCAGGTACGGGTGGCAGATTTCCTTCCCTAAAGGTTTTCAACAATGGTTTCATAGTCATCAGTGGATTCTTAATTCCAGATTTTTTTTATTGAATTCAAATTCTACCATCTGCCGTGACAAGATTCAAAACCAAGTCCCCAGAACATTACCTGAGAGTTTGATCAATAGTTGAGCGATAATGCCATTACATCATCACCTCCCCATGATATCGACTGGTATACACAGGCTCCTTCAGTATTGGGATTGGTGATGATACTGAAGATACTGTGCAAACATCAGTGAACATCCTCACATTGTCCTCATAACAGAGGGAAGGTCACTGATGAAATGCCTGAAGATAAATGTGAAGATTTTCACTTTGGAAGCAAAAACAAAAAGGCAGATTACTACCTGAATAGCTGTAAATTGGAAGAGGGGAGTGTGTAATGGGACCTGGGTGACATTGTGCACCAGTCATTGAAGGTAAGCGTGAAGGTACAGCAGGCAGTAAAGAAGGCAATTGGTATGTTGACTTTCAATTTAAAAGATTTGGAATATAGGAGCAGAGACGTGCTGTCACAATTATATGGGGCCTTGGTGAGATTACATAGAGTATTATGTGCATTTTGGGCTCCTTTACCGAGGAAGGATGCTCTTGCTCTCGAGGGTTTGCCAGGCTGATCCCGAGAAAGGCGGGACTGATGTATGAGGACAGATTGACAAGATTAGGATTGTTTTTGCCAGAGTTCAGATGAATGAAGGAAAAATCTCATAGAAACTTATAAAATTCTAACAGAACTAGACAGGATCAAAGTAAGGAGGATGTTCCCGATCATGCGGGAGTCCAGAACCAGGGGTCACAGTCTGAGGATTCAGGGGAGAACATTTAGGTTGAAGATGAAGAGACATTTCTTCACGCAAAGAGTGGTGAGCCTATGGAATTCATTACCACAGGAAGAAGTTGATGTCAAAACATTGAATGTATTCAAGAGGTAGCTGGATATAGTGCTTAGGGCAAATGGGATCAAAGGTTGTGGGAAGAGAGAAGAATTAGGCTATTGAGTCGGACAATCAGCCATGATTGTAATAAATGGCAGAACAGGCTTAGAGGGCCTAATGGCCTCCTCCTGCTCCTATCTTCCATGTTTCTGCAGTTGAGCCAAGGACCCTACACCATGAAACATTAGCAACAATGCCTTCATAAAATAGAGACTTTAGAAACTAATAAAAAGACTGGGATGCAACCAAGTTTTGTTAAAATCTTCCTCGTACCTTGTAACTTTTGCCACTAAATTCTCTCGTTTCTCCAGCTTGACGTAAGTGCAAATTTGTGTACCTTACTTCAGTAGCCCATTACAGCCATGGTTTACAGAAGATGAAATGAGGCATGAAAAGAGACAAGATACTTTGCTGTCTCTCTAAAATGTTTTATTTCAATTTCCATCCCCGTTTGAGGATAAATCCACGTTTGACATGTGGGAATCTTTTAAGGGGCAGTTGATTGGAGAGCAGATATAGGCCTGTAAAAAGGATGAACAGGAAAGGCAGGATTCAGGAATTATGGATGACCAGGGAAATTCTGAGTCTTGTCAAAAAGATAAAGGATCATAAATGAGGTCTGGGCAACTAAAAACGGATGAAGCATACAGAGGATACAGAGAAAGTAGAAAACAGTGAGTTAAGGGGACAAAAAAGGGTCACGAAATGTTCTTGGCAGATAGGATTAAGGAAAATTCCAAGGCATTTCACACATAATTAGGAACAAGAGGATAACTAAAGAAAAAATTGGTCCACTTAAGGACAAAAGGGGGAAATTATTTGTAGGACCAGAGAAATTGGGTGAGATCCTTGATGATGTATTCACAAAGGAAAGGGGCATGTCGATTGATGGTGTCTTGGAGGAATGTGTAAATCCTTTAGAACAAATCTTCATTACAAGGAAAGAAGTATTGGTGAATTAAAAAAGCATAAAGGTAGACAAATCCTCAGGGCCAGATGGCATCTATTCCAGATTACTGAGGGAGACAAAAGATAAAATTTCTGAGCATCTAACAGAAATTTTTGTTTCTTCATTGGCCACTGGTAAGGTCCCAGAGGATTGGAGGATAGCCAATCTTGTCCCATAATTTAAGAAAGGACAACTATAGGCCAGTGAACCTGACTCAGTAATAGTGAAATTGTTGGAGAATATTCTTAGGAATACGATACATAGGCATTTGAAACTGAATGGTCTTATTAGAGACAGACAGCGTGATTTTTTACAAGGGAGATCGCATCTCAATAATTTTCTTGAGTCGTTTTGAAGAAGTGACAAAAATCATTGACTGTGGATATTCTTTATATACTTTGGTAAAACATTTGAGAAGGTCCCTCATGGCAAGCTGGTATAAAAGATTACATCTCACGTGGTCAGGAGTGAACTAGCTATATAGAACTGGCTTGGCCATAGAAGACAGAAGGCAGCGGTGGAAGGGTTTTTCTGAATGGAGGTCTGTAACTAGTTGGCATTGTGCAAGGATCGGTGCTTGGACCTCTGTCATTTGTAATATATATAAATGAGTTGGAAGAAAACATAGCTGGTCTGGTTAGCAAGCTTGTGGATGATATTAAGATTGGCAGAGTTGCAAATAGTGATGAAGGTTGCCAGGGAATACAACAGGATATAGATGAGCTGGAAAAATGGGTGGAGATACAGCAGATGGAATTTAATCTGGACAAATGCGTGGTGATGCATTTTGGTAGATCCAATTCAGGTAGGAGCTATAAAATAAATGGCAAATCATCAGGAGCATAGACACACAGGTCTACAGATCTCTAAAAGTGGCAACACAGGTGGAAAAGCTGGTGAAGAAAGCAAATGGCATGCTCGCCTTCCACAGATGGGGCATCAAGCACAAAAGTTGGCAAATTATGTTACAGTTAGATAAAGTGTTGGTTATACCACATTTGGAATATTGTGTCCAATTCTGGTCACTGCATTAACAGAATGACATGGAGGTTTTGGAGAGAGTGCAGACAGGTTTTACCAGGATATTGTCTGATATGGAGGGTATTAGCTATGAGGAGAGATTGAATAAACTGGGTTTGTCCTCCCTGGAAAGATGGAGACTGAGGGGTGACTTGATAGAAGTTTATAAAATTATGAGAGGTATGGATAGGGTGAACATTTGGAAGATTTTCCCCGAGCAGAAATGACAATTACAAGGGGGTACAAGTTCAAAATAAGGGGAAAGGTTCAGTAAAGATGTGTGGGGAAGTTTTTTACACAGAGGGTGGTGGGAATGCACTGCCAGGTGAGGTGGCTGAGGCAGATACATTAGCCACATTTAAGACTTACCTTGGTAGGCATATAAACAAATGGGGAACAGAGGAATATTAATGGTCTATATAGGATAATGTTATCGGTGCAGGCTTTGGGGGAGGGGGTGCGGGATGGTGCAAAGGCCTGTTCCTGTGCTGTGTTGTTCTTTATTCTTTGAAACTGAACACAGTGACCCAAGATGGGAACTGAAGCCAGGTCCCTGGCACTATGAGGCAGCAGTGCTAACCAGCGGGTCGTTGTGCTACCCCCCTTCAGGAGGGAGGAGTGACTATTAATAGAAAAATGAAGTAATTTTAAAACACTTGAAAACTAGGCTACATTGGGCCTCATGGTTTTTGTCTCACTCTGAAGAAAAAATTGGGCGTTTATTTTTAAGAGATTTTACAGAAATAACCTCGTGTCCCTGCTTAACTCCAGTGATGCAGTTGGTTAAAAGTTAAATAATACATTTTTTTTTCTTCCCTAACCATCTCTTGTATTCCTCTGGCAATTTTTTTTTAGTTTCTAAATAATTCACACAATTCAGACATTGACAGCTCGCAAGCTGAACTCCCTCCAGAGGCTCAGCGCAATGTCTGCTGTTTGTAAATTGCCAAATTACGGTCCTTGGTTTTGGAAATTGAAAACCCAACTCTCCTCATAAATCTATCAACTATTAATAAGGAAAAGCTAATAAGGGGAGAAGGAAACTTTAATTATGTATGGTCGTCTCTTTCATGCTGTGGCAAGAAGTGAGTTATTTCCTTAAAGACCAGCCTCTGCAACCAATTAAAATTCTGAAGCTATCTCAAGCCCGTTTCCCCAGGATACTGCGTAATTACCAGCTTTGTCTGTCCCTAGGGTAGGTTTTTCACTAATCAAGAGGTATTTGGCCCTGCGTTGTGACACTGTGGAACATTGAGCAGTCAGACCAAAATGCGAGGATGCACACAACTTTGCTTTTGAAGTTTCTTGAATCTGGCTTCATTAGTGTCAGAGAATTGAGGAAATACTCACCAGTAGCAGCTTTGCAGAGAGGCTAAATTGACGTGGAACTGGTCAATGCTTTACTGATCCAAGAATTAAGGGAAGATTTACCAGTGGATACCTCAAAGTATTGCTCAGCATTCTGTCAACCTTCATTTTTAGATTCAGGTTCTGGACTGTGATGTGAATGCAGAGTCTTGTGACTCTGAGGAAAGGCGACTGTCAATTAAGCTGAGACCATACAGACAGTAGGCCCAACAATGATCTTGCAATTCCGGCAGGTATGGAGAGAGTGCAGGAAAGGTTTAACCAAGACGTTGTCTGGAATGGAGAGTATTAGCTTCAAGAGAGATTGAGTAAACTGGGATTGTCCTCCCTGGAAAGATGAAGGCTAAGGGGAAACATAGTTCCTCGCACGAATCCAAGCTCTACGTTCATCTGCTTTACCTATTACACTTCTTGCATTGAAACAAATGCTCTTCAGTCCCTCTCTGATTAGCAATCCCATCCTGCCTGCTGTTTCTCTGAGTCTTACTGGCCCCACTCTCTGGTTCCCCTTCACCTTTGCTTTGGTTTCCACTACCCTGCCAAAATAGTTTAAACCCTCCTGTGTGACACTAACAAACCTCCAGGCCAGAATATTTATGCCCTTTCAATTTAGATGTAACCTATCCTTCTTGTACAGGTCCCACCTGCACCAGAAGAGATCTCAATGGTCCATATATCTGAAACCTTCCCTCTTTCACCAGCTATTTAGCCGCGTGTTGAGCTGCATGATCTTCCTATTCCTAGCCTCACTAGCACGTAGCACAGGGAGTAATCCTGAGATTACAGTTCTACAGGTCCTGCTTTTTAACTTTCTACCTGACTGCCTAAACTTTTGCTGCGGATCTCATCACTCTTCCTAACTATGTCCTTAGTATCAACGTGTACCACAACCTCTGGCTGTTCACCCTCTCCCTTCAGAATGCTTGCTGCTTGTTCCAAGACATCTTGGATCCTGGTATCAGGGGGGCAACATACCATTCTGGAATCTCTTTCACATCCATAGAAATGCCTATCTGCACCCCTAACTATACAGTACCTATAGCGATCGCTCGAGTACTCTTTATCCCTCCCTGTTTAACGACAGATCCAGTCATGGCACCAATGCTTTGACTGCTGCTATTATCCCTTGATAGGCCATTTCCCCCAACAGTATCCAGAATGATATACTTGTTAGAGAGGGGAATGGCCACAGGGGATTCCTGCACTGACTGCCTGCCCCTTCTAGTGGTCACCCATCTATCTGCCTGCACCTTGGGTGTGACCACATCTCTAAAGCTCCGATCTATGATACTTTCTGCCACCTTCATGCTCCTAAGTGCATCCAGCCGCTGTTTCAACTTATCCATGCAGTCTGAAAGGAGTTGCAATTGGTGCATTTCCTGCAAATATAGTCATCTGAGACTCAGGAAGTGTCACGGACCTCCCACATCTTACAAGTGCAGCATTTAACTGCAGTGACCGAGGTTTTGAGCACTAATTAAATTATTTAAGAAAATTTATGATACTCTTACCTTCACTTTTACCTTCTCACAGTGGCCTTTTTTTTCAAAAATATACTTTGTTCATAAAAATCTTAATTAAAACATTGCAAACCTACACGTATAAAAATTGCAAACAGTGCAGAAGAAAAACATTTTTACAGTCTTATACAAATTACAGTCATTATATTTCAAAACTTAAAATGATATACATGCCTCAAAATTTACTGTGTGCTGTTATTTCTTGGATTGGCACACAGTTACGCAGGCCAAGGGTATTCTGCAGTTCCCGGGCCCTCGGTCTGCCTCCGTTAAAGGCCTTACACTATGGCCTTTTCCCGTTGTGCCTTGAGGGAGGGAAGGTAGTATTAATATAGTGTTTTGGGCTTACTGCTTCTTGACACCAGATCTTTGGCTTCCCACTTCTTGGTAGATGTTGCTGATCTGACTTCTTCCAGAATGCACCATTGAGGTCCCTCAGCTACTTCACTGGATATGAGGAATTGCTACAGAATTGTGATTGAAATAGTGGGGAGTCAAGAGATATATTAATTACCGCAGGACTCCTCATCTGTGACTTTCCTCATTGTCACATATTCTATATGGTTGGTCCAGTTATATTTTTGGTAACACGCCTCTCCCCGGATGTTGTTGACACTGGAGACTTCACTATTCAATATCCTTGTACACTGAGAGGAGATGGTTAGTTTCTGCTTGCTGGAGATGGATATTCTCTGATTCTTGTGTAGTGCGAATGTTACATATCATTTATCAACCCAAACTTTAACCTCATTCAGCTCTTCAGCATCTGAGGAACTGTGAATGGTTCACGAACGTCGTACAATCATCAGTGAACAGCTCCATGTCTGAAGGAACACTACGAAATCTCACAACACCAGGATAAAGTCCAAGGGATTTGTTTGAAATCATGAGCTTTCGGAGTGATGTTCTTTTATCAAGTCCGTAGAAGTTAGTTCACAAGCACAGCATATATAGGCAAGGAACAGGACTTTAACCTGGTGTTGTGGGACTTCTTACTGTGCCCGCTCCAATCCAATGCTGATATCTCCTCTTTATGATGGAAAGAAGCTCAGTGATGAAGCAGCTGAAGGTGGTTGGGCCTAAGACATTACCCAGAGGAACTCCAGTGGTGATATTCTGGAAATGAGATAATTGGCCTCCAACAACCACAACAATCTTACAACAAAAGCAAATTACTGCGGCTGCTGGAATCTGAAACAAAAACAGAAAATGCTGGAAGATCTCAGCAGGTCAGACAGCATCTGTGGAGAGAGAATGGAGTCAACACCTACAGACGCTAACAACCTCGTGACTGCAATCAGCTCCTTAAACAGATTTGAGAAGTCCATGCTCCCCAGGGTGATCCCCGCCATCCTAGGTTACAGGTCATTTTTTTAAATTCATTCCTGGGACATGGACATTGCTGGCTGGTCAGCATTAATTACCCAAGCTTAATTGCCCTTGTTCAGAGGGCAGTTGAGAGTCCACCACATTGATATTGTTCTGGAGTCACATGTAGGCCATGCCAGGTAAGGATGGCAGATTTCCTTCCCTAAAGGACATTAGTAAACCAGATTTTTTTTTTCTGACAATTGACTGTGGTTTCAATTCTACATTTTTGATTCCACATGTTTTTTAATTGAATTCAAATTCCACCAACTGCATTTGGCGGGATTCGAACTCGTGTCCCCAGGATCTCCGACTTGGGTCAGTGTCTGTGGGAGTTTGCACATTCCTCCGTGCTTGTGTGGGTTTTCTCCGGGTGCTCTGGTTTCTTCCCACAGCCCAAAAATGTGCTTTTAGGTTGATTGGTGATAACAAATTTTACCTAAATTAGACCTCCCCAAATCTGGCATAGAAAAGATTTCTAAGTAGAAGAAGGTAGATGAGGCATTCACTGAACGTTAAAATGGTGGCGTGGGCTTGTTGGACCGAAGAGCCTGTTTCCTGCATTGTGTTGTTCTTTATTCTTTGACATTGGCTGAGTTTTCGTGATTAATAGTCTAAGTGATAATACCTCCCCATGTAACCCTTCCTCTGCAGATCGATCCTTGAATAGACCTCCACCACAGAGAGGTCGAGTCAAGCTCTTTGGCTTAATGTCCATTTGGAAGGTTATTGTAGCATTAAAATTGATAAATCTCCAGGGCCTGATGGCATTTATCCCAGGCTGCTTAGAGAGGTGCAAGGTGAAATTGCTGGGCCTCTGACGCAAATCTTTGTCTCTTCCTTGGACACAGGTGACGTCCCAGAGGACTGAAGAATAGCTAATGTTGTACCGTTGTTTAAAAAAGGTGGTAGGGATAACCCTGGAAATTATAGGCCGGTAAGTTTGACGTCAGTGGTAAGGAAGCTGTTTGAGGGGATTCTTAGAGATAGGATGTATAGGCACTTAGAGCATTGCGATCTGATTAGGGAAACGCAGCATGGATTTGTTAAGGGGAGGTCATGCCTTACAAATCTGGTAGCATTTTTTGAGGAGGTGACGAAAACGGTGGACAAAGGGTGAGCTGTTGATGTTGTCTATATGGACTTTAGTAAGGCGTTTGACAAAGTCCCTCATGGGAGGTTAGTCGAGAAGGTCAAGGCAAATGGGATACAAGGACAGGTAGCTAAATGGATAAGTAACTGGCTTGGTAATAGGAGACAGAGAGTAATAGTGGAAGGGTGTTTCTCTAGCTGGAGGTTGGTCACTAGTGGTGTGCCGCAGGGCTCGGTACTGGGACCTCTTCTATTTGTAATATATATAAATGACTTGGAAGAGGGAGTAAGTGGAGTGATCAGCAAGTTTGCAGACGATACAAGATGGCTGGACTTGCGGATAGTGAGGAGCATTGTCAGGCGATGCAGCAGGACATAGATAGGCTGGTAGCTTGGGAAGACAGATGGCAGATGGAATTCAATCCTGATAAATGTGAGGTGATGCATTTCGGGAGACAAAATGTAGGGGGGAGGTATATGATAACGGGTAGACCTATTAAGAGTATAAAAACGCAGAGGGACCTGGGGGTGCAGGTGAACAAGTCTCTGAAGGTGGCAGAGCAAGTGGAGAAGGTTGTGAAGAAAGCATATAGTATGTTAGCCTTTATAGGCAGGGGTATAGAGTACAAGAGCTGGCCTTTAATGTTGCAGTTGTATAAAACGCTGGTTAGACCTCATTTGGAATACTGTGTCCAGTTCTGGTCACCTTACTACCAGAAGGACGTGGAGACTCTGGAAAGAGTGCAGAGGAGTACCTTCCATACCAGGATGCTGCCGGATGCTGCCTGGTATAGAAGGTCTAAGTTACGAGGAGAGATTAGGCAAATTAGGACTGTTTTCCTTAGAAAGACGTAGACTTAGAGGAGATCTGATAGAGATGTACAAGATTTTGAAGGGGATAGATAGAGTAAACAGGGTTAAGCTTTTTCCTAGGATGGACTCAAATAGCACGAGGGGTCATGGGCTTAGGTGAGGGGGGTAAGGTATAATTTGGATGCTAGAGGGAGTTTTTTCACACAGAGGGTGGTGGGGGTATGGAATGCGCTGCCAAGTAAAGTGGTGAAGGCAGGTACTCTGGAGTTATTTAAGAAATACTTAGATGGGCACATGAACAGAATGGGAATGGAGGGGTATAGAAAACTGATTTAAAATAGGGATCATGAGCCTTGGGGGTCCCTGGGAAGTGTGTAAATAGATGATGATATTGATGTATTTGTTTTTATCCTACAGGTGCTTTGGTCCACCTTGTTGTCTAACGAGGGGCATACATGCGATGGGTCATGAGAGAGCTGCTCTTGGATGTTTTTTTCGAGAGTATCCTAGTGCTTCACGTCGTTAGTGTACGCTTGACCTGGACCATTTGATGGGCAACACGACAGCTCAGTAACTATCGCTGTGCTGTGCAGATACATGGATTTGGGCCTGTGTCTTTGGGAGTTTGCGCATTCTCCCCGTGCTTGCGTGGGTTTTCTCCGGGTGCTCCGGTTTCCTCCCACATCCCAAAGATGTGCTCTTAGGCTAATTGGCAAAACAAATTCTCCCGAAATTGTCTCAAATTTGGTTTTTAATCCATAGATCTATAAACATGGACAGGGATCGCGTGTAGAAGTGGGAACATCGAGGTGGTGGCGCGGGCTCGTTGGGCCGAAGGGCCTGTTTCCCGTGCTGTTTTGTTCTTTGTTCTTTATATCCCAATGACTGGGTTCTATTACATGACTGTCCAACTTGCATCAGAGAAGGCCTGCTTGTTTATCCTAACACTCAATGCTCGCTGGATTTTGTTCCTTTGTTGTTTAAGAGGCATATTATTGAATAGCCGCGTAAATTTACTTCATAAATATTTGATCCATGACTTTGGCTGGGTTCATTCAGTTGAAAGATAGGCAAAGCTGCCAGTTTAATGCATTATCACGATAATGGAAGGAGCAGCTATTAGGAATGTAAACAATTTTGCCACTGCTCTGCACATTCTCATAATACAGTCGTAAATGCTCACTCGCAAAGTAAAAGACCACTTTAGCTAATCGCCAGGGTGGATCCAATTAAATTCACTCACTCTGCAAATGATGCACTATAAGTCACACTTAAACTTGGTTTTAATATCATTGACAAACTTAATGCAGTGTTACTGAGTGAGCCACATTATATTTTATAGGAGATTCCGTTATGTTCTAACTCCCCCATCCAGTCACACATCAGCACTGACTTTGCCATAGACCTGCTTGTTCTGTGGACACAGGAGGAGGCCATTCAGCCCAATGACTCTGTTCCACCATTCAATTTGATCACGGCTGATCACATCTCATTCCTATCCACCCACTTTCAATCCATCACTTGTATTATCCTTATCTAACCACCACCCATCTATGCAAACAACTAAATCTTATTTTGCTATTTTAAATTGATCCTCAACAAAATTTCAGGGGAAAATCATAAAATCCATAGAATCATAGAATTCCTACAGCGTATAAGAGGCCATTTGGCCCATTAAATCTGCACTGATCACAATTCAATCCAGACCCTATTGCTGTAACCTCACATATTTACCCTGCTAATCTCCTGTGGCACAAAAGTTACTTTAACATGGCCAATCCACCCCTAATCTGCACATCTTTGGAGTCCAGGATAAAGCTTGATTAGCACCCTGTCCACCACCTTAAACATTCACTCCCTCCATCACTGTTACACAGTGGCAGCCATGTGTACTATGTGAGATGCATTGTAGCAATTCACCAAGATTCCTTTGATAGCACCTTCCAAACCAAAGACCTCTGCTATCTAGAATGACAAGGGCAGCAGACACATGGAAAGACTACTACCTGCAAGTTGCCCTCCAAAAAATGTACCAGCCAGATTTAGAACAAACAACAAAGAAAATTACAGCATAAGAACAGGCTGCACTGACCATGCTGCCTGACTCAACTAAAATCCTCTACCCTTCCGGGGACCATACCCTTCTATTCCCATCCTATTCATGTATTTGTCAAGACGCCCCTTAAAAATCTCTATTATATCCTCTCCCACTACCTCTCCTGCCAACAAGTTCAGGGCACCGACTAACCTCTGTAAAAAATGTGCCTTGTACATCTCCTTTAAACCTTGCCACTCGCACCTTAAACCTGTGCCCTTTAGTAATTGACTTTTCCACCCTGTTAAAAGCTTCAGACTATCCACTCTGTCCATGCCTCTCATAATCTTGTAAATTTCTATCAGGTTGCCCCTCAATCTCCATCGTTCCATTGAGAACAAACCAAGTTTCTCCAACCTCTCCTCATAGCTAATGCCCTCCATACCAGACAACATCCTGGTAAATCTTTTCCGTAACCTCCCCAAAGCCTCCACATCCTTCTGGTAGTGTGGCGGCTGGAATTGAACTCTATATTCCAAGTGCAGCCTAACCAAGGCTCTATAAACTTGGAAATATATTGCTGTTCTTTCACTGTCGCTGAGTCAAGATCCTCAAACTCTCTCTCTAACAGCACTGTGGGTGTACCTACACCACATGATCTGCAACGATTCAAGAAGGCAACTCATCACCACTTTCTCAAGTGCAATTACGGATGGGAAATAAATGTTGGCCAAGTCACGTGGGCATCATTGACTTGGCCAAACACACCAGTTAAACTGGCATGAATATACATAGAACATAGAAAATAGAAAAACTACAGCACAAACAGTCCCTTTGGTCCACAAGTCGTGCCGAACATATCTCTACCTACTAGGCTTACCAATAACCCTCGATCCTACTAAGACCGACATACTCATCCAGAAGTCTCTTAAAAGACCCTATCGAATTTGCCTCTACCACCACTGATGGCAGCCTTGTAACCTCACTCACTCACCAACCTCTAAGTAAAGAACTTACCCCTGACACCTCCTCTGTACCTATTTCCCATCAACTTAAACTTGTGTCCTCTTGTAGCAACCATTTCAACCCCAGGAAAAAGCCTTTGAGAATCCACCTGATCAATATCTCTCAACATCTTATAAACCTCTATCGGGTCACCTCACATCCTTTGTCCCTCCAAGGAAAAAAAACCAAGCTCCCTCAACCTATCCTCATGTACATCATTAACCTAGAGGGAAGACAACAACTCACTTTTACAAAGCGCTTTCAATATTATACTTTCTAAAGCACTCGGTAGAAGTGCTTACCACACATGATCTCCCGCTGAGCTTCACAGTTGACCAAAACCTTAGTCAAAGGAGCTGGTCTGAAAGAGCTTCTTGATTAAAATAGAACAAGGAGGCCTGGCATCAAAATAAGAGGGAGCAAATTTGAGACTGAGTTGAGTAGGAACTTCTTCACACAAAGCGTTGTGAATCTGTGGAATTCCCTGCCCAGTGAAGCAGTTGAATATTTTTAAGGCAAGGATAGATAAATTTTTGATAAGAAAGGAATTAAGGGTTATGGTGAGCGGGCAGGTAAGTGGAGCTGAGTCCACAAAAAGACCACAACTGTAAAAATTTCTGTAAATTTGATTAAAAAAGAGAAAGGTTTGTCTTCTCATGTAGATTCCTGACAGTACAAAATGGGAGAATTTATAACACAGGACAAGGAGACAGCAGAGCAATTACAATGACTTTCATTCTGCCTGCTCAGAGGGAGTCACAAATAACTTCCCAGACATTCAATGGAATCAAGGATCTAATGAGAAGGAGGAACTGAAGGAAATTAGCATCTCTAGAAAAACAAGGCTGGAGAAATTAACAGGATTGAAAGCCAATAAATTCCCAGAGCCTGGTAATTTATGCCCCAGGACACCAAAGGAGATGGCCAAGGAAATAATGGATGCATTGGTTATCATCTCCTAAGATTCTGGTGGATTCTGGAATAGTTCTAATTGGACGGTGGCAAATGTAACCCCACAATTTTAAGAAAAGGGTGAGGAAGGGAATTACAGAGCAGTGAGCCGAACATCGGTACCAGGGAAACTACTTGAGTCTATAAAGGATGTGATAAGCGGACTGTTACAGGGTGATCTTGTCCCATGTTCATCGTCTGTGCAAATGGCAATGAGACCCAAGACCCAGAAGTTGCAGATCTTGATGGTGAGAATGCGATATTGGATGGTTCTCCCCTCCACCTTAGTTTCACCTCCGTTAAGGATGTGAACGAGCTTTACATGAATTTCAATATATTTCCATATCATTAACTAACAGTCTCACCAGGTATTACGCATCCCCCCCCTCCCCGATCCCTCCACCTCAATTCCCATCGTATATTGACATGTTTACAACAGGTTCACTGAGGTGTGAACCTGTCATGGGAATTCTGGAGCATGAAAGTAGGTATAGCACCCGCCATGTTCCCCCACCCTTACCAGGGAGTGAGGGAGAGTGGGCGCGGGGGTGGAGAACCTGACCAGTCAATGACCTGGCAGTGCCACCTGATACTATCCCCTGGCACAGATTGGCACTACCAGGTTGGGTCCATACCCATACCAACCTGACAATGCCAACCTGGCACCAGTGGGACCCTCATGGAAAAAGGGAAGGGAATCATTTAGGTGTAATCATAGAATGTCTACAATGCACTAGGAGGCCATTTGGCCCATCAAATCTACACCAACTCTCCAACAGCGTATTTTATCCAGGTCCTTTCCCCTACCCTATTCCCATAACCTCATGCATGTAGCATGATTAATCCATCTAACCTGCACATCTTGGGACACTAAGGGGGTGATATAGCATGGCTAGTGCACCTAACCCGCACATCTTTGGACTGTGGGGGGAAACCGAGCACCCAGAGGAAGCCCATGCAGACACAGGGAGAAGGTGTAGATGCCACACAGACAGTGACCTGAAGCTGGAATTGAATGTGGGTCCCTGGCACTGTGAAGCAACGGTGGTTGCCAATGTGCCACCGTGTCCACCCTTCATTCACACAGAATGTGCCTGTGAAATTGTTCGCTAAATTGGACATATAGAAAGAGTGGAGAGGAGCAAATTATAGAAAAAGATGGGCAAAATATATTAGCTCAATGAATGGCGAATGAAGATTAAGATGATAAATGATAGCAGAGAGAGGACAGTAGCAATAGCAGAATTGGAAGGCATGGATATTATTATTTGAATCGAAGCTATAATTTAAATGTTGAGCAGTAAAGGTTAAAACTGCAGTAATGAATCTATTCCTGATATCCGTGTTGTTTTATTACTACAATATTAATATCACCCTGAACACTGCAGAAAACATACAAGGATGATTGGCCCAGGGAGACAGCACTTTTTCCAAAATTATGAATATTAATCACTTCATGAACTGCACATCAAAACACAGCAGCCCCTATTTTCAAATGAATTCTTTGAAATCAAACTACAAACATTCACAGGCAGATTCCTTCTTCAGAACAAGGAAAGCAGCAACACTGAGCTGGAAGTTACGAGGCTGGAGTAACAGCAAAACTACTACTTAACCCATCTGGATTGACTCACGGGAGCAGGCAACTTAACCCACTTATTAGGAATTGCTCTTGGGGATGACTGTAATGATGAATGGAGGATGGGGACATCACAACAACTTGCATTTCTATAGCACCAAAAGCATAGCAACTCCTCTCCAGGCAGGACTGTTGTCAAAGCTTGACCGCATGTCAAACATGGAGGTACTAGGAAAATCACAGCAGGTCCGGCAGCATCTGTAAGGAGAGTAAAGAATTGACGTTTCAAATCCAGATGAGCCTTCGTCCCAGCTTTGAATTGAACTTGAATGAGGGGAAATCAAATTGAGGTGTACAAGATGATAAAAGATATAGATAAAGTAGACATGGAGCGGAAGCTTTCTCTTGTGGGGCATTCTAGAACGAGAGGTCATAGTCTTAGGATGAGGGGTCACAAATTTAAAGCAGAGTTGAGGAGAAACTACTTCTCCCAAAGGGGTGTGAATCTGTGGAAATCGCTACCCCAATGTGTAATGGATGCTAGGACAGTGAGTAAGTTTAAGGAGGAGTTAGACAGATTTTTAGTTGGTATTGGGTTGAAAAGTAATGGGGAGAAGGCAGGAAAATGGGGACGAGGAGCATATCAATCAGGTGGAATAAACTCGATTGGCTGAATGGTCTAATTCTGCCCCTACTACTTATGAACTTATGAAGTTGGAACCATTGTTCTCAGAGAAGAGAAAGCTGAGAGGAAATTTGAAGGCACTCAAAATCATGTGGGAACTGGACGGAGTAATTAGGAAGAAAATATCATCACTTGTGAAAGGGTCGGGTATGAGAAGTCACAGATTCAAAGTAATTAATGAACACAGTGATATGTTGAAAAGCCGTTTCACACTGTGAGTGGTTAGGTTTTGGAACACGCTGTCTGATAGCCTGGCGGAGGAGTATGTTCAATGGAATCTTGCAAAAGGGCATTAGATCTTTACCTGAAAGGAAAGAGTGTGCAGGATTAAGGCGGGAAGGCAGGCGAACGGCGAATTGCTCGTTTACAGACTTAATATGATGGGCTGAGTGGCCTTTTCTTTATGCTGTAACAAATCTGTCATTCTGGTTCCAACTCTGGAAACCACATTTTAGCAAAGATGTGAAGATTGAGGGTGAATTGTTGTTGTTGCAAAACTAACAGTGGTATGAGCAAATCCTGTCATGTATTTGTCAATTTGCAACACAAGACACACCACTGCATAGAATCCCTACAGTGCTGGAAGAGGCCATTCAACTCATGGGACCTGTACCGACCACAATCCCACCAGGCCTTACCCTCATATTCCTACATATTTTACCCACTAACCCCTCTAACCTAAGCATTTCAGGACACTAAGGGGCAATTTTATTTGCCTTGCCAATCAACCTAACCTGCACATCTTTGGACTGTGGGAGGAAACCAGAGCACTCAGAGGAAACCCATGCAAACATGAGGGGAATGTGGAAACTCCACACAGACAGTGACCCAAGCCGGGAACTGAACCCAGGTCCATAGAGCTATGAAGTAGCAGTTCTAACTTCTGTGCTATCATGCCACCCAAACTAGTTCCTAGCTCAAAGTAACTGGACAACTTACTGTTTAACTTGATTTATTATTGTCACATGTATTGGGATACAGTGAAAAGAATTGTTCCTTGTGATCTGTGCAAACAAAGCACATCATTCATAGAGTACATAGAGGAAAAGGAAAGCAGAGGATGCAGAATGTAGTGTTACAGTCGTAGCTAGGGTGTAGGGAAAGATCAACTTAATGCAAGGTACGTCCATTCAAAAGAAAAGTAAATTTATTTATTTATTAATCACAACTAGGGCTTACTTTAAACTGCAATGAAGTTATTGTGAAATTCTCTAAGTCGCCACAGTACAGTGCCTGGTCTGGTCAATGTGCATCTAACCAGCACACCTTCCAGAATGTGGGAGAAAACCAAAGCCACACGAAGGAAACCCACACAGACACGGGGAGAACATGCAGACTCCACTCAGATAGTGACCCGCTCCAAGAATTGAACCCAGGTCCCTGGCATTGTGACGCAGCAATGCTAAGTCCTGTGTTACCTTGCCACCCTCAGTCTGATAGCAGCAGGGAAGAAGCTGTTCTTGAGTCATTTGGCATGTGACCTAGACTTTTGTATCTTTTTCCCAATGGAAGAAGTTGGGAGAGAGAATGTCCGGGGTGTCTGGGGTCCTTAATTATGCTGGCTGCTTTTCTGAGGCAGCAGGAAGTGTTGACAGAGTCAATGGAGCTGGTTTGCATGATGGATGAGCTATAATTACGACCTTTTGTAGTTTCTTGTGGTCTAGGGCAGAGTAGGCACCATACCAACCTGTGATATAAAAGCAATGGATGCTTGCAATGGTGCTTCTTAAAAGTTGGTGAGAGTTGTACTGGGCATGCTGAATTTCCTTTGCCTCTTGAGAAACCAGTGGCTTTGGTGAGCTTTCTCAACTACAACGTCAGTGTAGAGGGAAAGAACTTGGACATTAATTGCAGTGAGCACCAGTAAACTCCCAATTTTTGTTAGAAAGTTGGCTGGGCCACTGGGGTGAAATCCCTTGCTCTTCACTGGAGCAGTGCCGCTGATTCTGAAACCAAGAGAGATACCACCTGAGCTCCGCTCGTTATTAACAACCAAGAAAAATACATTTGTTAGTGGTAACGACTAAATAGCAATCAGTTCAGAACTTCTCAGTGAATTATTAAACAGCTAATGAGCCACTTAATGGGAGCGAGTCATGCTACACTCATTTATATGGCTGTGAAGCAGGCAATTACCATAGATTATTAACGATGCTCCAACCTTGTCGATGGGAGGTATCACCGGCAGATCAAAAATAAAACAAACAGAGGGTAAGGAAGAAGTGGGAAATCCTAACCCCCCACTTTCCCTCCTAGATGTCAGCTCACTGGATGTGGGGGCAGGGGTCAAGCCATGTAATGAATGGTTAGTTAAATAGCTCAAGGACTAGTTAGGGATTGCTGTAGCTGAACAGGATATGTCACAAATGTGCACTGGTGGAAATTTACACTGTTTAGAAAAGGAGTATATGTAAGCAGATTTAATTGGAATAATTAAAGGGGTTGAGAAGGCAGGTAAAAATCATTTTCTATCCATAGAAAATTGGAACAGGTGGAATTCATTTGACCCTTCAACTCTGCGTCGCCATTTACTGTGATCTTCTATGTCCTGTTTCTAGTTTTTATGATTCTACAGCTCTTGGAACTAAACGGATCAAGGGTTATGGGAGGAAGGGGAGAATCAGTATATCGGAATTGATGATCAACCATGATCAAAATGAATGGCACAGCAGGCTCGAAGGGCCGAATGGCCTACTCCTGCTTCTAGTTTCTATCCAAGTCAACAGCTTAATCCCACCTTCCCCCCATATCCTTAGATCCCTTTAGCCTTAAGTTGTATATCTAACTCCTTTGTGAAAATATACAACTGCTTTCTACAGTAGAGAATTCCACAGGCCTACCACTTTTTACCTGAAGACATTTCTCCTCTTTTCTGCCCAAAAAGATTTCTCTTAAGGTTATGATGCCTATATCTGATTACCATGGGAAATAGCCTTCCTGTATCTACGCTGCCTAGTCCTGTTAGAACTTTATAGGTTTCTATGAGATTTCCCCCTCATTTTTTTGGAACTCCAGTGAATATAATCTTAAACGACTCAATCTCTCATCATATGTCAGTCCCACCATCCCAGGATTTAGTAAACATTTTCTTTAATCCCTCTATAACAAGGACATCCTTCCAAAACTGCATACAATATTCCTGGTGTGGTCTTACCAAGGCTCTGTACAATTGCAGCAAGACATGCCTGCTTCAGTATTCAAATCCTCTCACAATGAAGGTCAAGATATTATTTGCCTTTTTTATCGTCTGCTGCAACTGTATGCTTACCTTCAGCAACTGGTGTACGAGGACACCGAGGTCTCGTTGCACATTCCTCTCTCTTAATTTATAGCCATTCAGAGAATAATCCAAAATCTTGATATGTTGCAGATGAACAGGATATTGCTGCACCTGGAGTATTGTGTTCAGTTTTGACCACCTTGCTATAGGAAAGATGTTACTAAACTGGGGAATGCAGAAGGGAATTACAAAGATGTTACCAAGACTCAAGAGACAGAGTTATAAGGAGAGATTGGCTTATGAAGAGAGATTGAATAGACTGGGTCTGTACTCATTGGAGTTTAAAAGGCTGAGGGGGAATCTTGTAGAGACTTACAAGATAATGAAGGGGCTAGATAGGGTAGAGGTAAAGAGATTCTTCCCGCTTAGAAAGGATAGCAGAACTAGAGGGCACAGTCTCAAAATGGTTAGGGGGGGGGGGATAAACAAAAATTAAAGTTCACATGGCATGGGATCGTGCTTAATTAGCCCTCAGGCAGTTTCCACTATGTTCACAGCAAGCACCTCAGGAGTGTTTAAGCACTCACAGTCGGAAAGGTATCAATCCCTGCAGATG
The DNA here is from genome assembly GCA_024679065.1 of Sphyrna mokarran. Classification (NCBI taxonomy): domain Eukaryota; kingdom Metazoa; phylum Chordata; class Chondrichthyes; order Carcharhiniformes; family Carcharhinidae; genus Sphyrna; species Sphyrna mokarran. The sequence goes on from JAGIQG010000006.1 coordinate 14,124,640, forward strand.
CTGGAAATTTAACTAAGCCATCATTTAGACTTTTAATTCCAGTTTTTTTTTTAGTTCAAAATTCACCATCTGTTATGGTGGGATTTGAACGCAGGTCCTCAGAGAATTACATTGGAAGTCTGGGGTTACTAATCCAGCAACAATCTCCATTGAGAAAGGAGTTTGAGAACTTTGACGAAGCAGTAATGACTGTACGGTGATGTAGTTGCAAATCAGAATGGTGTATGGCTTGGAGATGAACATGTTTGCCCTAGTCCTTTTAGTTGGTAGAGGTTTGGAAATGCTCTTCAGGAGTCTTGGTGAGTTGCTCGTTTTCTTATTTCATTACATACTTTTAAATTTAATTCCATTACACTGCTGCTTCTCCATGCTGCCATATTTTTACTTTATGAACCCATCTGGTTCACTTATTTACTTATTAAAGAACAAACAGCAGTGAGGATTCTCCCACTGCGACCTGCAATTTTTCTGGAGGGTCACAGTGGGGGATTTGTGTTGCCAATCTTGTTCCAGGATTTGCGCATGCACCGGAAACACGTGCGCATCTCCCAGAGCTGGCGACCAGTCGCAAGTCAGATCATGCTGGAAACTAGCGGGAAGGCATGGAAGTAGTTTGAATCTTTTTTTTAATATGTTTTAAATGTATTTCAAGTGCGATTATCAGGAATTTACCAGTCCTGATTGAATCTCCATCTACCACAGCTTCCTCACATACGGGGAACTAGCAGAAGGCCCCGCGGGAACGAAGGAGGGGGCTATTGGGACCTTCAGTGGGTCAGGTGATAGGGAGTGGTGCTCCCTGGACATGGGTACCCAGGCAGTGCCAACCTGTGCTCCTGGCACTGCCCAGGGGCAAAGTGCCCTTGCCCAGGGGGCACCTTGGCATTGACCATCAAGCATTGGGCAGTGCCAAGTGGGCAAGGCCTATTCTGGGCAGTAGCTATGAGGCAATTGATGGGGGTGATGTCCCGCTGTCACTGTGCATTGGGATTGATCTGGGATGGAAGGAGGGCAGCAATTGGGGTGGGCTGTGGGGAGGGGAGGGGTATGGTCCACCAGGAGGCCTGCCTCCCAGTGGAGGGGTGGGCGGGATCAGCAGAGCTCTGCTGGGCTGAGGTGGGTAGGGAGATCATTGCTGCTGGGGGTTGGGTTGTTCTGCAATTGGGGAATGAGGGGGGGGGTATCAGGGCTGGCCCAATAATTGTTACGGGGGATGGTGGCGATCGGACAATCAGAAGGGTTGCAGGGGCAGCAATGTGGGGGTCCCGGGCTGGCCTGGACTGAGCTGGTCAGCAAAAAGGGAGACTGACAGATTGGAACTATTGCACATGCGCAGAGTTTGAGAACTGTCAGCCTCTGGTGCAAGTCGGTGCCCCCCTCCCCCTCGGTTCTTAATGAGATTCATGATTGTGACTTCTGCAGTGCACCAGAGTGAGGAGATTCGAGTGAGAAGTTGAACTGACAAAGCGTTCGGGATCTGGAACAGTTTTCCCACCAATTCAGCATTTTGAGAGAATTATGGGCGAGGTATGGATGGATTCGACACTAGCTAGATGATCTAGAATGGAATAGAATAGAATAGATTAGAATAGAATAGAATACCTACAGCCCATCGAGTCTGCAAAGACCCACCTTTTTTTAATCTTACCCAGGCCGTATCTCGGTAAACCCACAATTCACCCCGCTAATTCCCCTAACCTGCACATCTTGAAACATTCAGGGGTGATTTAGCTTGGCCAATCTACCTAACTTGCTCATCTTTGGATGTGGGAGGAAATCGGAGCACCCGGAGGAACCGCAAGCAGACATGAGGAGAATGTACAATCTCCACACAGACTGCGACCCAAGGCCAGAATTGAACCCGGGTGCCTGGCGCTGTGAGGTAGCAGTGCTCACCATTGCGCCATCGTGCCACCAAATCTGTTCTCTTACAGTGAAAGGAGTGTTATATCATTCAATATAATAAGTGTTATGAGTGTAGCTTCACAGTAGAAGGATTAGAAAGCGTCCCTGGTAAACTGGAAACCTAAGTGGCAACGGAGGATGGGGGCGGGAGAGGAAATCCACAGAGAAAAGTTAATAGGAAAACTAAAAGCTGGTACATCCCATGGATCTATGACCCTTCAGCCTTCTGTCTTGCAAAGTGGTTGCACAGATAATCATCCAAAATTTCTTCAGGCAGGGTTTTCTACGGTATATTTTCTGGTGGCAGAGATAGTCTACTATTTATTGGCGGCATTATCTTCCAGTCCTGTGATCTGGTTTTGTGTGCCCACATACTCTGCCACTGGGAAACTTGACACAGGGATTAGGGGTCGTTGGGGGGGAGGCAGGGAGGGTGGTGTTGGGCGGGGGGAGACGGCTGTTGGTGGAGCTGGGGAGGGAGACAGGGTTTGTAGGATCTCAGGATCTCCCGAACCTGCCGGCGGGAAGCAGTTGGAAAATTTCAGCTCTCGATGCTGGAAAGGTCCCTGCAAATTGGAAAGCTGCAAATGTAACACTGCTGTTCAGGAGAGGGGGGCAGACTCCCATACTGAGGAAAAAATGTTGGAATGCAATACTAAGGATGAAATGGGATACTTATAGAATTGTTACACAATTAAATACGCAATAGAGCCGAATGAAAGGGAAGTCACATTTGACAATTTATTCTTTGAGGATTTAACACATCGGGCGGATAACGAAAAACCAGGAGATGTGGTTTATTTCAGTCATTTGATAAGGTGCCACTTAAAAGATTAACACCCACGATAGGAACTCTTTCTGTTGGGGATAACACATTTACATCAAGAGGGGAATGAGCAGGAAACAGAGAGTCAGGATAAATGGTTCATTTTTCAGATGGGAAAATTTGACTAGCAGGCTATCACAGGGATCGGTGATGGAGTCTGGATTATTGACAGCCTATATTCATGACTCGCGTAAAGGAACAGCGTGTACCGTAGACAGATTTGCTAATACCAAGATGTGTAGGAAAGCAAGCTGTGAGGAGTACACCAGAAACTTGCAAAGGGATTTGGATTGGCGATGAGTGTGTAAAAATGGAGTGTAATGTGGGAAAATCTACAGTTGTCTGCTCTGGTAGGAAGAGGAGAGAAACAGAATATCATTGAAAGGGAGGGAGAATGTAGAATGCTACTGTACAGAGGGATCTGAGAATGGACACACAAATAAAAGCCTGCAAGTACAGGAATTAACTAGCAAGGAAAATGGAGTTTTCCTTGACAATTTATTAGAGTTCTTTGAGAATTTAACACACAGGGTGGATAAAGAAAATCCAGCAGATATGGTTTATTTCCAAAAATCATTTGATAAGTTGCCACTTAAAAGATTAATATCCACGATAGGAAGTCTTTGTGTTGTGGATAACATATGAACACTGATAGAAGATGGTTTAATGAGCAGGAACAGGGAGTCAAGGTAAGTGGGTTATTTTCAGATGAGAAAATTGATCTTTATTGCAATGGGGTATAAAAGTAGGAAAGTCTTCTGTTAGGATTGTTAACGTTGAAAGATAAAATCTGAACATCCAGTATTTAACAGGAAGAACTATACCGCAAAATGTCAGCTGGATTTTCCAGCTGTTCACACCAGCGGGATTCGCGGACTGTCAAATTCTCTCTCCTCACTTCCAATGACAATGGTGCATGAACGACCAGAAAATTTTGCCTGTCAATTTTTTTAACAAGACAAACTTTCTAAAAAACAGAAACATGCTGTCAAAGCTTTTCACCTTTCACTCATCAGGATCGCTCACATGAAATCTCCAACTGAAATGTAAATTACATCGATAAATAGAACAGTAAGCACAGTACCAGTCCTTCGGCCCTCGATGTTGTCCTGAGTTATGTCCAAACCCAACATCAAGCTATCCCACTCTCTATCATTCTGGTGTGCTCCATGAGAGATCTCGGTGTACATGAGCATAGATCCCTGAAAGTTGGCACCCAGGTTGATAAGGTTGTTAAGAAGGTGTACGGTGTGTTAGCTTTTATTGGTAGAGGGATTGAATTTCGGAGCCGTGAGATCATGTTGCAACTGTACAAAACTCTGGTGTGGCCGCACTTGGAGTGTTGCGCATAGTCGCTGAATTATAAAAAAGATGTGGAAGCACTGGAAAAGATGCAGAGGAGGTTTACCAGGATGTTGCCTGGTATGGTGGGAAGCTCTTATGAGGAAAGGCTGAGGGACTTGAGGTTATTTTCATTAGAGAGAAGAAGGTTAAGAGGTGACCTAATTAAGGCATATACGATGATCAGAGGGTTAGATAGGGTGGACAGTGAGAGCCTTTTTCCTCGGATGGTGATGGCTAACACAAGGGGACATCGCTTTAAATTGAGGGGTGGTAATTATAGGACAGATGACAGAGGTAGGTTCTTTACTCAGAAGGTAGTAAGGACGTGGAATGCCCTGCACAGTAGTTATGGACTCGCCAACCTTAAGGGCGTTCAAATGTCAGTGCATTGGCAAATGGATAATATTGGAATAATTTAGGTTAGAGGGTCATTAGATTGGCTCCACTGTTCAGTGCAACATCGAGCTGTAATATTCTATGTTCTACGTGTCTATTCAATAACCACTTGAAAGTTCCTAAAGTGTCCGACTCCGCTATCACAGCAGGCAGTGCATTCCACGCTCTAATCACTCTCTGACTAAAGTATTTAGGAAAGTAGTTATCTTATCAGGCAAGGTTGAACAAATCAGTTCTACACTTGTTGGAATTGTGGCTGTACTGAGATGAGGACCTTAGAGGCTGAAACTGAGTCCTTTGCTAAACTTCTAGACCTCCTCCCTCCTCACTGCCCAAGAGCTCTAAGCTGAGCTTTCAGCTTTCACTTGTGTACTCGAGTGATAATACCAATAGGCCATTGCCTCCCCAACCAATGATTATAAATAGATATATAGATATAAATAGATAGTGACTTTCAGAAGAACAAAAAGAAATTGCATTTTTTGAGTTCCATTCAACTGCCAATGGATGACTTATATAGAACAACCCACATGCAGCAAAGTATTAATGACCAAATAACCTGTATCTGACATTGACTGAGGGATAAATATTGGTCAGTCCACCAAGATTCTAATCATCATAGAATCTCTACAGTGCATTCAGCCTATCGAGTTTGCACCGATTCTCTGATGGAGTAGTTTATCCAGGTCCGTTCCCCACCCTATCCACACATTTACAATAGTTAATCAACCTCATCAGCACGTCTTTCTTTCTGTGGGAGGAAATCAGAACTGGAGGAAATCCAGGCATCAGGGAGGGAACATGCGGACTCCACATAGACAGTCACCCCAGGCTGGAATCGAAGCTGGAGACCTGGCGCAGTTAGAACATAAGAACATAAGAAATAGGAGCAGGAGTAAGCCATCTAGTCCTTCGAGCCTGCTCCACCATTCAATAAGATCATGGCTAATTTGAAGTGGATCAGTTCCATTTTCCCGATTCCTCCCCATAACCGTTAATTCCCTTGTCTATCAGAAGGCTAGTGTGCCATCGTGCCACTTTTAACTTCACTGTGTGGGATTGTTTACGTCTACCCGAGACAGCCATTAGGGATCTTTTCAAGGCAATTAGGGATGGTCAATAAATGTTTGCCTTGCTAGTGATGTTTGTATCCCAAGAAGAAATTTAAAAAGGCCATCCAGCGCCACATCTGAAAGATGGCATCTCACCTTCCAATGCTCTCTCAGTACTGTAACGCTGCAGTCTTTATACTCCAATAAAGAACTAGGCACCTTGGGGGCACAGCAAAGAGCAGCGTCTGTTATGTGTCGCCCCATTAAGGAGGTCACTAATGTTTTGTTTCAGCTTATGCCCAAATACACACTGTAATAACAGAAGATACGGCAACAATTTATCACTATTGCAGGGACAGGCAATAGTTCCCAGCAGGGATAGAGCCATTTATCTTACCGACAGCACTAAGTCCTGCCTAAATAGGAAGGACTACTACTCCATCAATATCTAAGTGATAAGCAATCACCAACATAAAATAGCATGCTCAGTGCTTGCTTCTCTGGAGTCCCAAATGGTTTTTATATTCTGAGACAATCAGAAATGTCTCAAAACTTCGAAAGGGAGGAGGAAAGAAAAGATGACTAGCGGATTCCTTAGAAAGTGAGGATTTAAGATGCCAGTTAAACTTCAGTGCAGCTCTTGCACTTTGCATATGTGAACCCGGCATCTCCACGCACGGGGGCAAGTTGCATAGACCAAACAGAGGAGATTGCTAATGTCATGATGGCACACTGATTAGCACTGCTGCTTCACAGCACCGGGGACTCAAGTTTGGTTCTGATCTCAGGTGACTATCTATGTAGAGTCTGCACATTTCCCCTGTCACTGCGTGGGTTTTCTCTGGGTGCTCTGCTTTCCTCCCACACTCCAAAGATGTGCAGCTTAAATGGATTGGCTCTGCTAAATTCCCCCTTATGCCCAGAGATGTGTAGGTTAGGGGTGGAATCAGCAGGGTAAATGCATGGAGTTACGGAGATATGTGGAGTGGGCCGGACAGAATGCTCTGTCAATAAGTTCGTGCAGAATGATGGGCTGAATGGCCCCCTTCTGTACTGTGGAAGAAATGGAAGCACAGTCTTTGTATGTTTTTAAGGCAGAACTAGATCAATTCTTGATTAATAAGGGGGGAAAACATTATCAGGGCTTGTCAGGAATGTGGGGCTGAAGTTACAATCAGACCCATCATGATCTTACTGAATAGTGGAGCAGGTCCGAGGGACAGTGTGGCCTACTCCTGCTGTTAATAAATATTTAAACCTGTTTCCCATTCTTTTTAGAACATCTTTAACCTTCCTGTAATATGGAGAAGTAACAAAGCAGATTACTGCAGGTCTTCTGCCACAATGTTCCTGGAAAGCTGGAAGTCCTATATTTCAGAAGCTATGCTGTTTCAGTACAGATACATGATGTAAAGATGCTGGCGTTGGACTGGGATTCAACTAATAAAGAGGTTACCAAATAAACTTGTTGGACTTTTACCTGGTGTTGTGAGACTTCTTACAGTACAGAAACAAGTAGGATATCTACCCAAACATCCTTTCTAAGTGTATCACAGCTTGGTATGGCTCCTGCCCTGACCAAGATCTCAAGAAACTACAAAGCATCGAAAACAAAGCCAAGTCCATCACACAAACTAGCCTCCTATTCATTGACTCTATCTACACTTCCTGCTGCCTTAGAAAAGCACCAGCATAATCAAGGACCCCACTCACCCTGGACATTCTCTCTTCCATATCAGGAAAAAGATACAAAAGTTAGGTTACGTACCAACTGACTCAAGAACAGCTTCTTCCCTTCTACCACCAGACATTTGAAGTCTTATTAAGTTGACTTTTCTCTACACACTAGCTATGACTGTAAAACTATGTTGTGCATTCCCTCCTTTCCTTCTCTATCTATGGTATGCTTTGTCTTTCTCTCTATAGTGTGCAAGACACAATATTCTTCACTGTACACAAATACATGTGACAATAATAAATCAAATCAAATCAAGTCTACTTAGGACTCTAAAGAAACGCCTTTACTCATGCAGTGGTGAGACTGTGAAACACACAAACTCTGACAGGGGATGTTGAGGAGGAGTGTGTGCTACAGGCAAATAGCAATGCAGTGTTTCAGGGTAAGGTAAGTTCCTGAGAGAGGAAAAGGAATAGGAGGATATGTGATGGAGTTGGATGAGGTAAGAGAATGGGAGCAGGCTGTGTCAAGCATGAATTCACTTCCACTCATGAGGATACTCGGAATAGAACATAGAACATCGAACATAGAACACTACAGCACAAATAGGCCCTTCGGCCCACAAGTTGTGCCAATCACATCTATACCTACCAAGCCATAGACTTATCTATAACCCCCAATCCCATTAGATCCCATATACTCACCCCAGTATATGGGGTCTTTTAAATACCCCAGCAAGTTCTCCTCTACCACCTCCGATGGCAGCCGATTCCATTCACTCACCACCCTCTGAGTGAAAAACTTACCCCTAACGTCTCCTCTGTATTTGCCCCCCAGCACCTTAAATCTGTGACCTCTCGTAGCGATCATTTCAGCCCTGGGAAATAGCCTCTGAGAATCCACCCCATCTATTCCTCTCAACATTTTATAAACCTCTATCAGGTCACCTCTCAACCTTTGTCTCTCCAGGGAGAAGAGTCCCAGCTCCCTCAACCTACCAATAGGGGACAGAATTTAAGAATAAGAGATCTTCCTTTTAAATCTGAGATGAGGAATCAACAAGAGGATTCCACTTCCATTGTCTTTCGGAGATTGAAGCCCATCTGCTGCAGATCGACTGAAGACTGTCAGTGGGAAGATGATTAACTTTGGTAACCTTTTTTCCTGTAGCTCAGAGTACACGTGAGCATCCGGTGATGGCCTTTAGCGACATCACTGATCTTTATACAAATGTCAACTTACTTTACAACTATTCACAGATAATTTATTCCCGATTTCAGCCATATCTCCCAGCAAGAGAGGAAGAAATTGAAATTCCGTAGCTTATTTTCACAGATAGGGACGGTCGCTGTGCTACTGACTATCAGATTTCATGGAAAGTAACCGGGGAAAGGAGATAAAAACATTTTTATCTGCAACTCTCAGTTATTGAACTTTGTTTAAGTCAGTGTAAATAGATTTTTAGGTTGTGTTACACCAATATAAATAGAAATGAAATGTTTAAATGCTTCACATTATTTTATGGTGGAGCCCTTTTGCCATTTATTATTGATTAAGGCAGATAAGGGCATTGGTTTCACATTCAGATCTCATTCCACAGATTATCATCAAATTCATTGTCCCTTCCTCTATCCTTATATAGCTATGGATAACCCGAACATTGAGAGATTAGACACACAGCACTTGTTGAAAGCCCGTGTGGTCATAGTTTGAAAGGCTGCTTAATACTTAAAGATAGACATAGATGAGACCCCGGCAAGTGTTTCTTCAGGTGGGACATCATCAATATCTGGGCAAGAGTTGTCAAGAGGATTAAATGAGGACAATCAAGAAAAAACTGGCTACAGTGCAGAAGGAAGCCATTTGACCCATCTGTTCTGATTCTTTGATAGACCAGGCCCAATCCCCATAACTCCGCATATTTACCCAGCTAATTCCCCTTAACCCGAACATCTTTGGACACTGAAGTGCAATTTAGCATGGTCAGTCAAATTAACCAGCAGGACTAGTAGGACTGGTAGGAACCTAAAACTCCTGGAGGAAGCACACGCAGACAATGGGGAGAATGTACAAACTCCACATAGACAGGCACCCAAAGCTGGGATTGAACCCAATCCATGATGCTACTCATGACTGAGTAAGGGCGCAGAAGGTTTTTCTTTAGTTAGGCCTTCATGACCTTCATAGAATCCTTACAGTGCAAAACGAGGCCACTCAGCTCTTGAAGTCTGTACTGACCACAATCCCAGTCAGGCCTATTCCCATAACCTCACATATTTACCTTGCTAACCCCCTGGCAAATCAACCTAACCCACACGTTTTTGGAATGTGGGAGGAAACTGGAGCACCTGAAGGAAAGCCACGCAGAGACGGGGAGAACGTGCAAACTCCACACAGACAGTGACCCGAGGCCAGAATTGAACCCAGATCCCTGGCGCTGTGAAGCAGCAGTGCTAACCACTGCACCACCATCTGCCCATAAACAGGCACTGCCAACACGTTGTCATGGAAGTGGGCAATTCCCTGGCAGGGAATTGAACACTAGTCTCCAGCATGACAAGCGTTAGTGTAACCTTTACGCTAATGGGCAAGCCGTATGTACACAACAAAAAAGTAGCATCCTAAGCACCAATGAGCCTATTCCTGTTCTGTATTTTTCTTTGTTCTATATTTGTGGGACTGGTTAAAAGATGAGATATGTTCATATGTGATGTGGATGATCTTGTACAACTGACATCAGTAAGTCATGTATTTGAGACATGGAGGTTGGTGTCTAAATCTGTAGCATTGATTAGTTGTAATACGAATACACAAAAGTTCAGCAGATACCAAGAATGTCTACAGTCTGACTACTAGCTATGTCTCAGGTGTAGTGTGCAGAGCAGAAGCACCCAATCTCACGACACTTTCCACAGTTAGCAGAATTAAAAACTTAGAAAGAGAAAGACTTGCATCCTCTTTTATGATGCAGATAAAAGGCTGCACATGCTGGTAAATATACGGAAAGCATGTCAATACCCTTAGATGCAGAGTGAGCCAGTTAGCTCCTGCGGAGCAGTAACACCTGCACAAGAAATTCAATGTAACTTTTAAACTCACCAATAGAGGACAGCATCTTGTTGTTGACAAATGAGTTGACTTCAAAAGCCTGGATCGAGCAATTGTTCTTCTCTAAATATAGCTCTTGGGGCTAATGGGATCAAGGGATATGGGGAGATGATTCAAATGATTCTTCATCCTTCAGATGGTTTGCTTTACCCCACCTCGGTCCCCTTTATTTTCATTCTATTTTATTTAATTTTTTACTGTTCTTTACCTTTTATTTCTTTTTTCTTCCCCTCCCCACTCTTTCCTTCCCCTTACTTTACCATCCTTCCCTCTTTCCCTTATCTTTTCTCCCCCTGTTTCCCCTTTTCTACATTCTACGTCTGTCCATTTCTCCCCCCCCCCCCCCCCCCCGCCACCTGCCCCAACACCTCCATCTGTCACAGTTTACAGCTTCTCTGCTGTTTGGCCATTCACACCCTTCATTCTCTCTATGGACAGCCATTAGCAGTCTTTTCCCCTGGTTTCTATGAGTCATCTTTCATTCCCTCCCCTTGCAGTATAAATATCTCTAACTTTCTGTGTCTTTTAGCTTTGACAAAGGGTCATCGGGATTGAAATATCAATCCTTTTCTCTCCTTACAGATGCTGCCAGACCTGCTGAGATTTTCCAGCATTTTCACTTTTGATTCCAGCATCTGCAGTCATTTGCTTTTACCAAGGGATATGAAGGGAAGGGGACATCAGGATGGTGAACTTAAGTTGAGGAGGAACTTCTTCACTCAAAGGGTGGTGAATCTCTGGAATTCTCTGCCCATTGAAGTGGTGGAGGCTACATCGTTGAATATGTTTAAGTCACGAGTAGAGTGATTTTTTTAATGGCAGGGCAGGCTCGAAGGGCTAGATGACCTACTCCTGCTCCTATTTCTTATGTTTTTATGATCAGCCATGATCCAGATGAATGGTAGAGCAGACTCAAGGGCCAAATGGCCTCCTCCTGCTTCTAGTTCCATGCTTCCTCTCTGGTCCCAGTAGCAGGAGTCTGCACATTCCTCCCCAACACCCCACCTCCCATCCCCCACCTCCGTATCTGATCTCGATGCTCCGATTTCCTCCCACAGTCCAAAAACGTGAGGATTAAATTGATTGGCCGTGCTAAATTGACCCTAGTGTCAGGGGGATTAGCAGGATAAATGGGTGGGGTTACAGGAACAAGGCCTTAGGTGGGACTGTGGTCAGTGCAGACTCAATGGGCTGAATGGTCTCCTTCTCCACTGTAGGCATTCTATGATTCTAAGAAGAGGGCTGCATTAGTTAGCTAATCTTTTTATGTGGGGGTTGGGGAGCAGGGAGATGGAGCTTGGTCCTCCGTTTATAATCCTCAGAAAGACCAACAAATCAAGGGAACTATTTAAAAGCACTCACAACTCGTGAATAATTCCAAGCGCTAGGGTAAGTTTATTTTTGGCGCATTTGCTCCCAGCATGGTGCCTCACTCAACAAGAACATAACTCAGAGAAACAGTCCAGGAGTCAGTTCATCCATTAATCAAGAACCTGTCGAGAAGAACGTTAGATTTTAATGCTGCCTTCCCATTGTAGACCCACCTCTGATACACCAAGAAGCTGAATCACACACAATTACAGCACTGACTTTAGTCTGAGCTCCATCTTCCAGTTAATCAAGTCCCAGTAAATTTCAGCAAAATACTGCAGAATTTGGAATTTCAAAATATAAATAAGAAATGGTGGGGGGGGTGGGTGTTGGGCGGGGGGGGGGGGGGGGGGGGGGGGGGGGGTGGTAACTTTACCCTCTCTGGCCAGCAGCAAGACTTTTTTTATCATTCATGGGAAATTGGAGTTGCTGGCTGGCAAGTATTTATTGCCCATCTCCAGTTGCCCTTGGAGGACAGTTGAGAGTCAACCACATTGCTGTGAGTCACATGTAGGCCAGACCAGGTAAGGAAGGCAGATTTCTTTCCCTAAAGGACATCAGTGAACCAGATGGGCTTTTTCTTGACAATCGTTTCAATGGAGTCCAAATATTTTGTATTGAATTCAAATTCCACCATCTGTCCTGGTGGGATTTGAACCTGAGCACCCAGAACATTAGCTGAGTTTCTGGATTAATAGTCTGCTGATAATATCACTAGGCCACCAACTTCTCTTGGCTCAATTATTTGATGGACACCACCCTTCATCTTTTTGATGGACACCACCCTTCATCTTTTTAAAATCCTAATTTTAATTGTCATACCATTGCGTTTGCGCTTTTGTCTGCCAAGCCTCAAGCTCTTAAATGACTTCCCTCAACTTTTCCCCTCTCTTTCTTGACCTTGTTTGTTAAAACATTAGACCAAGTTTTTGGACATCTGCTCATTGTACCATCTTTATTGTCCAATTTTGTTTTGTGTTGCTCATGTGAAGCATACTTTATGATGTAGCGATGCTATAAAAATATACTTGCTGTCATGTTCAGACTGTACTTGTTCAATGAAGAGTTGGACCTAAAATTCTGATAGTGCCAAACTGGTGCATAAACCTCCCATATGACAGCAGGGATAACACAGTCATTACATGCCAGGTATGTACCATCAACAGCTTACGGGTAAAAGGAGAGAGACATAACTCAGTCTTTACACTCAATTCCCATTGATAGACTGAATGTAAACGTTGCCTTGAACTTCACAGCTATTGAAATGAGATCTTATTCTTGTGCCACCTGAATTGATGATAATTTAACCTCAACAATGAAACTGTTAAATCAACAAATTCTTCCATTAAACTATCATTATGAATGGATGAATTTTAGTTGAATAAATAATTTACCTTTACGCACATAGAAACACACACACACACACATGCATGCGCACATGCACACACGCACACGCGCGCATGTATACACACACACACACATGCATGCACCCACACACATTCATGCACGCATGCATACACACATACATGCACGCATGCACACACACACATGCACACACACACATACATGCATGCACACATGCACACACACACACGTACGCATGCACGCACACACGTACACACACACACGTACACACACATGCACACAAACACAGACACATACACATAGGCATGTGCGCACTCATACGTGCACATACACACACATACACAAACACATAGGCATATGCATGTCACCCCCCACAGACCCATTTTTAATTGCTCTCTACCTTGTATTTCTTTATTGTCTTTATTTTTCTTCTCCTTCCCACTCTTTCCCCCTATTTTATCCACCCTTTCCTTACGTTTCCTCTCCCCTTTGCTTCCCCATTACCTCTTTTCTTAATTTTACCTCTCTGCTACACTTCCCCCCACCCCTCCCCCCACCACACCCCCCTCCCATCTTCACCTGTCAAAGTTTACCCTCTGATTTCAGCTTCTCTGCCGTTTGAGCATTGACATCTTTTATTCTTTCTATGGGCTGCCATCAGCAGCCTTTCCCCTGGTTTCTGTGGCTATGACTCATCTTTTATTCCCTCACCCTACAGTGTAAATATCTCCCAATTTTTAATGCGTTTTAGCTTTCACAAAGGGTCATTGGATTCAAAATATCAGCTTTTTTTTACAGATGCTGCCAGACCTGCTAAGGTTTTCCAGCATTTTCTCTTTTGGTTACACATACACACACACATCTGCACACACACCCACAAATAGGTATGTGCACAACATACAAGGTATGTGCATACACACAGGCATTTGCACACATACAAACATAAGGCATGTGCACACAAATTCACATAAACAAGCATGCACACACCAGCATGTACGCACATAAGTATGTTAACACACACACACATACACACGTGCATGCATACACGATGCATGTGCATGCACACATATGAATGCAGACACATGCTTACATACTGTCCTTAAAATCATTTGGAGCTTCCACACTCAAACCTCACCAACCCATTAAAGTCAAAGCTCAGTTTAAGATATACAATCTGACAGTATATTTGCTTTACAACAATCTCCACTCTTAGCAAAGCAATGCAAACATCTGTTGGGAATCCCTGGATGATTATAAATCATCCCATCGGCCATATAAATCATCATTACCTCCTTCCACAGTATAAATCTTGGTTTGTCAAGTTTCACATGGTGGCACAGTGGTTAGTGCTGCTGCCTCACAGCGCCAGGGACTCAGGTTCGATTCCAGCCTTGATCACTGTCTGGAATACGAACTAGGGATGGGCAATAAGTACTGGCCTGCCAGCAACACCCATGTCCCAACAATGAATTAAAAAAAAGATTGAAGGGAAACAATTGCAGGATTTTCCAGCCGCACTTGCCCCAAAGTTGGAAAATCCTGCTCCAAGGTCATTGGACCTTTGCATAGTTCGTGTCCCACTCACCACAATTCCCATGGTGGGCGGGATGGTAAAATTCCACCCAAAGACTTTCAAGGCATTTCAAAGACTCGGAACTCTTTACAAAGATTCAGGGACTTGAAATAAATGCTGTGTTAAAACAATGAGACTAACTGAACACCAGTGGAGATAGAGTAGAATAGAATAGAATAGAACATTACAGCGCAGAACAGGCCTTTGGCCTTCAATGTTGCACCGACCAATTATGAAAAAAGCAATGACCCTCCAAACTAAACCATTCCCTTCTCTTCCATAAACTTATCAACTAACCTCTTAAACGCCACCAAACTTGGCGCATCTACAACTGCCGCAGGCAGGGCATTCCACTCCCTAACCACCCTCTGGGTAAAGAACCTACCTCTGATATCCATCCTATAACTATCACCCCTTAATTTAAAGCTGTGTCCCCTCGTGCTAGCTTTCTCCATCCTAGGAAAAAGGCTATCACTGTCCACCCTATCTAAACCTCTAATCATCTTATATGTTTCGATTAGGTCCCCTCTTAGCCGCCTCCTTTCTAACGAAAACAACCTCAAATCCCTCAGCCTCTCTTCATAAGACCTGCCCTCCATACCAGGCAACATCCTGGTAAACCTCCTCTGTACCCTCTCCAATGCCTCCACATCTTTCTTATAATGTGGGGACCAGAACTGCACACAATACTCCAAGTGCGGCCGCACTAGAGTTTTGTACAGTTGCAACATGACGTTGCGGCTCCGAAATTCAATCCCCCTACCAATAAAAGCTAAGACTCCATATGCCTTCTTAACAACCTTATCGACTTGACTGCCAACTTTCAGGGATCTATGCACATATACACCAAGATCCCTCTGTTCATCAACACTATTAAGAGTCCTACCATTAGCCCTATACTCTACACATTTATTATTCCTGCCAAAGTGAATTACCTCACACTTTTCCACATTAAACTCCATTTGCCACCTCTCGGCCCAGCTCTGCAACTTGTCCAAGTCTCTCTGCAAACTATAACACCCCTCTTCACTATCTACCACTCCACCGACTTTAGTGTCATCTGCAAATTTACTAATCCATCCTTCAATACCCTCATCCAGATCATTTATAAAAATTACAAACAGCAGGGGCCCCAAAACAGACCCCTGAGGTACACCACTTGTCACTGAACTCCACGATGAATATCTCCCATCAACCACCACCCTCTGTCTTCTATCTGCTAGCCAATTCCTAATCCAATTAGCTAAATCACCCTCTATCCCATACATCTGCATTTTCTGCAGAAGCCTTCCATGGGCCACCTTATCGAACGCCTTACTAAAGTCCATATATACCACATCAACTGCCTTACCCCCATCCACCTCTTTGGTCACTTTTTCAAAAAACTCAATAAGGTTAGTAAGGCACGACCTACCCTTCACAAAACCATGCTGACTATCCCCAATCAATTCATTTCTCTCTAAATAACTATAAATCCTATCCCTAATAATTCTCTCCAATACTTTGCCCACAACAGAAGTAAGACTCACTGGCCTATAATTCCCTGGAAGGTCTCTCTTCCCCTTCTTGAACAATGGGACCACATTCGCTATCCTCCAGTCCTCCGGAACCACACCCGTAACCAACGACAACCTGAAGATCAGAGCCAGAGGCTCTGCAATCGCCTCTCTTGCCTCCCAGAGAATCCTAGGGTAAATCCTAGATGGGAACTCCCCTTAGTGAAAGTGACTGTCAGATGACTTCACCAAGATCTGCTCACATCTGCAGCTTCTGAGAGGGAAAGTGAAATCTCTGATGCAGAATAGAGCCTGGCTGTGATTTAACAACCTGCCAGGCGACTAACGACCATGGAGTGACCAGGCCACTTCAAAGTTCTCATTAACGACAGGTAGGAATGAAGATGTTGAGTCGAGTGTGTTGCCTGAAATTACCATTACAAGAGTGACCTTCAGGTCTGACAGGGTTAGAAGATACAATCCAGTCACAGGACCCCTATCTCAGGGGTCAGCGCTGACTGAGATCGTCGCCTTGCCCCCCCTCCTCCCTGCCAAAACCACCCAATCTCTAGGACTGTTGGGAGACCCTTTCTCTGCAGCCTGGCAATGGTAGGGCATATGGGCACCTGATTTACATCTTTGACTTCTTTGATCTAACATACCAGGTCCACAGTTGTCAGGACCTGTTCCAAAGTGCACCCAATGCAGATCCCACTGGGCGAATAGTGGGAGGGAGTTGAATTGGGCTTTAAGCCTGCTAATCATGGTCATTTGAATTAGATAGTTGGCTCCCGCCCATTCTCCTGGGAACATCCTGACAGGTTTGGCACCCAGCACAAAATCTGCTTTGGTGCCCGACTCTCTGGGCCAATGTGATTACTGTCAGGAGCTCAGAGAATTTCCATCTGTTTCTGGGCGGCACAGTAGCATAGTGCTTAGCACTGCTGCCTTACAGCACCAGGGTCCCAGGTTCAATTCCTGGCTTGGGTCACTGTCTGTGCAGAGTTTGCACGTTCTCCTTGTGACTGCGTGGCTTTCCTCCGTGTGCTCTGGTTTCCTCCCACAGTCCAAAGATGGGCAGGTTAGGTGGATTGGCCATGCTAAATTGTCCCTTAGTGTTAGAGGGCCTAGGTAGGTAAATGCATGGGATTATGGGGATAGGGTCTGGGTGAGATTGTGGTCAGAGCAGATGTAATGGGCTGAATGAACTCCTTCAGCATTGTGGGACTCTGTGATTCTTTTCAAATAGTCATCTAATGTGTTCCTGAGTGCCTCAATTGAACCTGTATTTGACATACTTCCAGGCAGGATATTCCAGACCCGAACCACTCACTGTGTGAGAATGTTTTCCTGTGGGTAGCACGGCGGCACTACTGCTATACAGCACCAGGGACTCAGGCTCAATTCCACCCTCGGGTGACTGCGTGGGTTTCCTCCGGGTGCTTCGGTTTCCTCCTACAGTCTGACTGGTCATGGTAAATTGTCCCTTAATGTCAGGGGGATAGGCAGGGTAAATGTGATTAGGGCCTGGATAGGCTTATTATTGGTGCAGCAACAATGGGCAGAATGGCCTCCTTCTGTACTGTCAGATGTCTATGGGTCTATACCATATGTGTTAATTTCATCCATCATGCCAAATCTGTGCCCTCCCGTTCTCAATCTTTTCACAAGGAGCAGGTCTTTCCCGCACCCCTCATGATTTTGAACAACTCTGTTGAATTTCCTCTTAGCCTTCTTTACTCCAAGGAGAACAGTCCAAACCTCTCCAATTTGTCCTCATAACTGAAGTTTTTCATCGTTGGAACCATTTTTTGAAAACCCCTTCTGCCTCTCTCCTATGCGCTCATAATTTTGATATAGTGTGGCACTCAGAACTGTACACAATATTCCATCAAAGGTCAAATTATATCTTGTAAAAGCTTAGCATAACCTCCTTGCTATTTTACTCTACACCCGTATTATAAAGCCTAGGATACTGTTTGTTTTATTAACTGCTCTCTCCACCTATCCTGCCACCTTCAGTGTCATATCGTAGAATCATAGAACCCTGCAGTGCAGAAAGAGGCCCTTCGGCCCATCGAAACTGCACCGAACACAATCCCACCCAGGCCCTATCCCCATATCCCAACATGTTATACCCACTAATCCCTCTAACCTACACGTTCCTGGACACTAAGGGGCAATTTCTTAACATGGCCAATCAACCTAACCCACACATCTTTGGACTGTGGGAGGAAACCAGAGCACCCAGAGGAAACCCACACAGACATGAGGAGAACGTGCAAACCCCACACAGACAGTGACCCGAGCCGGGAATAGAACCCAGGACCCTGGAGAAGCAAAGCAGCAGTGCTAACCACTGTGCTACCATGCCGCCCTCAATGTACATATGTACATATATAATTATGTCCCTCTGCTCTTGCACCCTTTAAGAATTTTACCCTTCATTTTGTATTGTCCCTCCACATTTCTCTGATCACTTCACATTTCTCCACATTGAACTTCTGCACCTTTGTCATCCAAGCCCTAACTTGTCAATGGTTGCAATTTTCAGGTCCTGCTGTTCTGGGATCCTGTGTGTGGTTTGCTTCATTCATGCAAATACTTCATTTTTAAGATTTGTCTGCCTCTGTAATTACATTTAAATGCTAAGATTTTAAAATTAACTTGACCATATTTTAAACTCAGCAGGCATGCTGGGATTAGCTTGAAAAATTTTCTGCATTCTTTAGAATTACACTGCCAGCAGAAACAAACTTTCTCACAAGCCAAAACAAAGTTTTCCATGGCCACAGCTGCAAATTGTTTCTGAAAGCATGAGACTGTCTGTACCATACAATTTCAATATGAGATAACAGGGAAGCTATAATTCTGTATTCAGAGTATGTTTTTCAGTTTAGGTCAAATCTGTTTTTGAGCCTAATTCAATACTGGCTTTTGCCAACATTTGTCTCTCTCTCTCTATCTCTCCCATTCTTTCTCCCAGTTTTTTCACTCTCTGCCATGTGTTAATTTCAAATTTGCAAAGACATCCAACAAATCAGTGCTGTCTTTGTCTATTCTGAGGAATAAATGGACTTCACGCCCATCATGGACCTAATGTGATGGTGGGGGGAAGGGGGGGTGGTGGGGGCAGTCCAGCCTAAAGTCCATTGAATTTCCATGGCACCAGATTATCGCGATGGTGGGCGGGGTGCAAAATCTTGCCTTATGTTCTTCTGAAATTCTATACCCACCTCATAGCTCATGATACTTCCAAAATTTGTATCATCCTGTTTCCATGTACACCAGGCTCTGGATCAGTAATAATATCAGCAAAAACAAGGATCCTAAAACCAACCCATAGAAACATAGAATCTCTACAGTGCAGAAGGAGGTCATTGGGCTCATTGAATGTGTAACAACTCTCCAACAGAATATCCCCATAATCCTATACATTTACCATGACTAATTCACCTAAACTCACAAATCTTGAGACACTAAGGAACAATTTAAAGCTCTGCATTGACAGTGACCCAAGCCAGGAATTGAACCCGAGTCCCTGCAGTTGTGAGGCAGCACTGTTAACCAGTGTGCCACCATACCACCAAACCTGCGCATCTTTCTTCCCCTGGGAAATACCACAACAAACCTTCATCCAACTTGACAAACATCCACTAACCATTACTCTCAGTTTCCTGTTACTCAGCCAACTGATAACTGCATTTGCCACATTATATAGTAACTACACTTAAAAATCACTGTTAGCTAT
The DNA here is from genome assembly GCA_024679065.1 of Sphyrna mokarran. Taxonomy (NCBI): domain Eukaryota; kingdom Metazoa; phylum Chordata; class Chondrichthyes; order Carcharhiniformes; family Carcharhinidae; genus Sphyrna; species Sphyrna mokarran. The sequence goes on from JAGIQG010000006.1 coordinate 14,144,505, forward strand.
AAAGGCCTTGGGTTACCCTGAGGTTCTGAAAGGCCTTATCGAAGTATAAATTACTGTTTTAATATAATTGGGAGAAATAAGATTCAGAGGGGCCTTTCAGAACAGATGGTGAAAGGTTGTTTCCTCTGGCCGATAAGTGGTTAACTCGGAGAATCTCAGTATCATTGACCCATGGAATGGTTACAGCATAGAAGGAGACCTTCCAACCATCACATTACAGCTAGCACTGCTGCCTCACAGCGCCAGAGACCCGGGTTCAAATCCAACACTGTGAAGAGTCTGCATGTTCTCCCTGTATCTACGTGGGTTTCCTCCCACATTCCAAAGATGTGACGGTTAGGTGGACTGTCCATGCTAAATTGCCCCGTAGTGTCAGGGAGACTGGCAGGATGAATGCGTGGGGTTACGTGGATAGGGCCTGGGTGGAATTATTGCTAGCGCAGACTCGCTAGGCTTAATGGCCTCTTTCTGCACGATTAGGATTTTATGATTTGATCACATTGATGCCAGCTCTCTTTAAGGGCAACTGAGCTAATCTCTCTCTCTTGCACTTTTTCTCAAAGCCCTTTTAATCTTTTATTTTCAGACAATGATCCAATTTTCTGTTCAAGGCCAGTGGCTGGCCATCTAAAATGGATACGAGTTAGCATTTCTTCACACAGAGGGTTGTAAATCTTTGAAAATCTCTTATCATTGATGGCTGTAGATGAGCAGTCACTGATCATATCTAGGAGTGAAATTGATACTGGCCACAAAGGGAATTGAAAAGAAAGTGATTTGATTTACAGTGCAAAGTATTGTTTCTTGCACATTATCATAAAATACTATAGTGCAGAAGGAGGCCATTTGGCCCATTGAATCTGCACCAACCACAATCACACCTAAGCCCTATCCCCATAACCCAATGCATTTACCCTACCCAGTACCCCCGACACTAAGGGGCAATTTAGCAGGGCCAATGCACCTAACCTGCACTTCTTTGGAGCGTGGGAAGAAACCGGAGTATCCGGAGGAAACCCACAGAGATATGGGGAGAATGTGCAAGCTCCACACATACAGTCACCCAAGCCAAGGATTGTACCCAGATCCCTAGCACTGTGAAGCGGCAGTGCTAACCACCGTGCCACCATGACAAAGCTGTACAGGCAAAGCATGTTAAATGGAAATCGTAGCAGACATGCCAAATTTCCTTTGCCTCCTGAGAGAGTAGAAGCATTTGTGGGTTTTCTTAAAGTGAAAACCCAAATCAAAGATCAGCCAGAGCCCAGTTGAATTTGTAGAATGGGCCGGAGGGACAGTGTGGTCTGCTTCTGTTTCTGACTCCCCTCAGGCCCTCCCCAAGTAATCCATCCACATAAGCAATGAGCGTCTGCTCAAGTCAACAATAAATGAAGAAGAGGAACTGACTGCACACGGCTCTACCTGTAGGGAAAATGAACTCTGTCAACTTCTCCACGAATAGCCCTCTCCTCCACATGATGGGAACATCTGCTTCATGTTGTGTCACCACGATGCATCATGGTGAGTTGGAGATGTGCAGACAGCTCCATTCTGGCCTTGGGCAGATTTGTTTCAGTAATAGAAGAAATGAGAGCCTTGGACTGAAAAAAAAATATATATACAGGCCAGAGCTCCCGAAAGGTCATTCTGTATTCTTTTGTTTTCTGTTTGATTGATCTAAACCCAGCTACGCACTTTCATGCCACATCCCTCAATCATATCAGCGAGGGAACTACTTCCTTCTGCTGGCATTTTAAATGTGAAGGGAAAAAGTAAAGGACTTGCATTGAGACAGTGCCTTTTGTGACCCCAGCTTGTCCCAAAACACTTTACAACCAATCGACCACCTTGGCAAATGCCTCATTGTTACTGAGAAAGACTTCCAGTCAGATGTGACACATATTCATGATCCCAGGGACTCCCAAAACATGTTGCAGCCAATGAAGTATCTTAAGTTGTTGCCATAACATAGAAAGTGGGATATTAATTGGTGCACAGTAAGATCCCAAAATGTGATAATGGCCAAATATTTGATGTGATTTGATTTATTATTGTTGCATGTATTGGGATGCAATGAAAAGTATTGTTTCTTGCTTTGCATACGATTTATAGGGAAGGAAAGGAGAAGGTACAGAATATAGTGTTTACAGTCACAGCTAAGGTGTAGAGAAAGATCAGCTTAATATGAAGTAGATCCATTCAAAAGCCTGATGGCAGCAGAGAAAAACTGTTCTTGAGTCGGTTGGCACTGACCTCAAACTTTTGAATCTTTTTCCCCGTGGGAGAAGATGGAAGAGAGAATGTCCAAAGTGCGTGGGATCTTTCATTACGTTGGTTGCACATGGCCAAAGAATCATATAGTCAGAAGATGCCCTTTGGCCCATCGAGTCTTCATGAACATGTGTTAAACACCTGAACTCTCACATAATCCCATCTGCCAACACTTGGCCCATAGCTCTGAATGTTATGATGTGCCAAGTGCTCATTCAGGTACTTTTTAAAGGATATGAAGCATCCCACCTCCGCCACCCTCCCAGGCAGTCATTCCAGACCCTCACCATGCTTTGGGTAAGAAAGGTTTTTTTCTCAGATTTCTAAACATCCTGCCCCTTACCATGAACATATGTCACTTTGTGACTGATTCTTCAACTAAGAGAAATAGTTGCTCCTTATGCACCCTGTCCGTGTCTCTCATAATCTTGTGCACTCAATCAGGTGGCCCCCTCAGTCTTCTCTGCTCCAATGAACACAACCCAAACCGACCAAGCCGCTCTTCATAACTTAGATTCTGGTGAATCTCCTCTGCACTCCGTCCAGTGCAATCACATCCTTCTGGTAATGAGGTGACCAGAACTGCATACAGTACTCCAGCTGTGGCTGTACCAAAATTCTATATAACTCCAACGTGACTTTCCTGCTTTTGTAACCTATTGAGAGACCAATACTGAGACTTTCAAATTTGAGTTATTGTTTTACATGCACAGATTGGACAGAATCTGTTCATCAGAAGAAGCCAGTGTAGTAATACTCTGGGAATGATTAGGTAGGCAAGATTGGAAACCAATCGAAATCAGGCCCATCCAACTTGATGACAGCGGAGAGGTATTGGAAAAGAATGCAGACCTTTGAGAATGGAGGTGAGGAGAAATTTCTTCCTCCAGAGGATGGTAAATGTGTGGAATTCACTACCACAGAATATAGTTGAGGCCAAAACAGCATGGTAGCACAATGGTTAAACATAGAACATAGAACATTACAGCACAGTACAGGCCCTTCAGCCCTCAATGTTGCGCCGACTAATGGAACCAATTTTATGACCCTCTAACCTAAACTATTCCAATGCTATCCATATGCCTATCCACTGACCATTTGAACGCCCTTAAACTTGGCGAGTCCACAACTACTGCAGGCAGAGCATTCCACATCCTTACTACCCTCTCAGTAAAGAACCCACCTCTAACATCCATCCTATAACTACCACCCCTTAATTTAAAGCTATGTCCCCTCGTGTTACCCATCTCCATCCGAGGAAAAAGGCTCTCACTATCCACCCTATCTAACCTCTGATCATCTTATATGTCACAATTAAGTCATCTCTTAGCCGCCTTCTCTCTAATGAAAATAACTTCAAGTCCCTAATCTTTCCTCATAAGACCTATCCAACATACCAGGCAACATCCTGGTAAACCTCCTCTGTACCCTTTCCAATGCCTCCACATCTTTCTTATAATATGGCGACCAAAACTGTACACAATATTCCAAGTGCGGCCGCACCAGAGTTTTGTACAGTTGCAACATGACGTCTCGGCTCCAAAATTCAATCCCTCTACCAATAAATGCTAACACACTATACGCCTTCTTAACAACCTTATCAACTTGAGTACCAACTTTCAGGGATCTATGCATCTGTACACCAAGATCTCTGTGCTCATCTACACTACTAAGAGTCCTACCATTAGCCCTATATTCTGCACACATATTACTCTTACCAAAGTGAATCACCTCACACTTTTCCACATTAAACTCCATTTGCCAACTCTCAGCCCAGCTCTGCAACTTATCTATGTCCCTCTGCACACTGTCTTAACACTGCTGTTTCACAGCTCCAAGGACCCGGGTTCAATTCCTGTCTTGGTTCACTGTCTGTGAGGTGTTTGCACTTTCTCCCCGTGTCCTGTGGGTACTCTGGTTTTCTCCCACATTCTGAAAGTCATGCTGGTTAGATACATTGACCCAGACTGTGGCGTCTAATGGAATTTCACAGTAACGTCATTGTACATTGTTAATGTAAGCCTTACTTGTGACTAATAAGTAAACTCTAAACTTTAGCTTTAAAACATTATGTGATTTCAAGAAGAAATTAGATGTGGCTCTTGGGGCTAAAAGGAACAAGGGATAGGGAGGGAAGTGGGACAGAATATTGAATTTGATGATCAGGCATGGTCAGGATGAATGGCAGAGGGGGGCTGAATGGCCTGCTTCTTGATCCTATGAGAGAGTGGTGAACCACGTCAAAGACTGCAGATAGTTTGAGACGGACGGGGAGGAAGTGTTTACATTAGTCACATACATGTGACTTTGACAAGAGCTGTTTCATGTGTTAGACACCTGTTTGGAGGGGTTCAAACATAGACTTGTGGGAAAACTGGGCATAGATTTAGGAGGTGAAAACACATTCAAGAAATTTGGAGCAGAAAGGGATATGGGATGGCAGTTTGCAAAAAGGGTCAGATGCATGCTTTTTTATGGAATTCCAACTGAATGGAAAGAGGGAAGAACTGAATCTCCGGGGAGAGAAGAACATTATTAATTGACTGCAACCTATTACCAGGACTGAGACAAATAAGTTAGGGGTGAGGCAAAATTAATTTGCACTCTAATCAGAATAGAGAGAGATAAATGGAGATCAGATGAATGGAAAATTTATCATTTTGATAACGTAAATGGGAATAATTATTTCTATGATCAGACAATTAAGAAGTAAAAGGCATAAATTATCAGATAAATAGCAAAAGTTTTATTGATGCACCATAGAGGCTTGGGGTGATTTTATACAGGTCTATAAAACAAGCAGATCAGTTAGATTGTCAACATCTTTTCCAAAAGGCATGGAAATCTCAAACTGGAGGGCAATAGATTTAAAGTGAGAGGAGAGAGGGTCCAGAGGGCAATTTTTTTCACATAGAGGTAAGTGAGTGTCTGGAACAAGGTGCCAGAGGTAGTATTGGAGGCGGGTACAATTTTGTCTTTTAAAAAGTATTTAGACAGTTTCACGGGTAAGATGGGTATAGAGGGATATGGGCCAAATGCGGACAATTGGGACTAGCTCTGTGAGTAAAGAAGAAGGCAGCATGGACAGTTTGGGCTCTATGACTCTATATGACAATAATAAATCAAATCAAATTGAAGGTACATTTTGGCCCAAAGAGCTGATTGTATTTTTATTTAGTAGGATACTTGTGTTGGGAGAAAGGTACAAAAATCTGAGGTTACATACCAACCAACTCAAGAACAGTTTCTTCCCTGCTGCCATCCGACTTTTGAATGGACCTCCCTTATATAAATTTGATCGTGCTCTGCATCTTTGCTATAATATTATCCTCTTCTTTCCTTCTCTATGAATGGTATGCTTTATCTGTATTGTGCACAAGAAACAATACTTTCACTGTATCCCGATATGTGTGACAATAATAAATCAAATCAAAATCAAAATCAGTTGACAACTACAGGGCAAAACTTTTAACATCAACAGCAAAAGAGCAAGAAGTAATGAGGATTTTTTTATGCAGAGGCTTCAGAGGACAACATGCATTACCATAGAATCTCTGCAGTGCACGGCATGGTAGCACAGTGGTTGGCACTGCTGCTTCACAGCTCCAGAGACCTGGGTTCGATTCCTGGCTCAGGTCACTGTCTGTGTGGAGTTTGCACATTCTCCTTGTGTCTGCGTGGGTTTCCTCTGGGTGCTCCGGTTTCCTCCAAAGATGTGCAGGTTCGGTTGATTGGCCATGCTAAAATTGCCTCTTAGTGTGCATAGATTAGAGGAGTTAGTGAGTAAAATATGTAGGGATATGAAGGTACGGCCTGGGTGGGATTGTGGTTGGTGCAAACTTGATGGGCTAAACAGCCTCTTTCTGCACTGTAGGGTTCTGTGATTCTATGATGAGGGCAGAAAGAGGCCATTTGGTCCATCGAGTCTGTACTGACTCTCCTGCATTGCCTACGCTTCAAAAGTACTTCACTGGCCGCAAAACATTTCAGATGGTGAGACTGAGGAAAGAGAGGTGTGAGTGAGACATCTGTTTTCTTTCCTCCCCTCAAGCAGGACTGAACCCAACCACCGTTCATCAACCGCCTTAGCAACATATTCGGGAGCGACAGGATAGGTAACGCAGTAAGTGTAATGCTTGTTGACACTACACTACATTACTTTGGAACTGGAAAGTCACAGCCCCTAATGAATGACAAAATTGAGTAGCTTTTGGTTCAAGACAGGAATCGTTCAGGCTTGTTATGACGGTGTTACAAAGCAGCTAGAGTACAAAGTTACAGCGCACCTCTCTATGTTTACAGTTCAGATGTAATATCTGGCTCCATCTGTTACACTGCCGAGTAATTTAAAGCATAGACACATATTTCTGAGGGAATGTAAAATGGCTGTCAAATTCCGTTAGGATCTCCCATTGTTGGAAAATAATAGATGACAGATTACACATCATGTCAGAGCCATATTTGCATCGTACCAACTGAGAGGAGCCTACTTGTATTAACATCTGCAAAAATGAAAGCTCGTGTTCGTTTCTTTGTTATAAGTGCAAATCCTCGCATCACTGGCTGTTAAAGGAAGAATTCATTTGCATTTCTATAGCACCTTTCATGACTGCAGGATACCCCAAAAATGCCTCACAGCCAATGAAGTAATTCGCACTGTTGTCAACGTCGAGTTTCACCAGTCATTCCTCATTTAGTGGTTAGATTTCTATGGGTTTGTAAACCAGTCTGTATCATTAGCGCATTTATAAAAACAGAGAAAATAGGAGCAGGAGTAGGCCATTTGGCCTCTCTAAGCTGTTCCACCATTCAATAGGATGGCATAGTGGTTAGCACTGCTGCCTCAAAAGGCCAGGGATCCAGTTTCGAGTCACAGCTTGGGTCACTCACTGTGTGGAGTTTGCACATTCTCCCCATATCTGCATGGGTTTCTCCTCCAGGTTTCCTCCCACAGTCTGAAAGATGACCTGGTTAGATGCATTGGCCATGGTAAATTCTCCCTCAGTGTACCCGAACAGGCACCAGGCTGTGGCGATGAGGGAATTTGCGTAGTGACTCCATTGTGGTGTTAATGTGAGCTGACTCGTGGCACTAATAAAACAAACTAAACAATAAGATCCATTTTGATCTTAACTCCATTTACCTGCCTGACTACACCACTTCTTCTTGGCCTTTTGGCTAAGATCATGTGTCAGATCAAGCCCAAGATGGGGTGCAATAACTTTTCTTGTCAGTTTAGTTCCAGTATATCTCTCTTGTGGGGGCCACGAATTGGATTCAATTTAAATTTGCTTTTTTGGAATGGGCAAAAAGATGGATTTAGGTTTTGTTTCTTCTGATTAGCTTTGTGACTTTAATAATGGAGGAGGAATTTTTTCTCCTAGAGGGTGATGAATTGGTGGAATTCTTTGCTGCAGAGGGTTGAAGAGGCTGGGTCATTAAGTATGTTCAAGGTTGAAATAGACAGATCTTTAATCAGTAAGGGAAGAAAGGGGTTATGGAGATAAAGTAGGAAATGGAGTTGATGATTATCACATCAGATCAGTCATGATCTCTTGAATGGTGGGGCAAACTCGATGGGCTGAATGGCCTTCTTCTGCTCCTACATTTTATGTGATAACCATGGAGGTTAAGAGCCAGCACAGACACGATGGCCAAATGGCCTCAATTCCCCCTCTATTGATCTACAATGTTTTAAATTTATTCTTTCATTGGATGTGTGTGTCACTGCCATAACCAACACATTTTGCCCATCCCTAATTGTTGTGCATTGCTAGGCTCATTCCAGGGGGCAATTTAGAACCAACAACATTACTGTCGCTCTGGAGTCACATGTAGACCAGACCAGGTAAGGATGATGATAGTTTCATGCTCACTCTTAGTGAGAAGAGCTTTATATCCCAAGTTTTTAATTCAGTGAACTTAAATCCCACCTGTTAAAGGATCAAGGTGATCGAGAAATGTTTCTTTTCAGCCTCCAAGCTCCCTCACTTTCCTCCCCACACTCATACCCCACCCCATAATTCATCTTCCCTATCACCATACTCTGATCACCTTCCACTTCTCTCCCCCTCCCCTCCATTGAAAATGGAATCTCCCTGCCATGACCAGATACCACCTATTGTATCACCAATTCCACCATGGCCTCTATCATCATTCTCCTCTCCAAACCACAACCAAACCCCTGCAAAAATATCAGCGACACTCTCATAATCACTGATCATGCGCGTTTAGACCACTGAGAATCTGGTGAAATGCTGCAACGTCAATAGTTCTTCCTCAATGTCAGTAAAATGAAAGAGGTCCAAGAGAGTCCAAAGATGTTAGGTTGATTGACCATGATTAAAATGTCCCTTAGTATCAGGGGGATTAGGACGGTAAATCTGTGGGAATACAGGGATAGTACCTGGGTGGGATTGTTGTGAGTACAGGCTTGATGGGCCAAATGGTCTCTACCTGCACTGTAGATTCTTTAGTTCAATGAAATAGTCATTGTCTTCAGGGTGGTTCGGGAGTGGAATGCCCTGCCTGCAGCGGTTGTAGATGCGCCAAGTTTGGTGGCGTTTAAGAGGTTAGTTGATAAGTATATGGAAGAGAAGGGAATGGTTTAGTTTGGAGGGGCATTGCTTTTTATATTGGTCGGCGCAACATCGAAGGCCGAAGGGCCTGTTCTGTGCTGTAATGTTCTATGTTCTATGTTCTATGAAACGCAGTGGAGGACATGCCCCTGTCTGCAGTGACAGGGACAAAGGTGGAAATGGTCAACAGTTTCAAGTTTCTAGGTTTTCAGATCACCAACAATCTGTTCTGGTCCTCCATGCTGATGCTTTAGTTAAGAAAGCCCACTGTAATGATTTGGGTCAGAAGCTCCAAAGTATTTCATGGAGCTTGTCTGGAATTTTGCAATTTAAAATTGATAGTTTAAGCACAATAGGTTTTACTTTAAATATGATACCAATGACCCCCTGGGGAGATTTTATCAAAGCAAAGTTTATGTAAGTTAACATAATCCTTAATAAATATAGGAGCTGTCTCAATCAAAACAATCCTATAAATAAGACCCTTCAAACAGGTTTAATGCAGCATAGATTAATGCTCAAGTGACCCTGGAATTCAGTCCTCTGGATGATGGCTGCAGTTCTCTGGATAGATTCAGAATAGTTTGAAATCAGAACAGCTTCCCAAAACACCAGAAACTCTATGCAAGCCACCACATAGCAGATGCCCTCTTAAAAAAAAGTCCTTGCCTTCAGATGACCAGCAGAATTTCCAAAACCAGGGAAAGAGAAAGATAGAGAGAGGGACTTCTGTTCAACTTGATATCCCTTCAAAATCTAAAGCCCAAACTGCGGATTCAAACTGGAAACAAAAGGACTGACCTGCAAACTAGTTTTTCTCTGAACAATGCAATCATAAACATTCCAATAAAAATAAACCAATATCTCCACCTGCATTGCCATTTTCAGTGACATGTGTACCTGTATAGCCAGATCCCTCTCAGATCATGATTTAAAATAAATCACTTAAATACATACTAGCATCACACCACCAAAGTCTCTACTTTCTCAGAAGGCTAAGGAAAATCAGCATGTCCGCTATGATTTACACTAATTTTTACAGATGCATCATAGAAAGCATGTTTTTCAGATGGTGTGTCTCCTGTTTTGACCAAGACTGCAAGAAACTACACAGGGTTGTGAACGAAGACCAGTTCATTACACAACCTAGTCTCCTACTCATTGACACTGCCTACAATTTTGTATCTTTTTCTCGATGGGCTGCATGGGATCCTTGATGATGCTGGCTGCTTTTCTGAGGCAGTGGGAACTATAGATAGAGTCAATGAATGAGAGGCTGGTTTGCATGGTGGACTGGGCTTCATTCACACCTTTTGTAGTTTATTGCAGTCTTGGACAGAGCAGGAGCCATGCCAAGCTGTGATACAACCAGAAACAATTTTTTATGGTGCATCTGTAAAAGTTGATAAGCGTCATTGTAGACACGCTGAATTTTCTTCTCCTCCTGAGTAAGCTGGTGGGTTTTCTTAACAAGGGCATTTGGGCATTCAAAAGACCTCATGGCATGGGTGACACAAACTCAACATGGAGCTGGCAGCTGGGAATGATCCAGGCGTCACATTCCTTGATAGATAATCGAACGCCTGGTGATAAACAACACTAAGAGCCATGTTTCTTCTGTAAAACGTTCTGCACAAATTTTAAGCAGCAATTTGTACGCCTACTTCTGCATTGTGGAAATCAGTCTTCCATCCTTCAAATTTTGATGACAATTGTGAAGTATTGGCAACTTCCATTGTGAATACGCCACCAAGCAAATGGTTTGTTGTGACCTCTACCCAATATAAAAAGCTGGTGACTAATACAAAGACAGCACTCTAAGTGAAGACATCTCAGCTGAACCTATCTATGTTTAATCATACAGGATATCTTGATTTCAAATTCATAGAATCCTTATAGTGTAAGAGGAGGCCATTCGACTCACTGAGTCTGCACTGACCACAATCCTGCCCAGGACCTATCTCCATAACCCTATGTATTTACTCTAGCTAGTTCCCCTGACACTAGGGTTAATTTATCACGGCCAATCCACCTAATCCGCACATCTTTGGCCAGTGGAGGGAAACTGGAGCACTCAGAGGAAACTCACGCAGACATGGGGAGAATGTGCAAACTCCACAAAGCTAGTGACCTAACACCGGAATCGAACCTGGACCCCTGGTACTATGATGCAGCAGTGCTAACCACTGTGCTACCATACTGCCACAGAGGGTCAATGGGTGGGAGGCCGGTTTGCAGAATGAACTGGGCTTCGTTCACATCCCTTTGTAGTTTCTTGTGGTCTTGGTCAGAGCAGGAGACACACCAAGCTGCTTTAGGCCTGTCTTTTGCACACTCTACGGTGCATTTGATTAATTTAACATCTCGATTAGTATGCACCTAGACAAAATCATTACCATTTCAAAAAAATAAATACTAAATTACAAATGAATCTCACAAGACAGAAAACAAAACACAGGGCTAAGCAGTTGGGGCTTGATCTGGCTACAGTCACAGAATCTCACATCACAAGATATTCTTTGATCACAGTTTGCTCTTCTCCTCTCTATATCTCTCTATCATTAACTCTTAGATGTTGGCTGGTGACCTTTTAGTTTCTTTACCCATTTCTAATCCTGTCAGCATTAGAAAGCTATAGGCAAGTTTCACTGTATCCATATTTGAACCCATGAAAACAAATGGCTACTCTAGAAGATGCTACTGCATGTTTGACAGGCATTCACTGTATCAGTACTCTTGCTGGATTAGTAATCCAGACATGTAAGGCAATTAAAAGGTATGGGTCATGTAAAGCTACTGTGCCTTTAAGAAATGTATTTGTGTCATGTTTCTGGTGATGAGTGTGTTTAATTGATGCCAATTTTTCTGCTCCAGGCAGCGCACATGTTGATAATGCAGAAGAATATTTGTTCTGAGTTACTGCAGTATTTGTTTTAATCTGAGTTAATGTAGTTCTGATTTTTCTTCTGTCGTCCCCTGGGGTTTCAGAGTAGTGTTTAATTAGATTGCTTGACAAGAAGAAAATTGTATGAATGTTTGGAGCTAGGCTTACAGAGAAAAATAGGCAGTTGCTGTTTGTAATTGCTATCTTTCTCCCTTGTGGCACGATGGCACAGGGGTTAGCATGTTGCCTCAAGGTACCAAAGATCCAGGTTTGATTCCCGGTTTGGGTCACTGTCTGTGTGGAGTTTGCATGTTCTCCCCCTGTCTGCGTGGGTTTCCTCCAGGTGCTCCAATTTTTGCCCACAGTGCTAGGTAGGTGCATTGGCCTGAACAGACACCAGAGCATGGTGACTTGGGGAATTTCACAGTCACTTCATTGCAGTATTAATGTCAGCCGTATTTCTGATTAATAAATAAACTTCTTAACCTTTGTCTCTTTTTTTCTCTCTCTGGAAATTGAAGTCTGGGAGCTGGTAGAAAATAAATATTTCTCCAGAGGTCTGCAAAAGGCAAGAGATGTCCCTTTTTCTCCCTCTCTCTCTCTTTCTCTGGAGTTCTGCTGTGTGGAGACAGGTCTCTCCCTGGAGTCCTTCTGTTTATAGACAGGTCTCTCTGGAGGCTGCCGTCTGAGAGTCAGATGCCAGGTGTTTCTCTGTATCTGTCTACCCATAGTTATTAAAAGACTGGAAGACTAATAATTCACGTAAGACCGTGTTTTGCTAACTGCTTCTGAATTGGAGTTTATGGCTATGGGGAATATTGCTTAAATTGGAACCAATAGAGACAGTTAACATTTAAAAATTATACCTTTGATGTTAAAATATTTAGATTAGTGAAAAGTATACTAACTCTTTTTATTATAGTTAGGCTGGATTGTTAAATAAAGTTTATTATGATAAAAGCTTCCTAGTGTGTCAATGGGATCATATCAAGAGTGAAATACCTTATCCTCACACTAATGACAAAATCAAAATTAGTGGTGTCTGGTCAGGCTTTATAACATATCTTGAGTTTTCTCATATGGTCCCTAACAGAGATTCTTATCTGTATATAGACTGGATTATTTAGATTGGCGGACGTGACCTGGATGATGAGTTCATAGATTATTTTGGGGTTAGTTGCTTCAAGCACATTCTAAAGCCAACCAGAGAGCAGGCTATGATAGGAATATATGTAAAAACAAAATAATGCAGGCTCTAGAACCTGAATCAAAGACAGAAAGTGCTGGAAAATCTCGACAGGCCTGGCTGCATCTGTGGAGTGGAGATCAGAGTTAACTTTTTAAGTCTAGATAACACTTCATCAGAAAGCAGGCTATAATAGCTATGGTAATGTGCACTGAGACACGGTTAATTAATGATCTCGTCATAAAAGTGCCTCTAGATAGCAATGACCATAATATGATTGAATTTCACCTTCAGTTTGAGGGAGAGGACAATGGTCATAAGACAAGAGGTGACATAAGGTTCAGGTCAGAAACACCAAAGTGTTTTATGAAGCCCACCTAAATCAAGTTTTGCATTTTGAATTTCGCTAGGATAAGCAAGAGATATTTCACATGAGGTAAGATTCAAAAGACCCACTAGGGACCTTTTGTCAAACAAAGTTTATTTAAGAATATAGTTAACATATATAGTAAGAAAATAGCACGGGCTTTTATCAATTAGAAACAAGAAACAAACTAACTAGTATAATATATAACTCTTAATAAATATCTCCAATCGAAACCAATATTTATAGTCAACATAAAACCTTTTTCATAGGTTTGACACAGCATAGACTGTTGCTCACATGATAATGGAAATTGAGTCCTTTAGTTAAAATCTGCACTTTTCTGGATTCACTACAAATAATTTGAAGACAAGACAGCTTCCCAATACTCCAGAGAGACTTTGGTCTAGCCCCCAACAACAGCAGATTCTCACCTTCCAGGATAATAAGATCTTGCTTCTGGCTGACCAACAGAATTTTCAAAACAACAGGGAGAGAGGAGAAATACTTCTTTTCAGCTTGCTATCCCTTCTAAAATTCAACCTTTAGCTACAAATTGAAATTAAAATAACAATTATTGTCAGCTGACCTGCCCACAGCTTTTTTTTTCCCCTCTCAACAATGACAATCACCTAAGGCTTCGAGCTGAGAAACATTGACTACGACAGCTGCAGAGATCATGATTTAACAAAAACACTTTTTAAAGGTACATTAACATCACACAGCTGTTTTAAACTTAAGGACAATTATGAGGGCAGGAAAACAGAGCTGGTTAAAGTGAGCTGCTAAATTAAGGGATAGATCAGTAGAAATACAGTGGCAGACATTTAAAAAGATATTTCAGAATATTCAAGAATGATAGGAAAGGATTTAATGGCAATGAATTTGCCACAAATGAATATTTCATCCAGAGGATTAAAACCCCCAAGCAGCTTTAAGAAGCCTTGTTCTGTTTGAAGAGTGATACGGTGGAATAAAACAGTATAGAAGATGCATGGTCATTATGCTGGCTCATAGGAAAAGATGGAATTCCCAAATCTCACCAAGATGCATTTCCTTGCCTCATGTATCCTTCATTGTAGGCCAATTGGCAAAGATTTATTACTGTCATTGAATTCAATTAATTTCAGAACTGGGGAGAGATATAAAACATGCCAATGCAGTATACAGCCAACATTCACCCCAATTAAAGAGATTGATTGCTACAATTTGTTAACAACTTCATCATCATTGTATTATGCAAAGGCTAAAGGCATGTCAAACAGCGTAAGTGAGAGATGCAGTCAGGTCATCCCAAGCAAACAGGTCAGATTTAAGCTCTGTAATCCTGTCACATCCGGTTGTGAATGGTTTTGGACAATTAAATTTGTGGTATATATGGACTTTAGTAAGGTGTTCGATAAGGTGCCCCATGGAATGCTTCTGCAGAAAATACAGATGTATGGGATTGAGGGTGATTTAGCTAATTGGATTAGGAATTGGCTAGCAGATAGAAGACATAGGGTGGTGGTTGAGGGAAATTATTCATCATGGAGTTCGGTTACAAGTGGTGTACCTCAGGGATCTGTTTTGGGGCCCCTGCTGTTTGTAATTTTTATAAATGATCTGGATGAGGGTATTGAAGGATGGATTAGTAAATTTGCAGATGACACCAAAGTTGGAGGAGTGGTAGATAGTGAAGAGGGGTGTTATAGTTTGCAGAGAGACTTGGACAGGTTGCAGAGCTGGGCCGAGAGGTGGCAAATGGAGTTTAATGCGGAAAAGTGTGAGGAAATTCACTTTGGCAGGAATAACAAATGTGTAGAGTATAGGGCTAATGGTAGAACCCTTAATAGTGTTGATGAACAGAGGGATCTTGGTGTATATGTGCATAGATCCCTGAAAGTTGGCAATCAAGTCGATAAGGTTGTTAAGAAGGCATACGGAGTCTTAGCTTTTATTGGTAGGGGGATTGAATTTCGGAGCCGCAACGTCATGTTGCAACTGTACAAAACTCTAGTGCGGCCGCACTTGGAGTATTGTGTGCAGTTCTGGTCCCCACATTATAAGAAAGATGTGGAGGCATTGGAGAGGGTACAGAGGAGGTTTACCAGGATGTTGCCTGGTATGGAGGGCAGGTCTTATGAAGAGAGGCTGAGGGATTTGAGGTTGTTTTCGTTAGAAAGAAGGCGGCTAAGAGGAGACCTTATTGAAACATATAAGATGATTAGAGGTTTAGATAGGGTGGACAGTGATAGCCTTTTTCCTAGGATGGAGAAAGTTAGCATGAGGGGACACAGCTTTAAATTAAGGGGTGGTAGTTATAGGACGGATGTCAGAGGTAGGTTCTTTACCCAGAGGGTGGTAAGGGTATGGAATGCCCTGCCTGCATCAGTTGTAGATGCGCCAAGTTTGGTGGCGTTTAAGAGGTTAGTGGATACGTTTATGGATGAAAAGGGAATGGTTTAGGTTAGAGGATCATTGCTTTCTCGTAATTGGTCGACGCAACATCGAAGGCCGAAGGGCCTGTTCTGCGCTGTAATGTTCTATGTTCTAACCCTCTCACTAGAAGTGGAGGCTCAAGTTTCCCTCTTCTCAATGATGGGGGAGCCCAGCACATCAGTGCAAACAAAAATATAAGTTTGAAGCATTTGGGATCAGCATCAGGCAGAGGTGTCGAGTGGATGATTCATCTTGGTCTCCCCTTGAGCTCCCAGCATCACAGATGTCAACATTTAGCCAGTTTGATTCACTCCATGTAATATCATGAAACGTTGGAAGGCAGTGAAAGCTGCAAAGGCAATAGTACTGAGGACTTGCGCTTCAGAATGAGCCATGCCCCTAGCCTATACAGCTATAACTTGACTTTCTTAAAGTTTAAAGTTTATTTATAGTGTCGCAAGTAGGCTTACATTAACACTGTAGTAAAGTTACTGTGAAGATCCCCTGGTCGCTGCACTCCAGCATTTGTTTGGGTACACTGATGAAGGAGCAGCGCACCAAAAGTTTGTGATTCCAAAATAAACCTGTCGGAGTTTAACCTGGTGTTGCGAGACTTGCTCAGTTCAATGCCAGCATCACAGTGTCATGGTTGTCAAGAGCCATGACGAATGGACAATAAAATCTGGCCTAGCCAGTGACACCCACATGCTGTGAAAGATTATTTTAAAGATGCTACTACGAGGATGGCAATAGGTTAACGAGTTAGATCCTGGTCTTTGCTGAGTCTGGCCAGCCCCGAGATCGCGTTATAATTGGGCATAATTGGCTTCACCTTTGCTGAAATGGTACAGAAGAAAGTGGCTGACCTGGGAGCATCTCAAAGTGACTTTAGCCTGAGAGTGAAAGCTGCTGGTTTCTGCTGTTCTGAACATGAGGGTCAGACGTGTTGGCGGGTTTTACTTTCTCTGAGGATTATAACAACTGGCTACAGCTGCCACTCAATCACAGCACTTTGCAAACAGGATGACTGCGTGCCGCTGACAGATGTTGATGTCTCCAGCGCTAATACATTACCCGGGGATGTTTGCGAGGCGTACGTCGCAGGATCAGCGAACTGGAAATGCCGAGAAAGCTGACAGGAGCTGAGCGCTAATAGGCCTTTCGCCTCAGTGACCGCACTCACCGTTAACACCGATTATGGAGAAGAGCGGACAAATCCCAACAATGTCCAAAGGGTCATTCAACATCTGTCTGGCAAGTTATCAATTAATGCCTTTGAATGGAATTCCCCCTCAGCATTCAACATAGTTAACTGTGTAGCTCTCTTCCTCCCTAGTCTGATGGTTTAAATAATTACCATAGAAACCATAGAAACAGGCCTTTTGGCCCTTCTTGTCTGTGCTGAACCATTTTTTGCCTAGTCCCACCGACCTACACTTGAACCATATCCCTCCACACCGCTCTCATCCATAAACCCGTCCAAGTTTTTCTTAAATGTTAAAAATGACCCCACATTTACCACTTTATTTGGCAGCTCATTCCACACTCCCACCACTCTCTGCGTGAAAAAGCCCCCACTAATATTCCCTTTAAACATTTCTCCTTTCACCCTTAAACCATGCCATCTGTTTTTTTTCTCCTCTAGCCTCAGTGGAAAAAGCCTGTTTGCATTCACTCTATCCAAACCCATCAAAATCTTATGCATCTCTATCAAATCTCCCCTCATTCTTCTACGCTCCAGGGAATAAAGTCCTAATTAATGATGTAAAGTTCATAGTTTATTTATTAGTGTCACAATTAGACTTACATTAACACTGCAATGAAGTTATTCTGTATAGTTGCCACATCCCTGCGCCTGTTCGGGTACATGGAGAGAGAATTTAACATGGCCAACACATCTATCCAGCATGTCTTTCAGACTGTGGAGGGAAACCAAAACATCCAGAGGAAACCCACATGGATGCAGGGAAAAGGTGCAGACTCCGCATAGACAGTGACCCAAGCTGGGAATCGAACCTGGGTCCTTGATACTGTGAGGCACCAGCACTAACCATCATGCCACCCCATATATGGAATATCAAAGAACAAAGAACAAAGAACAAAACAGCACAGGAAACAGGCTCTTCGGCCCAACGAGCCCGCGCCGCCACCCCGATGTTCCCACCTCTACCCGTGATCTCTGTCTACGTTTATAATTCTTTGGATTAAAAACCAAATTTGAGACAATTTAGGGAGAATTTGTTTTGTCAATTAGCCTAAGAGCACATCTTTGGGATGTGGGAGGAAACCGGAGCACCCGGAGAAAACCCACGCAAGCACGGGGAGAATGCGCAAACTCCCACAGACACAGGCCCAAATCCATGTATCTGCACAGCACAGCGATAGTCACTGAGCTGTCGTGTTGCCCATCAAATGGTCCAGGTCAAGCGTACACTAATGACATGAATCACTAGGATACTCTCGAAAAAAATCCAAGAGTAGCCCTCTCATGACCCATTGCGTGTATGCCCTTGTTAGACAACAAGGTGGACCAAAGCATCTGTAGGATAAAAACAAGTACATCAATATCATTATCTATTTACACACTTCCCAGGGACTCCCAAAGCTCATGATCCCTAGTTTAAATCAGTTTTCTATACCCCTCCATTCCCATTCTGTTCATGTGCCCATCTAAGTATTTCTTAAATAACTCCAGAGTACCTGCTTCCACCACTTTACTTGGCAGCGCATTCCATACTCCCACCACCCTCTGTGTAAAAAAACTCCCTCGAGCATCCAATTTATACCTTACCCCCCTCACCCTAAGCCCGTGACCCCTCGTGCTATTTGAGTCCATCCTAGGAAAAAGCTTAACCCTGTTTACTCTATCTATACCCCTCATAATCTTGTACACCTCTATTAGATCTCCTCTAAGTCTACGTCTTTCTAAGGAAAACAGTCCCAATTTGCCTAACCTCTCCTCATAACTCAGACCTTCCAAACCAGGCAGCATCCTGGTAAACTCCTCTGCAGTCTGAGACTCTTTCATCTAAGAGTAGTCAATGGTTCATCGATTTTGTGGCAATTGCTTACTGCTGAGCTGGACGCAAAGAAGGAACTTCAGATATTGATGGCACAGTAGCACAGGGAGGGGTGGCATGGTGGCACGGTGATTAGCATTACTGTGATTAGCCTTACTGTGCCAGGGTCCTAGATTCAATTCCAGCCTCAGACCATTGTCTGTGTGGAGTTTGCACTTTCCCTCCATGCCTGCATGGGTTCCCTTTGCATGCTCCAGTTTCCTCCCACAGAACAAAAATGTATGAATTAGATTGATTGGCCACGCTAAATTGAGCCAAGTGTCAGAGGGATTAGCAGAGTAAATGTGTGAGGTTACAGGGGATAGGGTCAGTGCACTCAATGGGCTGAATGGCCTCCTTCCTCACTGTAGGAACTCTTTATGATTCCAAGCTGATGGGACTCAGTTAATACGTTGAATCATTCAGTTCCAAGAAGTGTAGCTCTGTGCAAATGTACATCTCTTGGACCACTTCTGTTCTGCCAATGGCAGAGGATTTTTTTTGTCTGTCCTGGTTATGAAAACTCAACAGGAAAGAGAGTGTTGCTTGCTAAAATAAAAGCAGCTAAAAATAAAGTTTGACAGGTTCTCAGGCACCTTGGGAGCTTTTGCGGCAACATCGCTTTGCACTTGATGAGGTGACATGGCAACCTGTGAAAAGAGTGAAGCAACAAGAGACTACTTTGTCCAGATGGTCTCACACTGTCTGCTATTAAACTAAACTTTGTTACAGTTCTACTCAAGCAGAATGGGATAGCTCAGTGGCACAATGGTTAGCACTGCTGCCTCGCAGTGCCAGGGACTCGGGTTTGATTCCCGGCTTGGGAACACTCGTTTCTTGTGAGTGCCCCCGCCTCTGCCATCCTTTCAGGCTGTGAGTTCCTGATTCCCACTACCCCTTGGGTGAAAAATGTTTTCCTCAAATCTCTTCTGGGTGGCACAGCAGTGGTTAGCACTGTTGCCTCAGAGCCCCAAGGACCCAGACCCAATTCCTGGCTTGGGTGTCTGTCTGTGTGGAGTTTGCTTGTTCTCCCCGTGTCTGTGAGGGTTCCCTCTGGGTGCTCCAGTTTCCTCCCACAAGACGTGCTGGTTAGGTGCATTGGTCATGCTAAATTCTCCCTCAGTGTACCTGTGTAGGTGCCGGAGTGTGGCAACTGGGGGATTTTCACAGTAATTTCATTGCAGTGTTAATGTAATCCGATTTGTGAATAGAAAGCTTTTAAAATCTCCTGCCCTGATGTCAAATCTATGATGTATACTGTCAGATCAAAGCCCATCTATCTTTCAAACGCAGAGATCTCATAGTAGTATGTTAAAGAACAAGGAAAGTAACTCTGGTACCCGAAGGCAAACTACCTATCTGAATTGTATTGCTGCTTATAGAACATAGAACATAGAACATAGAACAAAACAGCACAGAACAGGCCCTTCGGCCTTCGATGTTGTGCCGACCAAAATAAAAGCAATGCCCTCAACTAAACCATTCCCTTCTCTCCATATACTTATCATAACCTCTTAAACGCCACCAAACTTGCGCATCTAAACCCACACACCACCCAAACAAAAACCCAACCAAACCCAAAACCCCCCCCACAAAAAAGGCTATCACGTCCCCTATCCCTAATATCTATATGTTCAATAAACCCCTTAGCGCCCTTCAACGAAACAACCTCAAACCTCACCTTCTCATAGGACCCCCAACAGCACATCCAGAAACCTCTACCTCCAGCCTCACATCTTTATAAGTCCAGAACTGCACACAAATCCAAGTCGGCCGCACAAGTTTGTACAGCGCAACAGATGCGCGCTCTAAATTCAATCCCCCTACCAATAAAAGCTAAGACTCCATAAGCCTTCTTAACAACTTTATCCACTTGACTGCCTAAAAGAGTGAAGCAACAAGAGACTACTTTGTCCAGATGGTCTCACACTGTCTGCTATTAAACTAAACTTTGTTACAGTTCTACTCAAGCAGAATGGGATAGCTCAGTGGCACAATGGTTAGCACTGCTGCCTCGCAGTGCCAGGGACTCGGGTTTGATTCCCGGCTTGGGAACACTCGTTTCTTGTGAGTGCCCCCGCCTCTGCCACTGCCTATGAGAACTTGCTATGTCCAAAATGGCTGCCATGATCCTCTGCAATGCAACAGTGGCCTTCATTTTAAATGCAATTCATTGGCTGCGAGGTTCTTTGGATGGTCAAGTTGCTATATAATTGCAATTACTCGGCTAATGTCTCAAATTTGGTTTCAATCCATAGACCTATAATGTTCTGGGGACATTGGTTCAAATCCCGCCACGGCAGATGGTGGAATTTGAATTCAATGTAAAGAATGTGGAATTAGGAATCTATTGATGACTGTGGAACACCCATTATCGATTGTCGGAAAAACCCAACCGGCTCACTAATGTCGTTTAGGGAAGGGGCAACATGATGCACAGTGGTTAGCACTGCTGCCTCACAGTGCCTGGGACCCGGGTTTGATTCCTGGCTTCGGCCACTCTCTGTGTGGAGTCTGCACATTCTCCCCATGTCTGCGTGGGTTTCCTCCAGGTCTTCTGGTATTCCTCCCACACTCCAAAGTTGTGCAGGTCAGGTTGATTAGCCATGCTGAATTCCTCTACAGTGTCAGAGGGTTTCTAGGGTAAATAACTGGGATTATGGCGATAGGGCCTGGGTGGGATTGTGGTCTTGCAGACTTGATGGGTCGAATCGCTTTCTTCTGCACTGTTGGGATTCTATGACTCTAATTGAAACCCACCAGGGCACATGATATGTATTTGAATTTTTTAAAAATCTGGAATTAAGAATCTACAGATGATGATGAAACCATTGTTAATTGTCAGAAAAAGCAATCTGGTTCAGTAATATCCTTTGGGGAAGGAAATCTGCTTTCCTGGTCTGGTCTACATGTGACTCCAAAGCTACAACAATGTGGTTGACTCTCAACTGGCCTCAGGCAGCTCGGGATGGGCAATAAATACTGGCCCAGCCAGCGACGTCCATGTCCCGTGAATAAATAATTTTTAAAAATTAAAAATAAATCAATTTTAAACTCCTTGACCTTGACTTTGGGACACATTGAGGAAGTGTGAAGACACAAGTTCTTCCTTTCAAATCAATAAGTTACTCTAGCCTGGAGATATAATAAATATTCGTTCATGAAACATTTTATTTGGGATGTATGGTATGAACAGAAAACTTTCAGCTCCAGTTAGTTTGATGAATTTTTATCAGAACTGGCCTTCGAAAGGCATGATGAGAATCACCTTGCGTCACAACCCAAGAATGCCAACAGTCCAGAAAGAGGCCATTCAGCCCATTGAGTCAACACCAACAACAATCTCACCCAGGCCCGATCCCCATAACCCCACATATTTACCCTGCTAATCCCTCTAACCTATGCATCTCAGGACACTAAGGGGAAATTTAGCATGGCCAAATCTCTAAGCTTTGGACTGTGGGAGGAAACCGGAGCACCCGGAGGAAACCCACGCAGACACAGGGAGAATGCGCAGACTGTGTACAGACAGTGACCCAAGCCGGGAAGCGAACCCAGGTCCTTGGAGCTGTAAGGCAACAGTGCTAACCACGGTGCCACCATGCCTATAGAATTCTGTTAAGCATTATTTGGAATAAAATTGCACATAGTACACTACATTTTTTCCAGATAATTGGATGATGTTACAGCCAATTGTAAAGTTTGACTTCATGCACTCAGCAGAGTGCTGAAGTAACTGGCCATCAATGACTATTATTTTGAACAGATCGAACTTGCAATTTGGTAAAAAAAAGAAAATTACGTTTCATTAGAGACTGCTTCAGTCGATCGGTAGAGGACTGAGCATCCTGGGAGAACAAGTAACTTTGTGCATCTTCTCTCCATATGGATGAATGCCCCTTCTGCCGCTGTCAAGGTGGAATCCTGCTCCCTCCAAACCCACAGGGCAGGGAACCATATGGTGCGATTTGTTACAAGCTTACAGAACAAGAGGAAGCAATTCAGCTCAGTCTGCAAAAGGGCTTTGAATTCATTTATTCACTCACGGGATGTGAATAACGTTGGCAAAGCCAGCATTCCTCACCCATTCCTATTTGACCTTAAGGGGGTGGTTATGAGAAAGAACTGGTGGTGATTTTAGTCCCAGCCACGGTGGCACAGTGGTTGGCACTGCTGCCTCACAGCACCAGGGACCTGGGTTTCACCCTGTCTGGGTGGAGTTTGTACATAAAACATTACAGCGCAGTACAGGCCTTTCGGCCCTCGATATTGCGCCGACCAGTGGAACCAATCTAATGACCCTCTAACCTAAATTATTCTAATATTATCCACATGCCTATCGAATGACCATTTGAATAACCTTAAAGTTGGCGAATCCACAACTGCTCCAGGCAGCGCATTCCACGCCCTTATACATTCTCACCATGTCTGCATGGGTTTCCTTCGGCTGCTGCCTCAGTTTCCTCCCACAGTCCAAAGATGTGCAGATTACATGGATTAGCGATGCTAAATTGCCCCTGAGTGTACCAAGGAGTGAAGATTAGGAGGATGAATGGAGTAAATACGTGGAGTAATAGGTTATGTGGGATGCCCTATTGGAGAGTTGGTGCAGTTTTAATGGGCCAAATGTCCTCACCTTGCACTTAAGGGATTCATGGATTCCATGAGAGTCAAGCTGATGATGCAACTTGAGGAGATAGAGGGGTTGGAGGGATGGGGGTGTGCACAACTTAGTGCCAGTGACATCCCCAGATGTCTGCTGCTATTGTCCTTCCTGGTGGCAGAGGCCATGGGTTTTGAAGGTTCTGTCGAAGGAACCTCGGCGAGTTGCCGCAGGGGGGGTCAGGGTTTATGGGGAAAAGGCAAGATAATAGAGATGAGTAAAATATTAGTTATGGTTGAATGGCGGAGCAGACTCAATGGGCCAAGTGGCCTTATTCTGTTCCTGGGTCTTATGGTCTTATGTACATCATAGAATCACAACAGCACAGAAGGGGTCCATTCTACCTATTGGGCCTGCACAAACAACCATCCCACTCAGGCCCTATCCCTGTAACCACAGCTATGTACTCTGCAAGAATCCCCCTGACACTAAGATGCAATTTAGCATAGTCAATCCACCTAATTGAAGGATGGAAATGCTAAAATTGCCTCTTAGTGTCCTGAGATGCGTGTGTTAGTGGGATATGGGGGTAGGACCTGGGTGGGATTGTGGTTGGTGCAGAGTCATTGGGCTGAATGGCCTTTTTCTTGCTGCAGGGTTTCTGTGGTTTCTATGGAACAAAATGGCCAAGCTCTTTCTCTTAACATTAATGTAATGTTAAGCTTACATTAACATTAACCATTAATGTTAATTAATTAATTAGTTAATTAATTAACCAGCACATCTTTCAGACAGCGTGAGGACCCAGAGGAAACCCACGCAGACACAAGGAGAACATGCACACTTCTCACAGACAGTGACCCAAGCTGCGAATCGAACCCGGGTCCCAGGCTCTATGTGCCAGCCCCCCATCTGAGCTGTGGAGAGATGTCCTCACTCAGAGGGATGGGAATCTTTGGATTCTTTACCTCAGTGGGCTATGAATGCTCAGTCATTGAATACCTTGCGAGACTAATACTAGGAGATGTTTAGGTACAATGGGAATCAAGGCTTAATGCTGGAAAATGGAGTTGATATAAATGATCAGCCATGAATGATAAGAATGGGATCAAGGGACTGCATGACCTGTTTTTGCCCTTAATTCTGTACGATTTTGTTGTCTTATATCGAGCAGGAGAAAAAAATAGAGGTTTTATTTATACATTGCCGTTCATGTCTTCAGAGTACAACAGAACCCATTGAAGCATGTTGTGGTTTAGTCAGAATTGCAAAGACATTCCTGAGAAATGCATTGAGATGTTCTTTATGTTGACTTGATATATTACCGTCTCATGTATTAGGATACAGTGAAAAGTATTGTTTCTTCCATGCTAGGCAGACAAAGCATACAGTACATAGAGTACATAGGGGAGAAGGAAAGGAGACAATATGGATTATAGTGTTAGTCATGGCTAGTGTGTAGAGAAAGATCAACTTAATACCAGTAGATCTATTCAAAACCCTGATGGCAGCAGGGAAGAAGCTGTTCTAGAGTCGGTTGGTACGTGATCTCAGACTTTACCTTTTTCCTGATGGAAGAAGGTAGAAGACAGAATGTCAGGGGTGCATGCAGTCCTTGAATATGCTGGTTGCTTTTCAGAAGCAGCAGGGAGTGTAGACAGACTCATTGGATGGGAGACAGGTTGAGTGATGGATTGGGCTTTGTTCGCAACCCTTTGTAGTTTCTTGTGGTCTTGGCAGAGCAGGAGCCATGCCAAGCAAATTTTAACGACACGATACAAATAACAAAGAGAAAAGAAAATTACAACATAGGAACAGGTGCTTTGGCCCTGCAAGCCTGCACCGACTATGCTGACTGTCTGAAATAAACCCTCTACCCTTCCAGGGACCATATCCCTCTATTCCTATCCAATTCATATATTTGCCAAGATGCCCCATAAAAGTCACTATCGTATCTGCTTTCGCTACCTTTCCGGGCAGTGAGTTCCAGACACCCACTACCCTTTGCTACGTACGTCTCCTTTAAACCTTTTCCCCCACACGTTAAATCTAACCCCCAATAATTAACTCTTCCACCCTGGGAAAAAGCTTCTGACTATCCACTCTGTCCATGCCTCTCATAATCTTGGAGACTTCGATCAGGTCACCCCTCAACCTCCGTCACTCCAGTGAGAACAAACCAAGTTTCTCCAACCTCTCTTCATAGCTAATGCCCTCCATACCAGGCAACATCTTGATGAATCTTTTCTGTATCCTCTCCAAAGCCTCCATATCCTTCTGGTAGTGTGGCAACTAGAATTGAACGCTATATTCCAAGTGCAGAATAACTAAGTTTCTATAAAGTTGCAACATGACTTGCCAATTTTTAAACTCAATGCCCAGCTGATGAAGTCAAGCATGCCCTATGCCTTCTTGACTACCTTCTCCACCTGCATTGCCACTTTCAGTGACCTGTGTACCTGTACACCCAGATCCCTCTGCCTATCAATACTTTATATATCTCCTATCTGTATTAGACTTCCAAAATGCGCTATCTCACACTTGTCTGGATTACACTCTATTTGCTATCTCTTCATCCAAGTCTCCAACTAATCTATATCTTGCTGTATCCTCTGATGGTCCTCATACTACCCACAAATCCACCAATCTTTGTGTCGTTCGTAATCTTGCTAATCAAGCCAGTAACATTTTCTCCAATTCATTTATATGTATTACAAACAGTAACGGTCCCAGCAATAATCCCTAAGGAATGCCACTTGTCAAATCCCTTCATTCATAAACGCAGCCTTCCAATGCTTCTATCGTCTTTGACCAAGCCAGTTCTGTATCCACCTTGCCAGCTCACCTCTGATCCCAAGCGACTTTATCTTTTGCACTAATCTGCCACGAGGGACCTTATCAAAGGCCTTACTGATATCCATGTGGACAACATCCAAAGTCACTTCCTCAAAAAAAACTCGACCAAGTCGTCATACTGTAAGAAACGCGGCAATCACATTGTGCATAGCAAGATCCACATAATTAAGCAGCAGCAACACACTAATGGCGAGATAATCTGGGCTTTGCTTAGTTCATTGATTGCCGAATAACTATTAGCTAGGCCATGGTGATTCACATCGATGCAATTTATTGGCAAAAAATGAAGTAGTTGATTAGTTGAGGAGTTGATGCCCAAATCACTTCACAGCTTACTTTTAAATAAAAGCGAATTACCATTGGAATCTGAAACAAAAGAGATGATGCTGGAAAATCTCAGCAGGCCTAGTAGCATCTGTAAGGAGAGAAAAAGAGCTGATGTTTCCAGTCCAGATAACTCTTTGTCAAAGCTAAAAGGCACAGAAAGTGGGAGATATTTATACTGCAGAGGGAGGGAATGAAAGATGAGTCATAGCCCCAGAAACAAGGAGAAAGGCTGCTAATGGCAGCCTATAGAGAAAATAAAAGGTGTGAATAGTTGAACAGCAGAAAAGCTAGAATCAGAGGGTAAACTGTGGCAGATGAAGATGTGGGGGGAAGAGGGGTGAGAGGAATGTAAAATTGGGACAAAGAGGGAAATGGGAAGCAAAGGGGAGAAAGGGTAAGGAAAGGGGGGGATAAAATAGAGAAAATAGAGGGAAGAAAAATAAAGAAAGACAATAAAGAGATAAAAGGTAGACAGTAGTCAAAATAGAATGAAAACAAAGGGGTAGAAGTGGGGTAGAGCTAATCATCTGAAGTTGCTGAAGTCGATGTTGAGAGCCAAAAGCTGTAAAGTGCCTTGCCAGAAGATGAGATGCTGTTCCTCCAGTTTGTGTCGAGCTTCACTGGAAGATTGCAGCTGGCCAAGGACAGACAGCTTATTTTCCTTCAGTATTAAATAACTCAGCAGCTTTTCTACTTCATCACACTTCTTACCTTTCTAGCCCAAGTCCAATGATCTGGCCTTTGAAACTGTCTGAAATTTAAATGCTATCATACGCAATTGGGCCCATGTTTTGTCCTCTTGAACTAAGCTAAATAATGGACGAATATTAATGATACGTAAAAGCTTTATTTATTAGTGCCATAAGCAGGCTTATATTAACACTGCAGTTCCATCTAGAAGGACAAGGACAACAGATACATGGGAACAGCACTACTGCCTTCCCCTCCAGGCCACCCACCGTCCTGACTTTGCAATACATCGGCCGTTCCTTCACAGTCGCTGGGTCAAAGTCCTGGAATTCCCTGCCTTATGGCATTGTGAGCCAACCTATTGCAGCGATTCAAGAAGGCAGCTCACCACCACCTTGTCAGAGGCAGCTAGGGATGGGCAATAAATGCTGGGCCAGCCAGTGACACCCACCGAATGAATAAAAAAAATTATAATCCAATAAGATTGTTCCTTTTGCAAATTGCAACAGTTCTGTTGGGAACTGCTGTCACTTTTTTTAAACTGATGTGCTTTGAAAGATCTTTTCGAAAGTGTCGAAGCTTATCGTTTGCAGATAACATGCCCTGGTTGCTGTAATCATAGATAATTGTTTGACTTTAAATTATACACTACCGTCTTTTTTTTTCCCCGTCTGCCTCCTATTACTGCACATTGATCTATGGTTCAAACAGGCACTTTCTATAATTTTATCAAATGCATTGCAAAAATATGGCTCTGCGGAGCTGAAAAGTGCAGCTCCAATTACTCATGGCTGATTTAACAACCATTTCTTGCTCTGAAGAATAATCAATTTTATTTTGTGCGAAGGAAATCTGTGACAGGCATAGTTTAGAACTCCCCTAGTATGCGGCTTCAAATTATTGCAGCCAAAGATTTAACCCTTCCACCTCACAGCTCCACCAGATTTATTCTGTGGGGAAGTGGGAGTGCAGACGTATTGTTACTGGACTAATATTCCGGGGACCCAGGCCAACCTCTGGGGTCCTGCCCACAACGGCACATGGTGAGATTTGAATTTAGTAAAAATCTGGGATCAGAAGTCCACTGATGATTGTTGTAAAAACCAGTTCATTTACAAAATAAATTTATAAAATTTATTTATCAGTCACAAGTAAGGCTGATATTAACATTGTAATGAAGTTACTGTGAAATTCCCCCAGTTGGCACATTCCATTTGGGTCAATGCATCTAACCAGCATCTCTTTCAGATTCTGGGAGGAAACTGGAGCACCCAGAGGGAATACCAAGCAAACATGGAGAGAAAGTGTGAGCTCCACACAGACAGTGACTCAAGCCAGGAATCGAACCCAGGTCTCTGGTGCTGTGAGGTAGAAGTGCTAGCCACTCATGCCCCCTTCAATAATATCTTTCAGGGAAGGAAATCTACCATTCTTACCTAGTCTGGCCTACAGTTAAAAATACATACATCCTGTATAGCCTGCAACATCAACTATGCATTGGCATTGAACCTTTAATATGGCAACAAAAAATCATCAGAATAGCTTGGAGCAATGGTCATGTACTGATGATGTTGCTGGGCTCATATTGATTGGCATGGTGACACAGGAATTAGAACTGCTGCCTCATTGTGCCAAGGCACCTGGATGCGATTGGGTCACTGTCTGTGCGGAGTCTGCCCATTCTTCCCGTGTCTGTGTGGGTTTCCTCCGGTTTTCTCCCACAGTCTGAAAGATGTATTGATTATGTGCATTGGCCATGTAAATTCCCACTCCGTGCAACCAAACGGGTGCTGGAATGTGACGACTAGGGGATTTTCACAGTTATTTCATTGCAACGTTAACGTAAGTCTATTTGTAACACTGACAAATAAATTTGAACTTCAGATACTACTACCTCTGGCAGCTTTGCTCCACCATGTCTATGTGAAAAAATTGCCTCACTGGATACTTTTGCATCTCTCCCCTCTCACCTTAAACCTATGCCCTTTAATTTTAGACTCCCTTATCTTTGAGAAAAGATATTCATTACCTAGCCGATCTGTGCCCCTCATTATTTTATAGGCCTCTATCAGATCACCCCTCAGCCTCCTACACTCCAGAGAAAAAAGCCCCAGTATATCCTGCCTCTCCTTATAACTCAAACCATCAAGACTGGTAGCATCCTAGTAAATCTTTTCTGCACTCTTTCTAGCTTAATAATATCAAAGAACAAAGAACAAAGAAAATTACAGCACAGGAACAGGCCCTTCAACCCTCCAAGCCTGCACTGACCATGCTGCCCTACCCTTCCTGGGACCATATCCCTCTATTCCCATCCTATTCATATACTTGTGAAGACACCGCTTAAAAGTCACTTCTGTATTCGCTTCCATTACCTCCCCCGGCAACTCAGTTCCAGACATCCACCACTCTCTATATAAAAAATCTGTCTCGTAAATCTCCTTTAAAACTTGGTGACCAGGACTCCAGATAATATTCCAAGTGTGTCTTGTACAACTTCAACAAGATGTCCTAAGTCAATGTTCTGACCGATGAAACAAGCATGTAAATGCCTTCTTCACCACTCTGTCCAGTTTTGATTCCACTTTCAAGGAGCTATGAACGTGTATTCCTAAATCTATTAGTTCTGTAACTCTCCCCAATGCCTTATCATTAACTGAGTAAATTCAGCCTTGGCTCAATCTACCAAAATGCATCACCTCGAATTTGTCTAAATTAAATTCCAAGTGCCATTCGTCAGCCCACTGGCCCCATTGATCAAGATCCATTGCAATCGGAGATAATTTTCTTCACTGTGCTCTATGCCACTAATCTAAGAACATAAGGACATAAGAAATAGGAGCAGGAGTAGGCCATCCAGCCCCTCGGGCCTACCCCGCCATTCAATAAGATCATGGCTGATCTGTAGTGGTTCAGTACCTCTTTCCCGCTTTCTCCCCGTAACCCTTAATTCCCTTGTCAATCAAAAACCTTCCACTCTTGACTTAAATATATTCAGCAAGGAAGCCTCCACCACTTCATCAGGCACAGATTTCCAAAGATTCACCACCCAAAGAAATTCCTCCTCAACTCTGATCTGAACTGCGACTCCCCCCCCTCCCCCCGACTAATCTTGAGACTGTGCCCTCTAGCCCTGCTATCTATGTTAAGCAGGAAGAGTCTCTCAACCTCTACCCTATCCATCCCCTTCATTATCTTATACATCTCTATAAGATCCCCTCTCAGCCTTCTAAACTCCAAAGAGTATAAACCTAGCCTATTCAGTCTCTCCTCATAATCCAATGCCCTCATCTCCGGTATCAGCCTAGTAAACCTTCTCTGCACCCCCTCCAAGGCTAATATATCCTTCCTCGAATGCGGCGACCAAAACTGCACACAGTACTCCAACTGCTGCCTCACCAGCACCCTATACAGCTGCAAAAGTACCTCCCTACTTTTATATTCTATCCCCCTAGCTATAAAGGCCAACATTGCATTCACCTTCTTAATCACCTGCTGCACCTGCATACTGTGTTTTTGCGATTCGTGCACAAGGACCCCCAGGTCCCTCTGCACCGTCGCATGCTGCAGCTTTTCTCCATTTAAATAATAATCCTTCCTACCGTTATTCCTACCAAAGTGGATAACCTCACACTTGCTAACATTATACTCCACCTGCCAGGTCCTCGCCCACTCACTCACCTATCCAGATCCCTCTGCAGGCTTTCCACACCCTCCACGCAATTTGCTTTTCCACTCATCTTCGTGTCATCAGCAAATTTCGTCCCCCTGCACTCAGTCCCTTCCTCCAGATCGTCATTGTAAATGGTAAATAGTTGAGGCCCCAGCACTGATCCCTGGGGCACTCCACTAGTCACCAGCTGCCAATCAGAATAGCATCCATTAATACCTACCCTCTGTTTTCTATTAGACAACCAATCCTCTATCCAGTCTAACACCCTACCCCCAACTCCCTGCACCTTAACCTTCTGCAGCAATCTTTTGTGAGGCACGTTATCAAATGTCTTTTGGAAATCCAAAAACACCACATCCACTGGTTCCCCTCTATCTACCGCACTAGCTACTTCCTCATAGAACTCCAATAGATTCGTCAAGCACGGCTTCCCCTTAATGAATCCATGCTGTGTCTGCCTGATCAAACAGTTCATATCCAGGTGCCTTGTTATTTCTGCTTTGATGATAGATTCAAGCATTTTTCCTACTGCAGACGTTAAACTAAGCGGCCTATAATTTCCTGCCTTTTGCCTGCTACCTTTTTTAAACAGCTGCGTATCATTAACCGTTTTCCAATCTTCTGGCACTTTCCCGGAGTCCAGCGAATTCTGAAAGATAATTACTAAGGCATCCGCTGTCACCTCTACCTTTTCCTTGAGGACCCTGGGATGCATTCCATCCAGTCCTGGGGACTTATCTGCCCTCAGTCCTGTTAGCCTATCAAGCACCACCTCTCTAATGACTGTAATATCATCAAGGACCTCATCTCCTATCACCCTTCTATCCTATCTTCTGCAAATATGCCTCCTATATTCTGATCTAAATCATTAATATAAATGACAATTAACAGCGGACCCAGCATTGAGCCCTGAGGCTCACCACTGGTCCAGTTTGTAAAACAACCCTCTACAACTACCCTCTGGTTTCTGTCAAGGAAATTTGAGATTTAACCTCATACAACAACCTACCATGCGATACCTTGTCAAAGGTGGTGCATTGTTTGCTAGGGGCAGGGTTCTCCGATCCTGCCACTGTCATGGGGAATTCCCATTAACGTGACCACATGCTGATGGGAAACTCATGGGCGTGTATGCACTGACAGTGGAGCCAGAGAATCCCGCTGGCATGGAACACTGGAGAGTTCCGACGAGAGATCCTATAGTATTTAAATAAGAAAAGAATTCACAAAGTGAGTCCATTAGAAAGTGCATCTGGGGAATTGGTAATGGAAAGTAGGGAGATGGCTGATGAATTACATGGCCATTTTACGTTGGTCGTCACTATCACCGTCTACATCAATGGGGATGAAGTAGAAAGGGTCGAGAGATTCAAGTTTTTAGGTGTCCAAACCACCAACAACCCTGTCCTCCTCTCTCCGTGCCGACGCTATAGTTAAGAAAGCCCACCAATGCTTCTATTTTCTAAAAAGACGAAGGAAATTTGGCATGTCAGCTACGACTCTCACTAATGTTTACAGATGCACAATAGAAAGCATTCTTCCTGGTTGTATCACACCTTGGCACGGCTTCCTCTCTGCCCAAAACAGCAAGGAACTACAAAAGGTCATGAATGTAGCCCAATTCATCACGCAAACCAGCCTCCCATCCATTGACTCTGTCTACACTCCACACACCTCAACAAAGCAACCAGCATAATTAAGGACATCATACACTCCAGACATTCCCTCTTCCACTTTCTTCCTTCGGGAAAAAAGATACAAATGTCTGAGGACTTGTATCAATCGACTCAAGGGCAGTTTCTTCCCTGCTGCTGTCAAACTTTTGAATGGATTTACCTTGCAATAAATTGATCTTTCTCTACACTTCAGCTATAACTGTAGCATTACATTCTACACTCTCTCCTTTCTTTCTCTATGAAATCAATACCAAATCAATCAAACCAAATCAAATATAGACGGCACCAATGACATCTCAGAAATAGCAGTAAATCAGGAAATGGGAGAGAAGTGCTCAGGAAAACTAAAATCACCAGAAAGTGATAGTAAGCAAATAGTTGAGTCTCTGGATAACAAATCCTTTGGTCTGGATAGAATTCATCCTGAGGTCTTGAATGAAGTGACTAATAAGGTAGCTGATGCATTGGTTTTAAGTTTCCAAAATTGCTTACATTCAGGGAAGGTTCCGTTAGATTGGATTATAGCAAACACTTTATTTAAAAAGAGAGGGAGACAGCAAATAGGAAACTATAGGCCAGCTACTTCTCACATCTGTTACAGGGAAAATGTTAGAAACCATTATTAAAGATGTTATAGCAAGGCCCTTAGGCAATCGGGCAGAATCTACATGGTTTTGTGGAAGGGAAATCATTTTTAACTGATTTATTTAAATTCTTTGAGGAAGTCACGTGTGCTGTGGATAAAGGGAACCAGTGGATATACTGCACATAGATTTCCAGAAGGTATTTGATAATGTGTCACATGAAAGCTTATTGCAGAAAATATAAAACTCGTATTGTCGGGGTTAGGATATTGGCATGGATAGAAGATTGGCCAACTAATAGGAATCAGACAGTTGATATGAACAGGAATTTTTCTAGTTGGCAGAATGTGATGACTGGTGAGCCACAGGGATTAGTACTGGATCTCCAATTTTTTACAATTTATAGAAATTATTTGGAAGAAGGTTGCTAAATTTGCTGATGATACAAAGATGAGTGGGAAATAAAATTGCAAAGAGGATATAAGGAGGCTACAAAGGGATATAAATAGGTCAAGAGAGTGAGCAAAAATCTGCTAAATCTGAGTAAAATGTGGGCAAATGTGAAATTGTCCATTTTGACAGGAGGAATAAAACAAAGCTTATTATCTAAATGGTGAGAGATTACAGAGCTCTGGAATGCAGGGGGATCTGGGTTTCCTCATGCATGAATCACAAAAGATTAGTTTACAGGCACAGCAAATAATTAGGAAATTATGCTGGCACAGTGGCGCAGTGGTTAGCACTGCTGCTTCACAGCATCGGGGACCCGGGTTCGATTCCCAACTTGGGTCACTGTCTATGCAGAGAATGCACGTTCTCCCCATGTTTGCATGGGTTTCCTTTAAGGTGTTTCAGTTTTCTTCAAAAAGAGACATGCTGGTTAGGTTGATTGGCCACGCTAAATTGACCCCAGGTTTGGGGGGACCAGCAGGATAAATATGTGGGATAATAAGGTGGGATTGTTGTTGGTTCAGGCTCGATGGGCCAAATGGCCTCTTCTGTACTATAGGGATTACATGAAAGCTGACAGGATGATATTGTTGATTATGAGGGGAATTGATTACACAAGTAGAGAGATTTCATCCCTGAAAGTAGGCAGTCAGGTCGAGAAGGTTGTTAGGAAGGCATATGGAGTCTTGGCTTTTATTGGTAGAGGGATTGAATTTCGGAGCCGCAACGTCATGTTGCAACTGTACAAAACTCTAGTGCGGCCGCACTTGGAGTATTGTGTGCAGTTCTGGTCCCCACATTATAAGAAAGATGTGGAGGCATTGGAGAGGGTACAGAGGAGGTTTACCAGGATGTTGCCTGGTATGGAGGGCAGGTCTTATGAAGAGAGGCTGAGGGATTTGAGGTTGTTTTCGTTAGAAAGGAGGCGGCTAAGAGGGGACCTAATCGAAACATATAAGATGATTAGAGGTTTAGATAGGGTGGACAGTGATAGCCTTTTTCCTATGATGGAAAAAGCTAGCACGAGGGGACACAGCTTTAAATTAAGGGGTGATAGTTATAGGACGGATATCAGAGGCAGGTTCTTTACCCAAAGGGTTGTTCGGGAGTGGAATGCCCTGCCTGCAGCGGTTGTAGATGCGCCAAGTTTGGTGGCGTTTAAGAGGTTAGTTGATAAGTATATGGAAGAGAAGGGAATGGTTTAGTTTGGAGGGGCATTGCTTTTTATATTGGTCGGCGCAACATCGAAGGCCGAAGGGCCTGTTCTGTGCTGTAACGTTCTATGTTCTATGTTCTATTAAGCTTCAGTTGTACAGGGCACTGGTGGGACCACATCTGGACCACAAGGTACAGTGTTGGCTTCCTTATTTAAGAAAAGTAGTAAATGCATTTGGAACAGTTTAGAGAAGGTCTACTAGACATGTTACTGGAATAGGCTGGTTATCTTATGAGGATAGGTTGGATAGGCTAGCCTTGTATCCTCTGGAGATTGGAAGTGTAAGAGATAACTTGATTAAAACATATGAGATCCTGAAGGGTACTGACAGGGTGGATATGATTAGGATGTTTCTCCTTCTTGGAGAATGTAGAACTAGAGGTCACTTTAAAAATAAGGGACCGCTCATTTTGAGGTTAGAGATGAGGAGGAATGTTTTCTCTTTGAGGGTTGTGAGTCTCTGGAGCTCTTTTCCTCAGAAGACAGTGGAATCATAGAACCCCTACAGTACAGAAGGAAGCCATTCAGCCCATCAAGTCTGTACCGACCACAACCTTACCTAGCCCCTATCCACACATTTGCCCTACTATTTCTCCTGACACTAAGAGTCAATTTAGTATGGCCAATCAACCTAACCCACATATCTTTGGACAATGGGAAGAAACTGGAGCACCCGGAGGAAACCCATGTAGACTCAAGGACAATGTGCAGACTCTAACAGCCTGGAACCAAAGCCAGGAATCGAACTTGGATCCCGGGCGATATGAGGCAGCAGTGCTAACCACTCTGCCATTGTGCCACCCAAAAGAGAGTTTTTGGATTTTTTAAGGTAGAGCTAGCTACATTATCAAGGAGATGAAAGGTTATTGGGGGTTGGCAGGAATGTGGAGTTGAGATTACAATCAGATCCACCATGATCTTATTTTCTTCGAGTGCTCTGGTTTCCTCCCACAGTCCAAAGATCTGCAAGTTAGGTGGATTGGCCATATTAAATGTGCAGGATTAAGGGGATAGGGTGGGCCAGAAAGGGTGGGCCTGGGTAAGAAACATAGAAATATAAAACAGTACAGCACAGTACAGGCCCTTCAGCCCTCAATGTTGTGCTGAGCTACATCCAAACCCAAGATCAAACTATCCCACACTCTACTCATTCTTCTGTGCTCTATGTGCCTATCCAATAACCGCTTGAAAGTTCCTAAAAGTGTCTGACTCCACTATCACAGCAGGCAGTGTATTGTACACCCCAACACTCACTGAGTGAAAAATCTACCTTGGACATCCTTCCTACACCTCCCACTATGAGCATTATAGTTATGCCCCCTTGTACCAGCTACATCCACCTGAAGAAATAATCTCTGCACATCCACTCTATCTATCGCTCTCATCATTTTATAAACCTCTATTAAGTCGCCTCTCATTCTCCTCCGCTCCAAAGAGAAAAACCCCAGCTCCCTCAATCTTTCCTCATAAGACCTACCCTCCAAACCAGGCAGCATCCTGGTAAATCTCCCTCTGCACTCTCTCCAATGCTTCCACATCCTTCTTATAGTGAGGTGACCAGAACTGCACACAATATTCCAAATGTGGTCTCACCAAAGTCCAGTATAGTTGCAGCATAACCCCACGGTTCTTAAACTCATAAGATGCTCTTTCAGAGAGTTGGTGCGGATTCAATGAGCTGAATGGCCTTCTTCAGCATTGTTGGAATTCTACGGGTTCCCATGGAATTTTGCTTGGGCCCCACAGCACTTTTCCAGGTACTCACTTGCTATTCCAGCTGCCTCACATTATAGAATTTCTACGGATTCCCTAAGCTTTAAGTCAATGCGTGCAACCCCACATGAAGCTACGGTACAGGACTGGCAACACAGAGGTTAATAGATTAAATTGCACCACAGCAGCTATGGGTAATTGAATCGAATATATGTATGACGCCCACATTCTATGAACAAAAAAAATGTCTGCTTGAGATACTTCAATCAGCTTTGCACTGACTGAAGTGAATTATCCAGTAATCTCACTAAAGGCATGAAAATAAACAGCAAATGGGGAATTTTGTGTTCACAAAAGATTGAACAACAAGATGAGTTGATTAAAGGGCTTTGATTCGGGGAGTAGATTATACTTTCACTCATTTTGCATGTTATGCAAAAATATCTGATGTTACTGAGTGCTAATGCACACAACCCCATTGCATAGAATTGACTTACACCTTGTGGTACATTAAAGGAGCAATGGGAGATCCCAAGATACTTATGGATAAGAAATGCCCTTTGATCACCTTAATTCATCTGATTCAGAACCACCATACACGCTCCGCACTGCTGCTTATTCAATGATCCCTGGACTTTTAAATGATTCCCGCGTTTTCAAATCTATCGCTCTGCTTGGAGGTCCATTCCGAGTATCGATCACATTCCTCTGTTTGAAAAATAATTAATGGAAACCCCTGATGCCCTGCTCTGCACCCCGCTGTTGATTTTAAAGGAACGCTGCAGTTCATTTGCCTCTGTACCTAATTTCCCCGGATGCAAACTCCACTCCAGAAACCTCAGCCGCGGATTGACACTGTGGTGCAGTGCCAATGGAAGTCTGCGCTCCTGGGGGTGCCAGCTCTTAGATGAGATGCCAAACTGAGGCCCATTTACCCTCTATGTTAAACATAGAATCTAGAAGCAAGAGTAGGCCATTCTGCCCTTCGAGCCTGCTCCGCCATTCATTTTGATCATGGCTGATCATCAAATTCAATATCCTGTTTCTCCCCTCCTTCCTCCCATATCCCTTGATCCTTTTAGCCCCGAAAGCTATATCTAATTTCTTCTTGAAATCAGACAGCCTCAACTACATTCTGTGGGAGTGAATTCCATACATTCACCGCCCTCTGAGTGAAGAAATTTATCCTCACCTCAGTTCTATAAGTTTTATCCGGTATCACGGGTAGAGGCGGAACATCGGGGTCGTGGCGTGGGCTCGTTGGGCCAAAGGGCCTGTTTCCCGTGCTGTTTTGCTCTTTGTTCTTTGTATCCTCAAACCATGGCCCCTCAGTCTGAATTCCCTCACCATCAGGAACATTCTAGATGACACTAAAGTTGACACTATTTCGTTTCTGGTGATCTGGTTAATAGGTGTCCTTCAACCTGCGTCTTACAAAACAGGATACTTGGTCATCTACACAGCTTATGAAGACTTGCTGCCATCGATTTACAATGGTGACTACAGTGTACTGCATTGAAAATAAAGAGCTCTAGTAAGCCCTGAAGACATGAATGATATTATATAGCGAGTTGCTGGAAACATTTGCCTAATAAAACAGAAGGTAATGTGCTACAATATAATTTGTCCCTTGTAAAATTTGCCATAGACCCAGATGACCATAGGGTCATCAAAGGGTCATCCAGACTCAAAACATCGGCTCTATTCTCTCTCCACGAATGCTGTCAGACCTGCTGAGATTTTCCAGCATTTTCTGTTTTTGTTTCAGAAACCTCAGAGGAACATTACGAGGAAAGGAGTTTTCTCATCCAACATTTATCTTTAAGTTTATTCAGCAGTGTCACAAGTAGGCTTACATTAACACTGCAATGAAGTTACTATGAAAATCCCCTAGTCAGACTCTGGCACCTGTTCGGGTACACCGAGGGAGAATTTAGCATGGGCAATACACCTAACCAGCATGTATTTCAGACTGTGGGAGGAAACTGGAACATCTGGAGGAAACCTGTGCAGACATGAGAGGCAAATAAGCCAAGCCCATGTAGAGAGTGACTCAAGCTGGGAATCGAACCCAAGTCCCTGGTGCTGTAAGGCAGCAGTGCTAACAACTTGCACCTGCTACTCTGCCACTAACAACGTAAGACAGAGAATTTATTGAGTCCCTTGTTCTTAGGGAAAAACGGGAAGTTCATCTACCACGTCACCTAGCTTTGATATTATACGACTCTTCCACAAACCCTTGTAGAATGATTTATACTATTTATTTCATTAAAGTGTGCTGGTGACTATGTGGATCACTTGTAACACAAACCAAGTTGTTA
Source organism: Sphyrna mokarran (assembly GCA_024679065.1). Taxonomy (NCBI): domain Eukaryota; kingdom Metazoa; phylum Chordata; class Chondrichthyes; order Carcharhiniformes; family Carcharhinidae; genus Sphyrna; species Sphyrna mokarran. Next base: position 14,183,377 of record JAGIQG010000006.1, read on the forward strand.
TCAGATCAGCACATGATTTTTTTTAATGTTGCAACTGTTAGCATGTTTTCTTATCAGTTCTTCCAGCCTTCTTTGCAAATCCTGGGCTTGTAGCTTCAATCCTCGTTAGGGCAATAACTTACATCTAAATCAACCAATGTTTCGTGGAAGTGTTATCGAAATCTGACACTGGGCCACATAAGGAGATTCTAGGCCGCATGGCATTAAAGTCAAGGCACACTGGCAGATTCTAACAAAAAATCTGAAAAGTAGAAAGGAGAGCAGAGAGGTCAAGAGATAGAGAGAATTCCAATGCTTAGGGCTGAGGCAGCTAAGGGCAAGGCTGCCAGTGGCAGAACAGTTCAAATCCAGGATGTTCAAGAGGTCAAAATTAAAGGGACAATATCTCAGAGGATATGGGGTTGGACATTTCTATGTTACAGGAAGTGTATATATTATAGTCCATGGAGGGTAGACCTGATAGAGATCTATGGAATTATAAGAAGCATGGAGAGGGTGGATAGTCAAAGGTCTTTTTTCCCAGGGTGGACATTTCAATTACAAGGGAGCACAGGTTCAAGGTGAGAGGGTGGAAAGTTTTAAGGGCGACGTGCACCAGGAGTTTTTCACGCAGAGAAAGATGGGTGCCTGGAATGCACTGCCAGATTTGGTGGTAGAAGCAAAAACACTAGCAATATTTAAGAGCCATTTGGATGGGTACATGAATAGGGAGGAAATAGAAGGATACGAATGGAGTAAGGGCAGAAGGTTTATTTTAGTTTAATTAGGACATCATAATGGGTCCACGCTTGAAGGGCTGAAGGGCCTATTCCTGTGCTGTGGTTTTCTTTGTTCTTTTTAATCCTTTACAAGACACGCCATTAGTCTTATTTCCCAGCATTCTGATTTTTGCCCAATTTCTAATTCCCTGTACTTTTCCCAAGTTTTTTTTTAATTCATTTGTGGGGTAAGGGATTCGCTGGCTGGTCAACGTTTATTGATGTGGAGATGCTGGTGTTGCACTGAGGTAAACACAGTAAGAAGTCTCACAACAGGTTCACTTGGTAGCAAAATCCACTAGCTTTCAGAGCACTGCGCCTTCATCAGGTGAATGGGAGTTCTATTTACAGTAAGAAGCCTCACAACATCAGGTTAAAATCCAACCAATTTATTTGACAGTAAACTCACAAGCTTTCGGGATTTGCCCCTTAATCAGGTCATCAAATAAATTGGTTGGACTTTAACCTGGTGTTGTGAGACTTCTTACTGTGTTTATCCCAGTCCAACACCAGCATCTCCACATCGGTTCTATTCACAAACAGGGCAAATAAAGAGACAAACTCAATTTACAAAAAATTGAGTAATTTACAAAATTTACAGAAGTTTTGTAAATTGAATTTGTGTCTTTATATGCCCTGTTTGTGACTAGCACTCCCACTCATCTGATGAAGGACAGTGCTCTGAAAGCTAGTGGATTTTGTTACCAAATAAACCTCTTAGACTTTAACATGGTGGCGTGAGACTTCTTACAGCATTTATTGCCCATCGCTAATTGCCCCTTGAGAAGATAGTGGTGAGCTGCCTTGTTGAGTCGTTGCAGTCCATGTGCTGTGGGTTGACCCACAATGCCAATTGTAGTAGCAATGAAATCCATTCTTCCAGTCTTCTTTGAAACAGGTATTAAAACTCCGAATAAAACAATACAAAATCCCCCAGCTTCCCCGGACCGACATTTCCAAATTAAGATTGATTCGGGAGGGCTGAGAAGGCAGGAAAACAAATTTGAATTTGAATCTACAAGGACTTCCAATGGTTCAAATATTCATTATCCATCATGTCCAAAATTAGCAGCGCGTCAAATTTAATCAGAAAAGGATTGTCAAAACTAATTTGCATGATCAAAATTTGCCCCAAATTATTGCACTGATTCTGACAATAAGCTGTCCCAGGGAATATCATTCCCGGGAAGGCTATTGAAAGCTACTTGAAACTGTCAACAAAATGACAAGAAAAGTTACACCAAATTTCTGGGTTCTTCTGAGAAATATCTAATACTACTGGACACTGTCATTCGAACACAAGACAATATAATCCTTTCATTCAGGTTAAGGACCTACCACATATTAAGCTGATCTTTCTCTTCACCTTATCCGTAACTGCAACACTACATTCTGCACCCTCTCCTTTCCTTCTCCCCCTATGTACTCTATGAACAGTATGTTTTGCCCGTATGGTGCGCAAGAAACAATACTTTTCACTGTATCCCAATACATGTGACAATAATAAATCAAATCAGATCAAATGTGTGGGAGGGGCTGGTACTGTGAGGGGAGGAGGGGTGCTTTCAGTCTCCAGGGTGAAAATAGCCTCTCCCAGAATCAGTGTATAGATTAAAAATCAGGGAATTTCTACAGTGTGGGAGGAGACTATTCGGCTCGTCAAGCTTGCACCAACAACCATCCCAGGCAGGCCCTTCCCCCGTGATTAGCTTGTAAACATCCCTGATGGTAAAGGACAATTTAACATGTCCAATCAATCTAACCCATACATGTTTGGACTGTGGGAGGCAACAGGAACACCTGAAGGAAACCCACGCAGACACGGGGGGAATGTGCAGATTCCACACAGACAGTGACCCAGGGTCGGAATTGAACCCGGGTCCCTGGGACTGTAAAGCAGGAATGCTAACCATTGTACCACCGTGCCACCCCAGACTTTTTAGAAAAGATTCAGGAGAAAGGTATGGATGATTTAGGAATTGAGTCTCTATGGGTGGAGTTGAGGAATAGGAAGGGAGTGGTTACTCTGTTGGGTGTTTACTACAGACCGCCCAACAGCCAGCAGGCTGTGGAAGAAGGGATATGCAGGGACATTTTAGATAAGTGTAGGAAAAATAGGGTGGTAGTGGTGGGAGATTTCAATTTTCCTGGAGTAGATTGGAGTGTGCCCAGGGCTGTAGGAGTGGATGGGGAGGATTTTGTACAGTGTGTTTTGGAAGGGTCCTTGGAGCAGTATGTGGATGGCCCGACTAGAGAGGGGGCTATACTGGATTTGGTTCTGGGGAATGAGCCAGGCCAGGTGGTTGACGTTGAGGTAGGAGAGCAGGTGTCAAATAGTGATCACAACTCTGTCTGCTTTAGGATATTAATGGAAAAGGACGAGACTGGCCCAAGAGGGAGGGTATTTAACTGGGGGAGGGCTAGATACGGCCAGATTAGGCAAGATCTTAAAGATACCGACTGGGATAAGCTTTTTGAGGGCAGGTCGACGAGGTACATGTGGGAGTCTTTCAAGGGAAACTAAACTCTCTGCAGGAAAGATACGTGCCGGCAAGGAGGAAGGATGGGAAAGGTAGGATTAGAGAACCGTGGCTTACCAGGGAGATTGAGGACTTGATCAAGAAAAAGAGAGAGGCTTACATTAGATCTAGGCAACTAGGGACTGAAAGCACTCTCTTATAGAGAGTGTAGACGGGATCTAAAAAGGGGTATTAGAAAGGCAAAAAGGGGCCATGAGGTGGCTCTGGCAGGTAGGATTAAAGAAAATCCAAAGGCATTGTACACCTATGTAAGGAGCAAAAGGATGGTTAGAGGCAAGATTGGACCTCTTAGGGACAGTGGAGGGGATCTATGCTTAGAGCATGAGGGAATGGGGGAGATCCTGAATGAATACTTTGCGTCGGTATTCACGCAGGAGACTGGACAGATGTCTGTGCCTGATGTTGACAAAGTTGAGGATTGGTTGAGGGAAATAAGGATTACGAGGAAAGATGTGTTGGGGCTGTTAGGCAGCTTAAAGACATATAAAGCTCCGGGGCCTGATGGCATTTACCCCAGGCTGCTAAGGGAGTTGAGGGAAGACTTGGCTGGGCCTCTGACGCAAATCTTTGTCTCTTCCTTGGACACAGGTGAGGTCCCAGAGGACTGGAGGATAGCAAACGTAGTATCGTTGTTTAAAAAAGGTCAGAGGGATCACCCAGGGAACTATAGGCCGGTGAGCTTGACTTCATTTATAGGTAAGCTAATGGAGAGGATCCTAGGGACAGGATGTATGAGCATCTGGAGCGCTGCGATCTGATCAGGGATACGCAGCATGGCTTCGTCAAGGGGAAGTCTTGTCTTACAAATCTGGTGGAATTTTTTGAAGAAGTGACAAAAACAGTTGATGAAGGACATGCTGTTGATGTCGTCTACATGGATTTCAGTAAAGCGTTTGACAAGGTTCCCCATGGTAGACTGATAGAGAAGGTGAAGGCGCATGGGATACAGGGTCGGGTATGTAGATGGGTCGAAAACTGGCTCGGAAGGAGGAGACGGAGGGTAGTAGTGGAAGGCTCTTTTTCCAGCTGGAAGCCTGTCACTAGTGGAGTGCCACAAGGCTCAGTACTAGGTCCTCTTCTATTTGTGGTCTACATAAACGACTTGAAAGTAGGGGTAGGTGGTGAGATCAGCAAATTTGCTGATGACACCAAGATGCTTGGATTGGCGGGTACAGAAGAGCAGTGTCAGGCAATACAACAGGACACAGACAGGTTGGTAGATTGGGCAGATAGATGGCAAATGGAATTTAATCCGGAAAAATGCGAGGTGATGCATTTTGGCCAGAAAAATGTAGAAGAGAATTATAGGATAAAAGGTAAAACTATTAGGAGCATAGAGACGCAGAGAGACTTGGGGGTGCAGGTTCACAAGTCTCTGAAGGTGTCCTCACAGGTGGAGAAGGTGACAAAGAAGGCGTAAAGTATGTTAGCTTTCATAGAAAAGGGTATAGAATATAAGAGTAGGAGTTTGATGTTGCAGTTGTATACAACTTTGGTTAGGCCTCACGTGGAATACTGCGCCCAGTTCTGGTCTCCGTACTATCGGAAGGATGTGGAGTCCTTGGAGAGAGTGCAGAGGAGGTTTACCAGGATGCTGCCTGGTATGGAAGGACTGTCCTATGAGGAACGATTAGATAGACTGGGGTTGTTTCCCCTTGAAAGACGTCGGCTTAGAGGGGATCTCATAGAGGTGTATAAGATTATAAGGGGTATAGATAGAGTAAATGGAGTTAATCTTTTTCCACCTTTAGAAATGGATAGGACGAGAGGTCATGGCCATAGGGTGAGGGGGGCTATGTATAGGACGAATATTAGAGAGCAGTTTTTCACACAAAGGGTAGTGGGGGTGTGGAATGCACTGCGAGTAAGGTGGTGGGAGCAGGCACGCTGGGGCTGTTTAAGGGTCTCTTGGACAGCCACATGAGCGGTATGCAGATAGAGGGATATATTAGGACTGTTTAACTACGGCTTTTTTCCACAGGTAATTCTGTCCATAATTTGAGCACGCATTCGGCAGGTGGTGCGGGTACAGCTCTTGGATGTTGATTCATGGGTTGCCTGGTACCTCATGTCATATATGAGTGCTTTATGTGGACCACCTGAAGGGCACCATGACAGCTCAGAGACTATCGATGTGGCCGTGCAGACACTTGGAATTGGGCCGGTGTCTGCGGGAGTTTGCGCGTTCTCCCCGTGGTTGCATGGGTTTTCTCCGGGCACTCCGGTTTCCTCCCACAACCCAAAAATTCGCTCTTAGGCTGATTGGGTAACAAATTGTCTCTATGGTGAAAATTTTCCAAATTAGGATTAATATATATATTATTATATAGGAATATTAAAATAGGATAATGTATTTGGTATTACGGTGGCGCGGGCTCGTTGGGCCGAAGGGCCTGTTTCCCGTGCTGTGTTGCTTAATAAAAAAAAAAGGTGTGTTATAAGTGTCTGGTGCACAAAGGGTTAACGTGAGGACTGAGTACAGTATGACCCACACGGGTTGGAATTCTCCCAAAAAAATTCTTAAATATTGAATTGATGAGAAAATTGGAATAATTCATGCTGGATTTTTTTTTCCGTGTGAGTACACACTAGAATCTCCCACACTCTATGCATTCCAGAGGCCACCAACGTCAATATGATTAGATTTAAAAGGTGGAGGACGGCGGGGGTGGGGGGGCGGGCAGTTTATTCCTGCCCAGGAGACTGAAACCACCCCCCATCCCCTCACAGTACCAGTCACTCCCACAGTGCAAATCCCCACCCTCCCTCACCACCCCCTTCCACTTCCCAACCCCCTAGTTTTGGACCTATAAAGTCAAATAGCCAATCCTTGACCAAGTTCAATGAAGAGATACACGAAATAAAGACTGAGACATAATGAGCAATAATGTATGCATAAGGTTTGAAAAGGAATAAATAATAAGCTTTTTACTTGCTATGTATTCTTCCTGTTAACAACAGCAGCACTGGCAGTGCGTGGGCAGAGGCAATGTGATTCAGGCTGGGCCAGGCAGGTTTGACCTGGCCAAATCAAGTGGCATTGAGGGCTCTTGGGTCAGCTTGTAGCATGGGAACTGGATGACCCTACTAAAATGTTACACCCGCATAAGGAGGGGTAACAATTGACTCCTCTCATTTACCACTCCAAGGGTCAGTGCAGCAGGGTTTAGTTGTGAGGACACACATTGCAATCATTGTCAGAGCCTGCTACGTACAATCCCAGATTATAACAAATTCATCAGAAGGGTTTTCTGGGTTTAACTTGGGGAAAGAAATAAGCTTATTGATCCTACTTATTCAATTACTAAAGCTATGTAGACTGTACTACTCGCTCATACATTCCTCAACCACACACACACACACACACACACACACACCATATAAGGATAGACTTAACTTCTTATACATCGCGCAAAGAAAATAATCAAAGAAATATACAGTGAACTGACTTTTGACTGTTCTTGATGCACTGATTCCATGTTACAGCTGTTTTTGTGCAATTGTCTTCCTGGCCAAGCTGTATGGTGCAGATTTCCTTGTGCTAGCTCCAAAAAATCTTGGTTAACTGTAAATTTCTCTCCTCAGGATGGTTACTGTGAAATATCCGTGCACAATATAGAGAGAGAAAGGAAGAGAGAGAGTGAGAGGAAGAGTGAGAGAGAGAGTGAGAGAGAGAGAGAGGGAGATACGTTGCTCTTTGCAGCTTTTCAATACATCCTTCCAAACTCTGCTTTGGCTTTTAGTGATGTGGGGATGCCAACGTTGGACTGGGGTAAACACAGTAAGAAGTCTCACAACTCCAGCCTCTTACCTGATGAAGGAGCAGCACTCCAAAAGTTAGTGGCTTGTGCTGCCAGATAATCCTATTGGACTTTAACCTGGCGTTCTAAGACTTCTTACTGGCTTTTGGTAAATAGTTCTTTGAAAAGCCTTGCTGGCTATACATTCCAAAGGAAGTTGATTATCACATCTGCTACAGCGATTGTGTTGTCGAAATGATTGTTGCATTTTTAATCTCCCATCTCAAACCACTGAAGAGTAAAAATGTGAAATTCAACGTGAGATGGGGCTCTTTCCCTGAATAATGTAATGTCCTAATTATGTTGGAGGTTGTGGTTTTAGCAAGAAGAAGAATGTGGTTTGCACATGCAGATTCAAGCTAATACAAAACAGGTTTCATTGAAAGACATGCTCTCGGCACATTGCACAGAGTACAAACTGATAGTAAAACAGCAGCCAATGCAAACACCCTAATGACACCACTATTAGATCGTATGATCAGTTCCTTCAACAGCCCGCAACCTTATAAACATACAACAAATATAAAATGAAACATTGCAGTTTTTTGACAGCCCAGCTTAGATCATCCACTCTGTATTGGATAGAAATAAATCATAAAAAGGCAGAACTCTCAAACAGAGAGTTGTGTTCTCAAACACAAATGAATGTTACATACTGTTATAATTCAGTCTGTTAACAGAGCCCTGTTTCCTGACAACAGAAACATTCTCAGCACCCTGACAGGATGATGAGGGTTTCTGTCCATCTTTCAACTCTGAACTTAGGGTGGGGTCGGTTAGCTCAGTTGGATGGATGGCTGGCTTGTGCTGCAGAGCGACACCAACAGCGTGGGTTCGATTCCAGTACGGGCTGAGGTCTTTCATGGAGACCATGCTTGCTCAAGCTTACCTCTCATGTTAAATCTCTGCCAGTGGTCATAGAATCATAGATTAATAGAATCCTTACAGTGCTGATAGAGACCATTTGCCCATTGAGCCTGCACTAAGAACAATCCCACTCAGCCCCTATCACCATAACTCCATGTATTTACCCCTGACAATGAGCAGCAATTTAGCATGGTCAATCCACCTAACACGTATATTATTGGACTATGGGGGGAAACCAGAGCACCCCGACAAAGCCTAGGCAGAAACGGGAAGAATGTGCAAATTCCACACAGATAGTCTCTCAAGGCTGGCATTGAACCTGGCACTGTGGGGCAGCAGTGCTAACTACTGTGCTACCATGTAGCCATGGTGATTTTACCTTTACTTTGAACTTACACATAATACATTTGGTGCATGCTACACTGCAGGAATAAACAGACCTGGGAGATTTACACAGATAAATCTTTCCCTGTGGGTGGAAAACTCCAGAATAATACCCAGGCACTAAGAATTAAATGATGCTAGAAGACTGTATAAATTAAAACTGGATCTCCTGGAATTCAGAAGATTAAGGCATAAATTCACAAAAGTTTTCCGGATGCCAAGAGTAGATAGTGAGAAACTATTTTAGCTGATTGGATTATCTAACATTGGGACATAGTTAGAGCCAGGTTTTTGAGGAATGAAATGAGGAAGAAAAAGATGAAGGCATCTTCCACAAGTGGCAATAGTTGCGAGGTCAATTGTTACTTTCAAGATTGATAGATTTGATGGGAGGTGATGGCTGAGTGCTATTATCACTAGATTATTAATCAGCTAATGTTCTGGGGATCCGTGTTTGAACCCCACCATGGCAGATGGTGGAATTTGAATTCAATAAAAAATAGTTGGAATTATGAATCTACCGATGACCAACTCTGCTCTGATTTTGGTAAACTTTTCTTTGAAAAGCCTTGCTAGCTGTACACTCCAAAGAAGTCGACTCCTTGTCCACTGTTGCCATTGTGATGTAGATTGTTGGAAAAACCCATCTGCTTCACTAATGTCCTTTAGGGAAGGAAATCTGCTGCCCTTACCTAGTCTGGCCTATATGTGACTCTGAAGCCACAGCAATGTAGTTGACTCCGAGCTGCCTCCAAGGGAACATCTAAGCATAGGTAATAAATGCTGGCTAGCCAGCGATGCCCATGTCCCACAAATGATTTTTATAAAATCCTGTTAACCAAATTAATCATGATCATATTGAATAGTGCAGCAGTTTAAAGTCAATTTATTAATGTCACAAATAGGCTCATATTAACACTGCAATGACGTTACTGTGAAAATCCCCCATTTGCCACACTCCAGTGCCTGTTCAGGTACACTGAGAGAGAATTTAGCATAGCCAATGCATCTAACATGCACATCATTGGACTGTGGGAGGAAGTCAGAGCACCCAGAGGAAACCCACACAGACACAGGGAGAATATGCAAACTCCACACAGACATTGGCACACAGGAATTGAACCTGGGTCCTTGGTTGCTGTGAGGCAACTGTGCAAAAGCAGGCTATTTAGCCCATTCAGCTTGCATTGCCAACAATCCCACCAGGCTCTATTCCTGAAACCTCACTTATTTTACCCTGCTAATTCCCCCTGCGACTAAGGGGCAGTTTAGTATGGCCAATCCACATGACTCACACATCTTTGGAGGAAACTGGAGCACCTGGAGGAAACCCACACAGATACAGGGAGAACATGCAGTGTCCACACAGACAGTGACCCAAGCTGGGAATCAAACTCACATCCCTGGCATTGTGAGGCAGTAGTGCTAATGCTGTGCCACCTTGCAGGTTTGAGGTGTTAAATGGCCTCTGCCCTCTCCCGTCGTTCACACTTTTCTATGACAGGTTGATAAAGCAGTTTGAAAAAGCCGTCAGGATTCTCAGTTTTATACATGGGAATCATTGAGTGTGAAAGCAAGCAAATTAGCCAAAGCTTCATAAATCACAAGTTGGACCTCAGCTGGAGTATTGTGCCTGATGTCCAATTCTGGGCAATGCAGTGCTTAATAAAGTGGTACATGGTAGGTTTATTAGCAAAGCTGAAACCTGTGGGATTAAAGGCTGCATGGATACCAAATGTGAACAGTAGGATGGAAGGTACAGAGTACTGATGATACACTTGCTTTTTAGATAGGAGGGAAATGCCCCCTGCCCCCCTCCTGAGTGTCGATACTATAAACCTGCTTTTTCTGATTTCTAAGGACCTAGACTTTTCAGAAGAGGATATCACTTCAACAATTGCAGATACTTAATATCATGGGAAACAGATAGGAGGGGACTGTAGCAAGCTTCTGGAGAATATAATGAAAAGCAAAATACAGAGGATGCCAGATGCTAGATGCATTGAATAAAAAAACAAGCAGTGCTAGAGAACATAGGCCGGCAAAAAAAGAGCAAAGAAATGACAGATGAAATTTAATGCAGAAAAGTGCGAAGTTATTATTTTTAGCTGGAAGAATGAGGAGAGGTGACACAAATGGGACAATTTCAAAGGATGAGTAGTGAGATCCAGGGGTATATTTCTTTGAAACCCTTTGAAGGTGGCAGGAGGAATTGAGAAGTTTAATAAAAGGGCATACAGGATTCTTCACTTTCTAAATAAAAGGCAGAGATACAAAAGCAAGGAAGTTATTCTAACAATTCAAAAAACACCAGCTAGACCCAATTAGCGTATTGTGTTCAGTTCTGGGCATCACATTTTAATAAGGTTGTCAAGGCATTGGAGAGAGTGCAGAGGAGATTTATTTGAATTGTACTTTGATTTGATTTGATTTGGTTTATTATTGTCACATTTATTAGTAAACAGTAAAAAGTATTGTTTCTTGTGCACTATACAGACAAAGCGTACTGTTCATGGAGAAGGAAAGGAGAGAATGCAGAATATAGTGTTACAATCATAGCTGGGATGTAAAGAACGATCAGCTTAATGCAAGATGAATTCATTCGAAAGTCTGACAGCAGCAGAGAAGAAGCTGCTCTTGAGTTGATTGTTACGTGACCTCGGAATTTTGTACCTTTTCCCAATGGAAGAAGGTGGAAGAGAGAATGTCCGGGGTGCATGCATTATGCTGGCTGCTTTTCCGAAGCAGTGGGGAGTGTAGACAGTCAATAGATGGGAAGTTGGATTGCATGATGGACTGGACTTCATTCACGACCTTTCGTAGTTCCTTGCGCTCTTGGGCAGAGCAGGAGCCCATACCAAGCTGTGATACAACCAGAAAGAAAGTTTTCTATGATGCATCTGTAAAAGTTGGTGAAAGTCATAGCTGACATGCCAAATTTCCTTAGTTTTCCGAGAAAGTAGAGGCAAAGGGAATCCAGCTGGTGAAAAAGGGATGAGTGGGTGCACTTATTTAATTTTCTTCAGAGTCAGGTCTTAGGTATGTCATTTGGTTCATGGGGAGGTGGTGTAGAGTCACAGCAATAAAGCTAAGCTGATGTCTCATCTTCTAAGTATCTACGTTACTGGAAAGAGATTCTTTATTTAGTCATGCCAATTATTTATTCACAGAAAACAAAGAGAAAAGAATAAGCTCAAGAGGCAAGGAAAGGGGGCATGAGGAATGCAAAGATAGACATACCAGCAATGCCAAAGGGAGAAATGATTATGAAAAATAATGAAACAAAGAGAGAAGAAAAGGAAGAGCAAGAACCAGGTCCAGGAGTCGAAACATGGAAGAGAAAGAATATTAGTCCCAAGAGGTGACAATCTTATTTTGTATATACCCACATTCTGTACAGACCAATGTGAAGAGATGTAATTTTGTACATACTTTGAAAGGTACTCTATGGTGAAATCAGACAAATCTTATTTCCGTTCATAAAAGATGATAAACAGTCATACATTTAGAGGAACATTGGACATTGAATCAGAAGTTAACAAAGAACCAGCAAGTGCTACTCAAATTGAAGGCTGTCCAAGTCACGGAGGAAGGAGCTCAGGGAGAGAGAGACTGACTACTGAGCATTGACATCTGATGGGAACATGATCAGGGAGCGTCATGAAGCCTCCTGTCAGAGTGAAACTCTGATGTCAAAGAGTTGGGCTGAGATGGATGAGACTGCAAATAGGAATCTTAAAGAATTTGGACAAAGATTTGTGGGTTGGGAGAGAGGTAGTGGTTGGATTTGTAAGGATTAATGTGTAGGACTGAGTAAATAGCACCTCTCATAATGATGACATAAGACAGTCAAGGGGGAGAATGTGTACAAAGTCAGCAGTGTAATGCCTAACCATGTATAGCTGTATATAGTTCAATTGTATCTGATAAAATTCTTATTATTTTGACACACTGAACAAAAGCTGTAACATTGATTTCTCATTTGCAACCCGCTGATGGGATAGAGATGAATGTCCAACCACTCGATACTCTGTGATGCCAGGGGGAGAACACGTCTGGAACAAAGCGACATACGGATATCTGGACTCACATATCTGGACAATGCCTTGATGCTGCCTCCAGAGTTCAGCTTGGTGACCGAAGGCAAGCTTGGAACATCATACCAGTGGTCGGATAGAGCAACTAAAGGTGGGCCTTCCAGATTCAGTGTTTGGAGGGGGTCAATCTTCCAGGATTGCCCCTGGATAACCATCTGCTTTCTCAGGAGATCTATTTTCTGGTCTCAGGCTGCACCCAGAGATCCATCCTCACTTCCAGGAGCTCCACCTTCTCTGGTGGGTCAGACATTGGGCGCCATTCCAATATGGCTCCTGAATAGGACAGCATCCTAGGACAGCATCATCCAGGCATGCTGTGCCATGGAATACAGCGCAAAATGCCAGTTTAAACTTTATTTATTTATTAGTCACAAGTAGGCTTACATTAACACTGCAAATGAAGTTACTATGAAATTCCCCTAGTTGCCAGACTCTGGTGCCAGTTTGGGTCAATGCATCTAACCAGCGTGTCTTTCGGACTTTGGGAGGGAACTGGAACATCCGGAGGAAACCCATGCAGACATGAGGCGAACATGCAAACTCCACACACAGTTAGTGACCCAAACTGGAAATCAAACTGGGGTCCCTGGTGCTGTGAGGCAGTAGTGCTAACCACTGTGCCACCGTGCCACCCCTCCACCTCACCTAGTTGCATAATTAATGAGATCGGGGTCAGAACATTTGGCATGTTTTACCGCCAGCCCCTGCAGTGGGACTCAGTCCCCAAACGGGAGAATTGCTGACCCTCTGTTATTTCACAACTTTCTATGAGGTGGAGCAGGGTAAACCAAATCACAATTTTCCATCCATTGACTCTATCCATACTTCCTGCTGTCTCGGAAAAGCAGTCAGCACAATTAAGGACCCCATGCACCCTGGACATTCTCTTTTCCACTTTCGTCCGTTGGGAAAAAGAGGTCATGGGCCAACTGATTCAAGAACAGTTTCTTACCTACTGCCATCAGACTTTTGAATGGACCAACCTCATATTAAGCTTTCTTTAAAGCCTAGCTATGACTGTAACACTACATTCTGCACCTTCTCCTTTCCTTCTCCCCTATCTATCATAGAATCATAGAACCTACAGTGCTGAAAGAGGCCTTTCAGCCCATCGAATCTGCACTGAATACAATCCCACCCAGCCACTCCCGAAATCCCTACATATTAAACCCACTAATCCCTCTAACCTACACATCCCTGAACAATAATTTCTTAGCTTGGCCAATTAACTTTACCCACACATTTTTGGATTCTATAATGCTTTGTATAGTGCGCAAGAAGCAATATTTCTCACTGTATCCCAATACATGTGAAAGTATTAAATCAGATCAACATTTCTCTTTCCACGATTAGCTTGTGCGGATTGCTGCTGTCCAATTTACTTGATAATAATACTGAGCTTTTATATCTTCCCTGCTATTCTCAAAGCAGAGTCTGGGCTCTGTAACCAATAACCAAAAGGACCAGCTGAGTGTTCAGTCTATATAACAGGCTCTACTGAAACAATCTTCCGCGTGCTTATCTCCTGACCGAGTGATATACTGCAGCTGGTAAAGTGGGCTGGTAGTAATGAAATGGGAATACTTCTGCTTGCAGAAGAAGAACTCATTAGTGTTCCTCACTTGAAAGGAATAAGAAGGATGTTGGACATTGCCTCTACTCTAAAAAAAACATTTCAAGCATTCATCGGTTTTATTTTCCCTGGACTATTTCTCAGTGGGGGGAAATGGCAGACTCCATTCTTGCACGATGTGCACTTTGATCTTTAGACAAGCTTTTACCATTTTGCTGATAACAGCGTACAGAAGAAACCTTTTTTTTTGGCTTTGTGCGTATGTCGCACACAATATTAGCACCGCGGAATGCTGGGTCAAAATCCTGGAGCTGCCTACCCAATATTACTGTGGATGTATCTTTGTCACATGGATCATAACAGCTCAAGAGAAAAGCTCACCAACATCTTTTCAGCATATATAGTGGGGAGCATTGAATGTTGACCTTGCCACCATCGCCTGTATGCAAGAATGAATAATGTGCATATACGTGTAATATACACAGATACAAAATAGGAGAAAAAGTAGCCCATTCAGCCCCGCAAGCCCATTCAGTAAGATCATGGTTGACTGTGTTTCAAATTCCATATCCCCTGTTACCCCTGATAACAAACAACAAAGAACACAGCAGAGAAACAGGTCCCTTGGCCCTCCAAGCCTCCAAAGACTAAGTTGTCCTATCTAGACCAAACACTTAAATCCCTCCATTCCCCATCTGTTCATGTATCTATACAGATAAGTCTTAAATGTCACTAACATATCTCTCTTGCCTAACAAGAAGCTCCCTGAAATAATGAATGGTCTACTCTTCACTGCCCTCTGAGATTGAGGACGGAGTTTTCCCATCCATTTTGGTTCCCTGGCAGGGAACCAAAGCGGGCTGGACAGATCATGCATCAGTCTTTTGATCTCAGGCGGGATTTTCCAGCCTGGGGGACGAGTGCGGCCGGAAGCTCCCTCCCAGAGAGTTCCAAAGTCACACAACCCTCTGAGAGGAAACATTTCTCCTCATCCCTGTCCTAAAAGGGTGAGCCATAATTTTCAAACGGTGCTCCCCTTCCTAGTTCCAGACTCACCCACAAAAGGAAACATCCTTTCCAAGTCCACCTTGTCGAGACTGTTCAGGATCTTATGGACTCCAATCAATCCTCTAAACTCTAGTGGAAGCAAGTCTAGCCTGTCCACCCTTTCTTCACATGCGTAAAATTCCTCAGTGAAGCCCAGCAGATGTATCAAAGACTCAGGCAGTTTGAGATGGATTAACAGCCAACTAGCAATTCAGCACAAAACATATATAATGAAACAACATAAATAATAAATGTAGTCAACTACAAACGTCTCATGTTTACTTAAAAATTTCTAGTTGGCTTCAGCATCAGTTTTCAGTCTTGTTAGCAATTCTTGAGGCATGTCCTTGACAGTCCTTTGTTCTTCCCAGTTAATTAAGCTGGAGTCGCAGTCCGTGGGAGCTCAATTCTCCTCCAAAGTGAAGTTTTTAGCATTGCCCGATGTTACTTACTATGAGGAGGCCTTTGTGGTACAGTGGGTAGCATCCCTACCTCTGGGCAAGAGGCTGGGGGGAGGGGGGGGTGCTCAGGTCCCACTCCAGAACGTAACATCAGTGATGGTCCATTCACAACATGATCACACAGGTCAACCATCAACCTGATATATACCAAATTCAAATATGCCTAAGAATAAGCAGTAAGAGTAGGAAAGTTTCCTGGTCAACCATACTGCAGAATGTAATGGCAAAACATGATCACTCAGCAGATCCCGATCTCCAATACTCTCTTAGGCATGAGTGTGACATGTTGGCACCGTGGTTAGCACTGCTGCCTCACAGTGCCAGGGGTCCGGCTTCTATTTCCGGCTTAGGTCACTATCTGTAGGTTCTCTCCGTGTCTGCGTGGATTTCCTCGAGATGCTCTGCTTTCCTCCCACACACCAAAAGACATGCAGGTTAAGAGCATTATCCACTCTAAATTCTCCTTCAGTGTAGCCGAATAGACGCCCAAGTTTGGTGGCTGGGGGATTTTCACAGTGGCTTCATTGCAGTGTTAACGTCAGCCTACTTGTGACACTCATAAATAAACTGGTAGGTGGTAAAGTTTGCGAAGTTTTCTGGTCAGCCACACTGCAGAATGTAATGGCAAAACATAATCACTGATCAGATTCTGGCCTCCAGTGTCCTTTTCGACATCGGACCTGAAGAAGAGCAATGTTATCTCTACTCCGCAGCCTGTTATTTGAAGTTCAAATAATGGATGTGCTACTCATTGATACCTTTTATAATCTATCATGGAATCTGGGTATCGCTAGCAAGGGCTGCATTTGTTGCCCATCCTTAATTGCCCTGCTAAGCCATTTAAGAGGGCAGTTACAACCACATTGTTGTAAGGTTGGAGGCATATATAGGTTTCTCAGAAACACAGAAGCAGAAGGAGGCCCATTCATCTCTTCAAGCATGCTCTGCCATTCCTTTTGATTATGGCTGATCATCGAATTCGAAATCCTGATCTCACCTTCCCCATATCCCTTGATCCCTTTAGCCCCAGGGTTAAATCTAATTTCTTCCTGAAATCAGACAAAGTTTTGACCTTGACTACTTTCTGTGGTAATGAATTTCACACACTCACCACTCCCTGGGCGAAGAAATTTCTCCTCTACATCAGGTTAATTCCCTTCCTCCCCCGAAAGGGGGGAAACGAATTAACCAGCAAATGGATTTTTTTAATAAGAATTGACGATAGATGTCATGGTAACCATCGCTGAGAACCCTTCCAGATTTGTGATTGGAATTTAAATTCCGCCAGCTGCCTTGGCAGGATTTAATCCCAGAGCATTAACGTGGGCCTCAGAATGACTATCCCAGTGATATAATCACGACATCACCCTTTAATCTTCCCACTGGCAGTGCCTTAGTGATGTAGACAAGCTAACTAAGATACCCTCATATTGAAGAGGCAAGGCATTAATTTTTAGTTATTTCCATTGTGCATTTGGATGGCATTGGCTGCTCACTTGGATTTTCACAAGCCTTGACCAACTAGGGACGTCCACAGTGGTACAGCGGTTGGTACTGCTGCCTCACAATGCCAGGAACTCGGGTTGAAGGGCCACTGTCTGTGTGCAGTTTGCATGTTTTCCCACTGTCTGTGTGGGTTTCCTCTGGGTGCTCTGGTTTCCTCCCACTCTACAATGATGTACAGGTTAGGTGGAGTGGCTGTGCTGAATTGCCCCTTTGTTTCCCGCGATGTGTACGTTAGAAGGATTTGTTGAGGGGATAGGTGGGGCATGGTGGCGTGCACTGCTGCCTCACAGCGCCAAGGTTTGATTCCCAGCTTCCTTACTGTCAGTGCAGAGTTCACGCATTCTCCCCGTGTCTGCGTGGGTTTCTTCCGGGTACTCCAGTTTTCTCCTAGTCTGAAAGACGTGCTGGTTAAGTGCATTGGCCATGCTAAATTCTCCCTCAGTTGGACCCGAGCAGGCACCAGAGAGTGGCAACTATGGGATTTTCCCACTAACTTTGTTGCAGTGTTAATGTAAACTTACCTGTGACGCCAATAAAAAATGTATGGGCTACTGAAATAGAATCTGGGCTAGCTATTGTGTTGGAGATTTGGGGCAGACCCAATGGGCCAAATGACCTCCTTTTGCACTGTAGGGATTTTGTGAGAATGCTATCTGCTAAACCAAGCCCACATTTGCAACTGGAGGCATTTCTTTGATATTTAGTATTGCCAACTAACTGGGTATTTCCCCAGATGGTGGATAGAATGTGTATAGCATTCACACAGAACAACATTTCAAAACTCAATCTCAAAGAACTTGAGCACCAAAACCCTCATTTTTGCCTCCTTGATCTCCTGAATTGACACAGATTGTAACTTGACCACTTGCTATTTTAGAACATTCTAGGGAATGGAGTAAATGTGTTTTCACTTGCTATCTGTCTAACCTCAACCTCAAGGGAGAAAGAATGTAGGGGGGAGGTATATGATAAAGGGTAGACCTATTAAGAGTATAGAAACGCAGAGGGACCTGGGAGTGGAGGTGAACAAGTCTCTGAAGGTGGCAGAGCAAGTGGAGAAGGTTGTGAAGAAAGCATATAGTATGTTAGCCTTTATAGGAAGGGGGATAGAGTACAAGAGCTGGCCTTTAATGTTGCAGTTGTATAAAACGCTGGTTAGACCTCATTTGGAATACTGCGTCCAGTTCTGGTCGCCTTACTACCGGAAGGACGTGGAGACTCTGGAGAGAGTGCAGAGGAGGTTTACCAGGATGCTGCCTGGTATGGAAGGTCTGAGTTACGAGGAGAGGTTAGGCAAATTGGGACTGTTTTCCTTAGAAAGACGTAGACTTAGAGGAGATCTGATAGAGGTGTACAAGATTTTGAAGGGGATAGATAGAGTAAACAGGGTTAAGCTTTTTCCTAGGATGGACTCAAATAGCACGAGGGGTCACGGGCTTAGGGTGAGGGGGTAAGGTATAATTTGGATGCTAGAGGGAGTTTTTTCACACAGAGGGTGGTGGGGGTATGGAATGCGCTGCCAAGTAAAGTGGTGGAGGCAGGCACTCTGGAGTTATTTAAGAAATACTTAGATGGGCACATGAACAGAATGGGAATGGAGGGGTATAGAAAACTGATTTAAAATAGGGATCATGAGCCTTGGGAGTCCCTGGGAAGTGTGTAAATAGATGATGATATTGATGCATTTGTTTTTATCCTACAGGTGCTTTGGTCCACCTTGTTGTCTAACGAGGGGCATACACGCGATGGGTCGTGAGAGGACTGCTCTTGGATCTTTTTCGAGAGTATCCTACTGCTTCACGTTGTTAGTGTATGTTTGACCTGGACTATCTGATGGGCAACACGACAGCTCAGTGACTATCGCTGTGCTGTGCAGATACATGGATTTGGGCCTGTGTCTGTGGGAGTTTGCGCATTCTCCCCGTGCTTGCGTGGGTTTTCTCCGGGTGCTCCGGTTTCCTCCCACATCCCAAAGATGTGCTCTTAGGCTAATTGGCAAAACAAATTCTCCCTAAATTGTCTCAAATTTGGTTTTTAATCCATAGATCTATAAACATGGACAGGGATCGCGGGTAGAAATGGGAACATTGGGGTGGCGGCGCGGGCTCGTTGGGCCGAAGGGCCTGTTTCCTGTGCTGTTTTGTTCTTTGTTCTTTGTTTATTATGGGCAAGGTGACCATGTTTATTATGGGCAAGATGACCATGTTTGTTGTGGGCAAGATACCATGTTTGTTAAGGCAAGGTGACCATGTTTGTTATGGGCAAGGTGACCATGTTTATTGTGGGCAAGGTGACCATGTTTGTTGTGGGCAAGATAACCATGTTTGTTACGGGCAAGGGAATGTTCAGCTTGGTTGCAGCCTGGTCTTTGTTGGAGCTGTGTTTCTGTTCTCCAACTTAACTTGAAAAATCATTGGTCCAAATCTTTCGGTCTCCAGATTGGATGAGCGACTGAAATATTCGTCAGACCTCTGTTCTGACCTGCTGACCTACATGAAGACATTCGCTGGAGGCTTCAACATCTGATGGACAATTTCCTTGCTCCCCAGCACTCTTCATGAAAGACTGTTAGCCAGAATTTTGCCGTCTCGCCCACTCGAGGCTCATAAGATCCCATCCAAGGCCAACTGAGAATGCCGCTCTGCAAATAAAATTCTACCCTATGGCTCTGAGTTAGAATCAGAGATTGGGATTGTTCCAATTTATTTCCCTGGATAGTTACTCAAGAAAAATCAGACTGACTTCCAAATCACTCACCATGAACCACGCTGAGATCCAACTTGACTATCCTTCCAGCTACTTGGGTAATGCCCACAATTATAATCCACCCATATAAGAACCGGTCCCCACTCAGACCAGATCCAACCTCCACCTCAGTGACCCAACTGCCCCCGATCCAAACAAACGACACTTGATCCACCAGGCCACACGCGATCATCTGACTAATCTCCCAGCATGTGACCACTAACCCAACCTCCCGATTACTCTGCCATCTGCATGACTATCCGACTACACCCTAATCCCCCCGACTACATCCTCATCGCCTGATTACCATCTCGGTTTAACCCGATTACACTGTGGACCTAACCCCATGACTACCCAATTACCACCCCCCCCACCCCCCAGAATTTATTATCACCTCACAAACATTCTCTTTGGTCACCTGCCATCTTGCTCCACCCTATGACCTCATCCACCCGACCCACATGCCTACCGATTGAAGTCACATACATAGATCCACCATCTAGAAGCGCAAGGTCAGCAGATACCTGGAAACACCACCACTCATCCAAACCACTCACCATCCTGACATGCAAATATATTGCCGTTCCTTCATTGTCGCTGGGTCAAAATCCTGGAATTCTCTCCCTAACTACATTTATGCAATATGGCATTCCTGGGAAAGATGGCATCAACAGGTGACCAACACCAATGGGTTGATGGGCCTGTTCCTGTGCTGTACTGCTCTATGTTCTGTAACGAGAACAAAAAAAAAAATCGGCCTAGGTCTCCTGTCTCTCTGCTCCTGCCTGGCTGCAACATTACAGGCTGTGATATTTCAGACATTAGGGGATCAAAACTAGACTGACACCAGCCAGCAACGTTTTATTTTTTTGCTTCGATCTCCTGATTGTTTCCCTCATGTTGACTAACAGCATCCAAGGCCAGAACGTAGTGACGGGAGAAGGCTGAAAGGCTTGTCCCTGTGTCGTACTTTTTCATGTTCTATGTCTTGTGATTGCCAACTGAACCATGCAGCTCCATCACCCAACAACCATCTTCCACTCCCCACCACTCCATAGCCCTCGGAGTTCAATATTCCTGGTGTACTGTATCTTCATTTGAGAATGCACCAACCTGCACAATGTCCGGAGCCAACACAAGCATTGTCAGTGGGATGATTAAGCGATGGCAAAGATCCCGAAACAAAATTGCAATCCCGATAACAGCGGATATAATCGCCCGTATTGTGAATTGATCAACGCAACAACTCGGCTAATAGACACCTCAATCAGTCAACCTAATTTGAAACCAATAAAACATAGGCTGAGATCAGAGATGAATGGGAATGATTTTACGTCGGTTAAGGAAAAGAGTCAATCCTTGGCTAAAATTTTAAAAACATTGATCACAACCCCTATATAACGATTAAGTGCAAGGAGTCAATAGTGACAAATTAAAGCAATGTGCATATTGAAAGAGTCACCATCATGCCCTATACAACCAGAGAAATGACAGTTATAAATGACAGCCTCCCATCCGTTAACTCTGTCTACACTTCCTGTTACCTCAGAAAGACAGCCGGCATAATGAAGGACCCCACATACCCCGGACATCCTCTCTCCCACTTTCTTCCACCGGGAAAATGATACAAAAGTCTGCGGTCACGTACCAACTGACTGAAGACAACTTCCTCCCTGCTGCCATCAAACTTTTGAATGGATTTACCTCACACTAAGTTGATCTTTCTCTACAACCTAGCTATGACTGCAACATTACATTCGACACTCTAAAAGTAAAATTTATTTATTAATGCCACAAGTAAGGCTCACATCAACACTGCAATGAAGTTGCTGTGAAATTCCCCTAGTCGCCACACTACCGTGTCTGTTCGGTCAATGCACCTAACCAGCACCGTGGGAGGAAACCAGAGCACTTGGAGGAAACCCACACAGACACGGGGAGAACATGCAAACTCCACACAGGCAGTGACCCAAGCTAGGAATCGAACCCAGGTTTCTAGAGCTGTGAGGCAGCATTGCTAACCATTGTGCCACTGTGTAGCCCCATTCCCTTCTCTCCTTTCAGTTGTAGATGTGCCAAGTTTGGTGGCGTTTAAGAGGTTACTTGATAAGTATATGGAAGAGAAGGGAATGGTTTAGTTTGGAGGGGCATTGCTTTTTATATTGGTCGGCGCAACATCGAGGGCCGAAGGGCCTGTTCTGTGCTGTAATGTTCTATGTTCTATGTTCTATGTTCCTTCCCTATGAACTGTATAAGGGGCAAGAAACTGTATCTTGCCTGCATAAGACGCAAGAAACAATACGTTTCACTAATTAAAACGAATCAAATAATAAAAAGCTTGAGGTTTACCTGCTAATGTCAGCCCGATTGTAAATATGAGTGTGCTTTCTGTCTTGAAGAAGCAGAATTCAATTGGATTTTGCTCTGGGCTGACCATATCTTTGCAAAGGTTGTAGAATTGATGAATAACATAGATGATGCCGAAAGGCTAATCCCCATTGCTGTTTCTCCTTCAGCCTGATATGAATTTACTTTGCACCCTCTAGTGGACCCTGGTCATGTCTGCAGGTCTGTGAGCAAATGGAATAATGAAAGGCCAGGTACAAATTAGTTTCATTCTGCCTGAGGGACTGGTAAATTTTTGCAAAAAATGGCTCACATCAAGAAATCGCCTTAGCGGCAAATTATTCTGTCAAGGATTCTGTGGCCATGCAGAGCAACAGGCTGTGACAACAAAGAAAGTTTTCTCAGACCAGCGAGACATTGCTGGTACCTTGCAAACATGGGATGGCGTGTGATTGCATGTGAAAATTGCACCGGATTCCTGCAGGAATCATGAAAAAATCTCCTTACTTTCCCATAGAACTACCTGATTCAAATTTTAGTTCAGTTGCAACGTACATAAGAAAAGGCAAGCAGCAAATCTGTGGCTATCTAAAGGAAGATTATTGAAGAGGAATGATTTCTTTGGAATACATAACATGTTAAGTGGGAGGGGTGAGGAAATTTTTACCACAAATTTATGCAGACTGTTAAAAACTACAAACAGTATGGCTCCTGCTCTGCACAAGATCACAAGAAACCACAAAGCGTCATGAACGAAGCCCAGTCCATTGAGCAAACCAGCCTCCCATCCATTGACTCTGTCTATACTTCCCACTGCCTCAGAGAAACAGCCAGCATAATTAAAGGCTCCACACTCCCCAAATACCCTCTTTTCCACCTTCTTCCATCGGGGAAAAGATACAAAAGTCTGAGATCACATACCAATCGATTCAAGAACAACTTCTCCCCTGCTGCTGTCAGACTTTTGAATGGACCTACCTTATATCAAGTTGATCTTTTTCTACACCCTAACTATATCTGTAATATTATATTCTACATTCTCTTGTTACCTTTTCTATGAATGGCACACTTTGTCTGTGTAGCTCACAAGAAACAATACTTTCACTGTATTGTGTGTATGTGTGATAATATTAAATCAAATCAGATCAATAAAGGAGGAACCAAGCTTATAGCTAACAATTTGCATTAATTCAAAACAGAAATGTTGGAAAAAATCTTTCTCACCCATTGACTTCAGTTTTGTGCTCAGTCAGTGTGATATGCTGCAGACAAACAGCACAGCAGCACACTGGTTAGCACTGCTGCCTCACAGTGCCAGGGACCTGGTTCAACCCACGCAGACATGGGGAGAATGTGCAGACACCGCACAAGCAGTTTAACGAAGGCAGGAATTGAACCCGACTCCCTAACGCTGTGAGGCAGCAGTGCTAAAGACTCTGCCACTGTGCCACCTCCCCGCTAAATAATCACTCAAAAGCTGACCATGAAGAAGCCACATTCACACGGTCATGGGAAGAAGCAGGGGTGCAAAAACAAACTGGACAGCTCTTAACCCAGAACAGGAATATCGGGCTACACGTCCTCCTTCGATGCTAGATGTTTGCATGATTTTCACAGCTCCTGAGATCCACCGACAGGATACGAGCATGCCTCAAGTTAAGGTGAACCAGGTAGGTTTGGCAGACACACCTCCCCCCCCCCCCCCCAACCCTTCTGTCCCCCCCCCCCACCCCCCCACCATCCCCCTCCCCACCGTATCCCTCCACCCCACTCAGGAAATATTGAGGAAAGAGAAGGTAGTGAGTTTCCACTCATCATTCACCCAGTTAAGCTGGAACTGAATACAATGGAGAGATGGGGAGGTTTAAAGAATGAAATAAATTAGGCTTTCATCAGATGGAGATACAGCTGATAATGATGGAGCTATAAAAGTGACAGATGCACACAAAGCAGTAGTAGAGGTGAGTACAATTTTATCTTTTAAAAAGCGTTTTACATGACTAAGATGTATATAGAGGGATATGGGCCAAACACAGATAATTGGGACTAATCTAGGGATTAAAAAAAGGAGAGCCATAGACAAGTTGGGCTGAAGAGCCTGTTTCTGTACTATAAACCTTTATGAACTCTATAAGAGCAGAACTGGAAGAGGAAGAAATCTTGGAGAGTTGGAGGTTGGAGGAGGTTCTAGTGAGGCAGTGGAGGGATTTAACAATGAGACTAAGAGTTGTAAGTCTGAAGCTGGTAGCAATATTGTTAAGTATCACCAAGTGCTCTGCAGCACAGTGGTTAGAACTGCTGCCTCACAGCGCCAGGGACCCAGGTTCAATTCCTGGGTCGCTATCTGTGCAGAGTCTGCATGTCCCCAGCGTGTCTGCGTGTGTTTCTATGGGTGCTCTGGTTTCCTTCCACAGTCTGAAAGATGTGCTGGTAAGCTGCATTGGCCGTGCTAAGTTCTTCCTCACTGTGCCTGAAAAGATGTCAGAATGCGGAAACTAAGGGGTTTTCACACCAACTTCATTGCAGTGTTAATGTAAACCTACTTGTAACACTAATAAATAAACTTTAAATTATAATAATATTGATGCAGCTTATGTACATTTTAAATAGCTGATCCTGAAGAATGAGAGGCTGTTGGGTTGCAAGAAATTGGTTCCAGGGGATTGTACGGCGGCGGCACAGTGGTTAGCACTGCACCAGGCATCCGAGTTCGATTCCCAGCTTGGGTCACTGTTTGTGTGGAGTTTGCACCTTCTCCCCTTCTGTCCATGTGGATTTCCTCCGGGTGCTCCGGTTTCCTCCCATCGTCTGAAAGGTGTGCCAGTTAGGTGCATTGGCCATGCTAAGTTCTCCCTTGATGTTACGTGAACAGGTGCTGGAGTGTGGCGACTTGGAGATTTTCAAAGTTAATTCATTGCTGTGTTAATGTAAGCTGACTTGTGATACTAATAAATCAACTTTAAAACTTTAATCTATTCCTCAACTCCCCAAAACACCAGCCTTCTTCTCAGCAGAAGGCAACCCCATGCCTGCCAACATCCTGAACAAATTGCCAGGCAGAAGGCAAAAATTCTCTGGCAGCAGCGGGCAAGCAGCTTGTAACACAGCCTCAACAAAGCTAATCAGATTTCAAACAGCATTCTGTGAAGAACGAGAAGTTGCATTCGTCGGCAGATCCGTCTTGTGCCTTTGGGCTGGAAATCACTGCTGTCAAACTCTTCTCCTCACCGCTTTTGCGGATCTTTGAGCAGCACAGTAGTTAGCACTGCTGCCTTACAGCGCCAGGGACCCGGGTTCGATTACGGCCTTGGGTCTCTGTCTGTGTAAAGCTTGCACATTCTCCCCATGCCTACGTGGGTTTCCTCTGGATGCTCCGATTTCCTTCCACAGTCCAAAGATATGTAGGTTAGGTGGATTGGCCATGCTAAATTGACCCTTAGTGTCAGGGGAATTAGCTAGAGTAAATGCATTGGTATTGAGTCTGGGGGGACTGTGGTAGGTGCAGATTCGATGGGGCAAATGGCCTCCTTCTGCACTGTAGGATTCTACGAAGTGTGGATCTGCCCCAAACAAACCAATGGACAATTCCATTCAGACTGCAATAAGAACTTACATCCCTCCTTGTTTGTGTCAACTGTACTCAGCAAAGCAGAAATAAGTTTAAGTATCAATGTCATAAGTAGGCTTGCATTAACATTGCAACAAAGTTATTGTGAAAGTCCCTTGAATCGCCACACTCTGGCACATATTTGGATGCATTGAGAGAGAATCTAGCATGGGCAATGCACCTAACCATTACGTCTTTCAGACTGTAGGAGGAAACCGGAGCACCCAGAGGAAACCCACACAGACATGGGGAGAATATGCAAACTTCACACAGACAGTCACCCGAGACCGGAATTGAACCCGAATACCTGGCATTGTGAGGTGCCAGGGCCAACCACTGTGCCATCGTGCACTGCCCATAAATGGAGATGCAGAAAAGGAGAGGTAATTAAAGGCAAGGCGGGGTAATTGGGGAATTGGAAGAATGAAAAGCACTTCGGTCAACACTTGTAAACAATGCGCCCGATTCTCCCATTGCAAAATAAAACTTTTCTGGTGAGTCAGTTTGGGAGAATCATATGTTGGCCATTTCATAGGTTCCCTGTGAGTGTTTACAGCCCACACACGTCTCCCAACTGGAAGAAAATAACACCGCTGGGAATGCACAGAAAACTAGCGGGAAGTGAGGTAAATCATTTGAATTAGTTTTGCATATATTTTAAATGTATTTTGAATGTGATTATTAGGTCCAGCACAGAGCTTGCCAGGCCCAATAACAGGAGTACTTCATTCCGATGAGGTTTATTCCAGCTGTTTGGGGAAACTAGCAGGAAACCCCACCAGAGTGAAGGGGGGGGGGGCGTAATCGGGGCCCCCAAAGTGGGTCGGGCAATAAGGAGGCTGGTGCCTCCTGGCTGTGGACAATGCTGCCAACAATTCTACCAGAAGAATGTGGAGGCCCTGGAGAGAGTGCAGTGGAGATTTACCAGGATGCTGCCTGGTATGGAAAGGCTGTCTTACGAGGAAAGATTGAACGCACTGGGGTTGTCTTCCCTTGAAAGACGTCGGCTGAGAGGGGATCTATTAGAGGTATATAAGATTATGAGGGGTATAGATAGAGTAAATGGTGGTAAGCTTTTTCCACCATTAGAAAAGGATAGAACGAGGGGTCACAGCCTTAGGGTGAGGGGGGCTATGTATAAGACGAATATTAGAGGGCAGTTTTTCACACAAAGGGTAGAGGGGGTGTGGAATGCACTACCGAGTAAGGTGGTGGGACCAGGCACGCTAGGGTTGTTTAAGGGTCTCTTGGACAGCCACATGAGCGGTCTGCAGATAGAGGGATATAGTAGGACTGTTTAAATATCCTATTTGTTTCCACAGGATGTTCGGTCCACCTTGTTGACCAACAAGGCCGTGCATGCGACAGGTCGTGCGAGAGCTGCTCTTGGATGTTGCTTCAGGAGTGGCCTGGTGCTTCACGTCGTTAGTGTATGCTTAAACTGGACCATCTGATGGGCACCATGACAGCTCAGGGACTATCGCTGTTGCTGTGCAGACACATGGATTTGGGCCTGTGTCTGCGGGAGTTTGCGCGTTCTCCCCGTGGTTGCGTGGGTTTTCTCCGGGTGCTCCGGTTTCCTCCCACATCCCAAAAATGTGCTCTTAGGCTGATTGGGTAACAAATTGGTCCCTATATGTCATTAAGACGTTAGGACGGCGGCGCGGGCTCGTTGGGCCGAAGGGCCTGTTTCCCGTGCTGTGTTGTTCTTTGTTCTTTGTTCTTTGTGGCCCTTAGCATTGCCTAAGAATGAAAGTGCCCATGCCCAGGGGACACCTTGGCACTACCTAGCCAGCAGTGGGCAAGGACAAGAAGGCAGGGCCTATTGTGAGTGGGGCCTAAAGATGGGGTTTTGGGGGGGGTCCTGCTGCCATTCTGCATGGGAATCGGTGTTGGCTAGAGGGAGGCCAGCTATTGGTTTGGAATGTGAGAGGTGGGGTGGTGGGGTGGTGATGGTCCACTGTGGGAGGGGGGAAGGCGGGGTGGGGGGGGGGGGGGGGGGAGTCACCAGGTAGAGAGAGTGCCTGCTGAAGCAAGAGGTTGGGATATCGCCATTGCTGGGGGGGTGGCGGTGGCTGGATATTGGGGCACTCTGGGACAGGGGTAGTCAGAGCTGGCCTGGAAATTGTTGTGGGGGCTGCGATCGGGCTGCTGGGGGAGAGGGGGTGCTGGAGGGGCAGCACTGCGAGGATCCTGGCAGTGATTAACTGGCCAGAAATAGGGAGATTTTCGGATCGGGACCACTGCATATGCACAAAGTTCCAGGACTGGCAGACCTCGGAGCAATAGACCCAGTCCCCCCTGGGTTTTAATGTTATAAATAACTGGGACCTCTGCAGTGCACAGTGCATGGAGATTCAAGTTTAAAGCTGCACTGTAAAAAAAGAATAGTTGCGATCTAGACCAGTTTTCCCACCAATTCAGCACTTTAGGGAAAATCACCCTCAGTATTTCGATTTCAGATCACTGACCGTTCATCAATTTCAAAATAAAGAGGAGGCCACTTTGGACTGAGATGAGGAAAAAATCCTTTCACAGAGGGGATAGTGAATCTTTGGAATTCTCTCTTCCAGAAGAAGCTCCGTCATCAAGTGTGTTTAAAGCAGAGATTGATAGATTTCATAGAATCACAGAACCCTACGGTGCAGAAAGAGGCCCTTCAGCCTATCAAGTCTGCACTGATTACAATCCCACCCAGATCCTACCCCCATATATTTTACTTGCTAATCCCTCTAACCTACGCATCTCAGGACACTAAGATGCAATTTTTAGCATGGCCAATCAACCTAACCCGCACATCTTTGGACTGTGAGAGGAAACCAGAGCACCCGGAGGAAACCCACACAGGCACGAGGAGAATGTGCAAACTCCACGCAGACAGTGCCCTGAGCCGGGAATCAAATGCAGGTCCCTGGAGCTGTGAAGCAGCAGTGCTAACCACTGTGCTACTGTGCCACAATATCATTAATTTCTGGTGAATGATATTGTAAAGGGTTGTCGGGATAGAATGGACAAAAGGCATTGACGTATCCATTAACACTGCAGTGAAGTTACTGTTTTTCTCTGGGCACAGTTTGTCTGCTTTCTGTTCAGCAAATAATTGGCATGACAAAATAAAGAATCTCTTTCCAGTAATGTAGATACTCAGAAGATGAAACATCAGCTTAGCTTTATTGCTGTGACTCTACCCTGCCTACTATGAACCAAATGACACACCTAAGACCTGACTCTCAAGAAAATTAAATAAGTACACCCACCCATCCCTTTTTCACCAGTTGGATTTCCTTCGCCTCTACTTTCTCAGAAGACTAAGGAAATTTGGCATGTAAGCTACTACTCTCACCAACTTTTACAGATGCAGCATAGAAAGCATTCTTCCTGGTTGTATCACGGCTTGGTGTGGCTCCTGCTCTGCCCAAGACAACAAGGAATGACAAAAGGTTATAAATGTTGCCCAATCCATCACACAGCCTCCCATCCATTGACTCTGTGTGCATTTCCCACTCGCTCGACAATGCAGCTAGCATAATTAAGGTCCCCACGTACCCTGGACATTCTCTTTTCTACCTTCTTCCAACGGGAAAAAAAATGCAAAAGTCTGAAATCATGTACCAACTGACTCAAGAACAGCTTCTTCCCTGTTGCATTAAGTTGACCTTTCTCTACACCCTAGCAATGACTGAAACACTATATTCTGCACTCTTGTTTCGTTCTCGATGAACAGTATGCTTTGTCTGTACAGCGTAGAAGGGACAATATTTTTCACTGTATGTTAGTACATGTGACAATAATAAATCAAATAAAACAAATCAAAAATCACTGTGTGAAAATCCCCTCTTCACCTCTTCAGTTACACTGAGGGAGAATTTAGCATGGCCAATGTGCCTAACCAGTATGTCTTTCAGGCTGTGACAGGAAACTGGATTGCCCGGAGGAAACCCACGCGGATACGGGAAGAATCTGCAAACTCCACACAGACAGTGACCCAAGCCAAGAATTGAACCTGGGTCCCCGGCATTGACAGACAGTTAACCCATGTGCCACCATGCTGTCAGTGACTATATATGCATTTCACACACTGGGTAAGATTTTCTAACTCATCCCAAAACCAGGAATGCAGATCCCAAGGTCAATGGATCTTTGCATGGCCCATGCCCTGCTTGCTACCATTCCCATGGTGGGTGAGACAGGAAAATCCCATCCATCATCTTTAAACCATGCAGATTCCTAATGGCACAATGGGTGACGTTCCTTATCCAAGAGTATTATTCTCATGACATTTTTTGCGTTGGTAGCTAGTGTTTTTCCATTGCAGTTAGCACATGGACCTCTAAAATTGATGGTTGTTCTGCGTCAGTATAGAGGGTGAGACCCCTTCTCCATGACTGGTTGACAGTGGGAAAGGAGCTACTTTGCTCTTTGAGTGTAAATGTGCTTGCACCGGTATATCTGATCCTTCACTTCCACTGTGTACGATTGTGGTAGCAATTTCTTTATGCATGTGCCAAGCTTCCACATAGGCTGGCTTCTGTTGAGGGTGTAGCAGGTTTTCACCCTGACTGGCTCACCAGTTTTCAGCTCTGGTAATGGTTTGGCATCCTTGTCAAACTGAAATGTAGCTTTCTGTTACATTACTCATGTCTGTTACTGCTTCTGGTTTCAGTGGTTTTCTTGCTGTTGAAAGAATAGTTTGCATGCAGCGTGATATCAATCTCTGGACAGCGCTGTTTTCCATGCCTTCAGTCAGTCTATTTCTCCACTCGAGAATTGCTTTATATACATCAGTGCGAGGTTCGCTACATTTGTTGACGAATTCTTTGGTGATGTTCACTGTTGTCTCAGGCTTTGCAACTTGACTGGGGACAGTCCGAAGACAATGCGTAGCGATGAATTTCCCAATCGTTTGTGCATCGACTGAACCCGCAGCCTCAATGGGCCAAATTGACTGGGCCCCTTATTGTTTGTCATTTATATAAATTACATAGATGACTACGTGGGGGGTAGGATCAGTAAGTTTGCTGATGACACAAAGATTGGCAGGGTGGTTAACAGTGAGGTTGAGTGTCTTGGAAGGTATGATCGGCACAACTTGTGGGCCAAAGGGCCTGTTTGTACTGAAGTGTTCCATGTTCTATGTTCCACGTAGATGAGATGGTCAAATGGTCAGATAAGTGGCAGATAGGATTTAACTCTGAAAGGTGTGAGGTGATACACATTGAAAGGAGTAATTTGATAAGGAAGTATATTGTGAATGGTCTAACCCTGGAACGTTCTGTGGAACAAAGGGACCTTGGCGTGTTTGTCCATAGACCTCTGAAGGGGGAAAGGCAGGTTAATAGGCTGGTGAAAAAAGCATACGGCACTCTCTCCTTTATCAATTGTGGTATAGATTACAAAAGCAGAGAGGTAATGATGGAATTGTATAGAACTTTAGTGAAGCCACAGCTAGACTTTGTGTGTAGTTCTGATTGCCACGTTATAAGAAGGACGTGAACACATTGGAGGGGGTGCAGAGGCGATTCACCAGGATGTTGCCAGAGATGGAACATTTAAGTTATAAAGAGAGGTTGGATAAACTTGGGTTGTTTTCTCTGGAGCAGGAAAATTGAGGGGTGATTTGCTTGAGGTGTTCAAGATTATGAGCGGCATGGGCAGGGTGGATAGGGAGCAGCTCAAGAGCAGTTTCTTCCCTATTGCCATCAGATTTTTGAATAGACCTACCTTGCATTAAATTGATCTTTCTGGACACCCTAGCTGTGACTGTAACATTACATCATTACATTACATTACATTTCCTCTAATATGTCTGGTCTGCTTTGTCTGTATAGCATGCAAGAAACAATATTTTTCATTGTGTTCTAATACGTGTGACAATAAACGTGAAAAATCAAATCAAATCATCTCAGTGAGAGTCTTTATTGAACTGAATAGAAATGGCAGCCTTCAGTACTTGCTTCATGGTGGAACCACTTGACTGTGATTAGCTAGGTAGTATACTTAACAAGATTGAATATCAAAACTCAATGCTGGCTGGTACAACTGCTTGGAGTTTTCACTCATGAATGAGAATGACAGAACAAAGTGTATTTTATTCTCAAATTATTGTGGTTGTACTGCCTTACAAATAGTAGGATTGTGGCGCCTGATAAGAGCTAATTGGATTTCATTTCTAAATAACACGCAAATGGAAAGGCTGCAACAGAAATTGACTGGTGATACAGATACAGAGTGAACTCTACAATGAAAGATGCTGATAACCTGGATGAAGTCAGATCTTCCTGATACTCTGCAATGGATCTATACCTCACTCATGGCCAGAGTTGGGGAGAACAGACCTGATAGAAATTGCACTCAAAGCAATAATTTTCAGGCATGACAATTTTCTCTTGGTTGTTATCAAGTGACTAATCTCCAGCTACCATTCAAAAAGTGTTAAAGGTTAGAAGCCATGCAGACTCTCAATGGTTTATTCAATCAGTTCATAAACTATACTATACTGGGATGGTTGCGGTTTGCTTCCTGGTCTGGTAGAATTGGCACATTGATTGGTAATGGGATATGGACATTGTTGGTGGGAGCATCATAAGAACATGTGAATTAGATGCAGGAATCATTGAATCCATACAGAAGCAGGCCATTTAACCCACTGGATCTGCATCAACCATAATTCCACCTGAGCCCACTCCCATAACCCCACATATTTACTCTTCTAATCCCTCCGACATTAGGGTCAATTTTAACATAGCCACTCGACCTAACCCACCCATCTTTGGACTGTGGGAAGAAACTGGAGCACCAGGAGGAAAACCACAGAGACAGGGAGAAGGTGCAAACTCCACTCAATCAGTGGTCCGAGGCCGGATTCGAACCTGTATTCCTGGCGCTGTGAGGCAGAAGTGCGAATCACCATGCCACCACTCAAGCCTGCTCTGCCCTTTCAATAAGATCATGGCTAATCTGATTGCAACATCAACCCTACATTCCCGCCAAGCCCATCATTTAATGCTCGTTCTTGTTTTTGAGAAGGTAGCAAAAGTCTTTTTTTGAATTGCTGCATTTTTTGTGATGCATTAGCTGCTCCAGCTGTGTTCCAGCTGTTGACACAATGACAATGAAGGCAAAATAACCCCCACCCAAGCTGGCCTGGGGTACCACTTGGTGGGTATATATGGGTGACCAACTGCGATAAAATGTATTCCTGGAGGTTTCACTCCATGACTTGCCCCCATGCTCCAGCCATTAGTCGGGCAACACCTCCATCCTTGATATGCACTGTCCTCAGAACCAGGAGCAGGCTCGAGGGGCCAAATGGCCTACTCCTGCTCCTAGTTCTCATGTTCTTGTGTTCCTACTCCATCCTATGAAACAAAAAGACTCATGACCTCAATTGCATGATGCTTGATTGACAGCCAAACAGACTTTTTCCCACCCAATTTTCAACATTTGGTAAAGAGTAATGTTCAAAGAATATAACAAGAAATGTATATATATATATTTACTGTCCCGATAACTTTTCTCTAGGGTTGCACACTGCACAGAATCATAGAGCCAATGTAGAAAAGTTTTTCTGCACATTCCCTCGCCCTAAATTTCATGCCCCTCACCTTGAAATTATGTCTCCTTGTGACTAACCCTTCAACAAGAGTTGAAGAGCTGATCTTTAGACATTCTGTCCATATATATCCAAATGAGATCAATCCTCAGTCTTCTCTGCTCCAAGGGAAACAAGCCAAGCCTATGCAACCTCTCTTTAGAATGTAAATGTTCCATCCCAGACAGCATCCTGGTAAATCTTCTCTGCATTTTCTTCAGGACAATCACATCCTTCCAATAATGTGGCGAGCAGAACTGCACACTGTACTCCAGCTGTTAGCTCACCAAAGCTCTATACAGCTCCAACGTGGCATCTCTATGCCTTGATTGATAAAGGCAAGTTTTCCCTATGTCTTTTTCACCACCCTACTGACATGTCCTTCCGCCTTCAGTGATCTGTGGACAAACATGCCAAGGTCTCTTTGTTCCATAAAACTTCCTGGTGTCAGGTCATTCATCGAATACTTCCTTGTCAAATTAATCCTTCCAAGGTTTATCACCTCACAGTTTTCAAGGCTAAATTCCATCTGCCATTTAGCTGCGCATTTTACCATCCTGTATATATCTTCCTGTAGCCCAAGGCATCTACTGTTAAACATCCAACCAATATTTGTATGATCGGCAAACTTACTAATCTTACCTCCCACGTAGTCATCTATGTTGGATGTAAGTTACAGATCTTTATGGTACGCCACTGGACATTGGCTTTCAGTCACTAAAGCAGCCTTCTGTCATCGCCCTCTGTCTCCTACAGCCAAACCATTTTTGAATCCACCTTATCAAATTACTCTGTACCCATGTGTGTGCATTTTCCCTCTTTATAAGTTCTCTGTGCTGGACCTTGTCAAAGACTTTGCTGAAAATCCATTTAAACTTCATCGATTGCACTACCCTGATCTGCACACTGGCTCACCTCCTCAATCAAATTTGTTAAGTGCCCTGACGAAGCCATGTTGTCTCCCTGAGGAAGCTTTGGCCCTCCCAGTTCATGTTGGGAATGTTCAAATCACCCAATATAATTAACCTGTTATTATTTTAACACACACCGTGAATTGTGCACATATTTATTCCTCAATATCCCACTGATTAACACGGGGTCTATAATAAACATCTTGCAATGTGGCTGCCTCTTTTCTTATTCCGAAACTCGATCCACAAAACTTCATTCAATGTCCTCTCGAAGGTATAATCTCTTCTTATTATTGCAATTTAATTAATAATGCAATGCTTCTTGTTCTTTTAGTCCCTCTCCTGTCTCTTCTGAAGACTCTATATCCTGGAATGTTAAGCTGCCAGTCCTGCCTCTCCCTCAACCACATCTCTATGTTGTCTATCACAATTCAACATTTCAATCCTGCCCTTGACTCATCCATTTTACCCATAATATGCTGGTAGGAGACACCCAGCCTTATCTTATTCCTTTGAAACTTAATACAGCCGTACTTGCTCTGAATTGGTTGTTTTTTATTGTATTATGCTGTATCCTTATTTTGCTCAATGTCTATGTTCCCCTTCCCCTGTTGAATTAGTTTAAAACTCCTCCCAAAAGCACCAGCAAACTCACTTGCAAGGATGTCAGTCCCGCTCTGGTTCAGATGTAGACAATCCCGCTTGTTCAGCTCCCACCTTTCCCAGAAATGGTCCCAGTGATCCAGGAATCTAAACCCTTCGCTCCTGCACCAACTCTAACCCACACGTTCATCTGCACTATCCTCGTATTTCTGTGCTCACTAGCATGTGACACTGAGAGTAATCCTGAGATTACAACCCAAGAGGCCCTGCTTTTTAGTCTACTGTCTAACTGTCTGAGTTCTTGAAGGAAGTCTTCATCCCTCTTTCTACCTATGTTATAGGTACCAAGATGTGCTGTAATATCTGCTTCAGAATCCTCCCCCTTCAGAATGCTCTCCAGCCATTCAGTGACATCCCGGACCATGGCACCAAGGAGGCAATACTCGAACCTGGTGTCATGTTGACAGCCAAGTAACACCAATATATATTCCGCTGACAATATAATCTCCCATTACTATTGCCCTTCCTCCCTTCTTCCATTCCTGTACAGACAAACTGCTTGTGATGCCAAAGCTTTCCTTAGAAGAATCAGGGAACTTTCAAAAGGGAATACCGATTTGTGAGGGGACCCCAGCAGACTCCTGAATCGCATGCCTGGTTCTCTTGAACTGGCCTGAAGGTCATCCTTTCTCAGGTCTTTTCACCTGTGGTGTGACTGCCTCCCTATACATGCTATCCGTGATACTCTCAAACTTGCGACTGCTTCCCTAGCTGCTGTTCTAGCTCCAAAACCTGAGCGTTGAGGAACGGTAGTTGGACACACACTTCTTGTGGACAAACTAGTCCTGGGCATTGGGAATACCTCCAGCTTCCCATACATAGAGCAGGAGGAGCAAACAATGGAATTGACCTCTCTTGCCATGATTTTAAATTTGAAAATTTGAAGACCTTCTTTAAAAAATAAAATCAAATAATACCCTACCCTTGCTTAAACAATGACTTACAATTGAACATAATTTGAAAATACCCACCAAGACTTACTCACCAATCAGCTGCTCCCAATAGGCCCAAGTCGCTTCCTGAACTGTGGCCGCCTGGTGGCACAATGGTTAACACTGCTGCCTCACTGCACCAGGAAACCGCGTTCAATTCTGGCCTTGGATCACTGTCTGTGTGGAGTTTGCAAATTCTTTCCGTTTCTGTGTGGCTTTCCTCTGAGTGCTCCGGTTTTCTCCCACAGTCCAAAGATGTGTAGGTTAGGTTGATTGGCCATGCTAAATTGACCCTAGTGTCGGGGGAGCAAGGTTAGCAAAATAAATATGTGTGGTTATAGGAATAGGGCGTGGATGGAACTGTTATCAGCGCAGACTCGATGGGCTGAATGGACTTCTTCTGCACAGTATTCTGTGGATTCTATGTCACTTTGCAGCACTGGCATATGTTCCCGTATTACTGCCAGTACACCCTGCCACCACCGACAAGAGTGGATTATCCTTTACCTTACCAGTCCTTTGTACTTCTCTGAATCATGAGTTCTTCCAGAAGAATCCTGAAGATTGATCTTTAGTTCCTGGAGACTCCAGGGCAAACCTACTGGGTTGGCAATCCTAAAATTGTATATTCTATGTATACATGTATGTATGTATGTATGTGTGTGTGTGTGTGTGTGTGTGTGTGTGTGTGTATCTACATGTATGTGTGTGTGCATGTGTGTGTGTGCGTGTGTGTGTGTATATGTGTGTGTGCGTGTGTGTGTGCGTGTGCGTGCGTGTGCGTGTGTGTTAGAACAAGGATAAAGTTAGAAGTGTGTTAAAAGTTGCAAATTTTTTTGGATTTCAGGCCAGCTTCATTGATCATTCAACTTCAGTTACATGGATTTCCATCAGATCCCATTAGTTTTGGGACATCTTCCTCGCCTAATGCCTCAAACTGACCTTATCTAGTGTATTCTTTGGAAACACTAATATATTGATCAATATGATGCTTTTCTTTCTCGGCAGTACATTAATGAACTAACTTGCACCTCTCCCAACCGCGCAACTTTTACACAATGGATAGTGGCACAGTGGTTAGCGCTACTGCCTCATGGTGCCAGGGACCTGGGCTCAATTCCTGACTTAGGTCACTGGCTGGGTGGAGTTTGCACATTCTCCCCATGTTTGCGTGAGTTCCCTCTGAGTGCTCTCGTTTCCTTCCTCAGTCCAGAAGAAGTACAGGCTAGGTGCATTGGCCATGCTAAATTCTCCCTTAGTGTATCCGAACAGACGCCAGAGTGTGGTGGCTAGGGGGGATTCTCACAGGAACTTCATTGCGATGTTAATGTAAGCCTACTTGTGACACTAACAAATAAACTTAAAAAAGCAATTGGAAGAAGTAGGGAAAAAAAAAACTCTCTCTGGATTGTGTTGTCACCTCCTGAGTGATCACAGTGGCACAGAGGTTACTGCTGCTGCTTCACAATGCCAGGGACATGTGTTCAATTCCCAGCTTGGAGCACTATCTGTGTGGAGTTTGCACGTTCTCACCATGTCTGCATGGGTTTCCTCCGGGTGCTCCAGTTTCCTCCGAAAGATGTGCTGGTTAGGCACATCGGCCATGCTAAACTCTGCCTCAGTGTACCAAACAGGAGTGTGGCTACTGGGGATTTTCACAACTAATTCATTGCAGTGTTAACATAAGTCTGCATGGACACTAATAAATAAATTAAAGATGATTAGAAGGAAGAAGTACTCTGGATTGTGTTGTCACTGCCTGAATCATCATCAGCCTCAGCCATCTGTGTTTTAACTCTGCTTTCCTCTTTGCCTCCTTGTGTTGCTCTTGCGGAATGAACAGCCAATACGAAACAGACAGGTGGAGATTTTCAACCTCTATCCAAGGTTGATACACACACTCTGCTTTAATTTCCTGCATTACAATCCTCTCCCCCGGCATTAGAGCTTGCAACTGTGATGACCCGCATTTCCATTTCCACACAGCGATCTAGATTAGCTTTCTTCCAAGCCTAATCGCGTGGCGCGTTAATTAACAATCTTTACGGTGCAGGTTTCAAAAAGATGCCCATTCTACATGGCCTTGAGCTGAACTGCCTAGGCTCCGCTCGCTGAAACCATCCCATAGCTCATATCCCATGCAATGCACCAGTGACAGCCCGCAGGTCTCTCATCGATCCACCGCTGATTACCCATCTGGCTTATAGATCCCCCGCTCGACTCTGACTGAAAGCTGTAAAAGCTGCGACCGGGGGCACGATTGCAGCAACCCTTCTCTACTCGCTGCTAATCTCGAGCTGGAAATAAGCAGGCTGTGAGAATTGGTGACATGGTTTCTGTTTGCTCTGACTGAAAAAAGGATGATTTACATTCATGTGACAACTGAAGTGTTTATCTCAGAAATTCTTCAGTGGGCTTCACTTTACATACTTCTTTTTCATTCACAGAATCATACAATGCGGAAGAGGCCCTTCGGCCCATCGGGTCTGCACCAACACACTTGAACTCGCACCTAATCCCATTTACCAGCTTTTGGCCCATAGCCCTGAATGTTATGGTTGCCATACCATAACATTAAAAAGTAACCGGGTACTTTTTAAAGGATGAGAGGCATCCCGTCTCCAACCACCCTCCCAGGCAGCACATTCCAAACCATCACCACTCTCTGGGTAAAAAGGTTTCCTTCACATTCCCATCAACCCCTGCCCCTCACCTTGAGCCAAAAGTTTAGTTTATTTATTAGTGTCACCAGTAGAACATAGAACATAGAACACTACAGCACAAACAGGCCCTTCGGCCCACAAGTTGCGCCGATCATATCAGTACCTACCAAGCCATAGAACTATCTGTAACTCCCAATCCAGTAGGCTTACATTAATAATGCAATGAAGTTACTGTGAAAATCCCCTCGTTAACACGCTTCGGCGCTGTTTGGGTACACTGAGGGAGAATTTAGCATGGCCAATGCACCTAACCAGCGCGTCTTTCAGATTGTGGGAGTAAACCAGGGCATGCGGAAGAAACCCATGCAGACATGGGGCGAACATGCAATCTCCATGAAGACAATGACCCAAGCCGGGAATTGAACCAGAGTCCTTAGCACTGAAAGGCAACAGTACTAACCACTGTGTCACCGTGCCGCCCCAATGTCCCTTTGTGACTGACCCTTCAACTAAAGGGAATAGCTGTTCCTTATCCACTCTATCCATGCCCCTCATAGTCTTGCACACAGGATGTGGGCATCACTGGCAAGGCCAGAATTTATGATCCCACCCAATTACCCTTATAAAGGTTGTGGTGAGCTGTCTTTTTGAACTTCTATGGCGCAAGCTTTCCAGTTTTATTCTCATTCAACCTTTCTTAAGACGATTGAGCTGACAATTGAGATCCAGGAGTTGGATCTGAAGTCACATAGCTCAGGTCCAGGAAACATTGGTCCTTTGGAGTCATTCTTAACCTAAATAGATTTCTCCAACAATCCAGTCATTTCATGAAGGTCATTACTAAGCTCAGCTTTTTAAAATTCAGAATTATTTAAATGAATTGAACTTAGATTCTCACAGGGGCTGTTATGGTGGGATTTGAACTCACGTTCTGGACCTCAATATAATTATTCCAGTGTCATTATCCAGATTCAAGGAAAGTGAGAGGGCAAAACACTGAGCCCCAATGCCTGGCAGAGGGCACAAAGCTGGAAGGATAACATTGCTCCCATTCCCATTGAAGTGTGTGGATGATCATTTAAAACTTGATTGTATAATGGTGTTGTCACTGGGCTCATAATCCAGAGACCCAGGGCAGGACTTGGGTTCAAATCTCACCACAGAACATGGTAAAATCTGAATTCCATAGAAATCTGGATGTAAAAGTGATGAGCATGAAATCAAATCAATTGTCATAAAACAACATTTGGTTCACTAATACTCTTCAGGGGAAAGTTGCTGTCCTTACTTGGTCTGGCCTACGTGTGACACCAGATCCACAGCAATGTGATTAGAACATAAGTGCATAAGAAATAGGAGCAGGAATAGGCCATCTAGCCCTTCGAGCCTGCCCGCCTTTCAATAAGATCATGGCTGATCTGAAGTGATTCAGTTCCACTTCCCCGCTTTCTCCCCATAACCCTTAATTCCCTCAAAAATCTATCTTTCTGTGACTTAAACACATTTAACAAGGTAGCCTCCACTGCTTCAATGGACAGAGAATTCCAAAGATTCACTATCCATTGGGAGAAGGAGTCTCTCAACTTTGTTCTAAATTGACTCCTTTTTTAGAGGCTGTAAATGGCAATAATCTCTCTGCTTCTACTCTGTCTGGCCCCTTCATTTTCTTATATGTGTCTATAAGATCTCCCCTCAGCTTTCTAAACTCCAATGAGTACAGGCCCGGTCTACTCAATCTCTCCTCATAAGCTAACCTTCTCATCTCCAGAATCAACCTGGTGAACTTTCTCTGCACTCACCCCAAAGCTAATATATCCTTTCTCAAATGAGGGGACCAAAATTGCACACAGTACTCTAAGTGCG
Organism: Sphyrna mokarran; assembly: GCA_024679065.1. Taxonomy (NCBI): domain Eukaryota; kingdom Metazoa; phylum Chordata; class Chondrichthyes; order Carcharhiniformes; family Carcharhinidae; genus Sphyrna; species Sphyrna mokarran. The sequence goes on from JAGIQG010000006.1 coordinate 14,223,731, forward strand.
ATCTCACCAGCACCTTGTACAATTGCAGCAAGACATCCCTGCTTTTATACTCCAAACCTTAGACCTCCATGCTTTTATACTCCATCCCTCTTAAATGCTGTCTGAAACAATACTCAGTTCAAAGACATTGAGGGATGGACAATAAATGTTGCCCCAGGCCGTGACCTCTACATCCCATGAATGAATCAAAGAAAAGGATAATTCTCAGAAAAGTGGGCATCACTGGCACACCAGCTATCCTTGTGGTGGGAAGCTGCATCCTTCTGAAACACTATAGTCAACATGGTGAGGTATTCCCAAAGTGCTGTGACATGGGAAATTCCCGGAATCTGGCCCAGCAGTTACAGGGGAATGTAGGGATGGCATGTGAGGGAAGCTTAGAGAATATGGCATTCCCATGCAATTGCTTTCCTGGAAGGAGCCGTGAGGATGGGAGAGGAGCACAAGCACTTGCATTTTAGCGCAAGCCAAAATTCAGGGTGTCAACGTTGGCAATGTGTACAGTGTAAATGTTAGCAATGTTAGTGAAAATTGGTAGCTCGGGTAGATTGATCATCTGTTGTTGTGTTCGCCGAGCTTGGCAATTGACTTGCAGACGTTTCATCACCAAACGAGGAAACATCGTCAGTGCTTAACTGTGGGTGTGTTCCTGCATAGTATCTACGTTTATATAGCACGTTGAACAGTAGTAAATCTACTTGCTTTCGATTGGTTAATTGCAATGACCCTAGTCCTATTTGATTAATTAATTGTTGAACTTGCTGTGTTGTGATTCCATCATTTCAGTGACCATGCTCCACTTTGATTGGTTGTTTGATCTCTCTGTGATTCTTTTTTAGTTCATTCGAGGTCCTGGTCTTGAAATTTGATTGGTTGCTTTTTTTTTCAAAATTTCAAGACAAGGACCTCGAATGAACTAAAAAAGAATCACAGAGAGATCAAACAACCAATCAAAGTGGAGCATGGTCACTGAAATGATGGAATCACAGCACAGCAAGTTCAACAATTAATTAATCAAATAGGACTAGGGTCATTGCAATTAACCAATCAAAAGCAAGTAGATTTACTACTGTTCAATTTGCTATATAAACGTAGGTACTATGCAGGAACACACCCACAGCTAAGCACTGATGATGTTTCCTCGTTTGGTGACGAAACGCCTGCAAGTCAATTGCCAAGCTCGGCGAACACAACAACAGATCAGTGTAAATGTCATTCGTCACAAGTAGGCTTACATTAACACTGCAATAAAATCCCTGTGAAAATCCTCTAGTTGTCACGCTCCAGCACCTGTTCGGGTACACAGAGGGAGAATTTAGCATGACCAATGCACCCAACCAGCATGTCTTTCGGACTGTGGGAGGAAGCCGGAGCACCCGGAGGAAACCCACGCAGACACAGGGAGAACATGCAGACTCCACACAGACAATGATTCAAGCCAGGGATCGAACCCAGGTCCCTGGCGCTGTGAAGCAACAGTGCCACTGTGCAAAAAAATGAAGAGTCATAGAGCCATAGAGATTTATAGCATGGAAACAGGCCCTTCGGTCCAACTTATCCATAATGCTACTTTTCTTTAACCCCTAAGCTAATCCCAATTGCTCACATTTGGTCCATATCTTTCTGTGCCCATCTTATCCATGTAACAGTCTAAATGCTTTTAAAAGACAAAATTGTACCCACTCTACTACAACCTCTGGCAGTTTGTTCCAGACACTCACCATCCTCTGTGTGAAAAAAATTGCTCCTCTGGGTACTTTTGTATCTCTTCCCTCTCATCTTAAACCTATGTCCTCTAGTCTTAGACTCTCCTTTCTTTGGGAAAAGGTATTAATTATTTAGCTGATCTATGTCCCTCATTATTTCATAGACATTTATAAGATCAACTCCTAGCCTCCTACACTCCGGGGAAAAAGTCCCAGTTTATTCAGCCTCTTCTTATAACTCAAACCATCAAATCCCAGTAGCATTTTAGTAAGTCTTTTCTGCACTCTTTCTAGTTTAATAATATCTTTTCTATAGCAGGGTAGCCAGAGTTGTACACAGTATTCCAACTGCGGCCTTACCAATGTCTTATACAACTTCGACAAGACATCCCAACTCCTGCATGCAATGTTCTGATCTATGAAATCAATCATGCCAAATGTCTTCTTCACCATTCTGCCCACTTATGACTCCACCTTCAAGGAGTTATGAACTGGTATCTCAAAATCTTAACCCAACCTCATTAAATGAGTAAGTCCTGCCTTAGTTCGATCTACCAAATGCATCACATCACATATATCTAAATTAAACTCCATCTGCCATTCATCAGCCTACTGGCCCAATTGATCAAGATCCCATTGCAATCCGAGATAATCTTCTTTACTCTCCATATACCACCAATCTTAGTGTCACTTCTAACATACCAGCCATGCCTCCTAAATTCTCATCCAAATCATTAATATAAATGACAAATAACAGCATACCCAATACTGATCCATGATGCACACTGCTGGTCACAGTTCCCCAGTTTGAAAAACAACCCTTTACAATCAGCCTTTACCTTTTGACATCCAGCCAATTTTTTTTTATCCATTTGACTACCTCATCCTGGATTCCATGAGATTTAACCTTATGCAACAACCTACCATACATCATCTTGTCAATGTAGACAACATCAACAGCACTACCTTCTTGGTTACCCATTCAAAAAACTCTGCCAAATTTGTGAGACATGATTTTCCACTCACAAAGTCATGCTGACTGTCCCTAATCAGTCCTTGCATCTCTAAATGCCTGGAAGTCCGATCTCTCAGAATACTTCTAACAGCTTACCCACCACAGATGTGAGGCTCACCGATTGCCCTTTTTAAATAAAGACACAACATTTGCCACCATCTAATCTTTAAGCACGTCACCTATGGTTGTTGATGATTCAAATATCTCTGCTAGGGGATCTCCCTAGCCTCGCACAATGTCCTGGGATACACTTCATCAGGTCCTGGGGATTTCTCTACCTTGATGCACTTTAAGACTTCCAACACCTCCTTCTCTGTTATACGTCCCTCCTCAAGACTTCGCTATTTATTTCCCCAAGTTCCCTTACATCCATGTCTTTCTCAATAGTAAATACTGATGAGAAATATTCGTTTAGGATCTCACCTATCTCTTGTGGATCCGCGCATCATTGACCTTGTTGATCCTTAAGAGACCTTACTCTTTCTGAAGTTACTCTTTTGCCCTATATATTTTTAGAACATAGAACATTACAACACAGTACAAGCCCTTCGGCCTCTCGATGTTGCACCGATTTATGAAACCAATCTAAAACCCATCTAACCTACACAATTCCAATATCATCCATATGTTTATCCAACGCCCTTTAACATTTAAATGCCCTTAATGTTGGTGAGTCCACTACTGTTGCAAGCAGGGCATTCCATGCCCTTACTACTCTCTGAGTAAAGAAGCTACTTCTGACATTTGTCCTGTATCTATCGCCCCTCAATTTAAAGCTATGTTTCCTCATGCTAGCCATCTCCATCCAAGGAAAAAGGCTTTCACTGTCGAATCTTTTTGTAGAACCTCTTTGGATTCTCCTTTACCTTAGATGCCAAAACAATCTCATGTCCCCTTTCTGCCCTCCTGATTTCTTGCTTTACTTCTACACCCTCTTCAAGGGATCCATTTACTCCCAGCTGCCTATGCATATCATGTGTCTCTTTCTTCTTCTTGACCTCAATATCCCAAGTTATTATAGCAAACACAACATATTAAAAATGGGAATAGGGTTGTTAACGCGACACAGGAGAATAACACACAAACAGGTAAAAGCAAATCACTATGACTGCTGCGATAGTCACTGAGTTGTCGTGTGGCCCATCAAATGGTCCAGGTCAAGCATACACTAACGACTTGAAGCACTAGGATACTCTCGAAAAAAATCCAAGAGCAGCCCTCTCACGACCCATTGCGTCGCGTGTATGCCCCTTGTTAGACAACAAGGTGGACCAAAGCACCTGTAGGATAAATACAAGTACATCAATATCATCATCTATTTATACACTTCCCAAGGCTCATGATGCCTATTTTAAATCAGTTTTCTATACCCCTCCATTCCCATTCTGTTCATGTGCCCATCTAAGTATTTCTTAAATAACTCCAGAGTACCTGCCTCCACCACTTTACTTGACAGCGCATTCCATACCCCCACCATCCTCTGTGTGAAAAAACTCCCTCTCGCATCCAAAGCTAAAGCAAAAACAGAGAATGGTGGAAAATCTCAGCAGGTTTGACAGCCTCTGTGGAGAGAGGATAGAGCCAATGTTTTGCTGTGAGAAAAGCAACAGTTGTTCAGTGGGACACTAATATTCCTTGACTGTGAGGAAAATTTATACGCTGTTTATTTTTAGGTGCAATTTCCCATAAGAAGAGAAACCGAAATGAAACTGCCCTATTCATAAACTGCTGAAGGAGGGAATGAGACTACTGGGAAGGCAGACTGGCAGGAGGTTAATGATTACAGTCGCAAACAAGAGGAGAATGAATGTTGTACTCAGAACAGAACTGATCAGAACGCCTACTGGGAGGAAAGTATTTTCTTTATGAAGCACCTATTATATCATCAGGGCAACCTGAAGTCCTTCACAGCCAGTGAAGTAGTCATGTTTCCAATTGGTTTATGGGCAAACTCTGGATATCAAATTACACACAGTTTTGTGATAACAGGCCAGTAAACCTGTCTGGTTAAAGAATAACTTTTGGCCAGGCCATGCACTTCTGCTAATGTTATCATCGAGACTTTTACAAACACCTGAACAGGAAAAGATAGCCTCTCTCCAAGTGGCACCGCACTGCAGTCACAGCCTAGATCATGGGCAAAGAACAAAGAGCAAAACAGCACGGGAAACAGGCTCTTCGGCCCAACGAGCCCACGCCGCCACCCCGATGTTCCCACTTCTGCCTGTGTTCCCTGTTTGTGTTTATAGGTCTATGGGTTGAAACCAAATTTGAGACAATTTAGGGAGAATTTGTTTTGCCAATTAGCCCAAGAGCACATCTTTGGGATGTGGGAGGAAACCGGAGCACCCAGAGAAAACCCACACAAACACGGGGAGAATGCGCAAACTCCAACAGACTCAGGCCCAAATCCAGTGATAGTCACTGAGCTGTCGTATTGCCCATCAAATAACGACGTGAAGCACTAGGATACTCCCGAAAAAAAAACCCAAGAGCTGCCTGCCCACGACCCATCGCATATATGCCCCTTGTTAGGCAACGAGGTGGACCAAAGACCTGTAGGACATGTACAGTGGCACTGTCGGCATTGCAGCCAGATCCCAACAAGGATCATCACAGGAGTCAGTCAGGTAGGTAGGTCTTGGTGAGGGATTGGAGGGCAAGGAGTTGAAACAAAGTATAGAGCATTTGGGTGGCATGGTGGCACTGTGGTTAGCACTGCTGCTACACAGTCTAGGTACCTGGGTTCGATTCCCAGCTTGGGCCACTGTCTGTGTGGGGTTTGAACATTCTTTTCGTTTCTGTGCGGGTTAGGTTAATTGGTCATCAGAAAATTGTCCTTTGGTGTCCTGTGATGTTAGAGGGATTAATGGGTTAAATATGGGGGTAGAGCTGGGGTGGGATTAAGGTTGGTGTGGACTCAATGGGCCGAATGGCCTCTTTCTGTACTGTAGGGGTTGCTATACTGTTCTATGATGAGTATTCTGACCTCTCTTGGGCACTAGGTTTGACCTCCTGCATCCTAGTGATCTCGCCATATGGTAAAATGCACCTCATTTCTGGTAAAGTGGTGTGATGAGGCCAGTGAGGTGTCACTAATTAGTCATTTAAAGATCACAATTGACCCAAAGCTGGGCAGGCCACCCCTACTGCTTCAAAATTCCAGAGGAGAGGTGGAACAGTGATCAGCACTGCCACCTCGCACACAAGGAATCTCAGTTTAATTCCAGCCTTTGGTCACTGTGTGGACATTGCATGTTCTTCCCATGTCTGCATGGGTTTCCTCCCATAGCCCAAAGAAGTGGAGGCTAGGTGAATTGGTCATAGTAAATGTGTGGGTTTACGGGGATAGGGCAGTGGAGAGGGCATGGGGTAAGATACTCTCTCGAGATTAGTGAAGATTCAATAGACTGAAAGGCCTCCTACATTGTCGAGATTTTATGAATAATAAGAGATGGAAAGAAGGAATCAAGCATAGAGGACACTAACATTGCATAGACGAGTTTCCCAGGTCTTCGAAGCCAGGTCTATTCACTGTTCATACTTGCAGCATTCAAGAACTGCACCTTCCCATGTCTTAGTCCTCTCTTCCTGTACAATCAGCGAAATAAGATAAGAACTAGGAACAGGAGTTGGCCATCTGGCCCCTTCAGCATGCCCCACCATTCAATAAAACCATTGCTGATCTTTTTGTGGACTCAACTCCACTCACACGCCCGCTCGCCATAACCCTTAATTCCTTTACTGTTCAGAAAGTTATTTATCTTTGCCTTAAAAACATTCAGTGAGGTAGCCTGAACTGCTTCACTGGGCAGGGAATTCCACAGATTCACAATCCTGTGTGTGAAGAATTTCCTCCTCAGCTCAGTCCTAAATCTGCCCCCCCTTATTTTGAGGCTACGCCCCCTAGTTCTAATTTCACCTGCAGTGGAAGCAATCACTTTGCTTCTACCTTCATAATCTTATCTGCTTCAATAAGATCTCCCCTCATTCTTTTGAATTCCAATGAGTATAGCCCCAGTCTACTGATTCTCTTCTCATAAGCCAACTCTGGAGCCAAGCTAGTGAACCTCCTCTGCACCCTTGTGGTGTACCTTGTAGCTTGTAGTGGTTCATTTCTTAGTAGAATTATCCAGATAGGGGAGGTGGTCATAGAACTCTCACTGGACTAGTACCCTAGACACCCAGGGTAATGCTCTGAAGATCTGGGTTTAAATCCCACCCTGTGACAGGTGGTGAAATTTGAATTCATTGAAATGTCTGGACTGAAGAGTCTAATATTGAACATGGAACCATTTTGATTGTTATTAAAAAGCATCTACTTCACTAATGTCCTTCAGGGAAGGAAAGTGTTAGCTCCAGATGCAGGGTAATATGATTGATTCTTGACGGAGTAAACCATTCTGTTGAATTCCAGCAAGTAATGTCCAAATCTCCCACATTCCATGAATAAGTGATAAATAAATAGAGTCAGCAAAGAATGATTATCTATTTAGCAAACAGAATCTCTTTAAGGTTTCAGTTTGTTTATCAGTGTGACAAGTAGGATTACATTAACACTGCTATGAAGTTCCTGTGAAAGTTCTCTAGTTGCCACTCTCCACTCCAGTGTTCAGGTACACTGAGGGAGAATTTAGCATGGCCAATGCACTTAACTAGCACGTCTTTCGGACTGTGGGGGGAACCTGGAGCATCTGGAGGAAACTCACGCAGACACGACGAGGATCATAGAATCCCTACAGAATGCGACCATTTGGCTAACACTAACACTAATGGGCAATTTAGCAGGTCCAACTAACCAAACCTGCACATCCTTGAGAATGTGCAGACTTCACACAGGCAGTGACCCAAGCTGGGAATTGAATCCAGGTCCCTAGCACTGTGAGGCAGCAGTGCTAACCACTGTGCTGCCCCTGGGAGTCTGACAGCTACGTCAAACTGAACTCAAAGTACAGCAAATTCTCCCAATAAAAAAGCACATTTGTTTTACTGGCAAATTGCAGTGAGTGAAGGATAGTTGTATAATACAAATTCAATGAATAAAATCAATCTCAGTTACCTGTGGCAGTTGTGATTGACATGCTTTACTGAATCATTTTCATTCTGGTCAGGAATGCTGCTTTCATACATTATATCGGGATGAGGAACGTGGTTTACTTAGCACCTATTTAGTACGCAAACAGATTGGGAACATGTTCAATCTCTTCGGAAAAATTTACTCTCATTCATCATTGATAACCAAGGCTTTCATGAAACACAGTTGCATGGTGGATAGAACTGCTCAATCACAGTGCCAGGGACCCAGGTTTGATTCCCGGCTCAGGTCACTGTCTGTGCAAAGTCTGCGTGTTCTCCCCATGTCTGCATGGGTTTCCTCTGGGTGCTCCAGTTTCTTCTGCAGTCGAAAGACGTGCTGGTTAGGTGCATTGGCCATGCTAAATTCCCTCTCAGTGCCAGAGCCGAACTCCGAACAAGTGCCAGAGTGTGGTGACTAGGGTATTTTTGCAGTACCTTCATTGCTGTGTTAATGTAAGCTTATTTGTGAGTAATAAATAAACTTTTTAAGTAGATTCCATTATATAATTCAAAAGTGATTTGGATAGAAATACCAAAAGAAATTAAAGGAAAGGGTTAAGAGGGTAGAGCAGGGATATGAGGTTAACTGGACAGCTCTTTCAAAGAGCTGGCACAGACACATTGGACCAAATGGCCTTGGCCAGTGCTTTGATGTTCTATGATTCTATGCACTGGATCTCACTGAAGGGTATACCTCTCACCCACTGTCCCTGGAAGGCATGACTGACTGTTAAGCGATATCACAGAAACGTCAAACTGAGCCAGATCTCTACCATACTGTGGGATGAACTCCCACTTTTGAGAGTTGCACGTAGGCCAACCTGATTGCCTCCAGCAGCCTCTGCAGTCCTAGCAAGACTAGATGACAACAGTGGACGTTGCTGAGACTGGAAGGAGGCTTTGGGATGGAGGCTTATTGCTTTGGCAGGCACTCAGCTTTCAGACTCGGCTATCTGTCATTTGCTACAGTCAGAATTTTCCGGCCATTTGCTCCTTGCCACTGCTGCATGTGAGGATGGAGAATTTGGCACTTAACTAAGCTTCCATTTACTGCAACAAAACAAGAGAATCCTGCTGGCATGATGGGTCGGAGAATCCCACCCAACGTCTTTTTTTGCAACCACTCCCATCTCCCACATTTCATTGTCGCAGCTGTTCCATTCCTCTTATATCAGAATACAAGAACTGGAAACAAGAATAGGCCATCTGACCACTGAAGCCTGCTCTACATTCAATAATATCACAGTTGATCTTTTCATGGACTTAGCTCCATTTACCAGTTCACCATGACCCTTCATTCCTTTAGTGTTCAAATATTTTTATCTACCCTTGCCTTAAAAACATTCAATGAGGTAGCCTCAACTACTTCACTGGGCAGTGAATTCCACAGGTTCACAACCCTTCGGGTGAAGAAATTCGTCCTCAACTCAGTCCTGAATCTGCTCCCCATTATTTTGAAACCATGCCCCCAATTCTATTTTCACCAGCCAGTGAAAAATCTCCCCTGCTTCTATCCTATCTATTCCTTTCATGATCTTCTCTGTTTCTCTAAGATTTTCCCTCATTCTTCTGAATTCTAATGAATATAGTCCCTGTTTACTCAGTCTCTCCTCATGAGCCAAACCTTTCAACTCTGGAATCTGTCTAATGAATCTTCTCTGCGTACCTCCCAGCACAGTATATCCTTTTTCAAGTAAGGAGACCAAAACTGTACATTGTACTCCAGGAATGGCCTCAGCAGCACCCTATTCAGCTGTTTCTAAACTCTATCCCTCTAGCAATGTATAACAAAATTCTATTTGCCCTCTTAATTATCTGATATTCCTGCAAACCAACTCCTTGTGATTCTTGGACAAGGACACCCAGGTCCCTCTGCACAGCAGCATGCTGCAATTTTTTATCAATAATAATAGTCCATTTTGCTGTTATTCCTACCAAAATGGAAGACCTCACATTTACCAACATTGTACTCCATCTGTCAAGCCCTCGTCCACTCATTTCAACTATTTATATCCCTTTGCAGACTTTCCGCATCCTCTGCACACTTTGCTCTACCAATCAACTTAGTGTCAAATGCAAATTTTGACACACTATACTTGGTTCTCAACTCCAAATCATCCATTCAAATCATAAACAATTGCAGTCCCAACACTGATCCCTGAGGCACACCACTAGTCACTGATTGCCAACCAGAAAAACACCCATTTACCCCATTCTTCGCTTTCTGTTACTTAACCAATCCTCTATCCATGTTAATACATTACTCGTAACACTATGCACTTTTATCTTATGCAACAATCTTTGATACGGCACCTTGTCAAATGCCTTCTGGAAATCCAGATATACCACATCTATAGGCTCCCCACTCTTCACTGCACATGTAGCATCCTCAAAGAATTCCACCAAATTAGTCAAACGTGACCCGTCTTTCATGAACACATGCTGTGTCTTACCAATGGGACAATTTATACCCAGATGTCTCGCTATTTCTTCCTTGATGATAGATTCAAGCATTTTCCCTCTTACAGAAGTCAAGATAACCGGCCTTTAGTTACTTGCCTTTTGTCTACCTCCTTTTTTAAACAGTGGCATCACATTTGTTTTTTTCCAATCTGCAGGGACCACTCCAAAGTCCAGCAAATTTTGGTAAATTACAAAATTGTGCATTTGTTATTCCCCCCATTATCTCTTTCAGTACCCTGAGATGCATTCCATCAGGGCCAGGAGACTTATCTACCTTTAGCCCCATTGGCTTGCCCAACACTACCAGTTTCATGATTATGATGGTTTTTAGGTCCTCACCTGCTATAGACTTTCTGTCATCAATTTTTGGCATGTTATACCACTGCTGCCTTACAGCACCAGGGACGCAGGTTCAAATCTGGGCTTGGATCATTGTTTGTCTGGCATTTGCACATTCCCCCCGTGTCTGCATGGGTTTCCTCTGGACCCCGGTTTTCTCCCACAATTCAAAGATGTGCAGCTTAGATGAATGGGCCATGCTAAATTCTCCCTCAATGTATTTGAACACACGCCAGAGCTGGCAGCTCAGGGATTTTCACAGTAATTTCATTGCACTGTGAATGTAAGCTTACTTGCGACGAATAAATAAATAAACTTTTCAAGTTTATTTATTAATTAGTCACAAGGTTAGTTATTTATTTATTAGCATCCAAGATGATGCCATCATTAGAGAGTAGATGTTAAACAATAATGAGACAGAGTAGGGGAATGAGGTCGAGAATCTGGTGAACTTGCACGGCCACAATAATTTCTCTCCCTCAATGCCAACAAAATGAGAGAGATAGTTATCGACTTCAAGAAGCATCGTGGAGAACATGCTCTTATCTACATCAAAGGGGATGAAGTAGAAATGCTCAAGAGCTTTAAGTTTTCTGGTGTCCAGATCGCCAATAACCTGTACTGGTTCCCCCCCCCACCTCCCTCATGCAGATATTATAGTTAAGAAAGCCCACCGATATCTCTACTTTCTCAGAAGACTTTGGCATGTCAGCTACGACTCTCATCAACTTTTACAGATGCACCATAGAAAGCATTTTTTCTGGTTGTATCACAGCTTGATATGGCTGCTGTTCTGAGCAAGATGACAAAAAGCAGCAAAAGATCGTGAACGAAGCCCAGTCCAACTCCCAAACCAGCCTCCCATCCATTGACTCTGTCTACACTTCCTGCTGCCTCGGCAAAGCAGCCAGCATAATCAAGAATGCCATGTACCCCAGACACTGTCTCTTCCATCTTCTTCCATCAGGAAAAAGATACAAAAATCTCTGATCACGTATCAACTGACTCAAGAACAGTTTCTTTCCTGCTGCCATCAGACTCTTGAATGGACCTACCTCATATTAAGTTGATCTTTTTCTACACCCCAGCAGCTAGTACACTGGGATTTTACCTAACACGGGAACTGGATGGGTGAGGGATGGACAATGGGTAGGTTTGTTGATCTTGGGAAGGATTTTATGGCCTTGGGATGAGCGAATTCGTAAAATCATGACCTATATCTCTATTTCGTTGGCTGTGAAGAGATTTTGGAATCATGTGATTGTCCCAGCAACATTCCAACAGTAATCAGTACAAGTTAAAATAAAAATAACTGGGGATTTTGTTTTGCATTGATTGGTTTGACATTTGTAGGAAAGTCCAAAATTGAATGATCTCACTGAGTTTTGAGACAAACACTTCCATTTGCCTTAGAAAAACAGCCAGCATAATCAAGGACCCCATGCACCCTAGACATACACTCTTCCATCTTCTTCCATCTGAGGTCACGTATCAACCAACTCAAGAACAGTTTCTTTCCTGCTGCCATCAGACTTTTGAATGGACCTACCCAATATTAAGTTGACCTCATCACCCTAGTTATGACTGTAACATTGTTTTCTGCACTCTCTTCTTTCCTTCTCTATGTAAAGTATGTTTTGTCTGTATAGCGCACAAGAAGCAATACTTTTCACTGGACACTAATTCACATGACGATACTAAATCAAATCAAATCAAATTGGACTCTTCCGGACTTGAGTTTTTCCAGCATTTTCCATTTTTATTTCAGATTCCCAGCATCCGCAATATTTTGCTTGTATTCTCATGATTTCTGAAAGCTGTTCTGGATTTGTGCATGAAAATTACATTACATGTATAAGAGTTTCATTTTTACTAATGTTCCTTGTTGCCAAGTAATCATTAACAAGCACAGACAAACCTGGCCTCATGATATAGAATTCTAAACACACACACACACACACACACACACACACGTGTCTAACTGGAATGTGATACCACAGGAGGATACTGTAGAAACAATCAAAAGGTCCCATTCAAACCATGCCTCACTACAACACCCTGGTGGAATAACGCACTTGGAAGTTACTGGTCTGTTCACGACGCTATCAAAAAATCTTGATCGTTATTTGATCGAGATTAAATGAAGCAGATGCAATTATTGATGCTAGAAACATTGCACATTGAGAGAAGGATGATCTTCTTACATTCTTCAACTCATCTATCACGGTAAGTTTCGTGTTGATCAAAGATCATTATCAGGACATTATGACTTTAAAGTTCCAGTATATTAACCCACTAATAAGTGCTTTGCTCCATTCAAAGCCAATGATCTCTGCATCATTACCGGTGTTGCACACCAAGCTTTTTATTTCATGACTTCTGCAATCCACGTGGATAAATGTGCTTCCCTTTATCTCCTTCATTATCGTGATTAGCCTTGGATAATTAATGTTTTTTTTTATTTTCCCCCGGCTTGCAATCCAATAAACTACAATGAGCACCCAAATCTTCAACGCTATGAATCTTGATAAACAGCATGACTGGGTTCAATGAAGCAGACACAATCGTAATCACAACCTTTCTTGTAAAATTAATGCCAGGGAGCATTGACTTGACTTTTATGAAATGCTAAAGCCATTATTTTAATAAATAAAATGAACAGGCTATAACTTGATAGCCGGATTTCAAAGTAAGTTCCATCTTATCATCTCAAGTATCACCCTTTGATTATTTTTGACTTCATGCACCGTGAACTTTGGCCATTACTGGCCGCCTAAATTCTTAATTTTTATTCATACCGTCCATAGTATTGGAATCATCGATAGTCACGGGTGAGGTGCCTGAAGATTGGAGAGTGGTGAATGTTGTGCCTTTGTTTATAAAGGACTGTAGGGAAAAGCTGGGAACTATAAGCTTGTGAATTTTATATCTGTTGTGGGTAAGCTATTGGAAGGTGGTTAGAGACACAAGTACTGATTAGGGACAGTCAGCATGGCTTTGTGAATGGAAAATTATGTCTCACAAATTTGATTGAGTTTTTTGAAGGAATAACTAATCAGGTCGATGAGGGCAGCGCAATTGAGGTTGTTTACATGGACTTTAGCAAGGCCTTTGACAAGATACTGCATGGTAGGTTGTTGCATAAGGTTAAATCTCACTGGATCCAGGAAGAGTTGTCTATATGAATACAAAATTGGCTTCTTGACAGAAGCCGGAAGGTGGTTGTAGATGGTTCTTTTTCAACCTGGAGGCCTGTGACCAGTGGTGTGCCTCAGGGATCAGTGCTGGGTCCACTGCTGTTTGTCATTTATATTAATGATTTGGCCGAGAATATAGGAGGCATGGTTAGTAAGTTTGCAGATGATACCAAGATTGGTGGCATAGTGGACTGTGAAGAAAATTATTTCCAATTGTAACAGGGTCTTGATCAATTGGGCCAGTGGGCTGACGAATGGCAGATGGAGTTTAATTTAGACAAATGCAAGCTGATGCATTTTAGTAGATTGAACCAGGGCAGGACTTATTCAGTTAATGGTAGGGCATTAGAACCATAGAGCCATAGAAAATTACAGCTTAGATATAGGCCTTTAGGCCCTTCTTGTCTGTGCTGACCCTTTTTTTGCCTAGTCCCACTAACCTGCACTTGAACCATATTCTTCCACACCCCTCTCACTCATGAACACATCCAAGTTTTTCTTAAATGTTAAATGCTGCCTATATTGTCTATTCTTAATCTTTCTACATTTCCTATCATGGAAAAGACTTTGCAACTCCAGCACTATCCTATAAGTTGCTAAATAACTTACGTCACATTTAACATACTGAATGATGCTGGGTTTGTGATATGAATTTTGGGGATTGCGTTGAACCATTACTAGTCATGTTGCAACAAAGGCATTGATATGTACATACCATCACAATCATTAAAGCATTAGCTTGTTTTAAGGGCTTCTCAGTTAGATCCCCTTACCTAAATAGTAGCATTGGAGGTAGTCCATAGGAGATTCACAGGCTAATTTCTGGGATGAGAGGGCTCTCTATTAAGAGAGATTAAATAGTTTGGGCCGATATTCTTTGGTATTTAGAAAGAGTGAGGGGTGACCTTATTCAAACATATAAGATCCTGAGGAAGCTTGACAGGATAGATGGTGAGATGTTTTCCCTAATGGGAGAGTCTTGAAAAAGGGGACATAGCTACAAGGTATAGGGCCACTCATTTAAAACTGAGGTGCGTCAAAATTTCTTCTCACTGAAGGTTGTGAATCTCTGAAATTCTCCACCCCTGACAGTGGTGGACTGGATTATTGGAACTATTTAAAGTGGAGGTGGATAAATATTTCATAGATCGAAGAATAGAGGGTAATGGGGAAACGGCACAGGAAAGGAATTGAGTCCGACATACTTCAGCCATTTCCTTATTGAATGATGGGCCAAGTTTGATGGGCTGATGGCCTGCTCCTCCTTCTATTCTTCAGTGTTGCTTCTCATTGATGTTCACGTAAAGAGACAGCATGGTGGCAGAGTGATCTCACAGTGTCAGGGACTCAGCTTGGGTCACTGCCTGTGTGGAGTTTGCACATTCTCTCCATGTCTGCGTAGGTTTCTGCTCCAGTTTCATCCCACACTCTGAAAGACATGCTGGTTAGGTGCGTTAACCAGAACAGGCTCTGGACTGTGGCGACTAAGGGAATTTCACGGCAACTGCATTGCAGTGTTAATATAAGCCTTAATTGTGACTAATAAATAAACTATTTTTTAAAAGTATCTATTTTGTGCAATGAATATTTACGATTGGTATTTCTTACAACTTTCTTCCTCTGATGATATTACTGTACCTTTAAGAAATTTTATTCAGTCATGTTTCTTGAGCAGAGTCTGCTTTAGTTATTATCGATGGCGTTTTGTCTGTGATTAGTATCTTCTACTGTTACTGCAGCAGCATAATTGATCTTAATTGCTTTTTTTTTATATCTGGACTAATGCACAGTGGTTACCTTTGAGATTTTCTGGGGTTTTGTAGTGTCTGATTAGATTGGTTTACAGGTAGGGTCATTTGACTGGGCAGAGCGAGGCTTAATGTGGAGATGCCGACATTGGACTGGGATAAGCACAGTAAGAAGTCTCACAACATCAGGTTAAAATCCAACAGGTTTATTTGGTAGCACAAGCCACAAGCTTTCAGAGCGCTGTCCCTTCATCAGGTAAGTGGGATTTCTGTTCACAAACAGGGCATATAAAGATACAAACTTAACTTACAAGATAATGGTTGAAATGTGAGTCTTTACATGCAATCAAGTCTTAAAGGTACAGGCAATGTGAGTGGTGAAATGGTTAAGCACAGGTTAGAGAGATGTGTATTGTCTCTAGACAGGACAGTTAGTGAGATTTTGCAAGTCCAGGCAAGTTGTGGGAGTTACAGAGAGTGTGACATGAGCCCAGGATCCTGGTTGAGGCCGTCCTCATGTGTGCAGAACTTGGCTATCAGTTTCTGCTCAGCCATTCTGCTTTGTCATTCATCGTGAAGGCTGCCTTGGCAGAACACTTACCCAAAGCATTCATGTCATGCTAGGTTCGTGTCACATTACCCGTAACCCCCACGATTTGCAGGGCTTGCAAAATGTCACTACTTGCCCTGGCTGAAGACAATTCACATCTCTTTAACCTGTTCTTAAGCCTCTCTCCACTCACATTGTCTGTGTCTTTAAGACTTGATTGCCTGTAAACACTCACGTTCCAAGCATTATCTTGTAAATTGAATTTGTGTCAGTATATGCCCTGTTTGTAAACCGTTGTGAAGTATTTAAGAAATACTTAGATGGGCACATGAACAGAATGGGAATGGAGGGGTATAGAAAACTGATTTAAAATAGGGATTATGAGCCATGGGAGTCCCTGGGAAGTGTGTAAATAGATGATGATATTGATGTACTTGTTTTTATCCTACAGGTGCTTTGGTCCACCTTGTTGTCTAACGAGGGGCATACACGCGATGGGTCGTGAGAGGCTGCTCTTGGATTTTTTTCGAGAGTATCCTAGTGCTTCACGTCGTTAGTGTACGCTTGACCTGGACCATTTGATGGGCAACACGACAGCTCAGTGACTATCGCTGTGCTGTGCAGATACATGGATTTGGGCCTGTGTCTGTGGGAGTTTGCGCATTCTCCCCGTGCTTGCGTGGGTTTTCTCCAGGCGCTCCGGTTTCCTCCCACATCCCAAAGATGTGCTCTTAGGCTAATTGTTGACAAAACAAATTTTCCCTAAATTGTCTCAAATTTGGTTTTTAATCCATAGATCTATAAACATGGACAGGGATCACGGGTAGAGGTGGGAACATCAGGGTGGCGGCGCGGGCTCGTTGGGCCGAAGGGCCTGTTTCCCGTGCTGTTTTACTCTTTGTTCTTTGTTCTTTGTACAACTCCCACTCACCTGATGAAGGAGCAGCGCTCTGAAAGCTTGTGGCTTGTGCTACCAAATAAACCTGTTAGACTTTAATCTGGTGTTGTGAGACTTCTTACAGACCTAGAATTCAAGCTTGGTTGCTTTTTAAATGCCACTTAGAATTGAGAGAGAGCAGTGCCTCTCTTTTCCCCTCTTTGAAGTTTAGAGATGGCAGCTGCCAGGGACTGCGGTAACATCTCTGAAGTCCTGATGTTTTGAAGATATATCCTTCTTTGGAAACTGCTGTCAGAATCTCTATCTACTGTGTTAAAAGGCTGGAAATCCAGCACCATGCGAGTCTACTTGTTTTTTGTGCTAACTAATTCTGAAAATATCTGTGGGATGTTGCTTTAAATTGGAACAAAAAAACAATTATGCTGTGCCATTTTTAATTTTTTTTGATTGGTAAAAGTTATGTTAATTATTTTTGTTATATTCTATCAGCGTTCTTAAAGAAAGCTTACTTTTGATAAAAGATTTTCAGTGGGTCACTTAATCACAAGAAGTGGCAGAATGGGGTTGAAAAACTTATCAGCTGCAATTGAATGGCAGAGCAGACTAGATGGGCCTAATTCTGCTGCTATATCTTATGGTCTTTTGAAGTGAGACAGTTTACATTCACCATAATTGCAAAATCAGACATAAGTTTGGAATCTAGGTTAACTACATAATACTACTTGGAGTTCTAATCTGTTCCTTAACAGTGTCCAAAGATGTTAGGTGGATTGGCCATGCTAAATTGTCCCTTAGTATGAGGAGGACTAGCTTGTGCATGGGTATAGGACCTGGGTGGGATTATGATCAATGCAGACTCGATGGGCCAAATGACCTCCTTCTGCACTGTAGGATTCTATGATTCCAATTGTGATAGATGCTTTTTAGACTTGATGAGCAAGATTTTCCAGTCCAAGGTCGGAAAATCCCACCCAGGCCAATGGATCTTTGCTGCTATTTCCCGTGGACGGGAAAGTTCCAGCCAATTATTCCAGGTTTGGGAACAATCATCATTCCAGTAGGCAACAAAAAAGTACCCAAGACAGGTTACATTCAACATGGACCATGGTCCATGGGCACAATCTTACCGTCCATTCACACTAATATTACAGAAAATTTGGTGACAAGCCAGACCTCCATTCATTTCGGCAGGATGGGAAAATCCCGTTGACATGCACAGTCAGAAAAAACACAAGTCCATAACCAACACGTCGCCATTGCTATTCCAGACAAATTGTTTACGAAATAGAATTTGTCCAAAACTATCATGAAAGACAATGGACCAGAGATTGTTTTTGGTCAGTTTGACAGTCATGGACAATGGAATTTTACCACCCCATCCAGTACAGGAATCGGAGCAGGTAAGGGCAGACAATGAAAAGGTCTGTTGACGTCAGGCGGGATTTTACAGTTACGGAAAGAACAAGGCCTCCCAGGTGGAGGATGTGGTTAAGAAAGCTTACGGTGTACTGGCCTTCATTCATCGAGGGATTGAGTTCAGGAGTCAGGAGGTAATGCTGCAGCTTTATAGGACCCTTGTCAGACCACACTTGGAGTACTGTGCGCAGTTCTGGTCGCCTCACTATAGGAAGGACGTGGAAGCTATTGAAAGGGTGCAGAGGAGATTTACAAGGATGTTGCCTGGATTGGGAGGCATGCCTTATGAAGACAGGTTGAGGGAACTGGGACTGTTCTCCCTGGAGAGACGAAGGTTGAGAGGCGACCTGATAGAGGTTTACAAGATGTTGAGAGGAATAGATAGGGTGGACTCTCAGAGACTATTTCCCAGGGCTGAAATGGTCGCGACGAGAGGGCACAGATTTAAGGTGCAGGGAAGCAAGTACAGAGGGGATGCTAGGGGAAAGTTTTTCACTCAGAGGGTGGTGAGTGAACGGAATCGGCTGCCGTCGGTGGTGGTCGAGGTGAACTCGCTGGGGTCTTTTAAAAGACTTCTGGATGAGTATATGGGATCCAACGGGATTGGGGGTTATAGATAGGTCTATGGCTGGGTAGGTTTTGATGTGTTCGGCACAACTTGTGGGCCGAAGGGCCTGTTTGTGCTGTAGTGTTCTATGTTCTATGTTCTTAAAGCTGTAAAATCACAACATAAATCTCCAAAGAACTCCATTGGCTGTGAAGAGGTATGGAATCCTGTGATTGTCTCAGTTACATCCCTCCAGTAATCAGTGCAAGTTATAATAAAAATAACTGGGGATTTTACCTTGCATTGATTAGTTTGTCATTTGTTAAGAAGCACAGCAGTCCAAAATTGAATTATTCCATTATTTTTGAGACAAACACTTCCCTTTGCATCAGAAAAGCAACTAGCATAATCAAGCACCCCACGCAGCCCCAGACATAGTCTCTTCCACTTTCTCCCATTGGGAAAACGATGTTCAAGTTTGAGATCACGTACCAACCAACTCAAGAAACAGCTTCTTCCCTGCTGCCATCAGATTTTTGAATGGACCTATCTAATCTAAGTTGATCTTTCTCTACACCCTGGCTATGACTATAATGCTACATTCTGCACCCTCTTCTTTCCTTCTCCCCTATGTACGCTGTAATGGTATGCTTTGTCTATATGGTGCACAAGAAAAAATACATGTGACAATAAAAGCAAATCAAATCAAGAATAACAGAAACCTTCTGTGCTTTTTTCCAACAAAAAAGGTATTAAACCTGCTCAAATGCAGTAAGATACATTAAGATAAGGAGTTAAGATACAAATCAGCCACAATCTAATTAAATGTCAGAACAAGCTCCAGGGGTTAAATGGCCTTATTCACTTGCTAGATTCCCAGGAGAAATCTTAACATAAGTGTCATAAAAAGCAAGTTTTATTTTTAAGAAGCTGAATAAGTTGGGAAGAACAAAACTAAAATAAGATTCAAAAGGTGAAATGTAACAGTTACAATTCCCCAATTCGATTGGTATATCGTGCTGGAGTATAAAAACTTCATTCTATTCTTAATAGAACAACATTACAGGATTTACGCTATTGATCCTGGCACTGCGCTGTCCCCTGACTAACCTATTAAGTGTTAGCAGCCTTCAATTCAACTCCCTCAAGATGCTTTCGCTTTGAAAGAGATAATACAGGAGTCCTGTTGACCTTGTTGCCCGTTTAAAGCTCAATTGATTTCACGTTTCCACTGGTTAGACTAACATCTGTACCAGGGAGAATGTTTGAATGGTTTTAACATGATTCAATTAATATTTCACTAAAGAAAAGGTGCAGAGGCTAGCTATGAGGAAGAGCCAGTGCGGATTTTGAAGAAAATATGTGAGGACTGAGATGAATAGGTGACAGATCTGTCCACTGAATCTAATTTACTCGGGCTTTCATTGCAGAAGGGATTTTGAAGCATAGAGCTCAGGAGGAGGCCATTTGGGCCATTGTGATGGTATTGGCACTCTGAAAGAACTTGTTCCAATCCCCTTGCTCTTTCTGCATCACCCAAAACCTGGAATCAAATGTGTAATGATGATTATGAAGCCATTGTAGATTGTCATAAAAACCCATCTGGTTCATTAATTCACTGAGGCGACAACGTCATGGTATTAACACGAGACTATTAATCTGGAAACTCAGCTAATGTTCTGGACACTCAAATTCGAATTCCGCCAGGCAGATAGTGGAATTTGAATTTAATAAAAACATATCTACTGATGATCATGAAACTATTGTCGATTGTTGGAAAAACCCATCACTAGTGGGGAAGGAACTCTGCCATCCTTACTTGGTCTGGCCTACATGTGAGTCTAGAGCTGCAACAAGAAAGATGTGGAGGCATTGGAGAGGGTACAGAGGAGGTTTACCAGGATGTTGCCAGGTATGGAGGGCAGGTCTTATGAGGAGAGGCTGAGGGATTTGAGGTTGTTTTCGTTAGAAAGAAGGCGGCTAAGAGGAGACCTTATTGAAACATATAAGATGATTAGAGGTTTAGATAGGGTGGACAGTGATAGCCTTTTTCCTAGGATGGAGAAAGCTAGTACGAGGGGACATAGCTTTAAATTAAGGGGTGGTAGTTATAGGACGGATATCAGAGGTAGGTTCTTTACCCAGAGGGTGGTTAGGGTATGGAATGCCCTGCCTGCGGCAGTTGTAGATGAGCCAAGTTTGGTGGCGTTTAAGAGGTCAGTAGATAAGTTTATAGATGAAAAGGGAATAGTTTAGTTTGGAGGGTCATTGCTTTTTCCTAATTGGTGGGCGCAATATCGAAGGCCGAAGGGCCTGTTCTGCGCTGTAATGTTCTATGTTCTATGTTCTACAATGTGGTTGACTCTTAATTGCGCTCAGGCAACTAGATGTGCAATAAATGCTGGCCAGCCTACGATGCCCATGTCCCGTGAATGATTAAATAAAAGGTGTCCTTTGGGGAGGGATTCTGCTGTCCTTTAATTAAATTTTAGATCTCACACTGAGATGAGGAGGAACTACTTCTTGCAGAGAGTGGCGAATGCATGGAATGGGATGTTGGCCTTCACAGCAAGAGGATTTGAGTATAGTGAAAGGAATGTTTTGCTGCAATTGTACAGGACATTGGTGAGGCCTCGCCTGGAGTATATTCACTGGAGTTTGGAAAAGTGAGAGGGGATCTCATAGCAGTTTATGAAATCTTAACAGAATTAGTCAGCCACTCTCACCTCACCTTTCACTTCCAGCTCTTTTATCCATATTTGAACTAAGGCTATAGTGAGGTTAGGAAATCTAGCAGAACACAAACTGAGCATGAGTGAGCAGATTATTGCTAAGCAATTGCTACACGATAGATAAAAGCAAATTACTTTTTATTGAATGCAAATTCCACCAGCTGGCGGGATTCAAACCCAGATAATTAGCTGAATGTCTGGATTAATAGTCTCACGATAATACCACTTATCATTTCTCCCCATAGCAGTCCTGTGTTGTAACTTCACCAAGTTGACAACTCATTGTTAGATATCCTTGGTGTTGCCCCTGACATGCCCACCTGCACTCTTCATGGGTTGATCCCATGGCTTGATAACGGCAGAGTGAGGAATATTCTGGGTCATGAAGTTACAGATCATGCTTGTGCACTGATGGTCCATGGTGCTTTATGGATGCCCAGTGTTGAGTTGATAGTTTCAATAAGAAATAGATTAGTTACAGGAATACAAGAATTGGAAGCAGGGATACACCACATGGCCCATGTGCCTACTCAATATGGTTATGGCTAATCTTGGGTGCTTCCTTGCCCACTCTCTGTATGCTTTAATTCCATACAAAACTAAAGATCTGTCTTTCCTCATCTTAAAAGTCTTTAATGATGGAACATCCACAACCATCCACGGTAAAGAATCCCAAAAATTCACAATCCAATGACTGATGTAACTTTTCCATATATCAGCCTTGAATGTCAGTCTCTTATCCTGAGTCTGCTCTTCCATGTTTTAGATTCCCCAACCAGCAGAAACAATCTCAGTTTCTACCCCCTCCAGCCCTTTCAGAATCTTGCCTGTTTCAATGAAATAGTCTCTCATTTTTCGAAACTCCAGAGAAGATAGGATCAGTCTCTCATCATAGGGCCATTCCGTCATTCCAGAGACCAATTCACTGTACCCCTTCCAATACCAATATAATCTTTGTTAAACTTGGAGACAAAACAACACATTGTATTCCAGATGTGGTCTCACTCAAGCCCTATAGAACTGGAACAAGACTTCTTTATTCATGTATTTCAATCCCCTGACAATACGTCATTTGCCTTACCAATTGCCTCTTGCATTGGTACACAGAATCCTAGAATCATAGAAACCATACGCTACAGAAGGAGGCCATTCAGCCCATCAAGTCTGTACTGACAATAATCCCACCCAGGCCCTATCTGCGACACCTCACATATTTACCTCACTGATCCCTTTAATCTACACATTCTGAGACACTAAGGGGCAATGTAGCATGGCCAATCCATATAACCCGCATATCTGTGGGAGGAAACCGAAGAACCTGGAGAAAACCCACACAGACATGGGGAGAACGTGCAGATTCCATGCAGACAGTGACCCTGGAGCTGTGAGAGACCAGTGCTAACCACTGTGCCATTGTGCTACCCATTCATTGTACCAGCACACCAAGTCTCTTAGAACATCAACACTTAAAAGTTTCTCACCTTTTAAAAAATTCTCACCTTTCCATCCTTATGACCAAAGCCGGGAGGATTAGTCGGGTAAATGTGTGGGATTGGTAGGGGGGAGCAGGGTAGGATTGTGGTTGGTGCAAACCTGATGGGCCAATTGGCCTACCGCACTGTAGTAATTCTACGTTAACTCTTTGAAAGAACTGTCCAGTTAATTCCACTGCTTCCGCTTCTTCTTGCGAGCCCCTCAAAATGTTTCTGATTCAACCGTTCATTCAATTTACCTCTGATATTGAACTATTGAAAACGTGTTCAAACTCAATAAAAAGTCTCAACAGCTGAAGGAGCAATGCCCTGAAAGCTGGTGCAACTAAAGAAACCTGTTGGACTTTAACCTGATGTTGTGAGACTTCTTACTGTGCCCACCCCAGTCCAACGCCAGTATCTCCACATCATGTTTAAGCTGTACATGAAGGGAAAATGATAACATTCCAGTCAATCGGGTTTCAAAAAGCAAATCCTTGACTTAAGGAAAATATATCTAGATTGAATCTTGGAGAAAGTTACAAAGCAGCAGAGAAAGAATTCCCTTGGGATGTTCTTCTGATTGGCAACTGTAACTTCAGTGAGATAAAGGCAAAATACTGTGAGTCTTAGAATCTGAAACAAAAACATAAAATGTGGGAAAAACTCAGCAGGATCTATGGAGAGAGAATAGAGTCAATGTTTTGAGTCTGGGTGACCTCTCGATGACCCTATTATTGGCTCCATTCTCTCTTCACAGTTAGAATTGCTGAATTTCTCCTGCATTTTCTGTTTTTTTTAACTTCAGTGTTTGGCACAAACTTTCCTCGGAAGATGGACAGGCCCCCCTGAACCACCCACCAATCCACAACCCCAGAGGAAATTGCTGCCCATTGTGGCTACACTTGCTGGAAATCTTGAAAGATCCACAACAAAAACAATTGGAATTGTCGTTAACGCGGAAGTGAGTAAAGAGCTGGCTGAAAAATTACAGAAACTATATCGCAGAAGGAGGCCATTCAGCCCATCAAGCCTGTAATGGCTGCCACAAGAGGACACAGTTTTAGGGTACTGGGATGTAGGTACAGAGGAGATGTCAGAGGTAGGTTTTCCATTCAGAGGGTGGTGGCCGTGTACAATCGGCTGCCGTTGGTGATGGTGGAGGCAGATTCGATTGGGTCTTTTAAGAGACTTTTGGATAAGTAGATGGGACTGAGTGAAATAGAGGGTTATAGGTAAGTCTAGTAGGTAGGGAATGTTTGATGCAACTTGTGGGCCAAAGGTCCTGTTTGTGCTGTAGTTTTTCTATGTTCTATATTCTATCTAACCAGCTACAATCTCAGGCTATATCCCATAACCCAACATATTTACCCTTTTAGCCCCCTCACACTAAGGGTCAACTTATCATGGCCAACCAACATCTTTGGAGTGTAGGAGGAAACTGGAGCACCTAGAGGAAACCCACGCAGACATGGAGAGAATGTACAAACTCCACATAGACAGTGACTCAAGCCAGGAATCGAACCCAGGTCCCTGACGCTGTGTCCCTGGCTAACCGTTGTGCTGCCGTGCCACTGAACTTTGGATTAAAGCTCTGCAGAGAGTATATTTGGCTGCGTAGATCTAGTGAGTGAAGTGCCTCAGTGCAGCTGGGCTGCTTCACTCATCCAAATCTTCACAACTGAATCTGGATTTGGTTTTGAGTTTGCAACAGTACTTTTTTTTTTCTGCAGGAACTGTTAAGTTTTTACTTCGGTCGGTTAGCTTTGAAATGTATCACAAGCAGGATATTGTTCAATGTCGAGAGGTGGATCGATACGCTGTGTAGGGAAAGATCTTATTCTGCTTCTGGCAACTGTAGTGAGAGCCGCCACCACCTCCCCCCCCCCCCCCCCCCACCCCCCACCCCCCCCCACCCCCCACCAATCCAATAAGATGCTAGTGACTCAGAAACCATTTCCAGGATTAGAAGGAGTTTGCACTCTTACACATTGTACTGTA
The DNA here is from genome assembly GCA_024679065.1 of Sphyrna mokarran. NCBI lineage: Eukaryota > Metazoa > Chordata > Chondrichthyes > Carcharhiniformes > Carcharhinidae > Sphyrna > Sphyrna mokarran. The sequence continues at coordinate 14,248,891 of JAGIQG010000006.1, forward strand.
TCAATATTGAAAACAGCTGTAATCATAGTGCATAAGGATTGAAAGACATTCTCCTTCAATAAGCCTTAACAGGGCCAATGTCCAACTTTCCTGCACAAACTGGGGGGTATTCCAATGAAATGGATTGTCTGCCCTCATAGAATGTGCCCACTTTTTCATCCCAATCCTCTGTTCTAACCCGATTGACTATATTGGATTTGTAACAATTTCAGTACAAACATTTGGAGGCTATTCCTCAACTAATAGTATCAGCTGTTGTACCTGATAAACAAACAGACAGTTTCAGGATAGATATTAGCCTTTAAGATCATAGATGAGAAACCTTAAAGTGCAGAAGGAGGCTATTCAGACCAACAGGTCTGCACCGACAGCAATCCCACCCAGACCTTATCCCTGTAACCTCACGCATTGACCCCGCTAATCCCTCTAACCTACACATTCCAGGCAATTTAGCATGACCAATCAACCCACAAATCTTTGGAGTGTGGGAGGAAACTAGAGTACCTGGAGGAAACCCACGCAGACATGGGAAGAATGTACAAACCCACACAGACAATGACATAAGCCAGGAATCGAACCCAGGTCTCTGGAGCTATGAGGCAGTGGAGCTAACCATTGTGCCACTGCGCAGCCCACAGTGATTCCATGGAACGTAATGCCTGAATTGGAGGAATTTGTTGAATAAATAACAAAGAGCAGTACAGCATAGGCCCTTCAACCCATCAAGCCTGCATCAATTACATAGAACATAGAACACCACAGCACAAACAGGCCCTTCGGCCCACGAGTTGTGCCAATCACATCTATAACTACCAAGCCATAGACCTATCTATAACTCCCAATCCCATTAGAACATAGAACGTTACAGCGCAGAACAGGCCCTTCGGCCTTTGATGTTGAGTCGACCAATTAAGAAAAAACAATGACCCTCTAACATAAACCATTCCCTTTTCATCCATAAACTTATCTACTAACTTCTTAAACGCCACCAAACTTGACGCATCTATAACTGCAGCAGGCAGGGCATTCCATACCCTTACCACCCTCTGGGTAAAGAACCTACCTCTGACATCCGCCCTATAACTACCACCCCTTAATCTAAAGCTACGTCCCCTCGTGCTAGCTTTCTCCATCCTAGGAAAAAGGCTATCACTGTCCACCCTATCTAAACCTCTAATCATCTTATATGTTTCAATAAGTTCTCCTCTTAGCCGCCTTCTTTCTAACGAAAACAACCTCAAATCCCTCAGCCTCTCTTCATAAGAACTGCCCTCCATACCAGGCAACATCCTGGTAAACCTCCTCTGTACCCTCTCCAATGCCTCCACATCTTTCTTATAATGTGGGGACCAGAACTGCACACAATACTCCAAGTGTGGCCGCACTAGAGTTTTGTAAAGTTGCAACATGACGTTGCAGCTCCGAAATTCAATCCCCCTACCAATAAAAGCTAAGACTCTGTATGCCTTCTTAACAACCTTATCGACTTGATTGCCAACTTTCATGGATCTATGCACATATACACCAAGATCCCTCTGTTCATCAACACTATTAAGAGTCCTACCATTAGCCCTATACTCTACACATTTGTTATTCCTGCCAAAGTGAATTACCTCACACTTTTCCACATTAAGCTCCATTTGCCACCTCTTGGCCCAGCTCTGCAACTTGTCCAAGTCTCTCTGCAAACTATAACACCCCTCTTCACTATCTACCACTCCACCGACTTTGGTGACATCCGCAAATTTACTAATCCATCCTTCAATACCCTCATCCAGATCATTTACAAAAATTACAAACAGCAGAGGCGCCAAAACAGACCCCTGAGGTACACCACTTGTAACCGAACTCCACGATGAATAATTTCCATCAACCACCACCCTCTGTCTTCTATCAGCTAGCCAATTCCTGATCCAATTAGCTAAATCACCCTCAATTCCATACATCTGCATTTTCTGCAGAAGCCTTCCATGGGGCACCTTATCCAACGCCTTACTAAAGTTCATATATACCACATCAACTGCCTTACCCCCATCCACCTCTTTGGTCACTTTTTCAAAAAACTCAATAAGGTTAGTAAGGCACGACCTACCCTTCACAAGATCCCATATACTCATCCAGAAGTCTTTTAAAAGACCCCAGCGAATTCGCCTCTAACCGGCAACCTTGGCATTTTCAGCACCATTTCCTATCTAGACCCACCGCCTGTATCCCTCTATTCCCCACCTGTTCATGTGTCTATCCAGATAAGTCTTAAATGTGGCTAATGTATCTGCTTTGACCAGCTCACTTGGCAGTACATTCCAGGCCCCCACCACCATTTGTGTAAAGAAAAATTCCCCGTACATCTTCACTGAACCTTTCCCCCTCACCTTGAACCTGTGCCCCCTCATAATTGCCATTTCTGCCCTGGAAAAAAGCTTCCGACTGTTCGCCCTATCTATACCCCGAATAATTTCATAAACTTCTATCAGGTCACCCCTCAGCCTCCGTCTTTCCAGGGAGAACAATCCCAACTTATTCAATTTCCCTTCATCATAAATACCCTCCATACCAGGCAATACCCTAGTAAACCTTTTCTGTACTCCCTCTAAAACCTCCACGTCATTCCAGTAGTGTGGTGATCAGAATTGGACCCACTATTCCAAATGTGGCCGAACCAACATTTTATATAAATGAAATATAATTTGCCAACTTTTATGCCCCATCCGATGAAGGCAAACATGTCATTTGCTTTCTTCACCACCTTTTCCATCTGAGGGCCACTTTTATGGATTTGTAGACCTGTACTCCTAGATCTCTGTGTGTGCCTATGCTCCTGATGGTTATGCCATTTATTTTATTGCTCCTACCTGAACTGGATCTACCAAAATGAATCACCTCGCGTTTATTCATCTGCCATTTCTCCAACCAAGCTATTCCAGAAGCTGAAAGTGAACTTTTGCAAATCTTAATATATTTGATTTCTCACTCAATCTCAGGTCACAATGAAACTCAAATTATGTTTATTATTATTAGGTTTTAACGGAAGTTCATTGGCCTGAAACGTAGCTGTTTATCTTTCTCCGCAGATGTTGCCCAAATTGCTGAGTATATCCAACACATTCTGTTTTTATTACATATCTCCAGCATCTACAATACTTTGCTTTTGTGAAAGTTAAGTTTGTTTATTAGTGTCACAAGTAGTTTTAGAGTAACACTGCAATTAAGCCACACTCTGGCGTCTGTTTAGATACAAAGAGGGAGAATTTAGCATGACCAATGCACCCAACCAGCACACCTTTCGGACTATGGAAGGAAACTGGAGCACCTGGAGGAAACCCATGCAGACACAGGGAGAATGTGCAGACTCAGCACTGTGTTTAACATAAGAAGTGTACGTAAATTTGATTCAGAATGACTTAGGGCCTTTAATCCTATTACTAGGCAATGATTAACTTGATCATAATCAGTGTATGTTGAATAGGAATCATTTGACTAATCCTATATTTACGAATATATTCATAGTTATGTTTGAAATTTCTGCAGAAGTTTCCCAGTCTTCGTTAAGCATGGTCTCACATAAAAGAAACATAGTTCACTGAATTCTCAAAGTGCACAGATCTTTTGAAGTTTTGACTCTGGTGTTTAAGATGTGGGTACTGTCTCTATTTCAACCCTTCTGGGGGGAATTAAGATACAAAGTCCAAAGGGACAGTGCCACAAACTATTCCGTCAGTTATACTTCTCCAATGATTTGCCTGATGCATTTTTAAAATAAGATAAAGGGAAGGATGAGAAAGTAACCCCGAACCATTTGTGGGATTTAGGACAGCTACTTCCATCCTCTTCACACCCACACTGTCAAAGGTGGCACGGTGGTTAGCGCTGCTGCCTCAAAGCGCGAGAGACCCGGGTTTGTTGGGTCACTGTCTGTGTGGAGAGTGCACGTTCCCCCTGTGTCTGTGTGGGTTTCCTCTGGGTGCTCTAATTTCCTTCCACATGCCAGAGATATACAAGTTAGGTAGATTGGCCGTGCTAATTTGCCCATTAGTGCCCCAAAATGTGTTAGTGAGGAGGATTAGCCCTGGTAAATGTGCAGGATGGAGCGAAAGGCTTGGGTGGATGCCGTTTCAGGGAGTCGGTGAAGATTTGATGAGATGGATGGCCTTTCTGCAGTGTAGGGATTCTATCCCTTCCTGACTTGTCACCTGCTCAACTAACATGCACTAAATAGAGCCCATTAGCATGAAATACCTAAGAGTACTTGTCACTAGTTGGGTTAAACTTTAGCAAGTAATAAATTGTAGTGTAGGAACAGGAGTTGCCCAGTCAGCCTATTCCATCATTTGATTATAGCTGAAATGCATCTTTATCTCTTCACCATGGTTCAGTCTCAATGATCGCAGGGCTGGGGCCAGAGATTGTCAGGTATGCATTTACCACTTTCAATACTCCCTGTAGGAAGAAATTTAGTGACTATCATAGATCAGAAAGAGCAAATGGTGTCTTCTAATAATCACTTCATCAAGTGCCTCTTAAACTGACCTCTTGCATGCTTTAATATTCTTGAAACACTTGTCTAAGGTAGCATGGTGCCCAGTGCAACTTTTACATTTGATTTGATTTGATTTATTATTGTTACATTTATTGTGAAAAATACTGTTTCTTGCGTGCTATACAGACAAAGCATATCGTTCACAAAGAAGGAGAGAGTGCAGAATGTAGTGTTACCGTTATTGTTAAGGTGTAGACAAAGATCAGCTTAATGCGAGGTAGGTCTATTCAAACGTCTGGTGGCAGTAGGGAATAAGCTGTTCTTGAGTCAGTTGGTCATTGACCCCAGACTTCTGTTTCTTTTTCCCAAAGGAAGTAGATGGAAGAGAGTATATTCGGTGTTCTTGGGGTCCTGAATTATGCTTTCCTGAGGCAGCTTTAAGGGTAGGCAGTGTCAATGGTTGGGAGGCTGGTTTGATGATGGACTGGACTGCTTTCACTTTGTAGTTTCTTGCAGTCTTGGGTAGAGCAGGAGCCATACCAATCTGTGACACAACCAGAAAGAATGCTTTCTGTGGTGCATCTGTAAAAGTTGCCGAGAGTTTCTTTACTTAAAAAATTCAACCTTCAGAAAGCTCTGTCCAGACTATGTATGAATCACCTCTTCACTTTCTCTGAAACAGTTCCATTGAGGTAAAAGCCAATATTTCATTAGTCTTTTTCATTAGTTGTTTTACCCAAGCTCTGGTAATTTGTGCACCTAGACATCCTCATTTCTCACTATTAAAATCCCGCAGGCGGTATTTTGAAGATCTGGTTCACTTGATTAATTCGCTTAGGATTTTGTGCAACCCTGACTCTGCATTCTGCCAAACAGGAGGAGACATTTTAAAAATTACAAGCTCTCAGTTTGAAACAGCTTTTTTGAAAGGTGAAGATATATTCCGAACAGGTTGTTCCTTTCTTGTAGTCACGTGGTAACGTGCAAATCACAAAAAGTTCTGAGCCTTAAATATCTATGTATGTAAGTAACTTATTAATGTTAACAAGGCTTCAATAATCAGCTTTTGTATTTCATTTGCAAATAAATGAACATCAGATTCAAGCATGAAATTAAAATCTACCAAGTTACATTCCTTCCATACCACAGAATACATGATTCAGATATAATGTTTAAATCATTGAGGAATAAAAGCATCTGCACTATCTGTCTTAAATGAACATGTACTCACGGGGAAGGCTATTGCAAGATAAAAGTGAAAGACTAAGGCCTTTATGAGGTTGTAAGATAGATGCAGAGGGAGAAAGTCATCATATCATGAGATAAATCTGAATGAGAAAGGTCATTACTACATCATCACATAGATGGGGATGAGGAAGATCATTACAAGATCGTAAGACAGATGTGCAACTATAAATCCTTAACAAGACCTCAAGATGGATATGGGTGAGGAAGGTCATTACAAGATCGTGAGAGAGGTAAGCAGAGGGTAGCTATCAGGCAAGTGCTAGCTTACCCATCCAGAAAAAGCAAAGTCTGTGGAATTGCACAGTTCGTCAAAATCAACTCTAAGTTTCGGTGAAATTGGATTTAGAGTACAAGGAATCACTGGACCAGATCTACAGATGTAACTGGCCCACTTTTCATTGCTGTTGAGTAGGCATATTAATGTGTCATCTTTGCAGAGCTTGCTTCTGCATGGAAGAATGAAATGGTAAAAGAAAATACAGATGTTGAAGTTTATAATGGGGAAAAGTTGATAAAGAATGTGTCATTGAGCAGCTAGTGGCCCCATTGGTGAAAGGTATGAAGTGATCTGGAGAGTTGATTTAAAAGGTGCCGCAAGTTTGGTGCTGTGTCTGGTGGTTTTATTACTTTGACTGCTTTCCTGATCCCTAACCTCAATGAACCAGCACTAAGACTGAAGATAGTTGCCTGTCTGACTGTCCTACCTGGAGCCTAACAGCAGGGAAAATGCAATCAAATCAAGCCTATGCCTGGGAGCTTCTAGGAATTTCATAACCTCATCAAAAAAGGATTGAGATCCCTAATCCACCACAATACTTACCCAGAAACTGGACTACAAAAAATGCTGGAACAGCAATTGTGTGATGAGACTCCAAAGATGTACAGGTTAGGGGAATTGGCCATGCTAAATTGTCTCTTAATGACCCAAGATGGGTGAGTTATGGGAATTAGCAGGGTGAATTTGCGGAGTTTCAGGGATAGGGCTTAGTTTGGATGCTCTATTGGTGGGCCAGTGCAGACTTGATGGGCCGATTGATCCCCTTCTGCTCTGAAGGTTTACGACGTTTCTATGACTATATTATTCACACCAAAATCAAGACCACATTGGTTGACAAAAATCTTCCCTTGGTCCTTCTAGAAGGTCAAGGGCAACAGATGGATGGGCAAACCATCAGATGGAAATTCTCCTCTAACCCTCTCACCTTCCTGTGAACATTTTAACCTATTTTCAATTGAAGTCAACATCAAGTCAGAATGACAACCAATCTGATCCTGTCAGGCTCCCATTGCGTGACTTTGATAAAATATTCCATTCTTGATGTTGTGCTTATCTCTTAGTTATTCATCAGGATCTGGGCTCAGACTACACTCCTTTCCTGTCCACAAGCATTCAATCCCTCCACCACTGATGCACAATGACAGCTGTATGCACCATCTAAATGATGCACTGCAGGAATTCACTAAGGTTCCTTCAGCAGGACCTTCCAAATCCACAACCTCTCCCATCTAGCAGGACAAGGACAACAGACACAAGGGAACACCAACTTCTGAAGGTCTCTGGAATATAGTCTTTAACACTACCTGAAGGATGCGGAGGCTTTGGAGAGGATACAGAAGAGGTTTTCAGGATGTTGCCTGGTCTGAAGGGCATTAGCTACGAAGAAAGATTGGAGAAATTTGGTTTAATCTCACTGGAACGACAGAAGTTGAGGAGTGACCTGATAGAAGTCTATAATATTATGAGGGGCATGGACAGAGTGGATAGTCAGAAGCTTTTTCCCACAGTGGAAGAATCAATTACTAAGGGATATAGGTTTAAATGCGAGGGGCAAGGTTTAAAGGAGATGCATGATGCTGATTTTTTACACAGAGAATGGTGGTGCCTGGAATGTGTTGCCTGGAGAGGTAGTAGATGCACATATGGTAGAGACTTTTAAGGGGTGTCTCGACAAATACATGAATAGGATGGGAATAGAGGATACGTGCATGGAATGGTAGGGGGTTTTAGTTAAGTTGGGCAGCGTGGTCGGTGCAGGCTTGGAGGGCTGAAGGGCCTGATCCTGTGCTGTAATTTTCTTTGTTCGTTGTCTCCTCCAAGTTTCTCACCATCCTGATTTGGAAGTTCATGTTCCTTCACTGTCACTGGGTTAAAACCCTGAAGCTCCCTCACTAATAGCATAGTGGGTATACCTACATCACATGGACTGCCGTGTTTCAAGAAGACAGCTCAACATCAACTTCTCAAGGGCAATAAATGCTACTTTAGCCAGTGACACCCATGTTCTGATGAATCAATATAAAAAAATTAAATCCCTAATTGCGTTGGGAAGCTAGTGGTGAGCTGCTTCGAACAGCTGCAGTCCATGCAGTGTAAGTACACCCACAGAGAGGTACCTCTGACTGGTTTTCATTTGTCTTGATCTAACATGGCATTGGAAAAGTGAATATCTGGTATGTATTGCCCATTAATGGTCAAAGTCCGAACGCTACCCCTCGCCTACATTGTTTAAAAAGGTCTAATGATGACCATGAAACCATTGTCAATTGTCGGAAAAATCTGTCTGGTTCACTGATGTCCTGTAGGGAAGGAAATCTGCCATCCTTACCTGGTCTGGCTTACATGTGACTCCAGAGCCATTGCAACATGGTTAACTCTCAATTGCTATCTGAAATGGAGGGCAATTAGTGATGGGTGATAAATGCTGTGCCCAGCCAGTGATACCCACATCCCGTAAAATGAATAAATAGAAAGAAGCACTGACTTTCCATCTATCAATTTGATATGATTTATTATTGTCATGTGTATTGACATACAGTGAAAACTATTATTTGTTGCACAAAGCATAAGGTTCACCGAGAAGGAAAGGAGACAGTGCAGAATGTAGTGTTACAGTCATAATTAAGTGTAGAGAAAGATCAACTTAATGAGATAGGTCTATTCAAAAGTCTGATTGCATCAGGAAAGAAGCTTATTTTGAGCCAGTTAACGCGTGGCCTCAGACTTTTGTATCTTTTGCGCGATGGAAGAAGGTGGAAGGGAGAATACCCAGGGTACATGTGGTACTTAATTATGCTGGCTGCCTTGCTGAGGCAGTGGGAAGTGTAGACAGAGTCTGTGGCTGGGAGGGATCAAGTTTTAAATACTTGCACATCACAATCGATGCCATATCTACGGGGATACAGCAAGCAGCCTCTTTTCACTTTGATTACTGGTGCTGAACAGACAAAGGATAATATGGAACTGAGCTTATCCTTCCTGCAGGATTTGAAGGCTCAGAACTATCTATCTGACCACAGCCAAGCAGCAGTATCTGAATTAGTTCCAGCTGAGCAGTGCAGGTTCCTCGCGACATTTCTCACATCTGAAATGTTGAGCTGTAATCACTCTCACAGACTTGTAGCCCGGGAGCTGATTCGAGCCACGAATGCTCAGCTTAGAGCCTTCTTCTCGGAACCAGAGGTAAATTACATTGACCTATTGCAGTTCTTTTTTTTTCTAACTCGGAGCTGCTGTGATCTCAAAGGCAGTGCCTGGAAGAGCCAGCTGCGGCAATCGTGTTCAAGAAGGAACGAGAGAAATTTTAAAAAGAGAAATACTTTCAGAGCTATCAATAATCAGGTTCATTCGGACACTTACTTTCAGAGGGCCAGCACAATCACAATGGGCTGAATATCCTTCCTCTGATTCTATAACACCTCAATGCCTGAAGTGAATAGTTTCTCCACTCTGCTGACACAATGATTAGCACTGCTGCCTCACTGTGCCAAGGACCCAGGTTCAATTAGCTTTCAGAATCACAGAATATTACTGTGCAAAAGAGGCCCTTCGGCCCATTGAGTCTGCACCGACACATGAAAACCCCTGACCTGCCCATCTAATCCCACTTGCCAGCACTTGGCCCTTAGCCTCGAATGTTATGGCATGCCATATACCTATCCAGGTACTTTTTAAAAGATGTAAGGCATCCCACCTCCACCACCCTCCCAGGCAGCGCATTCCAGACCATCACCACGCCTGGGTAAAAACATTTTTCCTCAAATCCCCTCGAAACTTTCTCACCCTTCACCGCCTTCACAGACTTGTGTGATTGTGTGGAGTTTGCATGTTCTCCCCGTGTCTGCATGGGTTTCCTCCGGGTGCTCTGGTTTCCTCCCACAGTCCAAAAGACGTGCTGGTTATGTTGATTGGCTATGCAAAGTTGCCCCTTAGTGTCAGAGCAAAGTGGCAGTGTAAATATGAGGGGTTACAGGGATAGGGCCTATATGGGATGGTTGTCGGTACAGGCTCAATGGGCCAAATGGCCTTCTTCTGAGCTGTAGGGATTCTATTATTTTAAATCTTTACCAGAATGCAAAACTATACTTCCCCATCTGGGTCTTCACTCTCATTTGAGAGTGATGAGACAAGAATAATGTCTAAAATCAGCACACCATCAGCCTAATGAGAAATCTTCAGATTAAGTTAAGCATTTATCTTTCTAATCTCTAATCTCAGAATGCACTCAAGGCTGACTGAACCTGACTTTGTTGATCTTCACAGCAGCTTCTGGGATTTACATTCAATGCATGAATCCAGAATTAAAAAACTAGACTTGGCAACAGTGACCATGAAGCCATTATCATAAAAACCCATCTGGTTCACAAAGAAGGGGAAATCTGCCATCCTTACCTGGTCTGGCTATATGTGACTGCAACCCTAAGCAACATGCTTAAATTGCAAGCCACTCAGTAGTATCAAAACTGTTACATAGAAATATAGAAGGCAGGAGCAGGAGGAGGCCTTTCAGCCCTTCGAGCTTTCATTGCCATCCATTACCATCATGGCTAATCATCAGAGTCTCTGGAAATGAATTAAATCAAACAGAACACCCGCCATCCACCTTGGCACCGGAAAGAAAACTGTAAACCCAAGTCAACCTTGGAAAGTCCTCCTTACTAGTGTCTGGGGCTTGCACCAAAATTGGGAGAACTGTCTCACCAGACTAGTCAAGCAGTAGCCTGATATAGTCATTCTCGCTACTCACAAGGGTCATACCTTACAGGTAATGAACCAGACACAGGACAGGTTCAGTCATGGGAGTGGCACAGTGATATAGAGTCATAGAACCAGAGAACAGGCCCTTTGGCCCTTCTTGTCTGTGTCGAACCATTTTTCTATCTAGTCCCACTGACCCGCACCTGGACCATATCCCTCTACACCCCTCGCATCCATGTACCCGTCCAAGTTTCTCTCAAATGTTAAAAGTGAGCCCGCATTTAACACTTCATCCGGCAGCTCATTCCACATTCCCACCACTCTCTGTGTGAAGAATCCTCCCCTAATATTCCCTTTCAATTTTCCCCTCTTCACCCTTAACCCAGATCCTCTAGTTCTTTTCTCCCCTAGCCTCAGTGGAAAAAGTCTGCTTGCATTCACTCTATAGGGAGAGAGCTTCCTTGAGAATATTCATCAGTGATTCTGGACCCCTCCACTATAAAGCGTCACATCAAACATGGGAAAGGGAGCTTTGTGCTGGTTATCAGTGATTGACCACAACCTCCAACGTCCCAATCACAGTCCTTGCCCACCCTTCTCCCTGCCCCTATTACCCCCTCCATCATCTGGTGAATCACTATTCATCTATGTTTAACACCATTTGAATGAAGCACTGAGGAGGGCGTAGAATGTACTCTGGGTGGGAGAATTCCATGTCCAACATCAAGAATGATGTGGCAACATGACCACAGACCGAACGGGCTGAGTTCTAAAGGACATAGAACATAGAACATAGAATATTACAGTGCAGTACAGGCCCTTCGGCCCTCGATGTTGCGCTGGCCAGTGGACCCTCTAACCTAAACTATTCCAATATCATCCATATGCCTACCCACCAACCATTTGAATACCCCCAAAGTAGGCGAGTCCACAACTGCTTCAGGCAGGGCATTCCACGCCCTCACCACCCTCTGTGTAAAGAACCTGCCTCTGACATCCGTCCTATAACTATCACCTCTTAATTTAAAGTTATGTCCCCTCGTGTTGGTCATCACCATCCAAGGAAAAAGGCTCTCACTATCCACCCTATCCAGTCCTTTGATCATCTTATACGCCTCAATTAGGTCACCACGTAACCTTCTTCTCTCTAATGAAAATAACCTCAGGTCCCTCAGCCTTTCCTCATAAGGCCTTCCCACCATACCAGGCAACATCCTGGTAAACCTCCTCTGCACCCTTTCCAATGCTTCCACATCTTTCTTATAATGCGGCGACCAGAACTGTACGCAATACTCCAAGTGCGGCCGCACCAGAGTTTTGTACAGTTGTAACATAACCTCACGGCTCCTAAATTCAATCCCTCTACCAATAAAAGCTAACACACCGTACGCCTTCTTAACAACTTTATCAACCTGGGTGCCAACTTTCAAAGAGCTATGTACTTGTACCCCAAGATCCCTCTGCTCGACAACACTATTAAGGGTCCTTCCATTAGCCCTATATTTCATATGCCTGTTATTCCTACCAAAGTGAATCACCTCACACTTATCCGTATTGAATTCCATTTGCCACCTCACGGCCCAGCTCTGCAATCTATCTATGTCCCTCTGCAAACTGTAACATCCATCCTTGCTGTCTACAACTCCCCCCACTTTGGTATCGTCAGCAAATTTACTAATCCAATCCTCTACACCCTCATCTAGGTCATTTATAAAAATGACAAACAGCAGTGGCCCCAAAAACAGATCCTTGAGGTACATGACAGCTAGACTGGGACCAACAAGAGGGAATGACCCACTTGACTTTATCCTCATCTGCCACAGATGCATCTATTCATGGCTGTACTGATAGGAGTGACCACTACATAGTTCCTGTGGGGATAAAGTCCCATTTTCTTATTGAATGTACCTCCATCATGTTATGTGGTCCTTATCACCATGCTAAATAGGACAGATTTTGAACAGATCTAGCAATTCAACACTGGATACCCATGAGGTGCTATGGGCTATCAGTAGCAGCAGAATTGTACCAAAAGTAATCTGGCATCTTCCTCTCTACCATTACCACCAAGCCAGAGGATTAACCCTCGTTCAATGAAGATTACAGAAGGACATGCCAGGAAAGTAAAGTTTATTTATTAGTCACAAGTAAGGCTGACGTTAATGCTGCAATGAAGTTACTGTAAAATTCCTTTAGTTGCTACACGCTGTTGCCTGTTTGGGTCAATGCACCTAACCAGCATGTCTCTCAGACTGTGGGAGGAAACCGGAGCAAACCTACGCAGATATGGGGAGAACGTGCAAACTCCACACAGACGGTGACCCAAGCCGGAAATTGAACACGGGTCCTTGGCATTGTGAGGCAGCAGTGCTAACCACTGTGCCGCCATGCCACCCAGCAGCACCAGGCATACCTAAGAATGAGATGTCAATATGGCGAAGCCGTCGAACAGGACTACTTTCGTGAAGGGTAGGTCATGCCTTACTAACCTCATTGAGTTTTTTGAGAAAGTGACCAGAGAGGTGGATGGGGGTAAGGCGGTTGATGTAGTATATATGGACTTTAGTAAGGCTTTTGATAAGGTGGCCCATGGAAGACTTCTACAGAAAATGCAGATGTGTGGAATAGAGGGTGATTTAGCTAATTGGATTAGAAATTGGCTGGCAGATAGAAGACAGAGGGTGGTGGTTGATGGGAGATATTCATCGTGGAGTTCGGTGACGAGTGGTGTGCCTCAGGGGTCTGTTTTGGGGCCCCTGCTGTTTGTAATTTTTATAAATGATCTGGATGAGGGTATTGAGGGATGGATCAGTAAATTTGCAGATGATACTAAAGTTGGTGGTGTGGTAGATAGTGAAGAGGGGTGTTTTAGTTTACAGAGTGACTTGGACAAGTTGCAGAGCTGGGCCGAGAGGTGGCAAATGGAGTTTAATGTGGAAAAGTGTGAGGTAATGCACTTTGGCAGGAACAATAAATGTGTAGAGTATAGGGCTAATGGTAGGGCTCTTAATAGTGTTGAGGAACAGAAGGATCTTGGTGTATGTGTCAATAGATCCCTGAAAGTAGGCAGTCAAGTGGATAAAGTTGTTAAGAAGGCTTATGGAGTCTTAGCTTTTATTGGTAGGGGGATTGAATTTAGGAGCCGCAGCATCATGTTGCAGCTGTACAAAACTCTAGTGCGGCCGCACTTGGAGTATTGTGTGCAGTTCTGGTCGCCACATTATAAGAAAGATGTGGAGGCATTGGAGAGGGTACAGAGGAGGTTTACTAGGATGTTGCCTGGTATGGAGGGCAGGTCCTATGAAGAGAGGTTGAAGGATTTGAGGTTGTTTTCGTTAGAAAGGAGGCGGCTAAGGGGGGATCTTATTGAAGCATATAAGATGATTAGAGGTTTAGATAGGGTGGACAGTGATAGCCTTTTTCCTAGGATGGAGAAAGCTAGCACGAGGGGACACAACTTTAAATTAAGGGGTATGAGTTATAGGACGGATATCAGAGGTAGGTTCTTTACTCAAAGAGTGATTAGGGAGTGGAATGCCCTGCCTGCAGCTGTTGTAGATGCGCCAAGTTTGGTGGCGTTTAAGAGGTTAGTTGATAAGTATATGGATGAGAAGGGAATGGTTTAGTTAGGAGGGGCATTGCTTTTTATTTTGGTCGGCACAACATCGAAGGCCGAAGGGCCTGTTCTGTGCTGTATTGTTCTATGTTCTATGTTCTATGTTCTATGTTCTATGTACTTGCATGCTAAACAGTGGAAACAACGTGATAGACAGAGCTAAACAATCCCTAAGGGCTCAGATCTAAGTTCTGCAGTCCTGCCACATCCAGGCACGAGTGGTGTTGGACGATTAAACAACTCACTGGAGGACAAGACTGCACAAATATCCCTATCCTCAATGATGGAGTGGCTCAACACATCAGTGCAAAAGACAAGGCTGAAGCACTCACAGCAATCTTCAGCCAGAAGTGCTGAAGATCTTGGCCTCGTTCGGAGAACAATAGTTGTTGAAAGACCACGTGGTCTATTCCTGCTTCTATCTTTTACATTCTTGTCAACCAATCCCTTTCCGTAGGTATCTGCTCAAGACTGGGTGACTATAAAGTGCTATGGGTCATTAGCAGCGGCAGAACTGCATGCAACCACATTCTGTAATCTCATGGCCCGGCATATCCCCCACTCCATCATTGCCAACAAGCCAGTAGATCAACCCTGAGCCTATGAAGAATGTGGTTGGCATGCCAGGAGCAATACTAGGCATACCCAAAAATGGGGTCTTAGCTCAATGAAGCTACCTCACAAGATTACTTGCATGCACCGGAGTGTAAGCAGCAAGCAAGCACAGAAATAAACAATTCCACAGCAGATCAGCAAGCTCTGTAGTCCTCTCGAATCCAGTCATGAATGGTGATCAACAATCAGACAACTCACTGGGAGCGGGGTTTCTCACATATCCTCATCCTCAATGATGGAGGAACCCAGCACATCACTACAAAAGACTAGGCTGACGCATTTGCAACAATCCTTTGATTTGATTTGTTATTGTCACATGTATCAGTATACAGTGAAAAGTATTGTTTCTTGCATGCTATACAGACAAAGCATACCGTTCATGGAGAAGGAAAGGAGAGAGTCCAGAATGTTGTGTTACAGCATAGCTAGGTGTCGGGAAAGGTCAACTTAATGCAAGGTAGGTCCATTCAAAAGTCTGACAGCAGCAGGGAAGAAGCTGTTCTTGTGTCTGTTGGTATGCGACCTCAGACTTTTGTATCTTTTTCCCCGATAGAAGAAGGTAGAAGAGAGAATGTTTGGATGCGTAGTGTCCTTAATTATGCTGGCTGCTTTGCCGAACCAGTGGGAAGCACTGACACAGTCAATGGATGGGAAGGTAGTTTGCGTGATGGATTGGGCTACATTCACAATCTTTTGTAGTTTTTTTGTGGTCTTGGGCAGAACTGGAGCCAATTGTGATACAACCAGAAAGAATGCTTTCTATGGTGCATCTGTAAAAGTTGGTGAGAGTTGTAGTGGACCCGCCAAATTTCCTTAGTCTTCTGAGAAAATAGAGGTGGGCTTTCTTAACATTAGCGTCAGCATGGAGTGGGGGAAAACCAGGACAGATTGCTGGTGATCTACATACCTGAAAACTTGAAGCTCTTGACCCTTTCTACTTCATCCCCATTGATGTAGACGGGGGCATGTTCTCTTTTACATTTCCTGAAGTTGATGACAATCCCTTTCGTTTTGTTGACAATCCTCAGTCAGAATGCCAAGTGATGATCCAGCTCAGCCTCCCCCCCGTCCTCCCACCCCATTTCTCCGAAGTCCCCAGCATCATAGGTGTCAGTCTTCGACCAATTTAACTCACTCCATGAAATGGTGGGAGGCACTGGACACAGCAAAAGTTATAGGCCCTGACAATATTCCAGCAATAGTACTAAAGACCCATAATCCAGAACTCACCGCTCCCCTAGCCAAGCTCTTCCAGAACAGTTCCAACACTAGTACCTGCCCAAAAATGTGAAAAGTTGCCCAGATATGTTTTGTACACAAAAAGCAGGATTGGTATACTCTTGATTATCAGAAAAGGAATGGAAGAGGTCATCAACTATGCCATCAAGGGGCACTTTTATGCTCACATTTCATAAAGAATAAAAATCCCTTTAAGTATACAGCGTTCACTTTAACAACTGACTTCCCTTTACAGACATTGCTGATCAGAGAGAATCCTAGAATCAAGGCCATTCAGCCCACCGTGTCTGCATCGACCACAATCCCACCCTGGTCCCATCCCACCACCCTACTATTTACTCTGCTAATTCCCTGACACTTGGGCCAATTTAGCTTGGCCAATCAACTTAACCCGCACATCTTTGGAGTGTGGCAGGAATCCCAAGCATCCGGAGGAAACCCACACAGACACAGGAGGGATGTGCAAACTCCACATGGGCAGTAACCCCGAGGCCAGGTCACTGCCACTGTCAGTTAGCAGTGCTAACCACTATGGTGCCCTCATTCAGAGAACATAGCTGAAGAAGTTTCCAGGGCACCATGAAAATTAAACCACAGATGAAACTCTGCAGAATTTCACAGTTGCCACTGTGCCAAAATCTGAGAATTATATCAAGTACAAACGTAAGAAACAGGAGCAAGAATAGACTATGCAGAATATGAAATCTGCTGTGCCAGTCAATAAATAACTGGCTAATTGTAGCCTCAATCCCACGTTCTTGTTCATTGCCCCTGCTCCCCCATAATCTTTGAGCCCTTTACAGATCTTTAGAATTATAAAGAGGGCTTTAGGCACATTGGCCTTTATAAATCGGAATATTGAGTCTAAAAGTTGGAGTGTTATAATAAGGTTGTATAAGGCATTGGTGAGGCCGAATTCAGAGTATTTTGTACAGTTTTGGTCACCTAGTTATAGGAAGAATGTAAATAAGGTTGAAAGAGTGCAGAGAAGATTCACAAGGATGTTGCCAGGACTTGAGAAGCTGAGTTACAGAGAGAGATTGAATAGGTTAGGACTTTATTCCCTGGAGCGTAGAAGAATGAGGGGAGATTTGATAGAGCTGTAGAAAATTTTGATGGGTATAGATAGACTGAATGCAAGCAGGCTTTTTCCACTAAAAAAAACAAGAGGGCATGGGTTAAGGATGAAAGGAGAAAAGTTTAAAGGGAATATTAGGGGGGATTTCTTCACACAGAGAGCAGTGGGAGTGTGGAATGTGCTGCCGGATAAAGTGGTAAACGCAGGGTCACTTTTAACATTTAAGAACATCTTGGACGGGTTCATGGATGGGAGGGGTGTGGAGGGATATGGTTAAAGTGCAGATCGGTGGGACTAGGCAAAAAATGGTTCGGCACAGACAAGAAGGGCCAGAAGGCCTGTTTCTGAGCTGTAATTTTTTATGGTTCTATCAAAAACCTGATTAATTCAGCCTGAAATATATTCAGTGACCCAGCCTTCACTGCTCCATGGGTTAAAGAATTCCAAAAGCATAGCACATCTGAGAGAATAGATTCTCTCTCGCCTTCATCTTAAATGGAAATGTCAAACAGTGTACCCTTGGTCTAGATTCCACCATAAGGGGTAGCACTCCCTCAGCAGCCAGATCTGATCTGAATGCTTCAACCAGATCCCAATGAGTTAGAACGTAGAACATAAAAAAACCCACAGCACAGACAGGCCCTTCGGCCCACAAGTTGCGCTGATCATATTCCTCCCTACGAAGTCTACCTATTACCCTCAATCCAATTAAATCTATGTATTCATCCAGAAATCCCTTAAAAGACCCCAACGAGTTCGCCTCCACCACCATTGACAGCAGCCGATTCCACTCACCCAGCACCCTCTGCGTTATCAGCCAAAGTTTGAACAAAGATCAAAGAACAAAACAACATGGGAAATAGGCCCTTTGGCCCAACGAGCCCACACTGCCACCTCGATATTCCCACTTCCATCCACGGCCCCTGTCTACGTTTATAGAAATCTGCTTGATTTGATTTGATTTATTATTGTCATGTATTAGTGTACAGTGAAAAGTATTATTTCTGGCGCATTATATTGACAAAGCATATCACTCAGAGAAGGAAAGGAGAGAATGCAGAATGTGGTGTTACAGTCATAGCTAGGGCGTAAAGAAAGATCAACTTAACGGGAGGGAAGTCCATTCAAAAGTCTGATAATAGAAGGGAACAAGCTGCTCCTGAGTACATGACCTCAGATTTTTGCAACTTTGTCCGATGGAAGAAGGTGGAAGAGAGAATATCCGGAATGCTGGCTGCTTTGCCGAGCAGGAAGTGCAGATAGACTCAATGGATGGGAGGCTGGTTTGCATGATGGATTGGGCTACATTCATGATATTTTGTAGCTTCTTGCAGTCTTGGACAGAGCAGGAGCCATACCAAGCTGTGATACAACTAGAAAAAATATTTTCTATGGTGCATCTGTAAAAGGTGGAGGAGAGCCATAGGTGAGATGCCAAATTTCCTCCAATGATCAGCAACTTTCCAGAACTTTCATGTCCTCATCCTAACCCTTTGAAAGGGTTATTTGGTCTCTCATAGAAAGGTCTGGATGGAAGTTGGTATGGTTGAACAGCAAGTGCTTATTAACAACTCACAACTATAACCATTGCCAGGAAATCTCCCTGCATGGGTGCTGCCTCCATGCCAGCATCTGCAGGACTACAACAGTAGTCAGACTATTACCATTTGACTCTCTTTACTGCGGGTGGTACATTTTCCCAACCCAACCTTCTTACAGTTTATTTGTTGGTCGTAAGTAGGTTTACATTAACGTTAATGAGGTGACTGAAAATTCCCGAGTTGCCACAATCCAACATCTGTTTGGGTACATTGAAGGGGAATTTAACTTGGCCAATGCACCTGACCTGCCTAAATCCCCTTTCACTGCAACATGCAGCACAGGCAGAACAATTCGGCTCATTATTTCTCTGCTGGTCAAGAGAAAAATCTTGTTAATTCAATTTTACAACTCTTGTTGGCTTTGGCATAGCAAGAGCATATCCAATTACCTACCATATATGGTGAGGGTTTCTGTCCCCATTAAAGTTGCAGGCAGTGAAGCCCAAATCCCACTAGCCTCTGAGCCATATACCCCCATATCCTTAGTTTTAACCACACCATCAAAGAACAAAGAAAATTACAGCACAGGAACAGGTCCATGCTGCCCAACTTAATTAAAACTCCCTACCCTTCCACGGACCATATCCTTTTATTCCCATTCTATTCATGTATTTGTCAAGATGCCCCTTAAAACTTAGCTACCGTATCTGCTTCCAGTATCTCTCTCGACAGTGAGTTCCAGGCACCCACCACCCTCTGTGTAAAAAACTTGCCTCATACATCTCCTTTAAATCTTACCTGTTGCGCCTTAAGCTTTTGACCCTCCTAGTAATTGGCCCTTCCACCCTGGGAAAAAGCTTCTGACTACCCACTCTGTCAGTGCCTCTCATAATCTTGTAAACAACTATTAGGTCGCCCCTCAACTTTTATCGTTCAAGAGAAAACAAACCAAGCTTCTCCAACCTCTCCTCATAGTTAATGCTGTCCAACAGCGCAACATCGAAGGCTGAAGGGCCTGTTCTGTGCTGTAATGTTCTGTGTTCTATGTTCTATACTAGGCAACAGCCTGGTGAATCTTTTCTGTACTCTCTCCAAAGCTTCCTTCTGGTAATGTGGCGATCAGAATTGAACATTATATTCCAAGTGTGATCTAACAAAGTTTCCATAAAGCATTAGTCTATACTTCATTGGCAGCTGTATCTTAACCAAGGCCCTAAGCTTTGGGATTCTCTTCCCCAAGCCTCGCTGCATCTTGCTCCTCCTTTGAAACACTTCTTAAAGGCTGTCCAAGCTTATATATCTGACCAAAGATCTCTGTACATATATTGCTGTGGACAGCATGATGGATGATGATTAGCACTGCTGCCTCCCAGTGCCAAGGACCTGGGTTCGATTCCACACTGTCTGTGTGGATAGTGCCTTGGGATTGTGCTCAGTGGTGACTCAATGGGCTGAATGGCCTCCTTTGCACTGCAGGATTCTATGATTCTACGGCAATCGTTCTGCAAGGTGCCTTTTGACATTACACTCTGTTGACAATGATTAAAGTTGGCGCATTTTTGCCTTTTTTAAAATTTGTTCATGGGATTTGGGCATCACTGGCTGGATAGTAATTATTGCCCATCGTTGAGGATGATTAAGAATTACCCACATTGCTGTGGTTCTGGAGTCACATATTGGCCTGGCCAGGTAAAGGCGGTAGATTTCTTTCCCTAATGGCCATTTGTGAACCGGGTAGGGGTTTTTTTTTTTAAAACAACAATTGACAATATTTTTGTGATCATCATTAGACTTTTAATTCCAGAATTTGAATGCAAAATTAGCCATCTGTGCTAGTGGGATTCGAACCTAAGTCCCCAGAGCATTACTCTGGGTCTCTGGATTACAAGTCCAATAAGAGATCTGACAACACCAATTTTAAATCCAACCAATTTATTTGATAGTAAACTTGCCAGCTTTCGGCCTTTGTAGCCTTCATCAGGCGAATGACGAAGGCCGAAAGTTAGCAAGTTTACTATCAAATAAATCGGTTGGATTTAAAATTGGTGTTGTCAGATCTCTTACTGAGTTTACCCCAGTCCAATGCCGGCATCTCTACGTCATTACTAGTCCAATACCACTACACCACCACCTCCTGCATCCTGGCCAGTCACAGATTCTGTTTTCTGCATGTAGTTTTTCAATTGGCCTATACATTGTGCTGTTCAGACTTGAGCAATCACTAAATAATTGACTTATCATTTACCAGTGTACCGTGACGAAAAGGCCTCGGGTATTCAACCCAGTCAACCCAAATTGAAATCAAAGCACATCAGAGAGAATTGTTGCGAGGGGTGTGTGTATCCTGAATAGGCAGGTCACTGCTGAGAATTGGATTGGAGTGATACAATAACACATGTCTGCTGCGAGAGAAACGATGCTTATCTGTACCAATCTCATCAGTGACAAAAAAAATCTTTAATTTGATGTACAAGGTGTTCAGGGTCACTGCAGCAAACCATAGAGCAAATATTGATCGATCTGCTACTTATGTTTTTTTTACCCTGAAACTTGCTTTGTAACAATAATGAACTAGCGATGGATATCTAGGGTACGCACACGCACACACACACACACATAGCAGCCACAGTTTAAAAAAAAGGAAAGGAAAATACTGCTGGAAAATCTGAAATGAAAATACCAATACTCAGCAGATCAACCAGTTTGACTCAATGTTTCAGAACCAGAGATCACTTATCAGGAAAATTTTATTGATTGATCGGAAGTCGAGATAAAAGTCGTAGGTAGAAGGATTGAAATGAGGCACTCATTGAATGTTAAAATGGGTGGCACGGACTTGTAGGCCGGAAAGGCCTGTTTCCTGTGCTGTGTTGGTCTTTGTTCTTTATTCTTTGAAGGTACATAATATCATAAGAAATAGGAGCAGGAGTCGGCCATCTAGCCCTTCGAGCCCGTCATTCAATAAGATCATGGCTGATTTGAAGTGGATCAGTTCCACTTTCCCACTTTCTCCCCATAACCTTTAATTCCCTTGTCTATCAAAAATCTATCTACCCGTTACTTAAATATATCCTGCGAGGTAGCCTCCACCACTTCAATGGGCAGAGAAATGCGGAGATTCACCACCCTTTGAGTAAAGAAGTTCCTCCTCAACTCCGTTGGTATCTGCACCAGAAGTGATTCAATTTAATTTACTATCATTAACCTCAATGTATGAGTATACAGTGAAAAGTATTGCCTCTTGCATACTATATAGACAAAACATATTGTTCACAGAGAAGGAAAGGAGAGAGTGCCAAATGTAACATTACAGTCATAGCTATGGTACATGGATGGGCAGCATCTATTGCCCATCACTGCGGGTAGTTAAGAGTCACCTACACCCACACTGCTGTGGTTCTGGAGTCACAGGTAGGCCAGGCCAGGTAAGGGCAGCAGGTTTCCTTCCCCAAAGAATAATTGTGAACCAGTTGAGTTTTTTTTTATGACAATTGACAAGGGTTTCATGGTCATTATTAAACTTTTAAACTGCTTTTCCGAGGCATTGGGAAATGCAGATAGAGTCAATGGATGGGAAGTTTAATTATGTGATCGACTGACTACACTCTCAATCCTTTGTAATAACTTGCAGTCTTGGTCAGAGGAGTAGCCATACCAAGCTGTGATACAACCGGAAAAGATTCTTTTTATGGTACATCTGTGAAAATTGGTGAGAGTTGGGGAAACTGATTAGAGGTCACTTTTCTGATTTCCATCCATTGACCCTGTCTACACATCCTGCTGCCTCGGAAAAGCAGCCAGCATTGTTAAGGACCCCACGCCACCTCAGACATTCTCTCTTCCACCTTCTTCCACCAGGAGAAAGGTACAAAAGTCTGAGATCATTTACCAACCAAATCAAGAACAGCTTCTTCGCTGCAGCCATCAGACTTTTGAGTGGACCTACCTCGCACAAAGTTCATGTGTCTCTGTATCATACGGGGACCAGGGCAGGTTGTTGGCAATTTGGACACTTAAAATTTGGAATGCCATTCTCAGAACTCACTATGTTTACAGTGTGCTTAATAACACTCAGTGAAAATACGAGAGAGAGGGGAGGGGAGGGAGCCAGTGATGACAATAATCGTCACCAACACAGGAGAGAGAAGGCAGCTGTGGAACAGAATATTTTTTATTCATGTTGCTGTGGCTCTGGAGTCACATGTAGGCCATAAGACCATAAAACTTAGGAGCAGACTTAGGCTATTTGGTCTATTGAATCTGCTTCGCTATTCAATCACGGCTGATATTTTCCTCATCCCCATTCTCCTGCTTTTTCCTCATAACCCCTGATCCCCTTATTAATCAAGAACCTATCTATCTTTATCTTAAAGACACTCAATGACCTGGCCTCCACAACTTCTGGGGTAAAAACTCCACAGATTCACCATTCTCTGGTTGAAGAAATTCCTCCTCATCTCTGTTTTAAAGAATTGTTCCTTTAGCCCTCTGGTTCTAGTTTTTTCCACTAGTGGAAACATTCTCTTCACATCCACTCTATCCAGGCCTCGCAGTATCCTGTAAGTTTCAATTCAATCCCACCCTCATCCTTCTAACATCAGATTTCCTTCCCTAAAGGACGTTATGGTTAAGGTCGTAATGGACAAGTTGCAGAGCTGGGCTGAGAGGTGGCAAAAGGACGTTATGGTTAAGGTCGTAATGGACAAGTTGCAGAGCTGGGCCGAGAGGTGGCAAATGGAGTTTAATGTGGAAAAGTGTGAGGTAATGCACTTTGGCAGGAACAATAAATGTGTAGAGTATAGGGCTAATGGTAGGGCTCTTAATAGTGTTGAGGAACAGAAGGATCTTGGTGTATGTGTCAATAGATCCCTGAAAGTAGGCAGTCAAGTGGATAAAGTTGTTAAGAAGGCATATGGAGTCTTAGCTTTTATTGGTAGGGGGATTGAATTTAGGAGCCGCAGCATCATGTTGCAACTGTACAAAACTCTAGTGCGGCCGCACTTGGAGTATTGTGTGCAGTTCTGGTCCCCACATTATAAGAAAGATGTGGAGGCATTGGAGAGGGTACAGAGGAGGTTTACCAGGATGTTGCCTGGTATGGAGGGCAGGTCCTATGAAGAGAGGTTGAAGGATTTGAGGTTGTTTTCGTTAGAAAGGAGGCGGCTAAGAGGGGATCTTATTGAAGCATATAAGATGATTAGAGGTTTAGATAGGGTGGACAGTGATAGCCTTTTTCCTAGGATGGAGAAAGCTAGCACGAGGGGACACAGCTTTAAATAAGGGGTGATGAGTTATAGGACGGATATCAGAGGTAGGTTCTTTACTCAAAGAGTGGTTAGGGAGTGGAATGCCCTGCCTGCAGCTGTTGTAGATGCGCCAAGTTTGGTGGCGTTTAAGAGGTTAATTGATAAGTATATGGAAGAGAAGGGAATGGTTTAGTTTGGAGGGGCATTGCTTTTTATTTTGGTCGGCACAACATCGAAGGCCGAAGGGCCTGTTCTGTGCTGTAATGTTCTATGTTAGTGAACCACTTGGTTTTTTCTGGTAATCAACAATGATTTCAGAGTTCTCAGTAGACTTTAATTTCAGATTTCATTTATTGAATGCAAATTCCACCATTTGCCGTGATGGGATTTGAACCTGGGTCCCCAGAACATTTGCTGAGTTTCTGGATTAATAGTCTATTGATAATACCACTCGGCCATCACCTCCCCTTGGTGGCAGAAGTCAAATAAGATTGAAACCTGCCTACTGTTTGATATGCCTGAGCACATCACCCTCTGTAAAAACCTCTCTGACAGTGCTTTGAAATGCACTAATCCATTATCTATGCAGTCGTAACCAGAAAAATGACCTCTAATCAATCTTCCCGACTGTTACCAATTTTTACAGATGCTCCATAGAAAGCATCCTTTCCTATTATATCACAGCTTGGTATGGCTCCTGTTCTGTCCAAGAATGTAAGAAACTACAAAGAATTGTGAATGTAGCTCATTCTATCACATAAATTGGCTTCCCATCCATTGACTCCTACACTTACTATTGCCTCAGAAAAGCAGCCAGCACAATCAAGGACCCCACACGCTCTGTTGGGAAAAAATCTGAGATCACATTTCCATCAACCCAAGAACAGATTCCTCCCTGTTGCTATTAAACTTTTAATAGACTTACCTTATATTAAGCTGATATTTCTCTGAATCCTAGCTATGACTGTAACACTATATTCTGTACCCTCTCCTTTCCTTCTCCCCTATGTACTCTATGATTTAGTCTGTATAGTACACAAGAAGCAATACTTTTCATTGTATCTCAACATATGTGACAATAATAAATCAAATCCAATCAAATCCTGCTTCTATACAGTTGCTTTTGTATTTCTTCCCACTTCTTATCTCCATGTTGTCCCTTGGCAACACCATCCAAACAGGACATGTCAATCTATAGAACATAGAACGATACAGCACAAACAGGCCCTTCAGCCCACGAGTTGTGCTGATCACATCTACCAATCCACAGACCTATCTATAACCCCCTATCCTATTCTTTTCCATATACTCATCCAGAAGTCTCTTAAAAGACCCCAGTGAGTTTGCCTCAACAACCTCCGACGGCAGTCGGTTCCATTCACTCACCACCCTCTGAGTGAAAAACCTACCCCTGACATCTCCTTTGTATTTGCTTCCCTGCACCTTAAATCTGTGTCCTCTCGTAGTGACCATTTCAGCTCGGGGAAATAGTCTCTGAGAGTCCACCCTATCTATTCCTCTCAACATTTTATAAACCTCTATCAGGTCGCCTCTCAACCTACGTCTCTCCAGTGAGAAGAGTCCCAGCTCCCTCAACCTATCTTCATAAGGCCTGCCTCCCAATCCAGGCAGCATCCTTGTAAATCTCCTCTGGACTCTCTCAATAGCCTCTACATCCTTCCTATAGTGAGGTGACCAGAACTGCGCACAATACTCCAAGTGGGATCTGACAAGGGTCTTATAGAGCTGCATCATTACCTCCTGACTCCTAAACTCTATTCCTCGATTAATGAAGGCCAGTACACCGTACGCCTTCTTGACCACTTCCTCCACCTGCGAGGCCGATTTAAGAGCCCTATGGACCCGGACCCCGAGATCCTTCTGCTGTACAACACAACTAAGACTCCTACCCCTTATATTGTACTCCTTCATCCCATTATTCCTGCCAAAATGGACCACTACTCATTTATCTGCGTTGAAGTCCATCTGCCACATCTCCGCCCAGTCTTGCATCCTGTCTATGTCCCCGCTGCAACTTTTGGCATCCCTCCAGACCATCCACAATACCACTGATCTTTGTATCGTCAGCGTACTTGCTAACCCATCCCTCCACTTCATCATCCAGGTCATTTATGAAAATGACAAACAGCAGGGGTCCCAGAACAGATCCCTGGGGCACTCCACTGGTTACCGACCTCCATGCAGATCAAGACCCATTCATAACCACAACCAGTATATTTCTATATTGGAAATACTGGGCCCTATTTTATCTTTTTTGATTCTAAGTGCCGGGCAACTGAAACTGTGAGTGTTTCAGATCCGATTTTTAGGCCTGTTCTAAGGCACCCTCATACGCACTGTGCCTGAAAAAAATCTGAATCGTGCCGCACAAACCTGCGGGCAGGGCTTAACATGCCTCCGAACCCTTGAAATTCCTTTTGGATCCTCCAATTGTGCATACGCAAAAAAAAAAATGATGGAAAGTAATTCCACTGCCGCATCCTTCCTGGGACGGATAATGCCTCCTCCGGCCCCCATAAAATTTCTCCACCCCAGTGGACTCCCCTTACACTCTACCCCACACTGGCCTCAGGCAGAGTGGAAGTGGAACCCTCACTCCTCTCAAGTGTTCTCAGTCAGAGTAGAGCAGACCTCTCCTTCCCCTCCACTGATCTCAGGCACAGTAGCAGTAGAACCCTCTATCCTCTCCACTGACCTCAGGCAGAGTGACAATGGACCCCCTATTCCCCCATCAACATGCTCCTCGGGATCATAGCTCCTTGAAAAGCTGAGGTGCTGCATCAGTGCAATTTGCAAGAGCTTTCTGCACATCCTCCAGCTGGCAGAGTGCTGCATGCACTAGGATCCAGCAGCATCCAAGAGACCCAAGGTCAGTGCTTAGACCTGGGTCCGTGCTGCAAATCGGATATCCAACAGGCCCCCATCCTCCACCACATTTGCAGAGGCCCTCCTCCCACCACAAGAAACAAAATAGCCACAATGAAAGGACTCTGTAAGCAGCAGAGAGCTATTAGATGGTAGACACGTACTTCCTTACTAACCGGCTGGAGTCAGACTTTTATGGAGCTTGTCTGCTTCATGCCAGTTCTGGATTGGTGAACGTGTCGGTAAAGAGGCAGTGCTGGTAAGGTTGGGGCTGCAGCTCATTAAGTCAATTTAAATGCATTTAAATTTATAAAGACCAGCAAAAAACATTTTTGGATTTGATTTGATTTATTATTGGCACATGTATTAACATACAGTGAAAAGTATTGTTTCTTGTGCGCTACACAGAAAAAATGTACCATTCATAGAGAAGGAAAAGAGAGAATGCAGAATGTAGAGTTACAGTCATAGCTAGGATGTAGAGAAAGATCAACTTAATGAAAAGTAGATCCATTCAAAAGTCTGACAGCAGCAGGAAAGAAGGCTGTTCTTGTGTTATGTAACCTCAGGCTTTTGTATCTTTTTCCTGATGGAAGAAGGTGAAAGTTGTTGCATAAGATTAAATCTCATGGGACCCAGGGTGAGATATCTAAATGGATACAAAATTGACTTCTTACGGAAGCCAGAGTGTGGTTGTAGCAAGTTGTTTTTCAAACTGGAGGCCTGTGACTAGCGGTGTGCCTCAAGAACCAGTGCCGGGTCCACTGTTATTTATCACTTATATTAATGATTTAGATGAGAATATAGAAAGCATGGTTAGTAAGCTTGCAGATGACACCAAGATTGATGGCGTAGTGGACAGTGAAGAATGCTTTCTCCGATTGCAACGGGATATTGATCAATTGGGCCAGTAGGTTGACGAATGACATATGGAGATTTAGATAAATGTGAGGTGACACATTTTGGTAGATTAGACCAGAGCAGAACTTACTCAGTCAATGGTAGGGCGTTGGGGAGAGTTACAGAGCAAAGAGATATAGAGGTACAGATTCATAGTTGCTTAAAAGTAGAGTCACAGATGGATAGAGTGGTGAAGAAGGCATTCAGCCTGCTTGGTTTCATTGGCCAGAGCATTGAATACACTGAGTGGACATTAGGAGCGGACAAAATTAGACAGCAATACTATGCTCGGAAAGCCAGATGGTCTCTTAGTCTGCAAAGGGCAAGTTTGAAAGCAAGACTAGATGATTTAGATGCAGGGAGGATGTTCCCAGTGGTGGGCATATCCACGACCAGGAGTCACACTCTGAGGATTCAGCACAGACCATGTAGGACGGAGATGGGGAAACATTTCTTCACCCAAAAAGTGGTGAGTCTGTGGAAGTCATTACCACCAAAGTAGCTGATGCCAAAACATTGAATGTATTCCAGAGTGGCTGGATATAGCACTTGGGGCAAATGGGATCAAATGTGATGGGGAGGAAGCAGGATTAAGTTATTGAGTTGAATGATCAGCCGTGATGGGTGACAGAGCGGGTTCAAAGAGCTTCCTCCTGCTCCTATCTTCTATGTATCTACGAAAGTATTGAAGGGGAATTTTAGTGAGAAATGAAGGGGCAAAGTCAGGTAGAGGGTTTTGTCTCATTCCAGAATCAAAGACTTGAGATGTAAAGAATGAGAGAGTTGAAAACTGGTTGGGGAAAAATCTAAGAATAGAAAGCAAGCATAATGGATGTTTCACTGAATGATTGCAAATCAGGATAGAATTGAGGTGAGTTCTAAATAAGAGTTTCTTCTTCACCAGATAACCGCATTAGTTTCCTTGTGCAGCAGGCTTCACAGTGACAGGGGTACACTGAGCATGGAAGGTCTTCTTCCTTATTATCATCACTAAAGGGATTATCACCTTACAGTACGGCGATCAAAGGACAAATAAAATCATCATGCTGTTCATTCCAGAAATGTTCTGTCGCTCCCTACCTTTCATTAAAGCTCTTTTATCAGATCCACTGTTGGAAATGCAAGAGAAATTGTGTCACAAGTACAAAAGCAAAAGAAAAAAAAATGGAGAAATTACCTTACAAGCGTTCCAGTAATTTGTTTTATCGAGATTTGCTGCCTCTGAAATCTTGGCACGCATTTCCACTTTGTATTGTTAAGTGAATCCTTAGCTCTGCAATAGCTTGATAAAAGCAAGTGCAATGGCTAATTTTCAGGCAAATCATTCTCTTGCCAATTCTCCCCCTTCCTCTCCCAAGACTATTGTGACTCTGATCTGCAGTATGGATCCATCAATGCTGTTATTTGTGGGACGGTCTCTGATGGTGGGCAGGCAATTTGATCATCTGGGGTTTCACAGCTATGTTGTGTCTCATTCTCCACTGACATTCCCACGTGCACACTTCCAGTATAGCAATCAGGAGTGCAAGCCATGGTACATTTAGTATTCTGCCTCTCCTCTGAACCATCTATGTTGAGACCAGGGCAAATTGTTAGCCTTTCTGCAGGAAACCAGTGCACAATCGATGGGGAGTGGTACAGGGGTGGAGAGTGGCACCTAGAAGTTGCAAAGGAAGGCATGTTCTATTTCAAACAGCCAGGTTTTGGTGACATTCTGCAGACCAGCTTGAAATGGGCACCAAGAGGCAGTTCACCTATTATACCCCACACCTTATTCCCATAACCCTGCAGATTCACCATAGCTAATGCACCCAACCGATATGTCTTTGACCACCAAGGGGCAATTTAGCATGGCTAATCCATCCAAACTCAATCTGCATATCTTGGGATCTTAAGGGACAATTTAGCATGGTCAATTTACCTAACCTGCACATCTTTGGATTGTGGAAGGAAACCAGATCACCCGGAGAAAACTCATGCAGACACAGAGGGAATGTGCAAACTCCACATAGTCACCCATGTCTGGAATCGTATTTGGTTCCCTGGGATTGTGAGGCAGCAGTGTTAACCACTGTGCCATTATGCCATTCATGATATATTATGGAGGTCCTAACAGAGGTAATTACCTGTCCAAAATACAATTTCTCATTCAATAATGAAACCTAAAACTGTGCAGCTTAATAAACCTCCACTTCTTTGGACGTTTGACTCAAGAACAGCTTCTTCCCTGCTCCCATCAGACTTTTGAATGTTAAGCTGATCTTTCTCTTCACCCTATCTGTAACTGCAACTCTCTATTCTGTGCCTTCTCCTTTCCTTCTCCTCTACATACTCTAAGAACTATACGTTTTGCCTATATTGCTCACAAGGAACAATACTTTTCACTGTATCCCAACACGTGACAATAATAAATCAAATCAACCAAACATGTGCCAGGGAAATTCTGGTCATGGGTGTTTACATGGTTGCTGCTAATGGCTAAATGGGGAGGAGGAGGCATAGTGGTATTATCACTGGATTAGCAATCCAGAGATCCAGCGCAGTGCTCTCAAACTTGTTATTGAATCCCATCACAGCAGATAGTGAATAAAAATCTGGAATTAAAAGTCTAATGAGGACCATGAAACCACTGTCAATTGCCATAAAAACTCAACTGCTTCACTTAAGGAAGGAAATTTGACATGTTTAGCTGGTTTGATCTACATGTGACTCCAATATGGTTGACTCTCAAATGCTCTTGAGAATGGATAACAAATACTGGCATTGTCAGTGACACCCATATCCCATGAATGAATGATAACAAAATGCGACCACTTTTCCAATGATACAAGCCAATATAAATAGATCACTGTGCACTATTGTTACTGACACCTTGCAGCGAATGCACAGTGACCATTCTGGATGTGAGTCGCAGTTATGAAGATGAATCGTTTGACTGCAAAGTGCGTGTGACATTTCATTTGATTTATTATTGTCACATATTGGGATAGAGTGAAAAGTATTGTTTCTTGAGCGCTGTACAGACAAAACATACTGTTCATAGAGAAAGAAAGGAGAGAGTGCGGAATGTAGTGTTACAGTCATAGCCAAGGTGTAGACGAAGGCCAACTTAGTGGAAGGTAAGTCATTCAAAAATCTGACAGCAGTAGAGAAGAAGCTGTTCTTGAGTTTGTTTCGTGACCTCAGACTTTTGTATCTTTTTCCTGACAGAAGAAGGTGGAAGAGAAAATGTCCAGGGTGAGTGAGGTCCTTAAATATGCTGGCTGCTTTGCCGAGGCAGCAGGAGATCCAGAGATTAGCAATAAAACTAAAGCAGCCACTTTTTTTTTAAAGAGTTTACCTACAGAGTGTGCAGTTCTGCACGTGTATGCACAAACAGGACCTAACTCCACCCCCGCAGAATCTGCTCATCTGTTCGACAGAAGTTATTCTTCAACAGGATGGAAAGGGAAGGTAGTGAGGAGCAGTGGGAAATGTTTTCAGACTAAGGTTGCACACAGCGTTCGCCTACGAAAACTCATTAAATCCAAAAGGCCACTCAAAGTCATGAATAAACTGTGCGGTATTAATGCAGAACTAATACGAATGAAAGCTTTGATTTCTCGCCTTGTATTTGCTGTGAATTTCAGTGCAATATAATTAAGTCTGCACTGCACTGCAATATTCTCAAATCATGATCAGCATAGGACATAAGACTCCTTGATGGAAAGAGAGAGTAAATTAGACTATGAGACATGGATGATGAAGACGATTTGGTTCATCTTAATTCATCAAGCCAGCAAGTTCTTAATGTCCCTCTCCCAGCAAATTTTTAAAATTTATTATTTCACATACATTAGTATACAGTGAAAAGTATTGTTTCTTTGTGCGCTATGCAGACAAAGCATGCCATTCATAGAGAAGGAAACAAGAAAGTGAAGAATGTAGTGTTACACTCCTGGCTAGGGTGTAGATAAAGAGCAACTCAATGCGAGGTAGTCCATTCAAAAGTCTGATGGCAGCAAGGAAGAAGCTGTTCTTGAGCCTGTTGATACGTGACCTCAGACTTTTGTATCCTTTTCCTGATGGAAGAAGCTGGAAGAGAGAATGTCTGGGATGCATGGGGTCCTTAATTTTGCTGGCTGTTTTTCCGAGACAGCGGGAAGTGTAGATGGAGTTAATGGGTGGGAGGCTGGTTTAAGAGGTGGACTAGGCTATGATCTCGACTCTTGGTAGTTTATTAAGTTATTCCAGGGTCAACTACCTAGATGTACATACCACACACTGATTATTCTTTGTGTAGAGGTACAAGGTTACAATGAGCGGTGACCAGAGGGCTCAGAACAATAAAGGTTGATTGAATACATTCTGCAGCTCTTACTGGCTGTGTGTCTTTCCAGGAAGAATTCATATGATGCCAACACATGACCCCATGACATCGCAGCGTCAGGATGACTAGCCGGTCTACACTTTGTGTGAAGAAGATTGTGCTGGTACATTAGAATGCCATACAATGAGAGAGAACCTGAGCTAGCCCAATGAAAGAATGCCTAGTAAGTTTCAATCCCTAATTCTTCCTCCATTGCCCTCCAATTTTCTCTCATTTTGTTGTGATTCTTTGAAGTTTGGCATTCTTGTATTTCTCTTGATGAGTGCAAACCAAAATGCTTCAGCAACATGTCTCTTTTCAGCAATGTGCAATGTCTCTTTTTTAAATATTTAGCCAATGTAGTTTTGAAAGTTATAGAATCAGTGTCCGTCAACTTTTCAGACAATTCAATCCAACCCAACGCATGCAAGGAATCTTCCCATCTTGCCACTGGCTGTCCTGCCAAAGGCTTTAAATCTGTGGCTTCTGACTGCCAATCTTTCTGCCACTGGCAATGTAAACCTTTCACGGTTTGCATTAAAGCATCTCAGCTAAGGGTCATTCACCTCATTCCTGGGGCGGCAGAGTGGCACAGTGATTGGCACTGCTGTCCCACAGCTCCAGGAGCACGGGTTCACTTCCCGGCTTGGGTTACTATCTGTGTGGAGTTTGCATTATCTCCCCATGTCTGCTTGGGTTTTCTCCGGGTGCTCTGGTTTCCTCCCACAGTCCAAAGATGGCTGATTGGCTGTGCTAAATTCTTCTTAGTGTCATGATGGGCTAAATATGTTGAGTTATGGGGATAGGGTTTGGGTGGGATTGTAGTCGGTACAGGTTCGATGGGCCAAATAGCCTCCTCCTGCACTCTAGGGAATCTATGAATCTATGAAGAAAAAGTGAACAGGTTCAGCCAACAACTTGTGGAAAATGAGAGGTGATCTAATTGAAATATCCTGAGGAGACTCAACAGAGTGGCCACCAACAGGATGTTTCTACTTGTAGAATAGACTAGAATCAGGGCACTCGGTTCAAGAAGAAGAAATTATCCTTTGAAAATGAAAGTGAGAAGAACTTTTCTCTCAGAGGATTATTATTGTGTGGAATTGTCTTCTCCAAAGTGCAGTGGGGGCATTGAAATTATTCAGGGTTGAGTTAAACAGATTTTGAGAATCGAATCAAGGGAGTTAAGGTTATAAGGGTGTTGATGGGAGAGTGGATTGGAGACCACAATCAGATCAGACATGATCTTTTTCAATGTTGCAGCAGGCATGAAAGACTAAATGGTCTCCTCATGGTCTTAGCAACTGGGTTCCTATGTCCTTAAATACTACAGTGTCACTCACTGGGCAAGCAACAGGAAGCTTACCAGTTCATCGAATCGTAGAATACATAAAAATGCAGAAGGAGGCCATTTGGCCCATCTAGCCTGCACTGTCAACAATCCCACCCAAGTCCTTTCCGCACCCCACCTTTAGAATCCCTACAGTGCCGAAGGAAGCCATTCAGCCCATCAGGTCTGTACCAACCACAATCCAACCCAGACTCTATTCCCATAAACCCACACATTTAGCCCACTAATCCCCTGATATTAAGGAGAAATTTAGCATGGCCAATCCATCTAACCTTTGGAGTGTGGGAGGAAACCAGAACACTTTGGAGGAAACTGGCACAGACATGGGAGAATGTGCAAGCTTCACACTGACAGTGACCCCAAGCCTGGAATTGAACCCGGGTCCAATGACACGAGAAGATGTTGGCTGATAGGATTAAGGAGAATCCTAAAGCTTTCTTTCGATATGTTAAGAATAGAAGATTGGTTAGGGCAAGATTAGGGCCAGTCATAGACAGCAGTGGGAAGTTGTGCGTGGAGCCTGAAGAGATTGGTGAGGGACTGAATAAATATTTCTCTTCGGTATTCACGCAGAGTGCTGGAAATGTAGCTATGGAGAACACTGAGGTACAGGTTTGCAAATTGGGAAGTATTGTAGTAGATAGGGAGGATGTGTTAGAAATTCTCGAGGGTTTGAAGTTGGATAAGTCCCCTGGGCCGGACGGGATTTACCCTAGGATCCTCTGGGAGGCAAGAGAGGAGATTGCAGAGCCTCTGGCTCTGATCTTCAGGTCCTCGTTGGTTACGGGTGTGGTTCCGGAGGACTGGAGGATAGCGAATGTGGTCCCATTGTTTAAGAAGTGGAAGAGAGACCTTCCTGGGAATTATAGGCCAGTGAGTCTTACTTCTGTTGTGGGCAAGGTATTGGAGAGAATTATTAGGGATAGGATTTATATTTATTTAGAGAGAAATGAATTGATTGGGGATAGTCAGCATGGTTTCGTGAAGGGTAGGTCATGCCTTACTAACCTCATTGAGTTTTTTGAGAAAGTGCCCAGAGAGGTGGATGGGGGTAAGGCGGTTGATGTAGTATATATGGACTTTAGTAAGGCGTTTGATAATGTGGCCCATGGAAGACTTCTACAGAAAATGCAGATGTGTGGAATAGAGGGTGATTTAGCTAATTGGATTAGGAATTGGCTGGCAGATAGAAGACAGAGGGTGGTGGTTGAGGGGAGATATTCATCGTGGAGTTCGGTGACGAGTGGTGTGCCTCAGGGGTCTGTTTTGGGGCCCCTGCTGTTTGTAATTTGTATAAATGATCTGGATGAGGGTATTGAGGGATGGATCAGTAAATTTGCAGATGATACTAAAGTTGGTGGTGTGGTAGATAGTGAAGAGGGGTGTTTTAGTTTACAGAGTGACTTGACAAGTTGCAGAGCTGGGCCGAGAGGTGGCAAATGGAGTTTAATGTGGAAAAGTGTGAGGTAATGCACTTTGGCAGGAACAATAAATGTGTGGAGTATAGGGCTAATTGTAGGGCTCTTAATAGTGTTGAGGAACAGAAGGATCTTGGTGTATGTGTCAATAGATCCCTGAAAGTAGTCAGTCAAGTGGATAAAGTTGTTAAGAAGGCATATGGAGTCTTAGCTTTTATTGGCAGGGGGATTGAATTTAGGAGCCGCAGCATCATGTTGCAACTGTACAAAACTCTAGTGCGCCGCACTTGGAGTATTGTGTGCAGTTCTGGTCCCCACATTATAAGAAAGATGTGGAGGCATTGGAGAGGGTACAGAGGAGGTTTACCAGGATGTTGCCTGTTATGGAGGGCAGGGCCTATGAAGAGAGGTTGAAGGATTTGAGGTTGTTTTCGTTAGAAAGGAGGCGGCTAAGAGGGGATCTTATTGAAGCATATAAGATGATTAGAGGGTTTGATAGGGTGGACAGTGATAGCCTTTTTCCTAGGATGGAGAAAGCTAGCACGAGGGGACACAGCTTTAAATTAAGGGGTATGAGTTATAGGACGGATATCAGAGGTAGGTTCTTTACTCAAAGTGATTAGGGAGTGGAATGCCCTGCCTGCAGCTGTTGTAGATGCGCCAAGTTTGGTGGCGTTTAAGAGGTTAGTTGCTAAGTATATGGATGAGAAGGGAATGGTTTAGTTAGGAGGGGCATTGCTTTTTATTTTGGTCGGCGCAACATCGAAGGCCGAAGGGCCTGTTCTGTGCTGTATTGTTCTATGTTCTATGTTCTATGTCCCTGGCGTTGTGAGGCAGCCTCGCTAACCACTGTGCCACCATGCCACCTGTTCTCTGTACTGATAAGGTGTTGGTTGAGATTAGTTGGCTGGATGGCTGATTTGTGATGCGAAGTGATGCCAACAGTGCAGGTTCAATTCCTGTACCGGTTGAGGTTATTCATGAAATCCTCACCTTCTCAACCTTGCCCCTTGCCTGAGAGTGATGATCCTCAGATTAAATCACCACCAGTCAGCTGTCCCCCTCAAAGGGAGAGTTTTTGTTCATCTGGGACTATGGTGACTTTGCCTTTTACTTATGAGCCATATAGTTGTCCACTCGCTCAACTCCAATATTATATTTGGGAAATATGATGTGGAGATACTGGTGTTGGACTGGGATAGGCAAAATAAGAAGTCTCACAATATCAGGTTAAAGCTGTTAAGACTCACATTCCAAGTCCAATGATATGCAGGTTAGGTTGATTGGCCATGCTAAGAAATTGTCCCTCAGTGTCCAGGGATGCATAAGTTAGAGTGTTTAGTGGGTATAATGTGTAGGGATATGGGGGTAGGGCCTGGGTGGGATTGTGTTCGGTCCAGGTTCAATGGGCCGAAGGGCCTCTTTCTGCAATGTAGGGCTCTATAATTCTATGATTATCTTGCAAACTGAGTCTCTGTCTATATATACCCTAACTCTCCACTCACCTGGTGAAGCAACTGTGCTCTAAAAGCTCATGCTACCAAATAAACTGATGGATCTTAACCTGGTTTTGTAAGACTTCTTACTATGCTTGGGGAAAGATCTAAGTCTTGAACAGGCTTGAGCAAGTAAGCTGCAGCCCAATGGAGAGAGATGGTGCACATTATAAAAGGCAAACAATAAAAATCCTTTCACTACAAGTAATAGATTGACGTTGCCACTTCTGCTGAATACGGCAGGGATGCTGATGCTTATGCTCGAGTCAACATCTTCTGCAGAGAAAGCGAAAGTCTATTTAATTCACTGGAAACTCTAAGTGTTTTTTACTTCTGGCTGATAATATACATTGGAGGCATCCAAGCATTATTCACTTCAGTTCCTTCTCTTCATAAGACGTCGATCAAAAGGACCCATTCACATCCATTTATGTGTTGACAGGGTTAAACAAAATGCAACTTTAAAGGAACATACATTTTTCAGAAAAGAAAAATCACCATTTCACTTGTTTGTCACACACAATAACCCTCTTCACGGCAAACAAGAGAAAACAATTATTGATGACAAGATTTCGAAATCTAAACAAGCGGTGTTTTGTATTCGGGAGAAAAATAATTGTAAATTGTAGAGCTTTGGGTTTCAAGAGGTTCCCGGCAGGAGGGGTGCTTTAAGATGCATTCATACTGCTATAATCACAGGCTTAAATCCTCTGACTAAACAGCATCTTAGTGCACCTGTTCTGTCACTTCCCATCCAGGCAAAATGCATCACAGAACAACCTAATGATTAAACACTCCTTCCGACCAGTGCTGCTACCTACTGGAGTGATCTCTTCCAATTCCAGGAACTGCGAAGCGCTGGCAGCAGGAAACATCAACGCGACCCCTTTAGCCATGACAACTATCAGGAGGGCAAAGTTGGTAAGCATTTGTCTCCCTTCCCGTCACGGTAGCTGAAAGCCTTCTGGTAATCGATGAAGCGTGAAATGGCATTGGAGCAATGCCAGCTGCAGAAGCGGTCTCCAGCCTGGTACAAATGCCAGTTACTGCTTACAAGAGCAGGACGGTGAAACAGACACGCCACTCGATCAAGCCAGACCGCCAACTGAGCCCACTCCCAAACTGCAGCCTGGTCGGTCACGGTACAGAGAATCGCATTTCCTTCTGTTAAAGGTCGCGCGTGTGAAATGTTCTCTCGTTGAAACCAGATTTCTCGTTCAAACTTGACATTTCTCCATTGGGCGACGCTGAAGGAGACCATGGTGAGGGGTGGATGCCACGGGGGTCTGGAGCGACTGCCGAGCTGAGTCGGGGAGAGTCGGTTGTGGGAAGTCCGGAAGCATCTGTCAGGTGAAGTGCTTCGGTGCTTCAGTGTACTGATCTGAAAGAAAGTTGGCAGCTAAGAACAAACTGTGGAGCCCTAATGAAGGAGGAGCCTGAAGCAGAAGGTCACAAATTCAACAGACGTCTCCTTGAGCTGCCTCAAAGTTGGAGGGAAGAAGGTTTAAAGTTTGCAGTTCTGGAGAACTTTTAGTGGAATCAAAAAGACAGAATCATAGAACCCTACAGTGCAGAAAGAGGCCCTTCAGCCCATCGAGTCTGCACCAAACACAATCCCACCCCCATATATTATACCCACTAATCCCTCTAATCTACACATCCCTGGACACTAAGGGCAATTTTTTAGTGTGACAAATCAACCTAACCTGCACATCTTTGATCTCCTTTTGCACTGTAGGGATCCAGTGATTCTATGATCTCCTCTGTACCCATTATTGTACAACCACATCTTTCCCATCATGTGGCAGCCAGATATAATGGCACTAAGCAGGTATTGTGCACCCAGACTGTGGATTATTTTACTAATTTGAGGCACTTGTGAATAGATTTAGCTGGATGGAAAGCTTGAAGACTTCAACAGCAGAACTGTGCATGCTGCGAATTGCTCCAGTCCAAAATGAAACTGAGGTTTGATCACATGACACACTTCCCTTAAATTGACACCATGCTGCTATTCCTTAAAGACATATTACAGTGGTGAAAGGTCAAGTGTTTCAGGACCTACCTTGGCATGGAAAGGTGAGAAAGGAATTTTCCACCATACCTGCTTTTGACAACCCCGATAGCCAATTGAATCATCTCCCCAAGCACTCTCTCACCAATTTCCTGCCTGGAATGGACATAAGCTTGCTTGGCATGTTTTCAACCGCGTCCAGTCGTAAAATAATTCTACCACAGGCGGAAAATTAACTTGTGAGCCGAGCTTGCAGCCTGTTCAACTCCAAGCTCTTTGATCCTTTCAATCTCAGAGTATCAAGATCTCTGGCGTGTCATGTCATCAAAAGCTGCAGGGACAGATCCATAGGTGACCGCAGATAACTATTTGTATTTCGGGTGCATTTAATGAAATAAAACATCCCAGAGAGAGCCAAAGGAGTACTGGAAAGATTGACACCAAGCCACTTTAGTTCACTAAAACTTTGGCTAAAGAGACAAATGAAGTAGCATCTTCGAGGAGAAAAGTGAAGTTGAGAGGGAGAGACGTTTAGAAGGAAAATTCCAAAGTGTGCAACCTAGGCAGGTGAAAATATGGCCGCTGTTGATAGATTGGCAAATATCAGGGATGCTAAAGAGGCCAGGATTAGAGGTGCACAGATATTTCAAAGGGCTGTGGGATTAGACAACATTACAGAGAAAGTCAGGCTGCAGAGTGATTTGAGGATAGGAATGAGAAACTTAACAACAAGTTGTTGCTTAAGCATTCCCTCAGAGGACAGCAAAGCTAGCCTCACCCATTCCATTGCACATTGGTGGGTTTTTTTGTTTCATTCATTCATAGGACACGGGCATCACTGGCTAGGCGAGCATTTATTGCCCATCCCTCACTGCCCTCCATTTTGAGAGGACATTTAAGAACCAACGACAACTTACCCTGCGTTTTTAACAACTTTTCATTACCTGATTGCACAAAAGTCCCTCAGTCTCCTGCGGGATGTCTCGAGTACTCTCCCAACACGAATAAATAAAACTTACTGCGAATTCCCCCAT
This sequence comes from Sphyrna mokarran, assembly GCA_024679065.1. Lineage (NCBI taxonomy): Eukaryota > Metazoa > Chordata > Chondrichthyes > Carcharhiniformes > Carcharhinidae > Sphyrna > Sphyrna mokarran. The sequence goes on from JAGIQG010000006.1 coordinate 14,288,373, forward strand.
TTCGAAGCCAGCTTCCGCAAACATTCAAGCATTTTTTTATAAACTGGACACATTACCCAAAAAACATCCCCAACCCCAATGGGAAAGCATAGAGTCTCAATACTCTGTTTTTGGATGATTCGTGTTTACTAGTATATTGGCTTTGTTTCTTCCTCCCCCCGCCCCGACTACCAACCCTGCACCTCCTGCCAATCCTGTCTCCTCCCCCATTTTTTAAATAAATAATAAATAAAAATGTTCAAGGAAAATGAGGGATAATTACCAAGCTGAGAGTGCATGAAGTTGCCTTGGATTGTTTAGCCATAAATCTTCTATCCATCATAGGAGAATCCTGGGCATCATCAGCAGCTGAATCTTCAAAGCACGCTCCTGGCCACAAGTGAAGTTTTGTCAAATTGACGATTAATATTGTTCTAATTAATTGGTACTGTAAGAACCAATTGAAACCTACACCTTCCTGGTTTGAGTCACTGTCTGCATGGAGTTTGCACATTCTCCTTGTGTCTGCATGGGTTTTGTCCGGTTTCCTCCCACAGTACAAAGATGTGCAGGTTAGGTTGATTGGCCATACTAAAATTGCCCCTAAGTGTACTAGGATGCCTAGATTAGAGGAATTAGCAGGTAAAATATGTAGGGATCTAGGGCTAGGGTCTGGGTGGATTGTGGTCGGTGCAGACTCGATGGGCCAAAGGGCCTCTTTCTGCACTATAGGGTTCTATAATTCTATAAAGGACATCTAATGTTTGAAAACATTAATGGTCGAGAAGTCATTACAGCAAATCCAAGCAACTCACATAACTGTTATTGAATCTATGACACAGAGACAAACACTTTGACCCAAATGGTCCATGCCAACCAAAGCCCATCTAAACATTCCCCCTCAACCTTTCCCATCCTTGTATCTGTCCAAATGTCTTTTAAATGTCCCTGTCTCAGTCACTTCTTCTGGCAGCTCATCACATATACGTACTATCCCCCATGTAAAAAAAAAGTTGCTCCTCAGGTTCCCGTTAATTCTTTCCCTTAAACCTTTGCCCTCTAGTTTTCGATTTCCCAACTCTGAGAAAAAGATTGAGAACATTCATCCTATCCATGCTTCTTTGGACTTTGGGAACACAAGCATTGAAGATGCAAAAATATTCTGACAAGCAAAACCATTTTTTTCACTGCTTTCCAATGTTTTATTGCAGCTTTCCAACGTTTATCGCTGTTTTATGGCAGACACCTTGAATAAGTTTTTTGTGTCAGTCTTTACGGAGGAGGACGTAAATAGCTTGCCCGAAATTAAGGATAGAAGGATGATAGGAGATGGGATCCTTGATGATATTACAGTCACTAGAGAGGTGGTGCTTGATAGGCTAATGGGGCTGAGGGCAGATAAATCCCTGGGACCGGATGGAATGCATCCCAGGGTTCTCATGGAAAAGGTAGAGGTGATAGCGGATGCCCTAGTAATTATCTTTCAGAATTCGCTGGACTCCAGGAAAGTGCTGGAAGATTGGAAAACGGCTAATGTTACGCTGTTTTTTTAAATAAGGAAGCAGACAAATGGTAGGGAATTATAGGTTGGTTAGTTTAACGTCTGTATTCAGAAAAATGCTTGAATTTGTAGTCAAAGCAGAAATAACAAGGCACCTGGATACGAGCTGTTTGATCAGGCAGATCCAGCATGGATTTGTTAAGGGGAAGCCGTGCTTGATGAATTTATTGGAGTTCTATGAGGAAGTAGCTAGTGCAGTAGATAGAGCGGAACCAGTGGATGTGGTGTTTTTGGATTTCCAAAAGGCATTTGGTAAGGTGCCTCACAAAAGATTGCTGCAGAAGGTTAAGGTGCAGGGAGTTGGGGGTAGGGTGTTAGACTGGATAGAGGATTGGTTGTCTAATGGGAAGCAGAGGGTAGGTATTAATGGGTGCTATTCTGATTGGCAGCTGGTGACTAGTGGAGTGCCCCAAGGTTCAGTGCTGGGGCCTCAACTATTTACCATTTACATTGATGATCTGGAGGAGGGAGCTAAGTGTAGGGTAACGAAATTTGCTGATGACACGAAGATGAGTGGAAAAGCAAATTGCGTGGAGGGTGTGGAAAGCCTGCAGAGGGATCTGGAAAGGTTGAGTGAGTGGGCGAGGACCTGGCAGATGGAGTATAATGTTAGCAAGTGTGACGTTATCCACTTCGGTAGGAATAATGGTAGGAAGGACTACTATTTAAATGGAGAAAAGCTGCAGCATGCAACGGTGCAGAGGGACCTGGGGGTCCTTGTGCACAAATCGCAAAAACACAGTATGCAGGTGCAGCAGGTGATTAAGAAGGCGAATACAATGTTGGCCTTTAAAGCTAGGGGGATAGAATATAAAAGTAGGGAGGTTCTGTTGCAGCTGTATAGGGTGCTGGTGAGGCTGCAGCTGGAGTACTGTGTGCAGTTTTGGTCTCCGCATTCGAGGAAGGATATATTGGCCTTGGAGGGGGTGCAGAGAAGGTTTACTAGGCTGATACCAGAGATGAGGGCGTTGGATTATGAGGAGAGACTGAATAGGCTAAGTTTGTACTCTTTGGAGTTTAGAAGGCTGAGAGGGGATCTTATAGAGACGTATAAGATAATGAAGGGGATGGATAGGGTAGAGGTTGAGAGACTCTTCCCGCTTAACAAAGATAGCAGGACTAGAGGGCACAGCCTCAAGATTGGGGGGGTGGGGGGCGGTTCAGATCAGAGTTGAGGAGGAATTTCTTCACGCAAAGGGTGGTGAATCTTTGGAATTCTCTGCCTGATGAAGTGGTGGAGGCTTCCTCACTGAATATATTTAAGTCAAGAGTGGATAGGTTTTTGATTGACAAGGGAATTAAGGGTTATGGGGAGAAAGCGGGAAAGTGGTACTGAACCACTACAGATCAGCCATGATCCTATTGAATGACGGGGCAGGCTCGAGGGGCTGGATGACCTACTCCTGCTCCTATTTCTTATGTTCTTATGTTTTAGGTTAATAGTTATGTCCAGCATTTTTTCCAATTCATACACTTGTGATTAGGTGTTCAAAAATCATTTAATGATCCAAAAATTCCCAAAATCCAGAACTTGGTTTCACATATCCTGAGCTGGAGATTTTGCCCTATATAAGCTTGTCATAAATTCTATACATACAGGACAATGTGACCCATTTGTCCATCTGACCTGTGCAAGTGCTGAATCTGCAACGTTTTAAAGTTTATTTATTAGTTTCACAAGTAAGGCTAATATTAACACAGCCATAAAGTTATTGTGAAATTCCCCTAGTCGCCACACTCTGGCACCCGTTCAGGTACAGTGAGGGAGAATTTAGCATGGCCAATGCAACCAACCAGCACGTCTTACAGCCAGTGGAAGGAACATGGAGCACCGAGAGGAAACCCACACAGACACGGGAAGAACGTACAAACTCCACACAGATCCAAACCAAGAATAGAACTTGGGTCCTGGTGCTGTGAGGCAGCATTGCTAACCACGATGTCATTGTACCATCCCAAGGGCATTGGCCATGCTAAATTCTCCCTCAGTGTTACCTGAACAGGCACCGAGTTTGGCAACTAGGGGATTTCCACAGTAACTTCATTGCAGTGCTAATGTAAGCTTATTCTTGACACTAATAAACTAAACTGTCAGACCTGTGCTGAATCTGCAACTGAAACTATCCACTGCCCTTTAGTTTTTATTGGCTTTCTCTATGTCCTTTTTAAACCTTCATTTTTTGAATATTTAACTAAAGCCCCTTTGAATAATTTTGTCACCTTCAATTGCAATTTACTGTATTGTAGAACATAGAACACTGCAGCACAACACTGTGGCCCACAAGTTGTGCCGATCATATCTATACCTACCAGGCCATAGAACTATCTGTAACTCCCAATCCCATTAAATCCCATGTACTCATCCAGAAGTCTTTAAAGACCCCAGTGAGTTCGCCTCTACCACCACTGACGGCAGCCGATTCCATTCACTCACCACCCTCTGAGTGAAAAACTTACCTCTAACATCTCCTCTGTACTTGCCCCCCAGCATCTTAAATCTGTGTCCCCTCGTAGCAAGGACCACTCTCATAGTGTCCTCTCTGTATTGTATTCCAGCTTTGCATCGTACTCTGTGAGAACAATTCCTCGAATGATTTCAGTGCTGCTGTGATCCTTTGTCACAAATCCCATTTATTTGCAGTTCTTCAAACTGCAGAAACGTGCCTGTTCATAATCTTTCATCTATTATGTTTCACCGCTCAACTCCATCCACTCCCGTGCCCTCTACCGCCACTACCCCTTTTATCTTCTTTGTTCCAGTCATTAAGTTCTTAAGACAATCATCAAAACCATAAGCTTTCATTCTTGGTTGCATCTGCCCCTCGATTTGCAGATGATATCAACTCAGGGTTGCAAGTTTTTCCCAAGAGTCTTCATCTGATTAAACAAGCAGATTCTCAATGCCCAGATCCTTGGGATGGTGGGGGAAGGATGGGTCATGAGATGGAAAGGTCCAGAGTACAGGATTTGCTTCTTTCACATTCCTTCTCTGCCTACTGCTCCCTGCCTCATCATTAAGACATTGGCTGGAATTTTACCATTGTATTTCTAAATATTGGGCAGGCGTGGAGCTGGGAGAGTTTCAGATCTGTTTTTTGGGTGCATTTTCAGGCCCTCCCTCCCCCCCATATCCACTCCAGCTGCAAAATTTTGAGCAAGTTTTGCTCACTGTAGAAACCCATGGATGAAACCCTGCAGAGGGAGGTAGTGCACATGTGCAGACCTCGGATGTTGCACGTGCGCATTAGCAGTAGTAAGGGTTCGACAGGCAAAGAGAGAGCTGTCAGGCCCCTGCTGCTGCAAGCACCCTGAAGTGGCGCCCCCCTCCCTTGCAATTGCAGAGGCCCAGTGGGCACTGCCAAGGTGCCAGATTGCTATTGTCAAAGAGACAGGATGGCACTGCTAGTCCGTCACTGCTGAAGGGACATATCCCCTTACCCTCAACCTCCTGAGGGGGGAAGGGGGCTCAATGACCTCTGATTCCAACAAAGGAGGATAGCAAATGTTGTCTCATTGTTCAAGAAGGGGAATAGAGTCTATCCTGGGAATTATAGACCAGTGAGTCTTCCTTCTGTTGTGGGCAAAGTTTTGGAAATAATTATTAGGGATAGGATTTATAGTCATTGAGAGAGAAATGAATTGATTGGAGATAGTCAGCATGGTTTTGTGAAGGGTAGGTTGTGTCTCACAAACCTTATTGAGTTTTCTGAAAAGGTGACCAAAGAGGTGGATAAGGGTAAGGCAGTTGACGTGGTATATATGGTCTTTAGTAAGGCGTTCAATAAGGTTCCCCATGGAAGGCTTCTGCAGAAAAGGCAAATGTATGGGATTGAGGGTGATTTAGTTAATTGGATTAGGAATTGGCTAGCTGATAGAAGACAGAGGGTGGTGGTTGATGGGAATTATTCACCATGGAGTTCGGTTACAAGTGGTGTACCTCAGGGATCTGTTTTGGGGCCCCTGCTGTTTGTAATTTTTATAAATGATCTGGATGAGGGTATAGAAGGATGGATTACTAAATTTGCTGACGACACCAAAGTTGGAGGAGTGGTAGATAGTGAAGAGGGGTGTTATAGTTTGCAGAGAGACTTGGACAAGTTGCAGAGCTGGGCCGAGAGGTGGCAAATGGAGTTTAATGTGGAAAAGTGTGAGGTAATTCACTTTGGCAGGAATAACAAATGTGTAGAGTATAGGGCTAATGGTAGGACTCTTAATAGTGTTGATGAACAGAGGGATCTTGGTGTATATGTGCATAGATCCCTGAAAGTTGGCAATCAAGTCGATAAGGTTGTTAAGAAGGCATACGGAGTCTTAGCTTTTATTGGTAGGGGGATTGAATTTCGGAGCCGCAACGTCATGTTGCAACTGTACAAAACTCTAGTGCGGCCGCACTTGGAGTATTGTGTGCAGTTCTGGTCCCCACATTATAAGAAAGATGTGGAGGCATTGGAGAGGGTACAGAGGAGGTTTACCAGGATGTTGCCTGGTATGGAAGACAGGTCTTATGAAGAGAGGCTGAGAGATTTGAGGTTGTTTTCGTTAGAAAGAAGGTGGCTAAGAGGAGACCTTATTGAAACATATAAGATGATTAGGAGTTTAGATAGGGTGGACAGTGATAGCCTTTTTCCAGGGATAGAGAAAGTTAGCATGAGGGGACATAGCTTTAAATTAAGGGGTGGTAGTTATAGGGCGGATGTCAGAGGTAGGTTCTTTACCCAGAAGGTGGTAAGGGTATGGAATGCGCTACCTGCGTCAGTTGTAGATGTGCCAAGTTTGGTGGCGTTTAAGAGGTTAGTAGATGATAAGTTTATGGACGAAAAGGGAATGGTTTAGGTTCGAGGGTCATTGCTTTTTCCTCATTGGTCGGCGCAACATCGAAGGCCGAAGGGCCTGTTCTGCGCTGTAATGTTCTATGTTCTATGAAAGGCTGAGGGATTTGAGGTTGTTTTCGTTAGAGAGAAGGCGGCTAAGAGGTGACCTTATTGAAACATATAAGATGATCAGAGGATTAGACAGGGTGGACAGTGATAGCCTTTTTCCTCGGATGGAGGAGGCTACCACGAGGGGTCATCACTTTAAATTAAGGGGTGGTAGTTATAGGACGGATGCCAGAGGTAGGTTCTTTACCCTGAGAGTGGTAAGGGCATGGAATGCCCTGCCTACAGTAGTTGTAGATGCGCCAAGTTTGGGGGCATTTAAGTGGTCAATGGATAGGTTTATGGATGAAAATGGAATGGTTTAGATTAGAGGGTCATTGATTTTTCTCCATTGGTTAGAGCAACATTGAGGGCCGAAGAGCCTGTTCTGCACTGCAATGTTTTATGTTCCAAGAGGCCAAGTTCACTGCTCCCCATTCATGGCGAGAACATCTGCTAGCGAGGCCATAAATGCAGGCAAGCTTGATAAACACATTCAAAACATCATTTTAATAAATTTTAATCAATTAATCTCCCATCTCCAGTGAGAAGCTGACCACGCTGGAAATCCTGCACTCATAAAATGGTTGTGAAAACCGCTATTAACGCTATTCTCTTCATGCCCCACTTTACGACCACATCGCTGTTGACAACGGGTTCAAAGCCGTTGTGAAATATTGCTCTTTGACTCAAAGTGTGAAGCAGTTTGGTGGACAAGTTGTCGCTGTTTTGGAGCAGTTCGTAATGAGCTCCTCCCAGTCGTTACTGTCAATGTTGAGTATCAGGGTATCTTTGATGCATTTTCTTTGCTCACGTCTGGAAGGTTAGCCATTTGAAAGTGGTAAAAAACAGGACATCTGTACGGAGGAGGGGCGACAGTTGGAAGGGGTGGGGTATAGCACTCCAATTCATTGGCTGATCCAGCTCAACTCCTCGACTAAAACATTGCAGTGTAAGAAGTCTCACAACACCAGGTTAAAGTCCAACAGCTTTATTTGGCAGCATGAGTTTTCGGAATGCTGCACCTTCATCAGGTCTTTAAAAAGCGTTTGGACAGTTACGTGGGTAAGGTGGGTATAGAGGGATGTGGGCCAAATGTGGGCAATTGGGACTAGTTTAGAGATTTAGAAGAAAGGGTGGTATGGATAAGGTGGGCCGAAGGGCCTGTTGCCATGCTGTGAACCTCTATGACTCTATGACAAGGAGAGTCCTGATGAAGGAGCAGTGCTTTGAAAGCTTGTGCGACCAAGTAAATGTGTTGGGCTTTACCCTGGTGTTGTGAGGCTTCTTCCTGTGTCCATCTCAGTCCAGCACTAGCATCCCCACACACTGCCGTGAATGGGTATGCTAATTCTGTGGCAGCCATGGTGAAAACACTGATCCTTTTGTCAGAGACAACCTTGGCATTGCAACTCCTCTTACTCCTGACGCTAGCATTTATTTCAGGAGGAGGCTGATGTTCCTTCTCCTACATTATTGAACCTGAGCAAACATCCCACATGGGTCACCTCTTCTGAGACTCTCCTCTACACACACCTTTTGATACCCACCTCTATTTACAGCATCTTGTAATGCTTGTTTAATGTCGACAAAGCAGGCATTGCCTCCTGGAAAAGATTCTCAGTATTTTTTCTTCTTTTCCACTCAGAACGTTCATCTGCAGCAGCCTCCCTGGTTTCAATTGTCTATTTATTATCTCCCAGCGGATCATAGCTTCAGGCGTTAAAGTCGCTTGGCAACATTCAGTACAACAAATGGATTATATTCTTCTTTTCTGCTATTTGCACGATTTTTCTCGCTTGCATTCCTTTTCCCATTTTGACCGAATACATTTTTTTATGCAGAAGTTACATTTTGCATCTTTTCACGGTGCTTCCTTGACATTGGAAAAATACAACACCGGTTTCCTGAGCAGATACATCCTGAATACCATTCCAAGGATTGACTGATTCAGTTGAAATATCCCCAGAGATTAGGGAGCGAGGTCTGAGCCCCCTCGTCCCACAGAGCCTGGACATTCTCTCTTCCACCTTCTTCCATTGGGAAAAAGATACCAAAGTCTGGGGTCACAGACCAACCAATTCAAGAACAGGATAAAAGCAAATTACTGCGGATGCTGGAATCTGAAACCAAAAGAGAAAATGCTGGAAAATCTCAGCAGGTCTGGCAGCATCTGTAAGAAAAGAGCTGACGTTTCGAATCCAGATGACCCTTTATCAAAACTCAAGAACAGCTTCTTCCCCGCTGCCATTAGACTTCTGGGTGGATTTACCTCGCACTTAGCTGATCTTTCTCTACACCCTAGCTATGACTGTAACACTACATTCTGCACTCTCTCCTTTCCTTCTCCATGAATGGTATGCTTTGTCTATATAGCGTGCAAGAAATAATAATTTTACTGTATACTCATACATGTGACACTAATAAATCAAATCAAATCAAATCAAATGAGATATTGATTATGATTGTTGGAGAAAAGAACGTGGCAGTATGTGCTTTTGGGTGATTGCTAGTGTATTTTCATTGAAGCTTTAACAAGCTGGAAGAGATCACATCATCAGACGTTGGAGCTCCTCGCTGTTTTCCTGTTTCATTTCCTCTTACCTGCAGTCAGGGAAAGAAGCAAAGGACTATTCCTCAGAGCTAAAAGCAAAAAAACTGCGGAAGCTGGAATCTGAAACGAAAACAGAAAACGCTGGAAAATCTCAGCAGGTTTGACAACACCTGTTGGGGGAGAAAATAAAGCCAACATTTCAAGTCAGAGCTCTGAACAAAGAGTCATCCAGATGCAAGATGCTGAGTCTTTTTTCTCTCCACAGATCCTGTCAGACCTGCTGGGATTTTACAGCATTTTCTGTTTTAATCCTTCAGTGTTTATGAGCAAGCAAGCATTTGGAAGCCAGGTAAATCTAAATGCACCTCAGATGAGGTAGCTATACATGGCTTTCCAACTTCTCCAATTTCTAATGGTCGCTGATTGTTGACTGTTTTCCTTTTTTGCTCCCTGTTTCACTAATTAGAATCATTGAGTATTATAGCATGGAAACAGGCCCTTCGGCCCAACTATGGTGCTTTCCTAGCTAGTCCTAATTGTCCATATTTGGTCCATATCCCTCTTTCCCATCCATGTGCTTTTTAACTGTTGCTGTTGTACCTGCCTCAACCACTTTCACTGGCAGTTCATTCCATATGTTTACCATCCTCCACATGAAGAAGCTGCCTCTCAGGTCCCTTTTAAGTCTTTCCCCTCTCACCTTAAACCGATGTCCTCTCATTTTCAATTCCCCTTCCCTGGGGAAAAAAAGTCTGTACGTTCATCCGAGCTGTGCCCCTCATAATTTTATACAATTCATTAAGGTCACCCCCCCCCTATTCTCCTACATTCCAGGGAATAAGACCATAAGATATAGGGGCAGAATTAAGCCACTCAGACCATCGAGTCTACTCCATCATTGAATCATTGCTGACATTTTCCTCATCCCCATTCTTCTGCCTTTTCCGAATAACCCCTGATCCCCTTATTAATCAAGGACCTATCTATCTCTGACTTAAAGATACTCAATGAACAGGCCCCCTCAGCGTTCTGTGGCAAAAGAGTTCCACAGATTTACCACTCTCTGGTTGAAGAAATTCCTCCTCATCTCTGTTTTAAAGGATCGTCCCGTTAGCCTGGGATTGCACCCTCTGGTTCCAGCTTTGCCCATGAGTGGAAACATCCTGCCCATGTCCACCCCATCCAGGACTCTCAGTATTCTGTATGTTTCAATAATACTTCGACCATCCTTTCAAACTCCGAGTACAGACCCAGAGTCCTCATCCATTCCTCATACAACAATCTCTTCATTCCAGGAATCATCCTTGTCAACCTCTGAACACTTTCCAAGGGCCAAAGCTGCTCACAGTACTCCAAATGGAGTCTGACCCGAACCTTATACAGCCTCAGAAGTACATCCCTGCTCTTGTATTCTAGCCTTCTTGACAGGAATGCTAATACTGCATTTGCCTTCTTAACTGCTGATGATCCTACTAACCTTAAGAGAATATTGAACAATGATTCCCAAGTCCCTTTGTATTTCTGATTTCCTAAGCATTTTCCCATTTAGAAAATAGTCTATGCCTCCACTCCTCCTTCCCAAGTGCATAACCTCACGCTTTTCCATAATGTATTTCATCTGACACTTCTTTGTCCACTCTCCTAACCTGTCCAAATCCTTCTGCATACCCCCCCGGTTCCTCAATACTACCTGTCCCTCAATATATCTTTGTATCATCTACAAACTTTGTAACACTGCCATCAGTTTCTTCCTCCAAATCGTTAATGTATGTTGTGAAAAGTTGTGGTCGCAGCATCGACCCCTGAGGCACATCAGTAGTCACTGGCTGCCATCCTGAAAAATACCCCTTTATTCCCACTCTGTGCTTTCTGCCAGTCAGCCAATTCTCTATCCATGAATAGGATTTTACCCTTAACTGCATGGGCACTTAACTTATTTAAAAGTCTCCTATGCGGCACCTTGTCAAAGGCCTTCTGGAAATCTAAATAAATCACGTCCACTGGTTCTCCTTTATCTAACTTCCTTGTTAATTCCTCAAAGAACTCTAACAGATTTGTCAGACACAACGTCTCCTTGACAAAGCCGTGCTGACTCAGTCTTACTTTATCATGCATTTCCAAGTACTCTGCGATCTCATCTTTAATAATGGGCTCTAAAATCTTGCCAGTGACCGAAGTCAGATTAACTGGTCTATAATTTCTCATTTGCAGCCTCCCTCCCTTCTTAAATAGTGGTGTTACATTAACTACTTTCCAATCCTCTGGTAACTCCCCCATCTCTAGTGATTTCTGAAAGATCACCACTAATGCCTCCACAATTCCTCAGCTATCTCTTTTAGAACCCTAGGCTATTGTCAATCCCATCCAGGGGATTTAACCTTTCAGAACTTTCTCCTTAGAGATGGCCATGACACTCACCTGTGCCCTCTGACTCTCCTGGAGCTCTGACATCCCGCTGGCATCTTCCACTGTGAAGACTGATGCAAACTAACTATTCCGTTCCTCTGCCATTGCTTTATTTCCCATTATTACTTCTCCAGCCTCATATTCCAGTGGTCCAATGGCTATTTTTGCCTCTCTCTCTCACGTTTTATAGATTGAAAAAAAAACTCTTCCTATCTTCTTTTATATTACTAGCTAGCTTGCACTCATATTTCATCTTCTCCCTCCTTATTGCTTTTTTTAGTTGCCCCTACTCACTTTTAAAGGCTTCCTAATCTTCTGGCTTCCCACTAATCCTTGTTACTTTATATGCTTTTTTTTTGCTTTTATGCTTGATTTCCCTTGTCAGCCATGGACGCCTGGACCTCCCCTTAGCATGTTTCCTCTCCCTTAAGATGAAATTCTGTCGTGCATCCTGAATGCTCTCAAAAACTCTTAATAAGAATAAAGTCCTTGCCTTGGCATACTCTCCCTATAACACAGGCCCACTAGTAAATCTTCTTTGCACTCGTTCCGGTTTATCAATGTCTTTCTTGTAACAGGGTGACCAAACTAGACACAATTCACTTGGATTCCACTTCATTTCATTGCTCATCGCTGCCTTTCTTAACCGACGGATCTTCAGTCACTCTTCCTTCATTTGGCTCCTTCATGTAGAAACTGCTGATTATTTTACAAGCTTGCCGTGTTTTTTGCCTTGTGTTGCCATCAGCTGCGGCTCAGTGGCTCACAACCTGTGAGCCAGAGGGCTGTGGGTTCATAGTCCCACTACAGGGGCTTGGAGACAAAATCTAGACTGACTATCCAGCACAGTGCTGAGACATCAAAGCAAGTTTTGATTGCCTCTCAGGCAGATTGTAAAGGATCCTATGGCGCTATTTTATGGCACGCTTTCCTCACCAAATTGCCCATCGTTCATCCCTCAATCAACGTTACTGTGAAAGGAAATCGATTATCTCATCGCTATTTAAAGAGTCTTTCTGTGAGCAATTTGAATGGTGTGGTTTGCATGTTATAATGACTGCCCTTCAGAGAAATTCTTAGTTAGCTGTTAAGTGTTTTGGGGACCTATAAGGCCATTAATAGACTCTGGGTGGGATTTTATAGCAGCCCCTAAACATATCCTGCACATCTTGGGACATGAAGGGGCAATTTAGCATGGCTAATCCCCGTAACCTACACAAAGAACAAAGAATTATGGCACAGGAACAGGCCCTTTGGCTCTCCAACCCCCAAGCCTGTTCTGACTCTGCTATCCATCTGAACTAAAACCTCCTACTCTTCTGGAGACCGTATCCCTCTATGGGTGGCACAGTGGTTAGCACTGCTGCCTCACAGCACCAGGGAGCAGGATTCGATTCCCAGTTGGGCCATTGTCTGTGTGGAGTTTGCATGTTCTCCCTGTGTCTTCCTCTGGGTGCTCTGGTTCCCTCCCACAGACACTATGACAGCGGATGAATGAACATCGCTCAACCATCACCAGGCAAAACTGGTTCCTTCCTGTTGGCGAACACTTCAGCAGTCACGGGCATTCAACCTCCGACCTTCGTGTAAATGTTCTTCAAGGGGGACTTTACGACACACGTCAGCGCAGAGCCGCTGAGCAGAGACTGATAGCCAAGTTCTGCACACATGAGGATGGTCTTAACAGGGATCTTGGCTTCACGTCACACTATCTGTAACCCCCATGACTTGCCTAGGTTAGTAAAAAACCTCACTTACTGTGCTGTCTGGAGACAATGCACATCTCTTTAACCTGTGCTCAGTGCTCCTTCCAGCCACATTATTAGCCACTTTAAGACTTGAATAGCAGGTTAAATGTAAGGATTCACATTCTAATCAGTAATCTGTAAACAGTCTGTGCTGTTATGTGTGCTGTTGGAGACCAGAACACCTCATTCGCCTGACGAAGACCATAGAGCCGAAAGCTTACTATCAAATAAATCAGTTGGATTTAAAACTGGTGTTGTCAGACTTCTTACTGTGTCCCTCCCACAGTCCAGGGATGTGCTGGTTAGTTGCATTGGCCATGCTAAATTCTCCCTCAGTGTACCCAAACAGACACTGGAACGTGGTAACTAGGATATTTTCACATTAACTTCATTGCAGTGTTAATGTAAGCCTACTTGTGATGAATAAATAAACTTGAAACTTTGCTTTATTCATGTATTTGTCCAGACGCCCCCTTAAAAGTCACAATCATAATCTCCCTCTACTTCCTCACCCGGCAGTGAGTTCCAGGTGCCCACCACCCTCTGTGTAAAAAACTTGTCTGGTACATCGCCTTTCAACCTTGCCCCTCACACCTTAAACCCCCTAATAATTGGCTCTTCCACCCTGGGAAAAAAAGACTTCTGAATATCCATTCTGTACACATCTGTGTGAGGAAGCCAGAGCACCCGGAGGAAAACCACACTGGGCGAAAGTTCAAACTCTAAGAGCTCGGGCCGGAATCGAACCTGGGTCCCATGCGCTCTGAGGCAGGTCTGCTAACCTCTCTGCTGCAGCCTCTTTTACAGTGCCAGGGATGGCTTGCTACTGACCGCCAGTGGGATCTTCCAGTTGCTGTTGCTGCTATCTTGCAAGCCTCATCTGTCCCACTTTTGGGATAACTGCCATTGTGGGAGTGAGGTGAAGGGTGGAGGGGATTCGGGGAGGTGGGGGGGAGGGGTGGTTGATGTCTTTTTTGGCAGGTCTGGGATGACCCTGCCAGCAAAAAGAGCAAGAAAATCCTGCACTATATAAATGAAAGTTTGATTTTCTTTAGCGATTTTTCTATGAGGCATTGGGGTCAACCACTGAGTGATTTGATTTGATTTATTATTGTCACATGTATTAACATGCAATGAAAAATATTGTTTCTTGTGTGGTGTGCAGACAAAACATACCATTCATAGAGAAGGAAATGAGAAAGTGCAGAATATAGTGTTACAGGTAGAAGAAAGGCTGTGTGGAGGTCCTTAACTATGCTGGCTGCTTTTCCAAAGCAGTGAGAAGTATAGACGGTCAATGGAAGGGAGGCTGGTTTGTTTGATGGATTAGGCTACATTCACGACCTTCTGTAGTTCCTTGTGGTCTTGGGCAGAACAGGAACCGTATCAAACTGTGATACAACCAGAAGGAATGCTTTCTATGATGAATCCGTATAAGTTATTGAGAGTCGTAATTAACATGCTAAATTTCCTTAGTCTTCTAAGACATGGACTAGAGGCAACTGCATGTCGAATCAGGATGGGAAGAACAGTTATGTTCATTCGTGAACTAGTTAGAAACCTTCCAACAATGCTGCAACTTTCACAGTCCTTTCCATTCTGACAGCTGGCCGGGACTTGTTGTTTATCAACAAATTGCAGTGAAACCAAGACTTCCCATCCTACTTGGCCCTTCATGCACCATCTAGTAATGCCAGTTTTCTGAGCTTGGGGAGAATTCCCACACCACAGTCCTTCCCTATCTCTGCTTAAACTACATCGACATCAGCATCATCATCTTTGCATTCTGGAAATGGATCTTGGCCTGTTCCCTGCAAGACTGCTAAAAGGCCAGTTACCCCCTGACCCTTTTTCCTGCCGGTCTTAGTTCCCATTTTAGCTTCCATCCTTGTACTCAGCCTTCTTGTGAGCAGAGAGACAATAAAGGACAGAAAAAAGAGATGCTGGGTCGCATATTGTAATCTTCCCAACCTACCCAAAACCACGGGCGTTCCTGGGGAAAGTGGAAATCCAGGTAAAAATCTAAGCCAACTTGGCTGAAAAAAAAACTGATTTGAAAAGCTTCTCTGTGACAGCCTGGGCTAATGAAAACCAACTCAGGAGCACATACTGATAGTGATAATTCAACACAGTATCCAGTCCTTGAAGGAGATGATCTTCCTCCAACCAATCAGCTGCGACTATTAAGTTTTAGATTATTTATTATTGTCACAAGCAAGCTTATATTAACACTGCAATGAAGTTACTAAGAAAATCCCCTAGTCCCCACACTCCAGTGCCTGTTCAGATACATCCTGAGAGAGAATATAGCATGGCCAATGCATCCAACCTTCGGACTATGGGAGGAAGCCAGAGTACCTGGAAGAAACCCTCGCAGACCTGGGGAGAATGTGCAAACTCCATACAGACAGTGGCCCGAGCCGGGAATTGAACCCGACTCCCAGGCACTATGAGGCAGCAGTGCACCATTGGGCCATCCTCAGTATGGAAATTTCACAAATTTGTGTGTCATCCTTGCTATGATAACCTTCTCTGTATCATTCCAATTTTACCATGGGTCCAGTCCACGCTCCAAGGAATCTGGAGAATCCGAGGCTCATCTGCATCAGAGGACAGGCAGTTCCAGATGCCATTGCTCACTGCACGTAGCACCCCCTCTAAACATCATTCTTTGATCTGGCCTTGTACAACTTAAGTTCTAGCCTATGGTCCTCCCTTATCTCAGCAGGGCTAAACGAACATGAAGCTAAGAAACCAACAATTGAAAATAATTGATGTTAACCTAAATGCTCCTGTTCTTGTCGATCCCATAATTGTTTCCAAATACAGTTCGAGTCCTGAATGTTTGATGCATTTGGATAAAAAAAAATCATGCAGGAAAGATGTAGTCTGAAAAATTAATTGATACATTATTTAAATTTGCATATTTCTGCTTTGATTGCAGTCCTTGTGTCATGTTTATTGATATATCGAAGCAGTAAGATAGAAAGCAAGCCCTGTTGTTTCAATATGTAATCAGGTATCACAGGCAGCATTAATAACTGCACATGTTTCCACCACTGCGCAGACCATATTAATGTCACTTTCCATCATATCTCTTTCAGTGAGTGTTACACAGAGGACATGGTTCAGCTGATCAGTCGCCTCACAGACAAAGCAAGCAGTCACAATTCGTCAAATTGGGCCAAATAGTCAACCATGCATCATAGAGCACACAACCATAGAAAACGTAGAAGATGGGAGCAGGAGAAGACCATTCAGCCTTCAAGCCTGCTCTGACATTCAAAGAACAAAGAAAATTGTAGCACAGGAATAGGCCCTTTAGCCCTCCAAGTCTGCATCAACCATGCTGCCTGGCTGTACTGAAAACCTTTCGGGGACCATATCCCTCTATTCCCATCCTATTCATGTATTTGTCCCCTTAAAACTCACTATCATATCTGCTTCCACTATCTCCCCTGGCAGTGAGATCCAGGCATCTACCACCCTCTGTGTGAAAAGCTTGCCTTGTACATTTCCTTTAAACCTTGTCCTACATACCTTTATCCCTGTGCCCCCTAGTAATTGACTTTTCCACCCTGGGGAAAAGGCCTCTGACTATCCACTCTGTCCATGCCCATCATAATCTTGTAGACTTCTATCAGGTTGCTCCCCAGCCTCTGTCATTCCAGTTAGAACAAAGTAAGTTCCTCCAACCTCTCCTCATATCTAATGCCCTCCATAGCAGGCAACATCCGGTAAATCCTTTCTGTGCCATCTCCAAAGCCTGCACATCATCTGGTAGTGCAGCGACCAGAATTGAACACTATATTCTAAGTGCGGCCTAACTTAAAACTTATCATGACTATAGTTGACCATCCAACTTGATAGCTTAATCCTGCTTTTTGCTCATAATTTTTGATCCCATTCACCCAAGTGCTATATTCCGCCACCTCTTGAATACATTCAATGTTTTGGCATCAACTACTTCCTGTGGTAATGAATTTCACAGGCTCACCACTCTTTGGATGAAGAAATGTCTCCTCATCTCTGGCCTAATGGTCTACCCTGATTCCTCAGACTGTGACCATTGATTCTGGACTCCTCTACCATTGGGAACATTCTCCCTTCATCAATTCTATCTAGTCCTGTTAGAATTTTATGCATCTCTATGAGCTCCTGCCCATTTGTCTGAATTCCAGCGGAAACAATCCTAACTATTCAGCCTATTGTGCCTATGTTTTTGATTTGCAAGAGTTTTAAAGTTCAATTTTAAAGTTTGTTTATCAGTGTCACAAGTAGGCTTACATTAACACTGCAATGGAGTTACTTCAAGAATTTCTTCAGCCAGAGAATGGTGAGCCTGTGGAACTCTTTGCCACAGAAGGCTGTGGAGGGCAGGTCATTGAGTATCTTTAAGACAGAAATAGATAGGTTCTTGATTAGTAAGGGGATGAGGGGTTCAGGGGAAGAGGCAGGAGAAGAGGAATGAGAAAAATATCAGCCATGATTAAATGGCAGAGCAGACACGATGGGCCAAGTGGCCTAATTCTGCTCCTAAGCGTTATGGTCTTATGATTGACTACATTCTCCGAGAGGGCAATTGGAGCCTCATTATATCCATTATACCCATTGCCTCACAGCACCAGGAAGCCGGGTTTGATTCCCGGCTTGGGCTGAGTCTGCACGTTCTCCCTGTGTCTATGTGGGTTTCCTCCCACAGCCTGAAAGTTAGGCGCATTGGCCGTGCTAAATTCTCATTCAATGTACCCGAACAGGCACCGGAGTGTGGAGACTAGCGGATTTTCAGAGTAATTTCATTGCAGTGTTAATGTGAGCCTACTTGTGACAAATAAATAAACAATGTAACAGTCTATTTCATTCAGAGCAACCAACATTGCTGTACTCCCTCTACACTGCTTTTCAACTCCATGGATCTATTGTATCCACCTGATAAGACAGACAAGTTTTCCCATGTCTTTTCCAACAATGCAAATTCCCCTCAGTACTGTGCTAGAGTGTCAGCTATAACAACGCAGAAGGAGGCCATTGAGCCCATATCTACAACAATCCCACCCAGATCTATCCCTCTAACCTCACATATTTATCGGCTAATCCCCTAACCGACAGGTTTTTGGACATGAAGGGACAATTTAGCACGGCTAATCCCCTCAACTTGCACATCCATGGACACCAAGAGGCAATTTAGCATGACCAATCTTGGAATACTTGTTGAGGGAGTTAACTTTCATAAAATCCCTATAGTACAGAAGAGGCCATTCAGTCCTTCAAATCTGTACCCTCTATCTGAAAGGGCATTTAACCCATTCCCTAATCCATAAACTCACATATCTAACCTGCTAATTTCCCTAGCCTATACATCTTGGGATAATTTAGCATGGCCAATCCACCTAACTTACACATTGTTGGACTATGGGAGGAAACCCACGGAGAAACCTAGACAGTTACCCTAGGCTGGAATTGAACCCGGATCCTGAGCACTGTGAAGAAGCAATGCTAACCACTGTGCCACCACATCACCCAAAATAACTGCCCTTGAGAAGGTGGCGGTGAGCTGCCTTCTTGACTCACCACAGTCCCTGAGGTGTAGGTACACCATACAGAAGGAATTCCAGGATTTTGACCCAGTGAAGGAACAGCTATATATTTCCAAGTCAGGATGGTTGCAAATTATCTGAAAATTATCGAATTATTTAAACATCCTATTATTGAAAAAATAAGTATAACCATTTTATAATTCGTGGTAGTCAGATATGACTTGCTTTCTTCCTGCTCATGCTCTGCCACATTATAGTCTCGAGGAAATCCGGAAAAGTAATTTAAAGGGTAAATTTACTTCTTTTTGTTATGGGGATGTGGTTCACAGTGGCTAGGCTGCTTTCATTGTCTGTTTCTGATTATCCTGGGACAGTCGTGCTAAGCGCTTTTCTGTGATCGTATCTGCAACAGAGTGGATTAGTAAGCTACTTCAAAGAACATAAAACTTAATCACATTACATGGGGCTTGAGTTGTTCACAGACCAGTTAAGAGTTTAAGAATATGATAATTTTTTACAATCTCATGGGATGTGAGCGTCACTGGCTGGACCAATGTATATTGCCCACCCTAGCTGCCCTTGAGAAGGTGGTGGTGAGCTGCTTTCTTGAACCAATGTATTCCATGTGACACAGGTACACCCTCAGTGCTGTTAGGTAGGCAGTGCCAGGATTTTGACCCAGTGACAGTGAAGGAATGTCCATTTATTAGTGCCACAAATAGACTCACATTAATACTGCAGTGAAGTTACTCTGAAAACCTCCCATGAACACCCCCAATAGTGATATAATTCCAAGTCAGGGTGGTTGGAGAGAAAATTGATGGTGTTCTCAGGTGCCTGCTGCCCTTGTCCTTCTAGATGGTCGGGTGTCTGTGTGTAAAAGAGAAGGAAATTTAGCAAGTACATCTTGTAGATGGTACATATGACTCCACTGTGTTGTAAAGTGGTGGATGTAGTGCCAATCAAGCTGGCTACTTGTAATGGGGTGGCATGGTGGCATGGTTCTTAGCAATGGTGCTTCACTACGCCAAGGAGTCAGGTTCCATTCTGGACTTGGGTCACTGCCTGTGTGGAACTTGCATGTTCTCCCCATGACTGCTCGGGTTTCCTCCGAGTCCTCCAGTTTCCTCCCACATTCTGAAAGGCATGTTGGTTAGGTGCATTGACCCGAACAGTTGCTGGACTGTGGCGACTAGGAGAATTTCACAGTAACTTCACTGCAATGTTAATGTAATCCTTACTTTGACTAATAAATAAACTTTTAAAAAAATCTTGTGCGCTGCCCTGGTGCTGATCTTCTTGAGAGTTGCTGGAGCTGCACCCAGCAGGCAAATGGAAAGTATTCCATCAAATTCCTGATTTTGCCTTGTAGATGATGGATAGGCTTTGGGTAGTCAGGAGTAGAGTTACTCACCTCAATATTGCCAGCTTCTGACTGGTGCTTGTAGCTAGAATATTTCTATTTGATTTGATTTATTATTGTCACATGCATTGGGGATAGAGTGAAAAGTATTGTTTCTTGTGTGCTTTGCAGATGAAACATACCATTTGTAAAGTACATATGGAAAAAGGAAAAATAGAGAGTGCAGAATATGGGCAGGATTTTCCAGCTATAGTCATCATAAAACCAGGAAATCCTGCCCAAAGTCAACAAATCTTTCCATGACCAGTCTCTTATCCATCCTGAAGTAGTGAAACTTTTTCCATCACATTATAGTTACAGGTAGGGTGAAGAGAAAGATCAGCATAATCAATTATAGGTCCATTCAAAAATCTGACATCAGTAGGAAAGAAACTGTTCTTCGAGTCATTGAATTCCTGCAGTGCAGAAGAGGCCATTGGGCCCATCATGTCTGCGCCGGCTCTCTGATAGAGCAACTTACACAGTCCCTGCTCCCCCACCCTATCACTGTAATCCACACATTAGTCCCACTTTCTGTTTGTATGTATGTGGCCGGCTCCATTCAGTTTCTGTTCGATGACCTCCAAGATGTTAACAGTGATAGTAAGTCCATTGAATCTCAATGGGGGATGCTTAGATTCTCTCTTACTGGCGATGTAATTACAAACCTCTTCCATAACCAGAGTAGTCCAAACAGCTGCTTGAACCTGCTATTGGATCATGGCTGATCTTCTGCCTCCATTTTTAAACAATTTTTTTTATTGTGTCATAGGCTTACATTAACACTGCAATGAAGTTACTGTGAAAATCCCCCAGTCGCTTTCCTCCGGTGCCGTTTGGGGACATTGAGGGAGAATTTAATATGACCAATGCATCTAACCTGCATATCTTTGGACTGTGGGAGGAAGTCGGAGCATCAAGAGGAAACCCATGCAGACATGGGGAGGGTGTGCAGATTCCACACAGATAGTGATCCAAGCTGGGAATTCGACCCAGGCACTGCGAGGCAGCACTGCTAACCAATGGTTCAACTTTATTCCCACGTCTTTTGGTTCTACTAAAGGCATAAGAATCAGTGTCTCAATCTTGGAGATTCTCAAATATAGAGCACCCACAGCTCTCTGGATAGAGAATTCCAAAGGTTCATTACTCTTTGAGCAAAGCAATTTATCCTCCCCTCAGCCCTAATTGGCTGGCCCCTTATCACAGGTGTAACTCGGTTGTAAAGACGACAGATGGTTACAGTAGATTGGTTCAGGTATGCCTTCTTCCCCTCCTTGAAAGACCATTTGAATTTCCAAAAGTTTCCATGACCATTTTCATTATTCCCAGCCACTAATGTTTTGTATTAGAAGGGTTGGAAATAGAGATTAACTCATTAATTTGTTTGTTCATACAATCATTGAATCCCCACCATGCAGAAGGAAGCCATTCAGCCCATCGACCATAGTCCCGCCAGGCCTTATCCCCATAAACCCACGCATTTACTCCAGCTAATCCTCTTGACACTTGGGGCAATTTAGCATGGTCAATCCACTTAACCCGCACATCTTTGGATTATAGGGGGAAACCCACGCAGACACAGAAAGAACATGCAGACTCCACACAAACAATGATGTGAGTTGGAAGTGGGACGCTGGATCCCTGACTAGCAGCAGTGCCAGTGCTAACCAGTGTGCCACCATGCCACTCCAGCAAAGAGTAAGCAACTTGGACTGACAGGAAGGAAATGTCCAACCAACCATCTTGACTCAATGACCGAAAATCTCTGAGGATTGATAATCACCAACAGATTGCCAAACCGCTCACACTTTTCAACAGCATGTTGGAGCTTCATCTTTCTCTCCGAGACTTCCAAAAATATCGAACGAGGTTTGACACACTCGGGGATATTAGGGTAGATGACCAAATCTTGGTCTTGAGGGCGCTGGGGCTTTTCTCTTTAGAGTGGAGGAGGATAAGAGGTGACTTAACAGAGATTTATAAGATGATGAGAGGGATAGAAAAAGTGCAGAGTCTATTTCCTTCGATGGATGTAGGGGGCATAACTATAAGATTCATGGAGGGATGTCCGAGGTAGGTTCTTTGGAGAGTAGTCGAGGTGTGGAATGCACTGCCTGCTGTAATAACGGAGTTGGACACTTTAGGAAGTTTCAAGCGGTTATTGGATTGGAGCATACTAGAATTATAAGGAGTCAACTAACTGCATCTTGGGTTTATCATGGCTTGGCACAACATTGAGGGCTGAAGGGCCTGTACTGCGCTGCACTGTTCTATGTCTATGCTCATTAACACTGCAAAGGAGATACTGTGAAAAATCCTCTAGTCATCACACTCCAGCGCCTGTTTAGATACGCTGAGGTAGAATTTAGCATGGCCAATGCATCTAACCATGACGTCTTTCATAATGTGGGAAGAAAGGCATATGGAGTTTAAGAAGGCATATGGAGTCTTAGCTTTTATTGGTAGGGGGATTGAATTTCGGAGCCGCAATGTCATGTTGCAACTGTACAAAATTCTAGTGCGGCCGCACTTGGAGTATTGTGTGCAGTTCTGGTCCCCGCATTATAAGAAAGATGTGGAGGCATTGGAGAGGGTACAGAGGAGGTTTACCAGGATGTTGCCTGGTATGGAGGGCAGGTCTTATGAAGAGAGGCTGAGGGTTTGAGGTTGTTTTCGTTAGAAAGGAGGCGGCTAAGAGGGGACCTTATTGAAACATATAAGATGATTAGAGGTTTAGATAGGGTGGACAGTGATAGCCTTTTTCCTAGGATGGAGAAAGCTAGCACGAGGGGACACAGCTTTAAATTAAGGGGTGATAGTTATAGGACGGATATCAGAGGTAGGTTCTTTACCCAAAGGGTGGTTCGGGAGTGGAATGCCCTGCCTGCAGCAGTTGTAGATGCGCCAAGTTTGGTGGCGTTTAAGAGGTTAGTTGATAAGTATATGGAAGAGAAGGGAATGGTTTAGTATGGAGGGGCATTGCTTTTTATATTGGTTGGCGCAACATCGAAGGCCGAAGGGCCTGTTCTGTGCTGTAATGTTCTATGTTCTATGTTCTATGAAACTGGAGCGAAGACACAGCCAGTCACCCAAACTGGGAATCAAACCTAGATCCTTGGTGCTAGAGGCAGTAGCGCTAACCACTGTGTACCCATGAAACCATGAAAGGAAAACTATAACTTTGATTATTTACAATTTGCATTGAATAGTTTAACATTCTTAAGACATGTTTGCTTAAATGCTTTCTGTATTAAACCATAAAGAGAGGATTTTTTTGAAATCTGACTTGCTAATATTGACCTTTACCTGTGTAACATGACATTTAACACGGATTAAAAGCTGAGCTATCTTTTTAATATTATAACTCAACCGTAACCTTCATTCATTATAGATTAATACTTCCAACTAGAATTAATGAGTGTGTGTCAGCTCAACAGCAACACAACTTTATTCAGTGCATGTCAGGCACACTATTAAGTGATATCCATCTTTATTCAATACTTCCTTCTTCAGGGAATATAGCATGTCACAGCATGAATGGGTTTGAATGACCTCAATATGAATTCTGATTTGTACGCTGTGTACGGATTGTACGCAGGACGGCTTTAAAGAGAAATTATGTTCCGAGAATGCTGTCAACATTTATCCCTCAACCAAACGGACTTACTGAGCATTAATGCCACTGCCCAATGCTACCGTTTCTGTACTCTGCCTAAGTGACTGCATATCAAAAGGCCCCAACCACAACACAATGCATTTGTACGGCACATCCAACATAGCAAAATGTCCCTAGGCACTTGATGGGGAAAAAAAATATCAAACTAGGTTTTACTGCCCGCCACGCTCAGGGATATTCGGGTGGGTGACCAAATCTTGGTCCAAGAAATATACATGGAAACATAGAAAACAGAAGCAGGAGTAGGCCATCTGGTCCTTCCAGCCTTCTCTGTTATTCATTATGATCATGGCTAATCATTTCAACTTCAATAACCTGATTTCCCCCCTTCCCCCCATATCCTTCGATCCCCTTAGTCCCAAGTATGTTAATTTCTTCTTGAAATTACATAATGTTTTGGCCTCAACTTCTTTCTGTGGCACTGAATTCCACACATTCACTACTCTCTGGGTGAAGAAATATCTTCCCACCTCAATCCCTAAAAGGTTTATCCCTTACCCTCAAACTGCCATCCTTAATTCTGGACTCACTCACCACTGGACACATCAGGAATAGGGTTTTAATGATTGTCTTAAGGGACAGAGAAAGGTGGAACAGTTTAGGAAAGGAATTACTGAGCTTTGGCCTGAGGGATGGCCATGAGGAATGGAGTGAAGAAAATTTTGGATGCGGAAGATGCCTACAATTGGTGCGTTATTTGCTCTTCTAACTTTTTGCTGAAATTAGTGCAGGAACTGCTATCTTGGCAGTTTTATTTTAATAGATTCGGTCAAAGCACATCAAGCCATTTGATTTAGATCTGTTTGCCCATCTCTGCATTTTTCTTTGCTCTTTAATATTTAATTATACTGTAAACCCTCTGAGCATCTACACTTTGATACGCCATTATGGATCAACATCCACACAATTTAGCTGATATATATTCTTTATTCATGGGTGTCGCTGGCTGGCCAGCATTTATTGCCCATCCCTAGTTGTCCTTAGAATGCAGTGATGAGCTGACTTCTTGAATCTCTGTAGTCCTCGTGCTGTGGATTGACCATCAATGTTTTTAGGGAGGGATTTCCAGGATTTTGACCCAGTGACTATGATGAACGGCTGATATATTTCCAAGTCAGGACGGTGAGTGACTTGGAGGGGAACTTGCAGGTGGTGATGTTCCCATGTATCTGCTGCCCTTGTCCTTCTCAATGAAAGTGTCATGGTTTTGGAAGAATTTGGTGAATTACTGTAGTGCATCTTGTAGATAGTACACATTGCTGCTACTGAGCGTTCGGTGGCAGAAGGAATGGATTTTTGTGCATGTGGTGCCAATCAAACGGGTTGCTTTGTCCTAGATGGTGTCAAGCTTCTTGAGTGTTGTTGGAGCTGCACCCATCCAGGCAAGTGCAGAGTATTCCATCACACCCCTGACTTGTAGGTGGTGGACAGGCTTTGGGGAGTCAGGTGGCGAGTTATTCTCCATAGTATTCCTAGCCTCTGAGCTGCTCCTGTAGCCACTGTGTTTATATGGTGAGTCCAGATACATTTCTGGTCAATGGCAACCCCAAAGATGTTAGCAGATATAGAACATAGAACATTACAGCGCAGAACAGGCCCTTCGCCTTCGATGTTGCACCGACAAATTATGAAAAAAGCAATGCCTCTCCATACTAAACCATTCCCTTCTCTTCCATGTACTTATCAACTAACCTCTTAAACGCCACCAAACTTGGCGCATCTACAACTGCTGCAGGCAGGGCATTCCACTCCCGAACCACCCTTTGGGTAAAGAACCTACCTCTGATATCCGTCCTATAACTATCACCCCTTAATTTAAAGCTGTGTCCCCTCGTGCTAGCTTTCTCCATCCTAGGAAAAAGGCTATCACTGTCCACCCTATCTAAACCTCTAATCATCTTATATGTTTCGATAAGGTCCCCTCTTAGCCGCCTCCTTTCTAACGAAAACAACCTCAAATCCCTCAGCCTCTCTTCATAAGACCTGCCCTCCATACCAGGCAACATCCTGGTAAACCTCCTCTGTACCCTCTCCAATGCCTCCACATCTTTCTTATAATGCGGGGACCAGAACTGCACACAATACTCCAAGTGCGGCCGCACTAGAGTTTTGTACAGTTGCAACATGACGTTGGGGCTCCGAAATTCAATCCCCCTACCAATAAAAGCTAAGACTCCGTATGCCTTCTTAACAACCTTATCGACTTGACTGCCTACTTTCAGGGATCTATGCACAAATACACCAAGATCCCTCTGTTCATCAACACTATTAAGAATATGGGACGGAATTTTCTGGATACGCAAGATGCTAGATCAGGGGAGGAAGGCTGTGTCATACTTACTCTTTTCGCAGTCACATTTGCCTGCCTGGTTTAATAGCACTCTGTAAAATTTCAAAGCACTGGCTAGGATTCCACAGCCAGCTGGGGAGATGGGGTCTAAGCACACTGGCAAAGCCAGCATTCTGAAATTGGGATGTTGGTCTTAATGTATCACAGGGAAGAACATTGCCAGCATGCACTGCCCAGGGGCCCTGCCAAGGTGCACTAACAGGGGGCACTGCCAGGGATGCTGCCAAGGCGCACTGCCAGGGAGCACTGCCAGGGGACACTGCCAGAGGGCACTGCCAGGGTGCCGAGTCAACCCTCAGGACTTACAAGAAACTCCACGTCCTTGATGTATTTATCAGAAAGAATCCTTACAGTGCAAAAGGAAGCCATTCAGCCCATTGAATCTGCACCGACCATTATCTCACCCAGGCCCAATCTCCGTAACCTCATTTACTCACTAATTCCTCTAACCTGCACACTCTGGGACACTAAGTTGCAATTCAGCTTGGCAATCAACTTAACCCATTCATCTTTAGACTCTGCGAGGAAACCAGGACATCCCGAGGAAACCCACACAGATACAGGGAGATAGTGATTCCAAACCCATAGCAACATGGTTGACCCTCAAATGCTCTCAAGGCTGGATAATAAGTACTGCCTTCATCAGTGATGTCCTCATCCCATGAATGAATGATTAAAAAAATGCAACCACTTTCCCAATGATACAAGGGACCCTAAAATAACCAGGTCACTGTGTGCTACTCTTACTGGCACCTTGCAGCGAATGCACAGTAATCATTCTGGATGTGAGTCATAGTTGTAATGATGGATAGTTTGACTGTAAAGTGCGTATGACATTAGATTTGATTTATATTGTCACACATTGAGACAGAGTGAAAAGTATTTTTCTTGTACATACTGTTCATAAAGAAGGAAAGGAGACAGTGCAGAATGTAGTGTTACAGTCATAGCTAGGATGTAGTGAAAAATCAACATAATGCAAGGTAAGTCCATTCAAATGTCTGACAGCAGCAGGGAAGAAGCTGTTCTTGAGTTGGTTGGTATGTGACTTTAGGCTTTTGCATTTTTTCCCAATAGAAGAAAGTGGAAGAGAGAATGCCCAGGGTGTGTGGAATTTTTAACTACGCTGGCCGCTTTGCTAAGGCAGCAGGAAGTGTAGACAGAGTCAATGGATGGGAGGCTCATTTGCGTGTTGAATTGCACTACATTCACAACTTTTTGTAGTTCCTTGCTGTCTTGGGCAGAGTAGGAGCCATACCAAGCTGTGATACAATCAGGAAGAATGGTTTCTATGGTGATCTGTAAAGATTGGTGAGAGTCTTAGCTGAAATATCAAATTTTCGTAGTCTTGTGAGAAAGTAGAGGCATTGGAGAGTCAAGAACAGCTTGTTATGATCTGGACACCCAAAAACTTGAAATTCTCGACCCTTTCCACTTCGCCTCCATTGATGTAGATAGGGGTGTTTTCTGCTTTACGCTTCCTGAAGTTGATGAAAATCTCTTTCATTTTGTTGACATTGAGGGAGAGATTATTGTTGCCCACCAGCTCAAGAGATTCTCTATCTCATCCCTAAGGAGTGAAGCTTCACAGACAAGCCTAAACTGTGCAGGTGTGGCAATAGCCTAGTGATATTATCACTAGACTATTAATCCAGAAACTCAGCTAATATTCCGGGGACCTGGGTTCAAATCCCGCCACAGCAGATAGTCAAATTCGAATTCAATTTAAAAAAATCTGGAATTAAGAATCTACTAATGACCACAAAATCCATTGTCAATTGTCAGAAAAACCTATTTGAGTCACTAATGTCCTTTAAGGAAGGAAATCTGCCACCCTTACTTGGTCTGGCCTACATGTGACTCCAAAGCCACAGCAATATAGTTGACCCTCAGCTGCCCTTGGGCAATAAAGTCTAGCCAGTCAGCAATGTCCATCATTGAGGAATGATAAAAAAAAGATAAAAAATAGAGTACATAAGGGTGGAGTGCGGAATACAGTGTTACAGTTAATAATAGGGTTAAAGAGAAAGATCAGCTTAATATATGATGCATTCACGGTTAGGGTTATTACGTGTTTAATACAGTCACACTTGTGGCAGTTACTACCACAGCATGCATTAGACTATTGCCAGCCAACCTAGCACACATTGAACCGGAGGAGAAGCAGGTCATCCATGCTCCTGAGGGACTGTGTAAGAAGAAGATCGCTAGATAAGATCTTGACTGAATTGTCAACATCCTATCTATTGTGGCAGAATAATGTCAGACATTGCGTTTTTCTGAAGCACTCTTTCCTTTGAATCCTTTCCTGTTTCCATCATCTCTTCATCCGCATGAGCTGAATGAGGTTCCCAAAGTTTGAAATGTCACAAACAGTACATGGATGGGAATTGGGGATGTTTCCACTCCAGCAGCAGTTTATAACTAGTGTCAAGTTGCTTAATATATGGAATATTGAGTGTGTTAAAGGAACATGCAAAGTATTGACTAGACCACTGCCTCAGTGAATTAACCTCCTGATTGGCAGAGTAACTCAGATTTGATTTGATTTATTATTGCCACATGTATTAGTATACAGTGAAAAGTATTGTTTCTTGTGCACTAAGCAGACAAAACATACCTTACATAGAGAAGGAGGCAACACAGAATGTAGTGTCATAGTCACAACTAGACTGTTGGGAAAGATCAACTCACTATAAAGTGGGTTCATTCAAATGTCTGCTGGCAGCAGGGAAGAAGCCCTAATAGTATCCTAAATGTGTAAAATACAACCAAAAATTATAAGTTAAACCCAATACGACTAGGGGAGCAGTCTCACATCATTCACCACAAAAGCAAGCTATATTCTCATCTTCTGATTAAAGAGTTTGGTTTAAATTTAAACCTGCAAGCCAGCATTTTAAAAAATTTTGCCACCTGAAGTTACATTGTGGCCTAAAAAGCACAGTAACCCAACCATTTTCAGCTGCTTTATCAATGACCTTCCCTTCGTCATAAGGTCAGAAGTGGGGATGTTCGATGATTGCACCATGTCCAGCACTATTCACGACTGCTCAGACACTGAAGCAGTTCACATTCAAATGCAACAAGATCTGGGCAATATCCATGCTTGGGTTGACAAGTGGCAAATAACATTCACACTACAGGCAATGACCAACACCCAATAAGAGACACTCTAACCATTGCTCCTTAGTGTTCAACGGTGCTACCATCACTGGATCCCAACTGTAGACAACTTTGGTGGATATAATTGACCAGAAACTCAACTGGACTCACCACATAAACACATTGGCTACAAGAACAGGTCAAAGGCTGGGAATACTGCGATGAGTAACTCACCATCTGATTCCCCAGAGGTTATCCGTCATCAACAAGGCACAAGTTATGAGCATGATGGAATATATCTCACTTGCCTGGATGGGTGCTACTCCGACAACACTCAAGAAACTTGACACCATTAAGGATAAAGCAGCTGACTCCGACAACACTCAAGAAACTTGACACTATTAAGGATAAAGCAGCTGCTTGATTGGCACCTATCTACAAACATTCAATCCTCCTATCACCATTGGTCAGTAGCAGCAGTGTGTACTATCTACAAGATGCACTGCAGCAATTCACCAATGATCCTTAGTCAGCACCTTCCAAACCCATGACCTTTTCCACCTGGAAGGACAAGGGCAACAAATACATGGGAACACCACCACCTGCAAGTTCCCCTCCAAGTCCACTTGCCATCCTGACTTGGAAAAATATTGTTTTTCCTTCGTAGTTGCTGGGTCAAAATCCTGGAATTCCCTCCCTAACGATATTGTGGGTCAACCCACAGAATATGGGCTGCAACGATTCATGAAGGCAGCTCACCAGCACCTTCTCAAGGGCAACTGGTAATGAGCAATAAATGCTGGCCAGCCTACGATACCCACGTGCCACAAATAATTAAAAAATTTCACCTCTGTGACCCCTCAGCAAGACCCATTCATTTTCAATGGGCCAGCACCTTTTGCAACAAAGTGTTCAGCAAAATGATGCTATGGGATATTTTTAATCCTTGTCTGTGAAGCCTCATCTCTGCTAAAGTTTTTTAAAGTTTGTTTATTAGTGTGACAAGTAGACTTACCTTAACACTGCAATTAAGTTAATTTGAAAGTTCCCTAATTGCCACACTCCAACGCCTGTTCGGGTACAGTGAAGGAGAATTTAGCATGGCCAAGGCATCTAACCAACAGTTCTTTTAGGCTGTAGGAGGAAATTGGAGCACCTGTAGGAAAAACAAGCAGATATAGGAGGGCATGATGGTGCAGATGCACTACTGCCTCACAGCACAAGGAACCCTGATTCGATTCCTGGTTTGGATAACTGTTGGAGTTTGCATATTCTCCCTGCGTCTGTGTGGGTTTCCTCCGGGTGCTCTGGTTTCCACTCACAGTCCAAAGATGTGCGGGTTAGATGGATTGGCCATGCTGCATTACCCCTTAGTGTCAAGTGGACCAGCTCAGCCAAACGTATGGGGTTATGGGTGGGATAGTGGTCAGTGCAGACTCGATGCACTCCTACACTACAGGATTCTATGGCCCTATACGGGGAGAACATGCAAACTTCACACAGACAGTGACCCAAGCTGAGAATTGAACATGGATCCCTGGGGCTGTGAGGCAGCAGTGCTAATCACTGTGCCGCCCCTGATTGTGCAGCAAGCTGCACTGGCATCTCACGTAGCTCAGGGAAAAAGTGCTGTACAGGAATGTTGTGCATGAGGGATGGTGGGGAAGTGATGGAGATGGGATAGTTGGAGTGAGGGCGCGGGGGTTGGGGGAGTGGGGTGGGAGCAGAGCAGATTTAATTGGACAGCTCTTTCAAAGTGCTAGCATCGGCTGGTTGGGACTAATGGCCTC
Source organism: Sphyrna mokarran (assembly GCA_024679065.1). Lineage (NCBI taxonomy): Eukaryota > Metazoa > Chordata > Chondrichthyes > Carcharhiniformes > Carcharhinidae > Sphyrna > Sphyrna mokarran. The sequence goes on from JAGIQG010000006.1 coordinate 14,319,400, forward strand.
CCTCTGCTCCGCATGATTCTGCCATTCAGGTGTTCTGGCCGTTGAGATTAATTGGGCAGAGAGATGAGAGTGGAGTGCTCTCATTCCTAGAAGTGCCCGAATGATTCTGGCCTCTTGTCTCCCCAGTGGCTAATTACATTGGATACATTGCCCAGGACGAGAGGCGCAGCTAAAAATATTTGCATGAAACCACACAGTGCCCTGTAATTAGTGACCTGCTTTTATGGGTTGTTAATTCTGCCATTTTAGACATTCCCTGCACTGTGTGCTAAAACATTCACACTTAAGCCGCTTTAACATGGCATACTCTCATTTAAAATGAAGAATCGTCAAGCAAACCTCCAACGAGTGACCTTTCGAAGCACCATAGCGGGGCCTGGAAATGGTTTTTGGACAGCTTCCCTTTACATATCACTTACTTTAATTAAAAGCTAAACTGACTCCAGTTTCCCAACCATGGGAGTTGCTTCACGTTCAGTGGGCAGATCACTGGCTGAGACTTGTCGCTTCCCCAACCAGAGTTGGTTCCTCTGGAGCGGTAGAGGCTGAGGGGAGAGCTGGTAGAAGTCTAGAAAACTATGACAGGCATCGATAGGATTGTTAGTCAGAATCTTTTTCCCAGAGTTGAAATGCCTAATACCAGGAGGCAAGCACTTAAGGTGAGAAGGGGAAAGTTCATAGGAGATGTGAGGGGCCAAGCTTTCTTCACACACAGAGTGGTAGGCGTCTGGAACGCGCTGCCAGAGGTGGTGGTGGAGATGGGTACAATAGGGGCTTTTGAGGGGCTTTTTAGATAAGCGCATGAATATGCAAGGAATAGAGGGATATGAAGCACGGGCAGGTAGAAGGGATTTGGTTTAACTTGGTACTATGTACAGCATAGTTGCCAAAGAGTTTGTTTCTGTGCTACACTGTGCCATGTTCTATAATGCAATGAAAATAAAGTCACCCTCGTTCTCCAGTCTCTCTGCCCCTGTCCAGCTCCAATGTCGTAGGCTATGATCTTTAGGAAATCTGTGTATGTCAGCAAATCAAAACTAGACTGAGACCAGCCAGCAAGTTTTTATTTTTTGCTTTGATCTCTGATGGCTTCTTTCAATCATCACTCCATATTGACTAATAGCATCCAGGACCAGAACATAGAGAACAGGGGGAGGCCATTCAGCAACTTTCAGCCTATTCTGCCATTCAATTAGATCATCTTCACTCCTCTTAAACAGCTCTCAATATTAATTGTGTTTAAGTTTATTTGTTAGTGTCATAAGTAGGCTTGCATTAACATGCAATGAAGCTACTGTGAAAATCTCCTAGTGGCCACTCTCCAGAGTCTGTTCAGGTACATTGAGGGAGTATTCAGCATGGTCAATCGACCTAACCTGCACATCTTTTGATTGTAGTAGGAAACTGAAGCACCCGGAGGAAACCTATGCAGGCAAAGGGAGAATGTGCAGACTCCACACAAACAGTGACCCAAGCAGGGAATCAAGCCTGGATCTCTGGCACTGAGGCACCAGTGTTGTATTGAGTATCGAGTATAAAAGTTGAAATGTTATGGTAAGCTTGTATAAAGCATTGGTGAGGCCAAATATGGAGAATTATGTACAGTTTTGGTCACCTAATTATAGGAAGGATGCAAATAAGGTTGAAAGAGTGCAGAGAAGGTTCACAAGGATGTCAGAAACTGAGTTACAGAGAGAGATTGGATAGGTTAGGATTTTATTCCTTGGAGCGTCAAAGAATAAGGGGAGATTTGATAGAGGTGTATAAGATTTTAATGGGTGTAGATAGACTGAATGCAAACAGGCTTTTTCCACTGAGGCTAGGGGAAAAAAAAACAGAGGGCATGGGTTAAGATTGAAAGGAGAAAAGTTTAAAGGGAATATTGTGGGGAGAAGGGGCTTCTATACACAGAGAGTGGTGGGAGTGTGGAATGAACTAATCGAATTTACCTAATCCAAACATATAAGATGATTAGAGGTTTAGATAGGGTGGACAGTGATAGCCTTTTTCCTAGGATGGAGAAAGCTAGCACGAGGGGACAGCTTTAAATTAAGGGGTGATAGTTATAGGACGGATATCAGAGGTAGGTTCTTTACCCAAAGGGTGGTTCGGGAGTGGAATGCCCTGCCTGCAGCAGTTGTAGATGCCCCAAGTTTGGTGGCGTTTAAGAGGTTAGTTGATAAGTATATGGAAGAGAAGGGAATGGTTTAGTTTGGAGGGGCATTGCTTTTTATATTGGTCGGCGCAACATCGAAGGCCGAAGGGCCTGTTCTGTGCTGTAATGTTCTATGTTCTATGTTCTATGAACTGCTGGATAAAGAGTTAAATGTGGGGTCACTTTTAATATTTAAGAAAATCTTGGACAGGTACATGGATGAGAGGGGTGTGAAGGGATATGGTCGAAGTGCATGTCAGTGGGACTAGACAAAAAATGATTTGGCACAGAGAAGAAGGGCCAAAAGGCCTGTTTTTGAGCTGTAAATTTTCTATGGTTGTATGGTTTCTATCTCAGCTTGGTATGGTTCCTGCTCTGCCCAAGACCACAAGAAACTACAAAAGGTTGTGAATGTAGCCAAATCTGTCACACAAACCAACCTTCCATCCATTGACTCTGTCTACACTTCCCGCTGCCTCAGCAAAGCAGCAAGAATCATCAAGGACTCCATGCATCCCAGACACACTCTCTTTCACCTTCTTCTGGTGGGAAAAAGATAGAAAAGTCTGATGACATCAACTCAGGAACAACTCCTTCCCTGCTGCCATCAGACTTTTGAATGGATCTATCTTGCATTAAGTTGATCGTTCTCTACACCCTCGCTATGACTGTAACATTACATTCTGCACTCTCTTTTTTTTCCTTCTTTAGGAACGGTATGCTTTGTCTATGTAGCACACGAGAAACAATATTTTTCACTGTATATCAATATATGTGACAATAATAAATCAAATCAAATGTTAAAATCAGAAGACATGCTACCCACTCGCCAGCCTCCACAACTTTCAGGTGACAGAATTCTAGATTTCCATTATCCTAAATAGCATTTTCTTTGTCTGGTTTATAGTAAAGATATAATTTCATTTGTTCTTTATCAGCAATCTTACTAAATTGGGTCATCTGGTCTCAAAACATTATTTCTTTTCTTACAAATGCAGCTAGACCTACTGAGATTTTCCAGCATTTTCTTTTTTGTTGAACCATAGAATCTTTATAGTACAGAAAAGGGCCATTCAGCCCATCGAGACTGTACTGACCACAATCTCACCCAGGTCCTATCCCCATAACTATACACATATACCCTGCTACTATGTTAGCATGGCCAATCAACCTAGCCCGCACATCATTGAACTGTAGGAGGAAACCCACGCAGACATGGGAAGGACGTGCAAACTCCGCACAGACGGTGACCTGAGGCCGGAATTGAACTAGGGTCCCTGCCGCTGTAAGGCAGCAGTGGTAACCACTGTGCCACCGTGGTTAGCACTGAATTGCTCCCTGACACTGCACATTACATCAAGATTCAGTCATTAAAAATATTGTTCCTAACACTGCCAGCTTTCTGTGCTGGTGTCACAGAATCACATTCGCATTCCGCCAATGTTTTCTTTTCATGAATGGAAAAGCAATTTGATAACGATCAGATAATCTGTTTTGTTTAGTAATAAATGATTGAAGGACAAGCGTTGGCCAGCACGCTGGGGAATAACTTGCCTTCCCTTCATAGAATCATAGAATCCCTATGGTGCAGAAGAAGGCCATTCAGCCCATCAAGTCAGCACCGACCACAAACCCACCTAGGTCCTATCCCCGTAACCCCATGTATTTACCCTAGCTAGTCCTCCTGACACTATATTAGTATGGTCAATCCACCTAACCTCCATACTTTGGACTGTGGGAGGAAACGGGAGCATCCGGAGGAAACCCACGCAGACACAGGGAGAATGTGCAGACTCTACACAAACAGTGATCCAAGGCTGGAATTGAACCTGGGTTGTTGGAGCTGTGAGGCAGTAGTGATAACCAGTCTGTCACTGTGCCACTTCTTCTTCAAAGAACTGCAACCGATCACATCCACTCAAAAGAGTAGACGGGACATGGATGTCATGTTCTACTCATGAGGCAGCATTATGCTCCCTCTATGCTGCCCTGGAGTGTCAGCCTTGATTTGGAAGGTATTAGCTATGAGGAGAGGTTGGAGAAACTAGGTTTGTTAAACTGGAATGACAAAGGTTGAGGAGCGACATGATAGAAGATTATGTGGGGCATGGACATGATTTTAATCTGGACTAATGCAGTGTTCTGCAGTTTATTGGTCTTTTGGGGATTGCTGGGTAGAACTTGATTTAGACAGGGTGGCAAATGGCACAGTGATTAGCACTGCTGCCTCACAGTGCCAGCGACCCGGGTTCAATTCCCAGTTTGGTTACTGTTCGTGTGGCATTTGCAAATTCTCTCCATGTCTGCATGGGTTTCTTCTGGGTGCTCTGGTTTCCTTCCATGGTATAAAGATGTGCAGGTTAGGTGGATTGGCCGTGCTACATTGCCCCTTAGTGACAGGGGGACTACTGGGGTAAATACATGGGTTTATGGGTATAGGACCTGGATGGGATTGTGGTCATTGCAGATTCAATGGGCCAAATGGCCTCTTTCTGCACTGTAAGATTCTATGATTCTATGACAAAGTGGATAGTTAGAACATTTTTCCCAGAGTGGAAGATTCAATTGCTAAGGGACGTTCTTGCTCCTCAGGATGTGAGGGGCAAGGTGTAAAGGAGATGTACGAGGCAAGTTTTGTTACTCAGAGGGAGGTAAGTGTCTGGAACTAGCTGCTGGGAGAGATAATGAAAGCAGATATGGTAATAAGTTTTAAGGGACATCTGGACAAATACATGAATGGGATGAGAATGGAGGGATATGATCTCCTGATGGGTTGTGGGGTTTTGTTCAGTTGGTTCTGGCTTGGAGGGCCGAAGGGCCTGTAATTATCTTTGATCTTTGTTCTTTATCTCTGTACTCATGCCTTTTCAGTGGACCTTTATGTTATAACCCAGAGGCAGCTAGGCTGCCAACTGCATCGTGGCTGAAAGACTTGGGAACATAAAATCATAGAATCTCCGGCACGTAAACAAGTCCTACTGTCCAAAATGTTCAATGCTCACCAAAAGACCTATCTAAACTAACCCCATTTACTTGCATTTGGCCCTCTAAACTTTCCTATCCATGTATCTGTCTTTTAAATGTTGTCAATGTCCCCGTCTTAACCACTTCCTCCAGCAGCTCATTCCATATACATACTACCCTCTGTGTAAAAAAGTTGCTCCTCAGATTCTGGTTAATTCCTTCCCCTCTTAACTTAAACCTATGCCCTCTAATTCTTGATTTTCCCCAACCTTGGGAATAAGACTGAGTGAATTCACCCTATCCATGCCTCTCATGATACTATACATCTCACCTCAGTCGCCTACGCTCCAAAGGAAAATTCCTAGCCTGTCCAACTTTCCCTCTAACTCAGTTCTTTAAGTCTTGATCACATTCTTTTCTGCACTCTCTCCAGATTAATCACATTTTTCCTCTAATAAGGTGACCAAAACTGAACACAATACTCCAGCTGCAGCCTCACCCACCACCTGTACGATTGCAACTTAACTTCCCAACTTAATGCATACTTATAATGATATCAAAGGATAGTCTTATCACCATTATTTAATGATATTGTGGAACAATTATCCATAAAGTTCAAAAGGTCGGACGGAAACTGCCTCACCACCCATCAATTACAGATAATTGGAGGGGTCAGACGAGACCTTGTGACAATACTGTGCCTTTAAGGAATATATGTTAATCATATTCCTTTGCAGGATTTTGTTGTCTGCAATTGGTGTCCTCATTATTACTGAAGCAATATAATGGACTGATTTTAATCTGCAGTGGCAGTATTCTGCAGGTTCTTTGGGGATTGCTGAGTCAAAATTGATTTGAGGACAATTGATGGGTTAAGTGATGTGTGGAGACGGTCTTTACTTCCACAGAGAAGTCCAGTTTTTAGTTTTGATTCTCAGTTGCTGTTAGAAGCTGCTGGAAGAAGACAGTGTCTTTATCTCTCACTCTCTCTCCATAAGCTTTTAGGGAAGTTCCAGGATTGGGAAACTTCAGAGATTTGAGCCCTCGCAAAACTGGAGTCAATGGGAATCTGAGAAAACTCTCTGCTGGTTGGAGTCATACTTGGTACAAAGAAAGATGGTTGTGATTGCTGGAGGTCAATCATCTCAACTCCGGGACATCACTGCAGGGTAATGAACTGAGTCAGGGTAGTGTCCAAGGCCTCAATCGCCTTCAGCTCTTTCTTCAATGACCTCCCTTCCATCATAAGGTCAAAGATGGGGATGTTTGTTGATTGCACAATGTTCAGCACCATTCACAACTCCTCAGACACTGAAGCAGTCCAAATGCAACGAAACCTGAGCAATGTTCAGGATCAGATTGAATAAGTGACATTCACATCACACATGTGCCAGCCAATGACCATCTCCAATGAGAGAAAATCTAACCATATCCCTTTGACATTCAATGGCATTACCATCACTGAATTCCATGATATCAACAATTCGGGATCACCGTTATCCAGAAACTGAACTGGACTACCTTATCTTAACAAAAACTTTGGATTGAAGAGCAGGTTAGAGCAGGAATCCTGTGGAGTGAAACTCACCTCCTGACTCCCTGAAGCCTGTCCACCATCTGCAAAGCACAAGTCAGGACTGAGATAGATTGCTCTTCACTTGTTTGAACACAAGAATGAGTTGGCGAGAGGTCAAGCAAAAAGCAAACAGTTGAAAGAATAGTCAATTGCCCTTCAAAATCGAATGCAAAAGGAAAGCATAACCATTCAGCACTGTGAAGAAATCAAGAGTGTCTTAAACAGCAGAAGGGTCTCAGAGCAGAACGAGTTTGGAGAGAGCCTACTGATTATAGGAAACCTCAAAATGAAGCAAGCGATCTTCACAAAGAGCAGGAAACCCAGTTGGAAGACCTTCACACACTGTGGGAATCCCCTGGGACAAAGCATATTCCATTGTGAAGAAAGGCAAAATGAATTTTATAGAATCCTCTAATGCAGAAGAAGGCCATTGAGTCTGCACCAACCATAATCCCACCCAGGCCCTATCCCCATAACCTCATGCATTTACTCTAGCTAGTCCCCTGATAGTAAGAGGCAATTTATCATGACCAATCCATCTAACCTGCACATCTTTGGACTGTGGGAGAAAACTGCAGCACCTGGAGGAAACTCACACAGATACGGGGAGAACATGTAAGTTCTACACTCAGACAGTGACTCAAGCCAGGAATCGAACCCAGGTCCCTGGTGCTGTGAGGCAGCAGTGTTAAACACTGTGCTACCGTGCCACCCTTTAACGTCGCTCTGAACAAAATGCAGTGTAGACTCAGCAGCGTTCCACAACCCAAGAGGGCCTGTAGTCGTTGGAGTTTAGAAGGTTGAGAGGTGATCTTATGGCGATATATAAGATAATAAAGAGACTGGATAGGGTAGAGGCAGAGAGATTCTTTTTACTTACAAAGGAAACAAGAACTAAAGGACACAGCCTCAAAATAAGGGGGAGCCAGTTTAGAACAGGATTGAGGAGAAACTTCTTCTGTCAGAGGGTAATGAATCTCTGGAATTCTCTGCCCATTGAAGCAGTGGAGGCTACCTCATTGAATATGTTTAAGTTACTGGTAGATAGATTTCTGATCGATATGGGAATGAAGGGTTATGGTGAGCAGGCAGGTAAGTGGGACTGAACCACTACAAGATCAGCCATGATCTTATTGAATGGCGGAGCAAGCTCGGGCGGCCAATGGCCTACTCCTGCTCCTATTTCTTACGTTCTTATAAAGTCGGAAGCTGAGAGGAATAGACTGAAGAGCTGAAGAAGAAGTTGAAGAGCAAAAAGGAGAAAAGCCAGAGAACTTTCCAAATACAGAGAGAAGAGAGAGATAAACTGTAAATCTCCAACCCTGAAATGTAAAGAACTAGAAGAAGAAAAAGTACTGAGTGTCTCAGACACGCTGAGAATCATTGAGCTGAGTGAAAAAAAAATCCATAAACTTGCAAGACCATTTGAAAATAGAAGAGTAAACAAATGTTTGATTGAAATTGCAAAACAAGTGGAAATGAAAGTTCAATTTGTGAAATGTACATCTCCAGCAAGAACATGGTGTACAGCAGGGTAACAGAACATTTCAGACCGCTTTAGGAATGAGTGGAATTCACATTCCCTTTGTAATCTTAGAATTATACTGTGCAGAAGAGGCCCTTTGGCCCATCAAGTCTGCAGCAGCAAACGAGAAGGGTGTTTTTCTCGCTGGAGGTCGGTCACTAGTGGTGTGCCGCAGGGCTCGGTACTGGGACCTCTTCTATTTGTAATATATATAAATGACTTGGAAGAGGGAGTAAATGGAGTGATCAGCAAGTTTACAGACGATACAAGGATGGCTGGACTTGCGGATAGTGAGGAGCATTGTCAGGCGATGCAGCAGGACATACTTAGGCTGGTAGCTTGGGCAGATAGATGGCAGATAGAATTCAATCCTGATAAATACGAGGTGATACATTTTGAAAGAAAGAATGTAGGGGGGAGGTATATGATAAAGGGTAGACCTATTAAGAGTATAGAAACGCAGATGGACCTGGGAGTGCAGGTGCACAAGTCTCTGAAGGTGGCAGAACAGGTGGAGAAGGTTGTGAAGAAAGCATATAGTATGCTAGCCTTTATAGGAAGGGGTATAGAGTACAAGAGCTGGCCTTTAATGTTGCAGTTGTATAAAACGTTGGTTAGATCTCATTTGGAATACTGCGTCCAGTTCTGGTCGCCTTACTACCGGAAGGACGTGGAGACTCTGGAGAGAGTGCAGAGGAGGTTTACCAGGATGCTGCCTGGTATGGAAGGTCTGAGTTACGAGGAGAGGTTAGGCAAATTGGGGCTGTTTTCCTTAGAAAGACGTAGACTTAGAGGAGATCTGATAGAGGTGTACAAGATTATGAGGGGTATAGATAGAGTAAACAGGGTTAAGTTTTTTCCTAGGATGGACTCAAATAGCACGAGGGGTCACGGGCTTAGGGTGAGGGGGGTAAGGTATAATTTGGATGCTAGAGGGAGTTTTTTCACACAGAGGGTGGTGGGGGTATGGAATGCGCTGCCAAGTAAAGTGGTGGAGGCAGGCACTCTGGAGTTATTTAAGAAGTACTTAGATGGGCACATGAACAGAATGGGAATGGAGGGGTATAGAAAACTGATTTAAAATAGGGATCATGAGCCTTGGGAGTTCCCTGGGAAGTGTGTAAATTGTTGATGATATTGATGTATTTGTTTTTATCCTACAGGTACTTCGGTCTGCCTTGTTTTCTAACAAGGGGCATACACGCGATGGGTCATGAGAGGGCTGCTCTTGGATTTTTCGAGAGTGTCCTAGTGCTTCATGTTGTTACCTGGACCACTTGATGGGCAACACGGCAGCTCAGTGACTATCGCTGTGCTGTGCAGATACGTGGATTTGGGCCTGTGTCTGTGAGAGTTTGCGCATTCTCCCCGTGCTTGCGTGAGTTTTCTCTGGGTGCTTCAGTTTCCTCCCACATCCCAAAGATGTGCTCTTAGGCTGATTGGTAAAACAAATTCTCCCTAAATTGTCTCAAATTTGGTTCCAATGTATAGATCTATAAACACAGACAGGGATCGCGGGTAGAAGTGGGAACATCGGGGTGGCAGCGCGGGCTCGTTGGGCTGGAGGGCCTGTTTCCCATGCTGTTTTGTTCTTTGATCTTTCTTCTTTGAGAAACACCTCACCTCCTATCTAATCCCATTTGCCAGCGCTTAGATGCATTGAGTAGGAAAAAAACTACTGTGTGCAAAAACTGCAGGCAATTTTTTTAACAAAGAATGCAACTCAAAGAAATACAAAAAAAACAAACGGAGATAGTCAAATACCAGAAACATTGGTTACTTCCACTATTGTTCCAAACGTAACAGACATGGGTATGCCCGAACTGTCAAGGCCATCTGAATTCATGAAGTCAGAGATTTGATGCGGAAAAGAAGGGTTGAAAGTAAAATGAGAGCTGTGTGTGTGTGTGAGTGTGTGTGTGTGTGTGTGCGTGTGTGTGCGTGCGTGTGCGTGCGTGTGTCTGTGCGTGTGTGTGTGTGTGTGCGTGAGTGCGTTTGAGTGTGTGTGCGAGTGTGGTGTGTGTGTTGTGTGTGAGTGGTGTGTGTGTGCGGTGTGTGTGTGTGGTTGTGCGCGTGTGTGTGTGCGCGTGTGTGTGTGTGTGTGTGTGAGTGTGTGTGTGTGCGAGTTGTGTGGCGTGTGTGTTGTGTGTGCGAGTGTGTGTGTGTGTGTGTGTGCGTGTGTGAGTGTGGTGTTGTGTGTGGCGAGTGTGTGTGTTGTGCGTGTGTGAGTGTGTGGTGTGTGTGCGAGTGTGTGTGTGTGTGTGTGCGAGTGTGTGTGGTGTGTGTGTGTGTGCGTGCGAGTGTGTGTGTGAGTGCGTGTGTGTATGTGTGTGTGTGCGAGTGTGTGTGCGAGTGTGTGTGTGTGTGCGAGTGTGTGTTTTGCGAGTGTGTGTGTTGCGAGTATGTGTGTGAGTGTGTGTGTGTGTGTGTGTGTATGTGTGTGTGTGTGAGTGTGTGTGTGTGTGTGAGAGTGTGTGGTGTGTCTGTGCGATGTGTGTGTGTGTGGAGTGTGTGTGTGTGTGTGTGTGCGCGAGTGTGTGTGTGTGTGTGTGTGTGAGTGTGTGTGCGTGTGTCTGTGCGTGTGTGTGTGTGTGGTGAGTGTTGTGTGTGTGTGTGTGTGCGAGTGGTGTGTGTGTGTGTGTGTTGTGTGTGAGTGTGTGTGTCGTGTGTGTGTGTCTGTGTGTGGTGTGAGTGTGTGTGTGTGTGTGAGTGTGAGTGTGTTTGTGTGTGTGAGTGTGTGTGTGTGTGTGAGTGAGTGTGTGTGTGAGTGTGTGTGTGTGTGTGTGTGTGAGTGTGTGTGTGTGTGTGTGTGTGTGTGTGTGTGCGTGTGTGTGCGCGAGTGTGTGTGTGTGTGCTTTGTTCAAAGCAAAAGTGAAACCGAGGCTGGACCACATGACTTCTTTTCTGATAGTGCTGTCATGCTGCTATTTCTTGCATTGCAAATAGTTATGCTTCTTTGGACGGGAGGAATGTTTTCCACTGAGAAGACAGGGGATGATGTTATATGCCTGCATGCCATGTGTGAAAAGGTGCTCAGCAGAACATGGGTTAATGTGAACCTGGAAATAGTGCGTCCAAAGTAGGATGTATAAAGTCATATAGTAAGAGAGTCAAAGAGAACATGCTGGAAGTGGCCCAAATGGAGATAGTGTCATGCATGACAATATCTGAGAAATGTAGACAGATAAATATGAGCATGTTTAAATATACAAGTCTCAGGGTCACATAAATGAGACACTACACGCACATCCATAACATCATGGTGCTCATCAGTGGCACCATAATACAATATGTGCCACCTACAAGATGCATTGCAACAATTCATGCAGGCTTTCTCAATAGCACCTTCCAAACTTTTACTATGTAGGACATTTCAATTCAAAGATATGTGGGTCAGGTTGATTGGCCGTACTAAATTGACCCTAATGTCAGGGAGATTAGCAGAATAATGCATGGAGTTACAGGAGTGTAAGGCCAAGGTGTGACTGTGATCGGTACAGACTAGATAGGCCAAATGGCCTCCTTCTATACTGTAGAGATTTTATGATTCTATAATACACAAAGGCAACAGATGCAAGTGAATGCCAACACCTGCAAGTATTTCCCTAAGTCATACACCATCCTGACTTGGAATTATATCATTGTCCCTTCACTCTTTCTGGATCAAAATCGTGGAACTCCCACTGAACAGCAGTGCAGATATATTTATGCTACATGAACTGCAGCTGTTCGAAACACCAGTGCACCACTACCTTCTCAAGAACTATTAGGCATAGCCAATAAGTGCTAGCCCATGAACAAATATTTAAGGAAAGGATACATGTCGGCCAATTTGCAAACAGCAAGGGCCCACAAACAGTAATAAAACAAATGATAATATAATCTATTTTTCATTCTCTCATGGCAAGTTAGTGAGGCTGGCATTTATTACCCACCTGAATTGCCCTTGAGAAAATGATGTTTGGCCACCTTCAAGAACCACTGCAATTTATCTGGTACCTGTACCAGTTGGGTGCAAGAGAGTGATTTATTGGGCTATTTCAGAGGGCAGTTAAGAGTCAATCATGGTGTTGTGGGTCTGGAATCACATATGGATGAGGTAAGGTTCAGAGATTTCCTTGCCTAAAGGAGTTCTCTCTGAGTCTCTCACCATGTGGCTCTATTCATCATACTATGGATCTGCTATTTTCCAGCCCCACATTAACTCTTGCTCTGTTGAATACCTTTACATAAGTTTAAAGTTTATTTATTAGTGTCATAAGGAGGTTTACAATGAAGTTATGTAAAAATCCCTAAGCTGCCACACTTCTTTTCATTCACAACATGAGGGCATATAACAACATTCTTGTCAGTGGAAAACATTCTTCCCTTCCAGCAGGGTATAACTATTTGTAAGGTAACGGCTTACCTGGCAATGCCTTAATCATCATTACTGAGACTAGTCTTCAATTCCAAGTTTCTGACTCATTGGAGTTTAAATATCACCATTTGTCATGGTGAGATGCGAACCTGTGTTCCACGTATATTAAATTGGACCACTAAGTAAGCAGTCCAGAGACATTCCCACTACACCACCTTGTGTCTGCTCACTTACTGTCAGCTGAGGGAGAAATACATGCCAAGACAGCTGAGAGAAAGTCCTCGTTCTTCTTTGAATCATAATACCCATTGTCACAAGATCCCTTTCACCCAACTGACAGGACAGAACAGGTCCTAGTGTGAGATCTCATCTCGAAAATGGCATCTCCAACAGTGCAGCATTCCCTCAGTGCCACACATCAACATGGATTTTGTGCTCAATTTTTCAGAATGGAACTTAAGCTTCAAAACAAGGGTGCTACCAATGGAGTCTCCTTTGCCCTTTGCAGCAACTGATTACTGTGACAAGACATTCCATGTTCTGGTAACTCTACCTAAAGACAAAGAAGATGAGATGCTGTACATTTTGCCTTGAAGGAATATCAGCATGACAACACAACAGGAAAAAAAAGTCATGTGATCCAGTCTTAGTTTCACTTTGTCTTTGAGCAGAGCACTCACACACACACACACACACACACACACACAGCTCTGATATCTTCAAACTTTATATCAATGTATAATTGTTCTCGTGCCTTGCCTTAAGTGAACTCACATGTTCATCCAAATTCTTACAGGTGAATCATGGAATCATAGAATCCTATAGTGCAAAAGGAGGCCATTTGGCCCATTGAGTCTGCACCAAACACAATCTCATCCCCAGTCCTCCATGCATTTACCCTAGCTAGTACCCCTGACACTAAGAGGCAATTTAACATGGTCAATCCATCTAATCTGCACATCTTTGGATTGTGGGGGGAAACTGGAGCACCCGGAGGAAATCCATGCAGAGATGGGAAGAATGTACAGACTCTACGCAGACAGTGATCCCAGCTGGAAATTGAAATTGGGTCCCTGGCACTGTGAAGCAGCAGGGCTTACCACTATGCTACCGTGCCACCTATGAGTGATTGGTATCTTGTACAGTAAATCGGCTCAAGGTATGGTGGCACAATGGTTAGCACTGCTACCTCACACCTCCAGAGACCTGGGTATTATTTTGACATTGGGAGACAATGTGGAGTTTGTATGTTCTTCCTTTGCCTGCATGGATTTCCTTGTGGAGTAGCTTTTTACTGTAAACTAATCTAACTGATCTTTGAAACAAGCTTTTCTTTTAAGTGTGTTCTACTTTCCTTCCACTCATTGATTTATAAATACATGAGGTTACGGAGATAGGGCCTGGGTGGTCAGTGCAGACTCAGTGGGCCGAATAGCCTAATTTTGCACTGTAGGGATTGTATGATTCTATGACTGTCCATGCTAAATTGTCATTAGGGCGGAAGGATTAGCAGGATAAATACATGGGATTGCGAAGATAGGGCATAAATGAGATTGTTGTCAGTGCAGTCTTGATGGGCTGAATGGCCTCCTTCCATGCTGTAGGGATTCCAAATCATTAAAATAATATAATATGTTGGTAAAACAGGTGGCCACAAGATTAGTACATGTAAGTCATGGTGAATAACTTTCGATTGGCTACATGATCACTGATCTTTTGATTTTTTTAATTGGGTTTATTATTGTCACATGTAGTAGTACACAGTGAAAAGTTTTGTTTCTTGTGCACTTTACAGACAAAGCATATCATTCACAGAGAAGAAAAGGAGAGAGTGCAGAATATAGCATTATAATCATATCTAGGTGTAGAGAAAGATCAAATTAGTGTGAGGTAGATCCATTCAAAAATCTAATGGAAGGAGGGAAGAAGCTGTTCTTGGGTTGGTTGTTACCTGATTTCAGATTTTTGTATTCTTTCTCGATGGAAGAAGGTGAAAAAAAGAATGCCTGCGGTGCGTGGAGCCTTTGATTATGCCACCTACTTTTCTGAGGCAGCAGGAAGTTAGACAGAGTCAATGGATGGGAGGCTGGTTTGCTGATACACCAGACTACATTCACAACCCTCTGTAGTTTCTTGAAGTCTTGGGCGGAGCAGAAGCCATACCAAGCTGAGATACAACCAGAAAGAATGCTTTCTATGGTACATCTGTTAATTTTGGTCAGAGTCGCATCAGACAGTGTTAAAAACAAACACGCTGATTCACAGAAAAGCTTTGATGAATCAGCATTGAGCTAGTGCTTGAATGAAGAGCTGGCAAGCAGACTGATCCCTTATGAAGAGATCACAGCATCTAGCCTGTGGGATGGTGTACTGAGAGGACCAGCGCTATGTTGGAAGATTTGGGGAAGGTGAATGCCTTGGGTATGGGCCAAATGGAGAGTCAAACAAAAACAATTCTAAAAATTGTTCTAGCCCAGGTTATAATTACAATGGCTTGCTTTGGGAGTTGATGAACAATAAGTTGATTCAAGAACAAAGTGGTCATTATTCTGTGGTGTGCTACCACCACAAATTATCTTTGTGGGCAGAGCTTTGGAAAATGACAATGACACTGATGCAAGTGACTACAGAAATCGACAGGTCAAAGGGTCAGAATGTCCACAGTATTCCCCAGTCTGAATTGGGATCCAACTGAAGGACCCCACACAGCCTAGACATACAAACCCCAGACACTCTCTCTTCCATCTTCTTCCATCAAGGAAGAGGTACAAAAATCTGCGATCATGTACCAACTGAATCAAGAACAGCTTCTTTCCTACTGCCATCAGACTTTTGAATGCACCAACCTTATGTTAAGTTGAGTTGATCTTTCACTAGCTATGACTGTAACGCTCTCATTTACTTCTCCTCTATGTACACTATGAATGGTACGCTTTGTATAGCGTGCAAGAAACAATACTTTTCACTGCGTCCCAATACATGTGACCATAATAAATTAAATCAAAAAGTTTATACAGATTACAGAGCAATGGTTTCTTGATTATTGAAAAGAGACTGATTAAGATCTTTCATATTTTGAATGGAATAGGAGCAAATTGGCCTTTTTTTGGTGACTGACTTAAACATTTACAGTTATGCTGCATCATGTGGAGTTGTGGGTGATAAAGAGTGCACACTACTTCCAACCTGGTCATAACACAACAAAATATATACAGCCATTGGAAGGGGCGCAGAGAGTGTTATCCTTTGAATCAGACAGAGGCCCTGACTGTCATTTTTCTGGCCCAGTAATGAAAAAAATCCATTGGAGTTTTTAGGAAAGAAATTGACCAGTCCATATAAAACGCAATGTCTGCTTATTTTGGCAGATAATCCAACCATGCATTTGAAAATTAAAAAAAAAATTCACCTGAAAGCTTCAAGCATTCACATGTGAGGTGGTGGTGCAGTGGTATTGTCACTGGCCTAGTAATCCAGAAACCCAGTCTGGGGACTCGAATTTGAATCCCACCATGGCAGATAGAGAAATTTGAATTTAATAATGCAGCCTGGAATTAAAAATCTAATGACGGCATAAGAACATTGTTTATTGTCATTAAAAACCCATCCAGTTCACTAATGTCCTTTAGAGAAGGAAATCTGCTGCCCTTTCTTGGCCTGGTCTATGTGAGTGGCACAGTAGTACAATGGTTAGGTCTGCTACCTCACAAAGCCAGGGACCCGGGTTCAATTCTGGTCGAGGATGACTGTCTCTGTGGAGTTTGCAAATTCTCGCCTGTGTCTGTGTGGGTTTTCTCTGGGTGCTCCGGTTTTCTCCTACAGTCGAAAGATGAGCAGGTTAGGGTTAATTGGCCATGCTAAATTGGCCTTCAGTGTCAGGGGTTAGGAGAGTAAATATGTGGGGTTACAGGGATAGGACGTGGGTGAGATTGTTGTTGGTGCAGGCTGGATGGGCCAAATGGCCTCTTTCTGCAGATTCTATCTGACTCCAGAGCCACAGCAATATGGTTGGCTCTTAAATGCCCTCTTAAATCGTCTACCAAGTCACTCAGTTCAATAAACACTGGCCCAGCCAGCAACATCCCATTAATGACTTAAAAAAAACACATCAACCCAGTTTCAGTACATCAGCTAGTTCCAAAGCAGAGTAAATTAAATTTAGCATTCAGAAATCTAAAATTACACGTATTTGCTGATAAAAGCAAAAGCAAATCCTGAACTGGTAATCTAAATAGATAATCTAAACCATTTTGTGTGATTGCTATATTGCAGTGTTTACCTTCCGATTAGAGGTTAAATGGGACCCTTCTTCCTGATTTAATTTCTTCTCCATCAATAGTTCAGCCCAAATTTATTTCAGCAACATCCACCTTTGGCCCTGCTTCGGCATGTCCACTGCTCACATTCTCATCCATCGTGCTCGGTTACCTGTAGATTTGAATATTTCCATGCCTTTTAGGTCCACCTCCCATCTTCCAGCCTCCAAAAACTTCAACAATACTTACAAAACACAACACCACCCAGGACTAAAGCTGCCCACTTGATTGGCACTCCATTGACCACCTTAATGGCGGCACAGTGGTTAGCACTGCTGCCTCACGGCTCCAGGGACCTGGATTCAATCCCAGGCTTGGGTGACTGTGTGGAGTTTCAGCTTTCTCTCCATGTCTACGTGGGTTTCCTCTGGCATTCTGGTTTCCTCCCACAGTCCGAAAGGTGTGCTGTTTACGTTCATTGGCCATGCTAAATTCTCCCTCAGTGTACCCAAATAGATACACAGTGTACCCAAACAGGTACACAATGTACTCAAACAGGTGCTAGAGTGTGGTGACTAGGGGATTTTCACAGTAACTTCATTACAGTGTTCATGTGAGCCTCCTTATGACACTAATAAATAAACTTTAAGACTTTAAACACTCACTCTCTCCATCACAGGAGCAGCAGTGTATACCATATCAAAGATGTACTGAAGAAATTTCCTATGGTTCCTTCGATAGCACCTATCAAAATCAATGCAACTCCCACCTAAAAAGACAAAAGCAGCAGATACATGGGAACAGCACCACTTGCAAGTTCCACTTCAAGTCACTCACCATCATGACGTGGGAATATATTGCAGTTCCTTCATTTTCATGAGGTCAAAATCCAAGAATGCCTTCCCTAACAGCTATGGCAAAAGGACTGCAGTGGTTCAAGATGACAGCTCATCACCACCTTCTGAAGGACCTAACCATCAATGTCCAATTCCATAAATAGTTAGGAAAGCCCACCAATGCCTCTACATTCTCAGGAGACTGAGGAAATTTGGCATGTCCAATACAACTTTCATCAACTTCTACGTTTCTGCCATAGAAAGCATTTTTTCCAGTCGTATCACAGCTTGGTGTGGCTCCTGCTCTGTCCAGACTGCAAGAAACCACAAAGAGTTATGAATGAAGCTCTGTCCATCACTCAAACCAGCAAACCAGCCTCCCATCCATTGACTCTGTCTACACTTCCCGCTGCTTCGGAAAAGCAGCCAGCATAATGAGGGTCCCTATGGACATAATTTCTTTCTTCCATCGGGAAGAAAATACAAAAGTCTGACATCACATATCAACCTCAAAAAAAGCTTGTTCTCTGCTGCCATCAGACCTTCAAATGGACTTACCTTGCATTAAGTCGATCTCTCCCTACACCCTAGCTATGATTGTAACATTACATCCTGCATTCTCTCGTTTCCTTCTCTATGTACGGCATGCTTTGTCTGTATAGTGCGCAAGAAATGATACTTTTCACTGCATACTAATACATTTGACAATAATAAATCAAATCAAATGAACTTTTAAAAACAGAAAAGAGATATCTGGACAGTAAAACATTGCTGTTTATCAGAGTTTGCAATGCACCAATTGACTGCAGTGTTTCAGCATTCCAACAATGACTACACTGTATAAGTGCTTCATTGGCTATAGAGCCCTGGCGTGTAGTGTGGCCATGAAAGAAATTAGAGAAAGGCATACTCTCTTTTCTTTCAGGCTCGAGTGCAAGTTGGAGCAGAGATGCACTTGACTACAACACATACTGTTGCAACGAAAGGGATGAATATTGTTAGTTGTGTTAGTTGATGCCTATGAATAATGATGTGCCATCAGAAAACTGGAATGACCGTGGAACCCCATTGAGGATGAATTCGATAACTTCAACCAAGTTATTTCCAGGATTGAATAATTTCAGGCTCATTACCCTACTGTCTTCAGATAATTACTTATTAAATCATATTAACCGCTTGACTCTTACAACACGCAAGAATATTCTGTTTTAAAGGAATTGCCACTCTTTGAAGAAAAAACTGACTGTAATAATGCTTAGAATGATATTTGGTGCATTATCACATAGTGGTTAGATTGTGGCACTTGCTATTACCATGATGTGTGATTGGATTTGATTTATTATTTTCACGTATTAATATACAGTGAAAAGCATTGTTTTTTGTGCGCTACACATACAAAACATACCATTCATAGCAAAGGATAGGAGAGTGTGCAGAATGCAATGTTACAGTCATAGCTCGGGTGTAGCGAACAGTTTTCAAGAAGTTACTTTGCTTTTATTAAGTCAAAGAATCATAAAATCCTTGCAGTGGAGAAGGAGACCACTGAGCCCATTGAGTCTGCAGTGACCCTCTGAAAAAGCACTTGATTTCAGCCCACTCCACCACCCTATCCCCATGACCTTGTGCAATGAGCATGGTCAAACCACCTAACCCAATCATCTTTGGATGGGAGCAGAAACCGGAGCATCCGGAGGAAATCCACAGAGAGAATGTGCAAACTCCACACAGACAGTCACCCAAGGGGGTAATAAAACCAGGTCCCTGGCTCTGTGAAGCAGCAATGCTAACCATTCTGCCACCGTGGTTCCATTTAATAGGGCCACCAATTTTTAAATTATTATCTTTATGAAAAACATTTTGAGATTCTGGGAGGGGCAGTAAGGAAGACACAGTGCAAATCATAGAATACCTACAGTGCGGAAGGAAGACATTTGGCCCTGTCAATCTGTACCAACTCTCTGCCAGAATATCTTATCTACCCTCTGCCCGATCCCCATGACCCCACACACTCATCCCACTAATCCCCCTAACCCACATAACAAGGCAATTTAGAGCCAATCCACCCAACTTGCACATCTTTGGACAGTAACTGGAGCACCCAGAGGAAAACCCACACCACAACAGAGAAAACACGCAAATTTCACACAGACAGTCACCCAAGGTCAGAGGAATGCTGACCATTGTGCCACCCACGGGCGATTAGCGGCTATGCATTTAAGATGAAATTGGATAAACTGATGAAGGAGAATGAAACAGGGGAACACGTCAGTCTGGTGAGATCAAATAAATAGAGTGGAACAGAGCTCAAGGGGAGCATAAGCCCATTAGATCGAACGCTCAGTCTCTATACCATACAAAGATACATAATTCCATGTAATTATGTCCTCCTTCCACTGTTGAATCCCCATTGACTAACAGTAGCAGATCACTTGATCTGACTTCAATAAGAGAGCTGAGTACAGTTGATTAAGTCCCATTGGTGATTTGAATATAATTGCTTCGGGTTGAGCTTAGCGATGGGACTTATGAGTCTCGCCTCCGTTTGCCTCTGAGCAGGTGACAATTGACAAGTAACTGTAACCTAAAGAAATATCCTCAAATATTTGAATCGCAGTTATTACCTTGGAGGTCATAAAACAAAAATGGCAACAAAAATAAATGATCTCTCAGCGGATTTGTGTTTGATTTCCTCACTGCCTGAGGCCTGGAGCTAACAAGCAATAAAATGTCTGGAAGATGTTTTAAACGCATGCTTGAAGGACAGTGGAGGGACTCCTGGGAACAGAATTAAATGATGCCTGGTGTCAGATGGATAAGCTGGAACTCAGTAGAAGGTCAGCTGTACAAGGGGTCACGCTCATATCTGCAATAAGCGATGACGAGTCAATAAAGAATAGTTTGTGCCATGGACTTAGTTTGAACAGTGTTTCGGAAAGAATTGTGAAGGAAAGTGAGAAAAGAAAGCAAGGAAAAGAATGATGTATAGTACATTTAAAGAACAGTACAATACAGGAACAGGCCCTTCAGCCCTCCAAGCCTGTGCTGATCATAATGTTCTAACTAAGCTAAAAAAAATCTGCCCTTACCTGGTCCGTATCTAATTCCTCCCTATTCATGTACCCATTCAGATGCCTCTTACATGTACCTGCTTTCACCACCTCCTCTGCAGTGTGCTCCAGGCACTCCCTGTGTGAAAAACTTACCCCGCACACCTGCCTTAAACTTTCCCCCTCTCACCTTGAACCTGTGCCCCCTTGTAATTGACAATTCCAAGCTGGGAAAAGCCTCTGACTACCCATCCTGTCTGTGCCTCTCATTATTTTGCAGACCTCTCCCTTCAGCCTCCGTCTTTCGGGGGAAAACAATCCCTGTTTATTCAACCTCTCCTCAATTCCTATTTGCTTTGTAAAAGCGCAAGGGTAAATTAAAGAATTTGAAACCCTCTCATTAGGGTGAATGGCTATTCGGCTTTTACTGGTCCCTGACAGAAGGCGTTTTTGGCAACACGGTGACACAGTGGTTAACACTGCTGCCTCACAACGCCAGTGGCCTGGGTTCGATTCCCAGCTTGTGTGCACTGTCTGTGCTCATTCTTCCCATATCCGTGTGGGTTTCCTCCGGATGCTCCGGTTTCCTCCCGTGCTTCAAAGATGGGTAGGTTATGTTGATTGGCCATGCTAAATTGCCCCTTAGTGTCTGGGGGATTAGCAGGATAAATATGTGGGGTTGTGGGGAAAGAGCTTGGGGGAGAATTGTTGTCGATGCAATCTTGATGGGCTAAATGGCCTCCTTTTGTGCTATAGGGATTCTATGTTAGCCAGGAGAACTCGCTGTCCTTGCTCAACGATGTCACTAATTCTGAAGGCTTTCTTGAACCACCAGGAGATCGAGGCTCATCAGATTGACAGCACAACATAAATTGCGCAGTGCTTTTTTGATGCTGTTTTATCTCTTCACATACCTATAAAAACTTTTACAATCAGTTTTTATGTTCCCTACAATCTTGCTCTTGTATTCTATTTCCCCATCTCCCTTTGTCCTCCTTTACTGAATTCTAAATTGTTCCGATTCCTCAGGTCTGTTAATCTTTCTGGCCAATTTGCCTGCCTCTTGCTTGGATCTAATACTATCACAGTGTCACAGTGATTAGCACTGGTGCCTCAGAGCACCAGATATTCGGGTTCAATTCCTGGCTTGGGTCATTGCCTGTGTGTGGAGTTTGCACATTCTCCCTGTGTCTGCGTGGGTTTCTTCAGGTGCTCCAGTTTCCTCCCACAGTCCAAAAGACGTGTTGGTTAAATGCATTGGCCATGCCATATTCTCCCTCAGTGTACCTGAACAGGCGCCGGACTGTGGCAACTGGGTCATTTTCACAGTAACTTCATTACAGTGTGAATGTAAGCCTACTTATAAATAAACTTGGGGTGGCACTGTAGCACAGTGGTTAGCACTACTGCTTCACAGCTCCAGGGACCTGGGTTTGATTCTTGGCTTAGGTCACTGTCTATGTTTGCACATTTCCCTCGTGTCTGCATGGGTTTCCTCTAGGTGCTCTGATTTCCTCCCATAGTCCAAAAATGTGTGAGTTAGGTTGATTGGCCATGCTAAAAATTGTCCTTAGTGTCTTGAAATGTGTAAATTAGAAGGATTAGCGGGTAAATATATAGGGATATGGAGGTAGGGCGTGGGTGGGATTATGGCTGGTGCAGAATCAATAGGCTGAATGGCCTCCTACTGTACTTTTGGGATTCTTTGGCTTTTACTTTAACACTAATTTTCCTCATAAGCCATGGTTTGGCAACCTTTCTCGTTGTAGCTTTGTAGCAGACAGGAACAAACATAAAATTATTGAGATTTGTCCATGCATTCTTTGAATGTTTGCCATTGCCCATCAACTGTCATCCCTTTAAGTAGTACTTCCCAATCCATCATAGCCAACCTACGCCTCATACCATCATAGTTTCCTTTATTATGATTCAGGACCCTGGTCTCAGCATCAATCACATCACTCTCCATCTTGATCGAAAATTCCATCATATTATGGTGGCTCATCCCCAAGGGGTCTTGCACTAGCAGATTGCCAATTACTCCTTTCTCTTTGCACAATACCCAATCTAGGATGGCCTGTTCACTGTCTGGTTGGTTCCTCAATGTATAGGTGCAGTAAACCATTCCGCATACATTCCAGGAATTCTTCCTCTACAGCATCGTGACTAATTTGATTTGTCCAGTCTACATCACTCCGTATCAAACAGGATGTTTCCATGCATATGAGATTCAAATCTGCACAGGTAATCTCTCACTGAATAACAGCCCTGACAACAGTTTTATTAAACTGTTCTTCAGTGCAAAGGAAACGATTATTGACCCGAGAAAATAAATTGACTGTTTCCACTGTGAGGGCACGGTATTGTAAAATAATTACAATCTAAATAGTTGAACAAATTTCATCTTTCCACAATGGGTTTGTTTCAATTTTAAAACTTTCATCATTGTTTCCAAATGCCTTCATGGCCTTGCTCATCACTATTTTCCTCCCAGCCTACAACTGACTGCTCTGATATACTCCCCCAGAGTTCTGACCTCTTCTATGTTCACAATATGAATCTCTCTATCCTTGACACCCATGTCTTCAGTTGCCCGGGGCCTAATCACAGGAATTCCCTCCTTCAGACTTTCAACCTTTCCACTTTTCTTCCCAATACCCCTTGAAAGACACCTCTTTTTCCAAACTCTCGGGGGCCAAACTTGGATGGCCTAGTGGTATTATCGCAAAACTATTAATCCAGAAACTCGGCTCACGTTCTGGGGACCCAAGTTCGAATCCTGCCATGGCAGGTGGTGGAATTTGAATTTAACAAAAAATATCTGGAATTAAGGATCCACTGATGACCATGAAACTATTGTCGGAAAAACCCAACTGGTTCACTAACGTACTTCAATAAAGACCGTCTTTACTTGATCTGACCTACATGCGATTCCAGTGCTACGGCAATGTGGTTGACTTTCAACTGCTCTCTGAAATAGCCCAGCCAGCCACTCAGTTCAAGGGTGACTCGGGATGGGTAATAGATGATGGCCAGCCAATGATACCAATGTCCCACAAATGAATAAAAAAGAGTCCAAATATCTCCTGTTGTGTCTCAGTTTCAAATTTTATTGAATAGCACTCCTGTTTGGGACAGTTCACTACGTTAAAGATGGTAAACAAATACAATTTGCTTTGTTGTTGTTACAATTTTAGCATAGTAGCACTGCTGCCTCGCAGTGTCAGGGTTCGATTCCAACCTTGGATCACTTGGTGGAGTTTGCACATTCTCCTTGTGTCTGTGTTAGTTTCCGCCGGGTGCTCTGGTTTCCTCCCATTCTCCAAAGGCGTGCAGGTTAGATTGATTAACCATGCTAAATTGCCCCTTAATGTCGCAAGATGTGTAAGTGGGTGAGGAATTACAGGTTAAATATCTGGATAAGATGCTCTGTCAGAGAGTTAATGCAGACTCGATGGACTGAATGTCCATAGATGTGCGGGTTAAGTGGATTGTCCGTGCTAAATTGACCATTCGTATCAGGGAGATTAGCAGGGTGGATAAATGGGATTATAGGGATAGGATCTGGGTCATAGAGTCATAGCGATTTAAGCATAGAAACAGGTTTTTTGGTCCAACTTGTCCATACCACCCTTCTTTTTAAACCCTGAAACAAGTCCCAATTGCCCACATTTGGCCCATATCCTTCTACCCCTGTCTTACCCATGTAACTATCTAAATGCATTTCAAAAGATAAAATTGTATCTGCCTCTGCTACTACCTCTGGCAGCTCATTCCAGACATTCACGACCCTCTGTGTGAAAAAATTGGACACTTTTGTATCTCTCCCCTCTCATCTTAAACTTATGTCTTCTAGTTTTAGACTCCTCTACCTTTGGGATAGAAATTGACTATCTTGCTGATCTATGCCCCTCATTATTTTATAGACCTCTATAAAATAGAGCAGCCTTCTGCTCTCCAGAGAAAGAAGTCCCAGTCTATGAATCCTCTCCTTAAAACTCAATCCACCAAGTCCCGGTAGCATCTAGTAAATCTTTTCTGCACTCTTTCTAGCTTAATAAGATCCTTTCTATAATAAGGTGACCAGAACTGTACATAGTATTCCAAGAGTGGCCTTACCAATGTGTTGTACAACTTCAGCAAGACACCACCCCTCCTGTATTCAATGTTCTGACCAATGAAACCAAGTATGCTGAATACTTTCTTCACCACTCTGTCCACCTGTGACTCCATGTTCAAAGAGCTATGAACATGTACCCCTAGACCTTGTTGTTCTGTAACTCTTCCCAACAGCCTACTATTAACTGAACATGTCCTGCCCTGGTTCAATTTACCAAAATGCGTCATGTGGCATTTATCTAACTTAAACTCCATCTGCCATTTGTCAGCCCACTTGCCCTTTTGTAGATGCGGCTCAATGCCTTCCTTCTGCACTGTGGGGATTCTATAGTTTTAAGATTCTATAATCTGGGTGCAAATATATTTCAGAATTCCAGGTCGCTTTGGCAACAGTGCAATTTTGAATGTCAATTTGACATCACGTTCTCTTCCCTGATGTTGCACATTGAAGAACCATTATTAAAACAAGACCCAAACTGCCTGAGTTTTGTTTTACAGATTAAATAAGTTTGTAATGCCGTGGAAACACAGCAATCGACAATAGTGGTGTCTCCCATTTAACTTGTGACAATTGCAGATTCTCTCTCCATCATCCTTGAATTAGAGAACTGTTCCGTGAACTGAAGCATAGATTATTTGTTTCAATGCTTAAAGTGAATAGGAAATTGCCAGCCCAGGATTTATACGAAAAAGATCATTACTTCAGGGCAGTGATTCAAGCACCTTGTCTATCAACAGAGAAGACAAATCCAAGCTAGTTTCTATTTTACTTACAACTGATGGTAGATGGGATAGAAGTGAGAACATGTAGCATTGGAGGGGTATGAGCAGGGAAGTAGAGTTGGGAGAAATAAGGTTGTTGAGTGATGTGAACACAAGGGTGCATGTTCTGAAATCAGTGCACTGAGGGAATAACAGATCCCCTGCAGAGATGGGTGTTAAGTAAGCAGCACTCTGTATGGAACAGGATGCAGTGAATGGAGCTGTGAGTAACTGCTGAAAAAAGATACATGCTGTCAAAACTTTTAGACTTGTACACATCAGGACAGACCCAATGGCCGTTTTTTTACTGCTCTGTCTGCCATGGAAATTGGAGTGGGTGAGGGGTGGGGCCTGAAAAGATCTGTTGGCCTTAGGCAGGATTTTGCGGTTCTGGTGTGAGCGAGGCTGTAAAATCCTGCCAAATTTCAAACATTAATGTTATATCCTACCAAGCAAGCAGTTGTGAATAAGTTGGAATGAAGTTTGGGAGGAAGCCATTGAGAACATTAAAATGATAGAACTTGGAATTATACAATCCCTATAGAGCAGAAGGTGCTCCGGCAACTTTCCCATTGTAAAAACATCATGTCTACCTATGGCAAAGGCAGCAGTTTGCTGGGATAGGAGTGAGATAGGACTGAGGCAAGATAGACGTGGACAGCCTGGACAGTGAACCAAATACAAAACTTTGCACTTGGCTTAAGTTGAGGTGGGGCAATGAAATGAGATGAAACTGACAAGACATCCAGGAGAAAGGGGATTAGGTAATGCTTGATAGACTAACAGGCCTGAAGGTAGATAAGTCCCTGGCACCTGATGGAATGCATCCCACGGTTCTGAAAGAAATGGCAGAGGTAATAGCGGATGCCTTAGTAATTATTTATCAAAATTCGCTGGACTCCAGGGAAGTGCTGGAAGATTGGAAAACAGCTAATGTTACGCCGCTGTTTAAAAAAGGTAGCAGGCAAAAGGCAGGGAATTACAAGCCAATTAGTTTAACGTCTGTAGTCGGAAAAACGCTTGAATCCATCATCAAAGAAGAAATAATGAGGCACCTAGAAAAGAATGGTTTGATCAAGCAGACGCAGCACGGATTCATTAAGGGGAAATTGTGTTTGGTGAATTTATTGGATTTCTATGAGGATGCGACTAGTACGGTAGACAGAGGGGAACCAGTGGATGTGGTGTCTTTAGATTTCCAGAAGTTGTTTGATAAGGTGCCTTACAAAAGGTTGCTGCAAAAGGTTACAGTGCAAGGAGTTGGGGATAAGGTGTTAGTGTGGATAGAGAATTGGTCGTCTAATAGGAAGCAAAGAGTAGGAATCAATGAATGCTATTCTGGTTGGCAGCTGCTGACTAGTGGAATGCCCTAGGGTTCGGTGCTGGGGCCTCAACTATTTACCATTTACATAGATGATCTGGAGAAAGGGGCTGAATGTAGGGTAACGAAATTTGCTGATGACACGAAGCTGAGTGGAAAAGCAAATTGCGTGGAGGGTGTGGAAAGCCTGCAGAGAGATCTGGATAGGTTGAGTGAGTGGACAAGGATCTGACGGATGGAGTACAGAGTTAGCAAGTGTGAGGTTATCCACTTTGGTAGGAATAATAGTAGGAGGGATTATTATTTAAATGGCGAAAAGCTGCAGCATGCTACGGTGCAGAGGGACCGGGGGGTCCTTGTGTATGAATCGCAAAAACCCAGACTGTTGGTGCAGCAGGTGATCAAGAAGGTGAATGGAATATTGATCTTTATAGCGAGGGGGTTAGAAAATAAAAGTAGGGAGGTCTTGTTGCAACTGTACAGGGTGTTGGTGAGGCCGCAGCTGGAGTACTGAGTGCAGTTTTGGTCGCCACATTTGCGGAAGGATATGTTGGCCTTGGAGAGAGTGCAGAGAAGGTTCACTAGGCTGATACGGGAGATGAGTGGGTTAGCCTATAAGGAGAGATTGAGTAGACTAGGTTTGTGCTCATTGGAGTTTAAAAGGTTGAAGGGGGACCTTATAGAGACATATAAGATAATGAAGGGAATGGATAGGGTAGAGGTAGAGAGATTCTTCCTGCTTAGAAAGGATAGCAGTACTAGAGGGCACAGCCTCAAAATAAGGCGGGAGGGGGGGAAGACCAGGGAATGCAGTTTAGATCAGAGTTGAGGATGACCTTCTTCACTCAAAGGGTGGTGAATCTTTGGAATTCTCTGCCCATTGAAGTGATGGAGGCTACCTCGCTGAATATATTTAAGTCATGGGTAGATAGGTTTCTAATAAGCAAAAAAGTTAAGGGTTATGGGGATAAAGCGGGGAAGTGGAATTCATCCACTTCAGATCAGCCATGATCTTATTGAATGGCAGGGCAGCACGAGGGGTTAGATGGCCTACTCCTGCTCCTATTTCTTAAGTTTTTACAAAAAAGATACAAATGTTTGAGATCATGTACCAACCGACTTGAGATAAGCTTCCTCCCTGCTGCCATCAGACTTTTGATGGACCTACCTCGTATTAAGTTGATCTTTCTCTACATCCTAGCTATAACTGTAACACTACGTTCTGCACCTTCTCATTTCCTTCTCTATGAACGGTATGTTTTGTCTGTATAGCACACAAGAAATACTATTCACTGTATACTGATATGTGTAACAATAATAAGTCAATTCAAATCAAATTAAATCAAGTAACAACTAGAAATGAAATTCTGCATAATTATGTAAGCAATGTCTTTTGTAGTCAGGCTATTGCTTGACAAGTGTCAAGTAAGATGCTCTCCCAATTTTGACGCCATCCCCCAGTTATTGGTAAGGAGGATGTTGCAGGATTGACAGGGCTGGATGCGTCCTTATCCTTTCTGATGCCTGGTGGTCTGTCCGCTGAGGATTGTAATTGGATTCAGAATAACATAAACTTGATTTTGTCACCTACATTAAATGCCCCAGAGACAGGACAACAAAGAGAATGTTGATGAGCTGAATACATTCAAGATATGGGCAAGCAGGAAGATGTTTCTCATACCCTGCACAGACAAAAAGCATGAGGAAGTGCTGGAAATGACTGATGAAAAGTGGAAATTGGTGCATAACATCAAAGAGAGAATATAAAATATTTCGGACACATTGTTAGAGCAGATCTAGTTTTAAGTTTATTTACTATTGCTACAAATAGGTCTACATTAACATTGCAGTGAAGTTAACTGTGAAAATCCCCTAGTCACTACACAATAGTGATAGGGAGTGGGATAGCTTGATCTTGGACTTAGATATAGCTCAGCTCAATATCGAGGGCTGAAGGGCCTGTACTGTGCTGTACTGTTCTATAATCTATGTTCTATGTTCATTGGGACTGTTTGAGTAAACTGAGGGAGAATTTACTACAGCGGCCCTTATCCTTTGAGAATAAAGGTTATAGGTTTGGCAACATGCTGTCAAAGGATCCTTAGTGAATTGCTGCAATGATTCTTGCAGATGGTACACACTGCTGTCACTGTGTACCAGTGGTGGAAGGCTTGAATATTTTAGATGGGGAATAGGATGCTGATCAAACAGTTTGTTTGTTCTGAAATGATGTTAGGCTTCTCAGTGTAGTTGGAGCTGCACTCATCCAGGCAAGTGAAGTGGCGGCACGATAGCACGTCAGCACCACTGCCTCATCACGCCAGGGACCTGGGCTCGATTCCCAGCTAGGGCCACTGTCTGTACAGTGTTTGCATGTACTCTCTGTATCTGCATGGATTTCCCCTGGGTGTTCCGGTTTCTTTGCACAAAATTTGTGGGTTAGATGAATTAACATTGTTAAATTGTCCCTTGGTATCTAAGGACTATGAAGGTAAATGCATCAGGTTATAGGGATAGGGCCTGGGTGGAATTGTGGTTGGTGCAGGCTTGATGGCTCAAATGGCCTCCTTCTGCTTGTAGGATTCTATGAATATTCTATCAAATTCCTGACTTGTGACTTATAGATGGTAGACAGTCTTTGGAGAGTGAGAAGGTCAGTTATTTGTTTCACAATTCCCAGCCACTGACCTGCTCTTGTAGTCTCAGTGTTTAAATACTGATCCTCCTTATTTTAAAGATCAAAGTTTATTTACTAGTGTCACATGTTGGCTTGCATTAACACTGCAATGAAGTTACCATGAAAATTCCCCAGTCGCCAGACTCTGGCGCCTGTTCGGGTACACTGAGAGATAATTTAGCACGGCCAATGCACCTAACCAGCACGTCTTTCGGAATGTGACACCCAGAGGAAACCCACGCAGACACGGGGAGAACATGCAGACTCCACACAGATAGTGACTCAAGCTGGGAATCGATTGGACCAGAGGCAACGTAATGAATGTTTTCAAGACAATGAGAAGGTTTTCATGGTGTAGATAGTGAATACTATCTTCTCTGACAATTGAGCCTATGGCTTGAGGTCATAGATTCAAAAACATTTACAAAAGCTATAGCAAGACGAGTTGTCAGAATCTGTACTTGAAAAGGTGGTAAAGGTTGACTCCATAAAATGTTTAAAATGTGTGAGGAGCCTCCAGGCTTACGGAGAAACTGCTGCGAGATGCAACAAAACACAAAAGTTCTTTCAAAAAGACAGCACAGGAACAAAAGGCCAAATGGCTTCGTTTTGTGCTGTAGGTCTCTATGATGCTATGATTCTATGACAGTCTGATATAGCAAGGCACCAACCAGCTTCTAGCTATATTTTGCACCTACTTGTTTCGGGTGTATGATTTTGTATAATCACAGCATAAATCCAGCTATATTTCTACATTGTTTTCTGGCAAGACAAGAAATAAAGTTGTGTTTTACAGTGACACACACACTGCTGGTTTATGTTTACACACTCTTGTGTGGTTTATGACAAGCCTGAACCCTTTCATGCGTGTCAATGCACAGGAAAAATGCTATCAGGCATAATTTCTGTTCTCTGTGTAGCAGGTAAAACAGTAGATTATCTGGGCAAAGCACTATACCTTTCAGTAAATCACACTCTTCATGTCTGTAACACTAGTGTATCCTTACTGTAATGTGCTTTCCTTGTAAAATGTTACTTCTTTGATGTAGCAAAACTAATAAGCCATAAGGACAAATTCAATGTTCCGAACATCAATTATCAGATGATATAATGGAAGGCCAGTGATTCTATCATCAAAATGTCTGAGAAGGTAATTGGTATCAATTTTGTACATGTTTAGGGTTTCCCAAGTGTTATCCAGACTTGAAATCAGCTTGACACAAAATAAAACAGAAAACATCAGACAGAGTTAACGGCCTGGATTTTTGACAATGTGGAACCAATGAAAAATCGTTTAAAAATGGCAGGCATGAACCAGCTCTGGAATTTCTGCCCCATTTTGCATTTCTTGCAATTTTTTTGATGCATGGTATAAGTGAAAGTAGCCTGCCCATTGTCTTCAACTGTGTAGTTGATCTGTGCTTGATCAAATTAATCTGTTTGCTGATCTCCGTTCACTTGATTGCTTATGTCTGTGGATGCAGTTATAGAACATAGAGAATTACAGCGCAGTACATGCCCTTCGGCTCTCGATGTTGCGCCGACCAACGTAACCAATTTTATGACCCTCTATCCTAAACTATTCCAATGCTATCCGTATGCGTATTCACTACCCATTTCAACGCCCTTAAACTTAACAAGTCCACAACTGCTGCAGGCAGGGCATTCCACGCCCTTACTACCCTCTGAGTAAAGAACCCACCTCTAGCATCTGTGCTATAACTACCACCCCTTAATTTAAAGCTATGTCCCTTCGTGTTATCCATCTCCATCCGAGGAAAAAGGCTCTCACTATCCACCCTATCTAACCCTCTGATCATCTTATGTGTCTCAATTAAGTCACCTCTTAGCCTTCTTCTCTCTAATGAAAATAACTTCAAGTCCCTTAGTCTTTCCTCACAAGACCTACCCATCATACCAGGCAACATCCTGGTAAACCTCCTCTGTACCCTTTCCAATGCCTCCACATTTTTCTTATAATGTGGCGACCAAAACTGTACATAATATTCCAAGTGCGGCCGCACCAGAGTTTTGTACAGTTGCAACATAACATCTCGGCTCCGAAATTCAATCCCTCTACCAATAAAAGCTAACACACTATATGCCTTCTTAACAACCTTATCAACTTGAGTACCAACTTTCAGAGATCTATGCACCTGTATACCGAGACCTCTCTGCTCATCTACACTACTAAGAGTCCTACCATTAGCCCTATATTCTGCACACGTATTACTCTTACCAAAGTGAATCACCTCACACTTTTGGCCAACAAGCAAATAAATAGGAGATGAGATAAAGTAAAGTTCTCCTCATCCATGACATGGTCAAGTATTTTTGAGGTGGTAGCACCACAGCATTGTCCAAGAGACCCCACGAATGCAGACTATTCTGAAACGATTGAAATTCTGAACTTCTATCATGATGTGACTAAGAATTAATCAAATTTGGTAAAAGGAAATCCTTGCCATTTGAGTCTGTTGCAGATCACATTCTCCCATTTAAGAGACTTCATTAGTCACTGTTGGTAAAACAAAGGAGATAGTTAAAGACTTCAGGAAGCGTAATGGAGAACATCCCCCCATCTATATTAACGGGAATGGAATGGGAATGGAAAGAAAAAGATCTTCATGCTTTTAGATGTCCAGATCAACAACAACCTGTCCTGGATCCTCCATGTCTTGACACTGGTCAAGCAAGCCCACCGACACCTCTATTTTTTAAGGAGGCTAACTACTACGGCTCTCACCATCTTTTACAGATGTGCCATGGGAAGCATCGTTTTCAGATGTATCACAGCTTGTTATGGCTCCTACGTAACCAAGAAGACAATATGCTACAAAAGGTTGTGAACGAAGCCTAATTCATCACACAAGGCAGTTTCCCATTGCTTGACTCTGTTGACACTTCCAGCTGCCTCAGAAAAGCAGCCAGCATAATCAAGGACAGCACACACCCAGAACGACTATCTTCCACCTTCTTCCATGGGGAAAAGATACAAAGTCGGAGGTTATGAATCAACCAATCAAGAACAGCTTCTTCCCTGCTTCTTTTCAGCTGCCATCAAACTTTTGAATGAACCTCCTTTATCTTAACTTGATCTTTCTCTACATCCTAGCTATGACTGTAACATTATATTCTGCACTCTCTTCTTTCTTTCGCTATGAACAATATGCTTTGTATGTATAGCGTGCGAGAAACAATACTTTTCATTCTATATCAATACATGTGGTAATAATAAATCAGATCAAATCACATCAAATCAAATCAGGGTATGATACAAACTTAGAAATCAACCTTATGTACTTGTTCAAGGGACGCCTGAAGAACAATAAAATCCAAGTCAAGCTTTTGTGCACACAGGCATGGAACTGATATGAATGGAGGCCAATGATGAGGTCAATACCTTGTGAATGATGGAAAGTTTGCAAGTTTCAAGGAAGTTCCTCCCCTCAGCTGATAATGGAGATTCACTGGATTTCAGCGGGATCTAGGTCCCGGCAGCTAATTCTACATCTTCAGGACCAAAAATGTAGGTGGTCCTGTTGCTAGAGCTGTCACCAACACTTTAAATGCTCTTATTTTCAGTCCACATGCTGTGCTTATGGGAAAGTTGGTCATATCCAAATGACATGCAAGCATAGAGGAAAATGTAATGCTCCAAGTTGTGGCAAAGTTCCAGATGGCAATCATGCACCAGGGTGAGGTCATGGCAGATCAAAAGCGAGTTCAGGAGTCTGGAAATCTTCAATGTCATAGCGATGGAGACAGAAGTTGATGTTATCAAATAGGAAGGCCAAGGGGTCTATACTCAGCCTCAGCACAAGTAGAAAGATATTGGTAGCATAAAGAGAATGTTATTGGATTAGCAACCCAGATTCCATGGGGGCACGGGTTCAAATTTGAATTCAAATGTGAACTTGAAAATTAATCTCAGTGACAACTATCATCAATTATCATAAAAAGGGTAAAGTTTATTTATTTGTGTCACAAGTAGGCTTACATTAACACTGCAATGAAGTTCCCAAGTCGCCACACTCTGGTGCCTGTTCGGGTACACTGAGTGAGAATTTAGCATGGCCAACGCACCTGACCAGCACGTCTTTTGAAATTTGGGAGGAAACCAGAGCAGCCGGAGGAAACCCACGCAGACACGAGGAGAACATGCAGAGTCCACACAGACAATGACGCAAGGCTGGGAATTGTCTCTGGCATTGTGAAGCAGCAGTGCTAATTGTTGTATCACCGTGCTACCCCAAATGGTTAATTGATGCTTTTAATGGAGCAGAAAATCTGCTGTCCTTACCTGGTCTGGTCTTCTCGTGCATCCAGACCCCCAGCAAAGTGGTTGATTCTCATGCTTTCTGAAGTGCCTGAAGTGCCCCAAAGTTCATCTAGAATGTTGGTCCTGACAACATGTCATGAAAGATTTTCTTAAAAAACAGCAAATAGAGGTACAGAGTAGAAAAGCTATAGCTAAAACTCCAGTGGCCGTGGTAGAAATGCAAGTCAGATATTCACAACTTACTGTCCTTATTGATACAACTGAAGCCACATCTGATATTTCAGAAGAATACAAAAGTCCCTAAGTCATACTCTCTCACATGAAACATAGAAGATAGGAGCAGGAGGAGACCATTCAGTCCTTTGAGCCTGCTCCACCATTCATTACAATCATGGCTGATCATCCAACTCAATAGCCTAATCCTGCCTTTTCCCCATAACATTTAATTCCCATTTGCAGCAAGTGTTCTATCCCAACTGCCTCTTGAATACATTGGCAATCAGTAATCAAGGGAAAATTGGTCTGAAACTGGGTAGTTTTTCTGATAATAGTATTCCAGCATTGTGCGAAGTTAACAAAAACAAAATGCTATGGATGCTGGAAATCTGGAATAATTGGAAAAACTCAAAGAGATGTTTTTGATTCATTATTGGCACATCTACTGGCATACAGTGAAAAACATTGTTTCTTGTGCACAAGCATATCATTCATAGAGTACATAAAGGAGAAAGAAAGGAGAGATTGCAGGATATAATGCAACAGTCATAGCTAGTGTGTAGAGAAAGATCAGCTTAATATATAGTAGATCCATTCAAAAATCTGATGACCTATGGAGAGAAAAACAGAGTTACCATTTTGAGTTAAATATGACTTTTCTTTAGAACTGAATGGAGGGAAAAATTTGATGGGTTTTATATTGTTCAAAGGGACAAGGAATGTGAAAGAGTGGTGGCACAGTGGCATATGGGTGGCATAGTAGTTAGTACTGTCACCTCACAGCATCTGGGAGCCAGGTTAGATTCCCAGCTTGGATCAGTGCAAAAATGGCTTAGCCATTAAGGACACAATCTTACAAAAAGAATTCTAAGTGCTGAATAAGTGAGAGAGCAGGAAAGAATCACGTTGGTTGTTTGAACTGTGAGTTGCTATCTTATGGCACTTCGTGCAAAGAAAACGCCAGATGTGATTCTCGCCAGTAAGGGGAGGGGCAGGGCCAAAGCTCACCAGTAAAGCTGATTACTGAGTTCTTGGGGCATCAATATGCAAACATCCTGATCTCCCATTCAACTGAGAGATCACCTGTCGCCCCTCCCCCAACCATCTCATGGAGATCAGAACCCCTCCCCTATTGACTGTCTATAGAGTCTCCCCCCACCAATAGTCCCTACCTGCAGACATTCCCCCCACAATCACCCCTCCCCAACTACAGAATTTCCCCCACCATCCAATCACAACCCGCAGAGTTCCCACTTTTCCCTCCCACACACTACCCCTGCAGAGTTCCCTCTTCCCTCCTACTTCTGTGAAACTCCCCTTTCCCTCCTCCATTGCCACCCCTGCAGAGTTTCCCCCGTTCCTTCCTGCCCTTGTGAAGCTCCCACCGTACCTCCCCATTTGCTATCTCTACAGAGTTCCCTTCCCTCCCTGATCACAATCCTTGCTAGATTGCCCCCTGTTGCCTGCCCCCCATCATAGCTCCATCTTCCACTCAGGCCCACCCCATTGCAAATGCCTCTGGAGCAGCTATGCTTTATGCAGTTATTCCAGGGTACGCTTGTACAATGTACCCTGGCATAACAGGGTACAGTGTGAGTAAGGGAACCATGGTGTACTAAAAAGTTAATTCGCTGGTTAAAAGGAAAAAGGAGGCTTATGTCAGGATGAGGCTTGAAGGCTCAGTTAGTGCAATGGATAGCTATAGATTAGCCAGGAGGGAGCTAAAGAGTGAGTTGAGGAGAGCTAAAAGGGGACACGAGAAGACTTTGGCTGATAAGATCAAGGAGAATCCTAAAGCTTTCTTTAGATATGTTAAGAATAGAAGATTGGTTAGGGCAAGATTAGGGCCAGTCATAGACAGCAGTGGGAAGTTGTGCGTGGAACCTGAAGAGATTGGAGAGGCACTGAACAAATATTTCTCTTCGGTATTCACGCAGGGAGATGTAAATGTAGTTGTGGAGAACACTGGGATACAGGGTTGCAAACTGTAAAGTATTGAAGTAGATAAGGAGGATGTGCTGGATATTCTTGAGGGTTTGAAGTTAGATAAGTCCCCTGGGCCGGACGGGATTTACCCTAGGATTCTCTGGGATGCGAGAGAGGCGATTGCAGAGCCTCTGGCTCTGATCTTCAGGTTGTCGTTGGTTACGGGTATAGTTCCGGAAGACTGGAGGATAGCGAATGTGGTCCCATTGTTCAAGAAGGGGAAGAGAGACTTTCCAGGGAATTATAGGCCAGTGAGTCTTACTTCTGTTGTGGGCAAAGTATTGGAGAGAATTATTAGGGATAGGATTTATAGTTATTTAGAGAGAAATGAATTGATTGGGGATAGTCAGCATGGTTTTGTGAAGGGTAGGTCGTGCCTTACTAACCTTATTGAGTTTTTTGAAAAAGTGACCAAAGAGGTGGATGGGGGTAAGGCAGTTGATGTGGTATATATGGACTTTAGTAAGGCGTTCGATAAGGTGGCCCATGGAAGGCTTCTGCAGAAAATGCAGATGTATGGGATTGAGCGTGATTTAGCTAATTGGATTAGGAATTGGCTAGCAGATGGAAGACAGAGGGTGGTGGTTGATGGGAGATATTCACCGTGGAGTTCGGTTACAAGTGGTGTACCTCAGGGATCTGTTTTGGGGCCCCTGCTGTTTGTAATTTTTATAAATGATCTGGATGAGGGTATTGAAGGATGGATTAGTAAATTTGCGGATGACACCAAAGTCGGAGGAGTGGTAGATAGTGAAGAGGGGTGTTATAGTTTGCAGAGAGACTTGGACAAGTTGCAGAGCTGGGCCGAGAGGTGGCAAATGGAGTTTAATGTGGAAAAGTGTGAGTAATTCACTTTGGCAGGAATAACAAATGTGTAGAGTATAGGGCTAATGGTAGGACTCTTAATAGTGTTGAAGAACAGAGGGATCTTGGTGTATATGAGCATAGATCCCTGAAAGTTGGCAATCAAGTCGATAAGGTTGTTAAGAAGGCATATGGAGTCTTAGCTTTTATTGGTAGGGGGATTGAATTTCGGAGCCGCAACGTCATGTTGCAACTGTACAAAACTCTAGTGCGGCCGCACTTGGAGTATTGTGTGCAGTTCTGGTCCCCACATTATAAGAAAGATGTGGAGGCATTGGAGAGGGTACAGAGGAGGTTTACCAGGATGTTGCCTGGTATGGAGGGCAGGTCTTATGAAGAGAGGCTGAGGGATTTGAGGTTGTTTTCGTTAGAAAGAAGGCGGCTAAGAGGAGACCTTATTGAAACATATAAGATGATTAGAGGTTTAGATAGGGTGGACAGTGATAGCCTTTTTCCTAGGATGGAGAAAGCTAGCACGAGGGGACATAGCTTTAAATTAAGGGGTGATGGTTATAGGACGGATGTTAGAGGTAGGTTCTTTACCCAGAGGGTGGTAAGGGTATGGAATGCCCTGCCTGCGTCAGTTGTAGATGCTCCAAGTTTGGTGGCGTTTAAGAGGTTAGTAGATAAGTTTATGGACGAAAAGGGAATGGTTTCGGGAAGAGGGTCATTGCTTTTTCCTGATTGATCGGCGCAACATCGAAGGCCGAAGGGCCTGTTCTGCGCTGTAATGTTCTATGTTCTATGTTCTACTTGATAATTTGCATGCAGGAATGGAAGGCATTATAGTCAATTTTGCAGGTGACACAAAAATAGGTAGATAGTAAGTTGCGATAATTAAATAATAAATTTACAAATGGAAGTGGATAGGTCACATGAATGGGGAAAATAATTGACAGATGGCATTTAATGTGGATACATGTGAGGTTATTGACTTTATCAGGAAAAATACAAAGCAAATTATTATCTAAATGGAGAGAAACTTCATAGTCCTTCAGTGCAGAGGGATCTGGGTGTCTTTTCGCATGAATTGTAGAAAAACTAGTACGCAAATACAGAAAGTAATAAGGAAGGCAAATGAAATCTTGGCATTTATTGCCAAAGGAATAGAATTTAAAGATAGTGAAGTGTTGCTGCTGTGGTACAAAGCATTAGTGAGACCACACTTAGAGTATTGTGTGCAGTTTTGATCCCCTTACTTGAGGATGGATGCAGTTGCGTTGGAGGCGGTTCAGAGGACATTCACTGGATTGACTCCAGAGATGAAAGGTTTGTCTTATGAAGAGAGATTGGGAAGTTTAGGCCTACATTCCCAGGAGTTTGGAAGAATGAAAGGAGGTCTAATTGAGGTGTACAAAATGATAAGGGGGATTGATAAAGTGAATGTGGAAGATAGATTGAAAACAGTGATGATGAGAAATTATTTCTTTCAAAGGGTTGTGAGTCTGTGGAATTCACTAGCCCAGAGTGCAGTGAATGTGGGGACACTAAGTAAATTTAAAGACAAGGTGGACAGATTTTTAATTGATAATGGGTTAAAGGATTATGGTGAACGGGCAGGAAAGTGGAGTTGAGGCCAAGATGAGATCAAGCATGATCATATTAAATGGTGGAGCAGGGTCTGAAATTCTGACTCCTGCTCTTAGTTCTGACATTCTTATTGTGGTCTTAGTAAAGAAACAAATCATTGATCCAAAGGAAGTGTAAATGGCAGAATAACCAACAGCTCTGTCTAAAAGCAAAGACATGAAAATGTGATTTGGACTGGCAAATAAAAAAAAAATCAAAATAGTGGGCAGAGCTCATGGTGTGAGGTTGTTGAAATTAATGTTGAATCCGGAGCATTCTGAAGTGCCTAAATGGAAGGTGAAGTGCTATTGTACAAGCTGATGTTGCGTTTCACTGGAACATCATAACAGGACAGGGACAGAAATGTGAATATGAGAGCATGGAATTGGCATAGAAATCAGAAGGCTGGGGTCATGCTTGTGGACTGAGTGGAGGTGTGTTCTGCAAAGCTGCAGTCAACATATGGTCTCTACGGTGTAGAGGGGGCCAGATAGCGAGCAATGACGATACACAAAATTGAAAGAATTACAAGGAAATCACTGCTTCACTGAGAAGATATGCTTGGGACCTTGGACAATGAGGAGATAAAAGTACATGTGTTATAAAAGTACATGTGTTATACCTCCTGTGATTGCTTGTGAAG
The DNA here is from genome assembly GCA_024679065.1 of Sphyrna mokarran. Taxonomy (NCBI): domain Eukaryota; kingdom Metazoa; phylum Chordata; class Chondrichthyes; order Carcharhiniformes; family Carcharhinidae; genus Sphyrna; species Sphyrna mokarran. The sequence goes on from JAGIQG010000006.1 coordinate 14,358,561, forward strand.
GTGCGGTGGGAAAAGCACAAATTATTGGGGATGATAGAACAGTGGACCAGAATTTTGGGGAAGAAATGGTCCCTTCAGAATGCTGGCAGGAGAGGGGAGGGGAAAATATGTTTGGCATTGAAATTGTGAAAGCAAATATTCATAGAATCATACAATGCAGAAAAGCCTTTCAGCCCATCAAGCCTAGACCAACAATATATTTACCATTAATGGTGCACTAATCCCATTATACTGTACTTGTCCCATCCCTCGAATGTTATGATATTCCAAGTGTTTATCCAAATATTATTTAAAGGTTCCAACATCGACTACCTTTCCAGGCAGTGCATTCCAGATTCCCACAACCCCCTGAATGCAAAAATATTTTTTCACATCCCCCCAAATCTTCTGCCCCTCAGCCTGAAATCATGCCCCCTTGTAATTGACCTTTCAAACCAAGGGAACAGCTGCTCCCTACTTACTCTGTCCATACCTTCATAATCCTTTACACCTCAATGATATCTGTCTTCAGACTTCTCTGCTCTAGAAAAAGAAATCAAGCCTATCTTGTCTCTCCTTAAAAAATCATAGAATCCCCAGAGTGTGAACGCAGGGAATTTGGCCCATTGAGCTTGCACCCACAACAATTCCATCCAGACTCTATCCCCATAACTCTACTAGTCTCCCTGGCACAAATGGACAATTTAGCATAGCCAATCCATCTAAACTGCACATCTTTAGACTGCAGGAGGAAACCGGAGCACGTTGAGGAAACCCACCTAGACACGGGGAGGACATGCAGACTCCATACAGTCACCCAAGATTGGAATTGAACCCGGGCCCCTGGCCCTGTGAGGTAGCAGTGCTAACCACTGTGCCATTGTGCCACCCACAAATAGCTCAAATGCTCCATCCCAGGCTAGTGAACCTCCTCTGTACTTTCTCCGGTGCTACTCAGTAATGAGGTGATCGAAACTGCACAAAGTACTCCAACTGTAGTCTAACCCATCAAAGAGACCAGAGAACAAGGAACTTAGAAGATTCATGTGAATTGTATATCTGAAAATTCAGACATGGTTTGGCCAATACATCTGTTCCACTGTATCAATTTCTCAAAGATGGAATTAATTGTGGGTGGTCTGTAGAGCATCAGAAAGCATGTGAAGAAGTGAAGAAAGCATTGACTAGTGATGCTATCTTCACTCTCTATGAGCTCAAAAATCAACCAGCTTTAGTGTGCGATGCCTTACCACAGGAGGTAGGTGTGGTGTTATCTCAAAAAGAGGAAAGCAGTGTGGAGAAGACACAGGGAGAATGTGCAGGCTCTGCGCAGACAGTGACCTGAGCCAGGAATTGAACCCGGCTCCCTGGTGCTGTGAGGCAGCAGTGTTATTCACTGTGCCACCCCACATATTTGCGTTAATGAAAAACATTTTTTATCATGTAAGTTATTCTGGCGATACTGGTTATATATATTTTGGCTGTGATCACAGCAACAACACATTTCCAAACCAAACGGTTAAATTTCAAGCATTGTTAGTATTGGTTTAGTCATATTGGATCTGCATGATTATTTGTATGCATCATTTTGCATGCTAAATGATGGGGTGGGTGTTGGGGGGGTGCATGTAGTGCCTTACAAGATCTGAACATTTTTGCTATCTTGCCCTTTCTCCTGGGAGGGTGTAAATAAAATTAGTTCAATAACTGCTGCCGACATTTGAGCCTGTTTTTATCTTACTCACTGCAATACATGACAACTTTAATACCAAGAGACCTTTTAAAATGAAAAACACCTTCAGCAGCTTTAGAAAAAATAAAGCCCCAACCTATTCTGAGATTGTTTTGATTGACAGGACATCTATATAGCTTAGAAAAAAAGGGGCCATCTTTTTTTTCAGTTTTAATGGAATAAATTATTTATAGATTTGTTATTATAACTGAGTGCATTATGAATGCTTGGCTGAGTTTCATAAAGTCCAAAGCCACTTAGCTCAGCAGGGAATTATGTAGATTAATGGTATTAAGTGGTTATTAAGAGGTTAGCCGTGCTTGAGGTGGTAAGTGAAATAGATCTATGTTTGTTTCCACAACCATTTTATTAAACCATGAGTTTAGTCAGCATGAATGCATTCAAGGCTGAGTTAGTCATATTTTTGATGGACAAGGAAGTCAGCAGTTAAAGGGGACAGACAGAAAAATGGAGTTAATCTTACTGAAGAGTGGAGTGGCCTCAATGGGCCAAATGGCCTCATTCTGCTTCTTTATTTTATCTTCTTAAAATAAATTAAATTACACTTTTGAAAGGAACACCACTATAAATTAAACTTCTTTAAATGAATATTTGCCATTCAAATTAAGAAGACCTTTCTGAGGTCATGTTCAGAATGTCCCTGAATTCTCAGCATTCAGAGTTGCATGTTCCCCTGGTGTCTATTGGCCATGGAGGACCCCAAGTAGCCCAGTGGGCACCATGTGCTCTCTCTCCAAGGATAATTGGATGCGAACATGGTGGGGGGGGGGGGGGGGGGGGGGGGGTGGTAAGCAGTCAAGTTCTTGAATGCCTACTCCCTTTATCTATTATTGGCCACTCCAGCCAGATCCAAGGGCAGTTTGACCAATGAGTTGCCGAATCTAGACCCTTTTGTCCGCATTGAATTGCTAAAGGTCAGGAGTGTAGCACTGGAAGTGTAGCCTGAAATGGAGGCACGGCCCATTCAGATAATGAAAGAGAGGCTGAAACCTCTCAGAAAAGTGAAATTCAGACTCCTCTGTATCGTAATTTCATAGAAATTACAGGGGGGTCCCAGATTCGACTTAATTGCCTATTGCACAGGTAAGCCACACCCCATGCCGTTGGCATCAAATCCCTGTATATGAGTTCTGCCCTTTTTCACTTGATGATCTTGGGCTATCCCAGTGTTTCCTCATCAGTTTGTTTCGTTGGACGATACCTTTTCTCTTGTTGACTAATCAGCCTTCAGTTGGAGGATATGGAACTATTTCACAGCTCATTCTTGGAATACACCCTTCCTTGATGGAAAGGTTAGCTATCAGAGAGCACAGGTTCAAGGTGAGAGGGGAGAGTTTAGGGGAGACAAAGAACAAAGAAAATTACAGCACATGAACAGGTCTTCCGGCCCTCCAAGCCTGCACTGACCATGCTGCCCAACTGAACTAAAACCCTTGACCCTTCTAGGGACCATATCCCTCTATTCCCATCCTATTCATGTATTTGTCAAGACGCCCTTTAGAATTCACTACCGTATCTGCTTCCACTACCTTCCCTGGCAGTGAATTCCAGGTATCCACCATCCTTTGTGTAAAAAAACTTGCCTCGTACATCTCATTTAAATCTTGCCTCTCATATCTTAAACCTACACCACCTAGTAATTGACTCTTCCACTCTGGGAAAAAGCTTCTGACTATCAACTCTGTCTCGCCCCTCATAATCTTATAGACTTCTATCAAGTCACCTTTCAACCTCTGTCATTCCATTGAGAACAAACCAAGTTTTTCTCCAACCTCTCCTCACAACTAATGCCCTCTATACCAGGCAACATCCTGGTAAATCTTTTCAGTCCCCTCTCCTGTACCCTCTCCAAAGCCTCCACATCCTTCTGATAGTGTGGTGACTAGAATTGAACTCTATGTTCCAACTGCGACCAAACTAAGGTTCTGTAAAGCTACAGTATGACTTACCAATTTTTAAACTGCAGGTAAAGCTTTCCCACACAGAGGGTGGTTGGTGCCTGGAACCCACTGCTGGTGGGAGCAGGCACATTAGTAACATTCAAGGCGTTTCTTGACAAACACATGAATGGGAGGCGAACAGAGGGATAGAATAGCATGTGGGCAATAAACAGCGAGTCTAAATAAGGATTAGCAATCAGTGCAGGCTTGGTGAGCCAAAGTTCCTGTGCTCTGTTGGTTTGGTTGCTTCAATATTTCAATTAGAAACTTGTCTTTATGTTTTCTTTGAGACATTTCCTAGGAATGGAGAATGATTTGATGGGTTCTGAGATGGCTGATGGTCATGCAGTCTGTGATCTGCAGATTCTGTTGCACCTGGGGTAAGTGGTGCTGGGTGGATTGGGTCAATGGGGTGTTTGGAAGTTTCTGCGCGCCCAATAAAGCCTTGACTTCACCTCTGCGTGTTCCCGATGAAGTCTCTCAATGCGTTTGCTGCCTTCCAGAATACATCTTCTCCACTTTGCTCAATCACATGTCAGGGACCCCCATGGATGTTTGATCTCTACAGGGATGACGTGAGGGTTCCTGGAAACCCTACAATGCAGAAGGAGGCCATTCGGTCCATCGACTCTGCAATGACTCTACAACAGAGCATCTTATCCAGGCAATAGCTAATCCACCTAATCTACACATCTTGGACGCTAAGGGTAGAATTTTCCAGTCTCACCTGTCACAGGATTCATAGCGCGCAGGACATGCACGATGAAAAGATCCTTTGAATTTGGGTGGGATTTTCTGGCCGTACTCACCCTAGGGCTGGTCAAGCCTGCCCTTAGGGGCAATTTAGCGTGATCAGTCCATCCGACCTGCACATTTTTGGACTGTGGGAGGAAATTGGAGCACCTGGAGGAAACCTATGCAGATACAGGGAAAAGGCGCAAACTCCATAGAGGCAATGATCGAAGTCTGGAATCAAACCTGGGGTCCCTGATGCTGTGAAGTATCAGTGCTTAAAAGTGAAGTTAATTGATTAGTCACAAATAAGGCTAACATTAACACTGCAATGAAGGCACTATGAAATTCCCCTAGTCACCACATTCCAGTACCTGTTCGGGTCAATGCAGCACGTCTTTCAGAATGCAGGAGGAAACTGCAGCACCCAGAGGAAGCCCACGCAGATATGGGGAAAACGTGCAAACTCCACACGGACAGTGACCCAAAGCTGGGAATCGAACCTGGGTCCCTGGCACTGTGAAGCAACAGCGCTAACTACAGCGGCGCTGATTTTAGGACATTTCCAAAATATCTCTTCCTCCACCTGGCATCCCCCAGCGTGGTCAAGTCTGGATTGGAGCAGTTGCTTCCAGAGTCTTGCAGGATGTTGGAGTCACTGATTTAACATTTTGCTTTGTCAGAAACTCTAATTTGTAAAAGGGGACTGATTCTAATGAGGTGAATGGATTCTTTTGCAAAGAAAAGTGTGGGTGCCTCTTTAAATCAATGGTAGAGGAGGATTTGTGTGAGGATTTGGCTCCATCAGTGGAGTGGAATATGTAACTACAGCGTTGGAGAGAGCAGTACCTGGAGACTGGGACACTGATCTCTCTCTGAATGTATTAATGCGTGCCCCTTTTCACAGGTTTAAAATTGACTTCTTTTTAAAGCCCACGTGTGTGTGTGTGTGTGTGTGTGGCTACAACCACACCAGCAGGTGAGAGGGAGAATGACGTTCTTAACCTCATAGAAGCACTAAGGTGTTTAAATAAGAGGGGGATGAGAGACGGGGAGGGATGGGGCGGGGGGCAAGTGAGAGAAAGAGAGAGCAAGGCGTTGTCAAACACTGATGGAGATGACCATTAAGAGGGGGGTTCGGGGGGATTCAGATGGATGGAGGGAGTGGCATCATCCAAAAAAGGACAGGTGTTCAAAAAAAAAAGAGCAAAGTTCTCCAAGACTTGAACAATCTCAACGGAGCCAGGTTTGATGACCCTCAAAAAAATACTCAGAAAGGAACTTAAGAAAACACACACACAGACCACACAGCTGGGAGGTGCAGGCAGCACGCTCTCTTTCTCTCTCTCACTCCCTCTCCCTCTCTCTCTCTTTACCAATACAAACTCTCATTTTTTTTTCCAGATGTCATTGGCTGCAGCCGATTATTTTAAACCCAGAAGCTGGGACGGTTCTTGCCTGCGTCAGCCTCTCAATTGGTATTGGGTGCACCGCTGCTATAACACAGAGCCACTTTGAAAGCAGCCAGGTACCAACCACGCTGAGTCCAATTCATCCATTTCGTATTTTTATTTGCCTCCAACGCTCCCAGGCATTTGAGGGGGAAAGGGGCTTTATATATACACGTGTGTGTGTGTGTCTGTGTATGTATATATATATATTATAAATGTGCCTGCTGTACTCGCTTGCTTTGTCTATTGTAAGGTCTCTGCCCCCTTCTTAGGGAGACTTCACACGTGTGTTCCCGAGCAGCCGGGGACAAATGAGACAGGGTCAGATCAGGAGGATTTCTGGCCAGTGGAAAAAAAAACAAGAGACAAGCCAGCTGCTTTACATCGGGGTTGCAACTCAGGATTATCTCAGTGACAGTGCACACAGCCGGGAGACAAACCCGCAGTTTCTCTCCCACCACCCCCTCAAGCTTCCTCTCCCTGCCTTTCTGATTTGAGCCAGGGATAGGGTTATGTTCTAATCAGAATTGGAACACACAGGAAGGAGTGAGGGAGCTGGAGGAGAGGAGAATTGCCTTCCCAGGGCCGGGGGTAAAGGAGGGTTTGGGGTGGGGGGAAGCGGACAAAATCAAAATTGGATGAAGGAGGCAGATGGTTTTGCGGCGGATCCCATCCACAAGTGCCCACCTACAGGAGGTAAGTGAATCGAAGACAAGTGTCGGTTCAAATCCCCCCCCCCCACTTCCTCCTGTCCCTTTTTACTCCCCCCGCCATTGAATTACAATGGAGATTACCTGATTTGTTAATACCTGTGACAAGCAGTTAATTAATTGTAAAGAAGGTAAAGCATATTGTGTGTGTCAGTGCACATTGCACAAAGTTGTGTTAACTATTGACTGTTCTGTTGTCAATTTCACCCCCAAGTTTGGCAACATTCTTCTGTAACATTACAGGCGTTTCTGAAATTACACTGAAATGAATTGCCTCTCATTTGTCATTTCACTTCTGATGTTTGTCTTTTTTTTACAGGTTTTATTTGATGCTCTTTGTAGATCAGCAATCCTTTCTTCTTTGGACCCTTACTGGAGCGGCTTGGTTTGGGCTTTATTTTATTTAACCCATTTAACTCCGGCCCCTCTGTCTCATCCTCCAAAGTCTGGGAAGCGCTCGCTCTCGAAGGGGTCCGGTGTTGTTGGAAGGAGGAGGAGGAGAGGGGGAAGAGAAAAAAGTTACTGGAATGAAGCGGAAACAGAAGCGGTTCTTGCAGATGGTTGGCCTCTTCGCTGCGGCTCTGGTGTTTTTGCCCAATGTTGGACTGTGGTCCCTTTACAAGGAGAAGCAATTGGAGAAGTCCCCAGAACCGGGAAGTCAGGTAAGTGGAGAGGGAAGACGGGTGGGGGGGGAGAGAGGAGAGGGGAGGAAGGGTGGAGAGGGAATTTAGCGAGGGAAGATTGGAGTTATTGCAATGAGAGGGAGTGGGGAGGGGATACAAGGTGGGCAATGGGCAATTTGCACTAGGGATCAAACCCCAACTTAATTGATGCTGCCTTGTCCTCCTCCTTCTGGGCAAGAGTCAACTCTATGGAACCAACTGACTGCTCCACTGCCCCACTTTCTTGCAAATGTATTATTTTTGTGTTTGCAATCTGTGTGATGAATTTGTACCCCACCAGCTTTAAAATTACCCTTCAGTGTCGTGGCAGTTGGGGTTGACATGTGTCGGTGGTGTTAGGTGGGGGGGGGGGAAATGAGAGTTGAAACCATTGCCTTACTTTGTGATTGAGTTGGAGGGAGTCAAATCCCAATGAATAACCAGCACTGTCCGTCAGAGAAGAACAAATTTGTTGATGAAGCTGTTGAATGCTAAACCTGGCAATTAATTTGTCTTTACCAGCTTTTTAATACAAGAAAAATGATAAGTGTTTTTATATAAAGTTCTGATTCTGAGCAGGAGAAGGTTCCTTGTTCAAGCTTAAGGCACAATTGGACCCTAGTGGTGTGTTGAACATTAGCTAAGTTGGAAGGGCAATTAGTCTTTTCCTTTCAAATAAGAGTTTCCCTGTCACTCTTGAAAGAGGTTTGTAGTCTAGAATTAACACATCAAATTAACATCCTTTGATGTATATTAATGTCCTCAATGTTTGAGCAGTTATGCTGAAGCAGTATATTACATTTTCTTTTGTAAGGCTGGTTTTGAGTGGCTGTGGAAGGAGTATCCTTTTTATCAGGCAGAGCCGGATGCTCCTGTTCTCGTTTCAGGCTGGAGGGGATCCAGCTTTCAAACCTGATAAATGTGGCTCTCCAGTGTTTGTGAATGAATCCACAACACATTCTCCCTAGCTTGGAGTTTGGAGGCAGCCTCTTAATGACTTGTAAAGAAGTGTATTGTAGTGAAACCTATGATGCTCCGAGGAACAGCACTCGTAATTCCAGGGATGAAGAACTGAGACTACAATCAATTTGTGCCGGTCAATAATGACCTTATAGATGTGCAGTGATTCAGCTAAATAAAATTAGTAATTGGGAATAGGATCAGTAACAGATACTTTCAGGCCAGCTTAAGCTTATTATATGCAGAGTAAAGTCCTTTGCATTTTAGCCTAATTCCTAATGTCAAACTCTCTGTTTCATTATCCCCTTCATCCTAACCCTGAAGCCTTTCTCTCTCAGAGAGTATTCTAATCTCGCTATAACTTTGCCCACTCTAATTCTGCAACCTCTTTTAGTCCTGCAATCCTCCAAAATGTATCTGTTTTTGGAACACATGAAAAATAAATGATGAACCAGTCAGGCCCTGTTCATACTATTGTGACATTTTGTAAAATAAAACTTCATCGGAAACTTATCAAATTAAAACATTATTCCAAGCCTACTCAATGCTTAGTGATGGTGGAAAGCCTCGCGTACTTTGAGCTCCACACCGTACTCACTCTAATATTATCTGTACTCTTTCATTTGTTGCCTTTCATCACTTTAGTTCTGATGGTTGAGCTGTCAACTACCCAAAACCTAAACTTTGCAATTCCTTCCTTAAATCTCTTTGCCTTTCTCTTCTCTGACAGTGTTATTCCTTCAAGCTGACCCTCTTTGATTTCAGTCACCCACCTGAATATCTCCATATGCAACTTTATGTCAGATTTTGTGTGACAACCTTCCGACGTATCACTTCTGAATGGTTCACTACATTAGATGTGCTATAGGAATGCAATCCCATTGCTGATTTGTGTCATGTCATTTGTGATATGGGGTCTTTTAATTTTTATTCATTCATGGGAGATGGGCTCGGCTGGCCAGGCCAGCGTTTATTGCCGATCTCTAAATGAAGAATGATGTGTATCCAAGTCAGGATGTCCAAGTCTGAGCATTGCGAGAGAAGGTGATGGTGAGCTGTGATCATGAATTGCAGCAGTCTGTGTAGGTGCTGACAGAGAGGGTGTTGCAGAATTTTGACTCAGCGCCAGTGAAGGAATGGTGATATGTTTCCAAGTCAGAATAGTGAGTGGTTTTGAGATGAGCTTGGAAGTTGTGATATATCCATGTATGTGCTTGTCCTGTTCTCCTAGAAGTCATCATTTTGGAAGGCTGTTGAAAAAGCCTTGGTGAGTCTGTGTGGGATATCTTGTAGATGGTACAGGCTACTGCTCATTACTGCTGGAGATTGTGAATGGAGCATTAATCAAATGGCTGTTTTCTCCTGGATGGTGTAAAGCTTCTGGAGTGTTGTTGGAGCTATTGTAGTAAGTACCTTAACAATGCTGATTGGGAGTGAGTTCCAAGATTTTGACCCAGCAACAGTGAAAGAAAGAGAATATGTATCCAAGTTGGGATGGTGTGTAACATGGAGGAGGGCTTCTAGGAGGTGGTGTCCCTAAACATCTGCTGCTCTTCTTCTGCTAGATGGTAGCAGCTTTAGAAAATACTACCCGTGGAGCCTAGGTGAGTTCCTGCAGTGCGTCTTGTACATCGCTGCTGCTGTGTGTCAGTGGTGGAGGGAGTTGATAGTGAAAATGATGGATACAATGCCAATAAAGCAGATCTCTTTGTCCTGGATGGTGTTAAGCTTCTTGAGTACTGTTGGAGTATTTATTGTGTTACATCAGGCAGTTCAAACCCATCCAAATGTCACAGCACAGAAAGGGTGATTTTGGCTGTTTGCACTTATGTGCTGATTTTATGAAAGAGCTAGCCATTGAATCCCACTGCATTGTGATTTTCTTTTTTCATTTTTCAACTATATATTCCCATTTTGACATTACTAATGGATCTGCTTTCAAGAAGATGAGCATAGAATCCTTACAGGACAGAAGGAGGTCATTCAGTCCATTAAGTCTCTACTGACCACAATTCCACCCACACCCTATTCCCATAACCCTCTCGCACCCTGTTCATCCCTTTGATGCTAAGGGGCATTTTAGCACAGCCTGTCAACCTAACATGCACATCTTTGGACTATGTGAGGAAACTGGAGCACCCAAAGGAAACCCACGCGGACATGGGGAGAATGTGCAAACAGACAGTGATCCAAGGCTGGAATTGATCATGGGTTCCTGGCGCTGAAACAGCAGTGCTAACCACAGTGCCACCATGTCAATTAAGGATGGACAATAAATGTTGGCCTTGATCATGATGTCCAGTCACGTGGACAAATAAATTGAAATGTGGCAGAGCATTGCAAATCATCAGAAGAAAGGAATGAAAAAACTCCTCATCTCATACTTAGAGCAGAACGTTCCTGTCCTGCCCACCTTGGGAATCATAGCGGGCGTGACATGGACCATGCAAAGATCCATTGACTTCAGATGGGATTTTCTGGTCATGGTGTGAATGCAGCCAAAAAATCCCATCCCTGGTTCTTTAGCCAGTTAGAGATTTACAGCATGGAAACAGGCCCTTCAGCCCAACTTGTCTATGTCACCCCCTTTTTTTTAAAAGCTCTAAGCTAATCCCAATTGCCCGCGTTTGCCCCATATCCCTCTATACCCATCGTACCCATGTAACTGTCTAAACGCTTTTTAAAAGATAAAATTGTACCCGCCTCCACTACTGCCTCCAGCAGTAGTTGCCTAAAGTCTTTGTGCTCTGGTTAATGGCTTTCTTGCCAGTGGAAATAATCTTTCATTCTTTACTCTATCAAAATCCTTCATCATTTTGAACACCTCTATTTAATCTCTTAACCTTCTTCTGCCCTCAGGAGAACAGCCCAAGTGTTTGCAGTTTTCTCCATCTAAGTGAAGTCCCTCAGCTTTGCAGCCATTCTCAAGTTAATGCGGACAGAGCAATGCAATAGATTGCCCCAAATGAATTTTTGGACAGTTCAATTAATACTGTGCAGTAAAATTATACTGATTAGCTTACTCAGCGAGCAACCGAGGGATTGTTCCTCTGGCAACTTGTGGAATTGAGTTCAATATAACAGGTCATTAACACCAGGGAAAATGACCATAAACAGCAGGTGGATTGTTCAGGGAAACATGCTCCATTAACCTGCTTTGTCCTCCGTCACTCCAGTCCACACTGCAACTGATGACCCTTCATGCCCTCTGCATTATCCCACTGGGCAGCGCGGTGGCACAATGGTTAGCACTGCTGCTTCACACCACCAGGGATCCGGGTTCGATTTCTGGCCTTGGGTCACTGTCTGTGCAGAGTCTGCATGTTCTTCATGTGTCTGTGTGGATGTGCTCCAGTTTCCTCCCACAGTCTGAAAACGGTACTGGTGAGGTGCATTGGCTGTGCTAAATTCTTCCTCGGTGTACCCAAACAGGCGCAGGAGTGTGGTGACTAGGGGTTTTTCCCAGTAACTGCATTGCAGTGTTGATGTAAATCAACTTGTGACGCTAGTAAATGAACTTTACCAACCCTCAGTTATCCAAACATTCATTTAAATTCAGTGTTGTCTATCTCCTGGGGGAAAATGATAGACCTTTATGGGCGGGAGTAATGGTGACTGATGAGAGATTTTCAGATTAAGGTGATAACAGCTTTGAATATATGAATTCAAATTTAAACCCAAACTTGCTGTCGACAGCAGCAATTTGCAGTTATTAATGTACCGACATGTGCATCATCAAACAAAACTTGACATCTTTGTGCGCAAGGAAATATTAAGGACTACTTAAAGGAGGGAGAGAGAGAAATGAAGAGATTTTCAGGAGGAAATTTCAGGACTTAGAGTCCAGGCAATTGAAGGCATGGCCACAATAGTAGGGCAAATGCTCTGTAAGCCTTTATTGCAAGGTGATTTTGAGCAGAGGAGTAAAGACCATCCCGCTGTAATTATACAAAGCTTTGATGAAACTACACTGTGAACACAAAAATTGTCATAGAAACCTTACAGTGCAGAAAGAGGCCATTCAGCCCATCGAGTCTGCACCTAACCACAATCCTACCCAAGCTCTACCCCATATCCTGACATATTTACCCACTATTCCCCTCTAACCTACACATTTTAGGATTCTAAAGGGCAATTTTGGCATGGCCAATTAACCTTACCCGCACATCTTTGGCTGTGGGAGGAAACTAGAGCATCCGGAGAAAACTGCGCAGACACGAAGAGAATGTGTAAACTCTATACAGTTAGTGACCCAAGCCGGGAATCAAACCCAGGTCCGCTGTGCTACCATGCAATGACAGTTTACCAGACTGCTTTCTGAGATGGCATGAGATTGTCCTGAGAAAGGAGATGGAGGAGACTGGGCCTGTATTCTTCCGAGGAATAAGCGGCGATCTCATTCAAGCACAAAGAGTTGTTCCAGAGCTCAACAGGGGAGATACAGGCAGGATAGTTCCCCTGGCTGAAGCTTCTAGAAACAGGGAACTCAGTCTCAGAATAATGGGGAGGGACATTTAGCCCTGAGATTAGAAGGAATTTCTGCAGTCAGATGAACCATTTTCTTGGCTTCAGGGGCCAAGTGGCCTACAAATTCTTCTATCTCCTAAGTTACTAACATGAAATTCAGAGATGCTGAAACGGCTTTAATTGGAGGAGTGCAGAGTTTCAGTATTGAGAATGGTGTGTAAGCAGTAACTTTGCTTACACACAGGGCAGCACGGTGGCACAGTGATTAGCACTGCTGTCTCATAGCACCAAGGATCGGGGTTCAATTCTTGGTTTGGGTCAAGGCCTGCACATTCTTCCTGTATCTGTGTGGGTTTTTTCCAGGCGCTCCAGTTTCCTCCCAGAATCCAAAAATGCGCAGGTTAGATGCATTAGCCATGTTAAATTGCCCTTCGGTGTCAGGGAGTCTAACTAGGGTAAATGCATGGGGTTATGGGGATAGGATAGGATTGTGGTTGGTGATGGGTTGAATGGCCTCCTTCTGCACTTTAGGGATTCTATAACAAGGAACACCTTTCACCAACAAAACACGGGAACCTTTGAGGATTATTCAGCTGTCCACTATTATAGATGATTGTTGAAAGACAAATACAGACTGACTGGAATTAAATATGTACTACTGGAGCTATTCCACTACCTCCACTATGCAAATTACATAAGGTATATTCATCTTAGTAAAGAGCTGGAAACCTGATATGTATGTCTCCCTGCTGCCTTTCTCTGATTGTTCAAATGTTTTGGTGTTGAATAGTTTGATTTAAACAAAGCCAATCGCCAAGCTGGAAAGAAGGATGTTAAAATTTAATTCCGATCATTTTGACTAACATTGCAGTCTGAGAAATATGATGCAGAAAGCTAGTGAGTGATAACCTCTGATATTGACTTATTGTATCTCTACATTGAAGTAACTGTTTAATACCTGTCTAATGATTTGTTGAGAGAAGGATGCGTTAACTATGCATTCCTTTGGAGTGGACCACCTTGTTTCTTTCTCTCCTCTAAATAACTCCAAAATGAAGTCCGAATTTACCCACGTTTAGCCTCAGCTTACGCTGCATCCTGCTCAGCTGGAGAACATATACCTTTTCTGACTTGCTGTAAAATGGTGGGATGGTCACCAGCTGCAGCAAATGGAGGGATGGGATGAAGGAGTGACTGAGGAATTTCAGGCCTAGCTCATGACTGTATCCAGACACTTTTCAATGCTGTACTCTTGGGAGAGAAAATATCAGAAGAACTACTGCTGGCATATGGCAGATGGGATCTCTATTAACTAGAAAAGAGAAATCTGAGTTGTGAATGAGGCAACATGCAGGATTTTCCGGCCCTGCTTGCCCCAAAACTGGAAATTTCTGTCCGAGGTCAATGAACCCGTGCTTAGCCTACCCCACCTACCTACCTGCTGTGATTCTCATGGTGGGTGGGCTGAAAAGGTCTTCCCCAAAGTTTTTAAAATTGTAATGGAATTTGATAGTGTGATTGGAAGAAAGTATTTTCGATCATGAGGGAAGTTAGGGATGGTGCGGAGCCTCCATGGTTAGCACTGCTGCCTCACAGTGCCAGAAACCCAGGTTCGATTCTCAGCTTGGGTCACCATCTGTGCAGAGTCTGCACATTCTCCCCATGTCTGTGTGGGTTTCCTCTGGGTGCTCTGCTTTCCTCCCATAGCCCAAAAGACTTGCTAGTTAGGTGCATTGGCCATGCTAAATTCTCCCTTAGTGTACCCGAGCTGGAGTGTGGCAACTAGGGGATTTTCATAGTGGTGTTACATAGAAACTAGAAGCAGGAGTAGGCCACTCAGCCCTTCAAGCTGTTCGCCTTGATCATGGCTGATCATTGAATTCAGTATCCTAATCCTACCTTACTCCGATAATGTTTGATCCCTTTAGCCCCAAGAGCTATATCTAATTTACTCTTGAAATCAGATGTTTTGGCCTCAACTACATTTGGTGGTAGTGAATTTCACACATTCTCCTCACCCCAGTGTTAATGTAAGCCTACTTGTGACACTAATAAATAAACTTTGAGCTCCTGAACAAGTAACCATGGCTGTAAGGTGATCTGTAATAAGGGGGAGCTTTACCCAGAGATTGTGAAAATGAAGAACTTGCTACGACGTGGTGTGGTTGAGAAGTTTAGCGTGGCTTTGTAAAATGGGAGTGTAGATTGGCACGTATCATAGGCTTTCTATGAAAAGAAGAAGCGTGGGAAGATGTGCTGTTTGGGCGGGAGAGGCGCACCTGGAGGGAAAAACACCAGCACAGAATAGTTGAGCCAAATGGCACGTTTCTGTACTATCGTACCATGCAGAATTGGAACATAAATTCTCTCTTGGAATACTGTGCTCAGTTCTGGTCGCCTCATTACAGGAAGAATGTGGAAGCTATTGAAAGAGTGCAGAGGAGATTTACAAGGATGTTGTCTGCATTGGCATGCCTTATGGGGATAGGTTGAGGGAACTCTTTTCTCCATAGCGAGATGAAGGATGAGAGGTGACCTGATAGAGGTGTATAAAATGTTGAGAGGTATTGATCGGGTGGATTCTCAGAGGCTTTTTCCAAGGGCTGGAATGGTTGCTACGAGAGGACACAGGTTTAAGATGCTTGGGAGCAATTACAGAGGAGATATCAGGGCTAAGTTTTTCACTCAGAGGTGGTGGGTGGATGGAATCGGCTGCCGTTGGTGCTGGTGAAGGCAAATTCAATAGGGTCTTTCAAGAGACATCTGGATGAGTACATGGAACTTAGTAGAATTGAGTGTTATAGATAAGCCTAGTAGGCATGGATATCATCGGCACAACTTGTGGGCTGAAGGGCCTGTTTGTGCTGTAGTTTTTCTATGATCCATAAATGCACTGATGATCCTAATATCATTAAGTAGAAAGAGCTCAGGTTCTGATGTAAGTCATTGACCAATCAATCAATTAAGGAGAAATTGGACCATGTTAGATTAATGATAAATTGCTTGAACCTGTACACAGATCCCCAACTAAAATCCTTCTTAGTAAGTACAAAGACATTGAATCACTACAGAGCAGAAAGAGGCCATTCAGCCTATTGCACCAATGTCAGTCCCAACCTGGCACATTCCAATAATCCCATGTATTTATCCTGCTAATCCTCCCAGAACTACAGTCAACTTAGCCTGGCCAATCAGCCTAATCTGCACATCTTTGGACTGTGGGAAGAAAGGTGAGGGGCAAGAGATTGGGGGAGGTGGGGGATGCGAGGAAAGATTTTTCACTCAGAGGGTGGTGATGATCTGGAATGTGCTGCCTGGGCGGGTGGTGGGGGCAGGATGCCTCACATCCTTTTAAAAAGTACCTGAATGAGCACTTAGCACATTATAACATTCAGGGCTATGAGCCACGTGCTGGTAAATGGTATTAGGTGGGAGTTCAGGTGTTTCTGACATGTTGATGTGGACTTGAGGAGACGAACGGACTCCTCTGCATTTTATGAAGCTAGAGTACCTAAAGGAAACCCACACAGATATGGGGAGGATGTGCAGAGTTTGCACAGATAGTGACCCAAGCCTGGAATCAAACCTGGGTGAGACAGCAGTGTTAACTACTGTGCCACTGTCCCAACCATAATGCTTCGTCTCCATATAGTTTGGTGTCTAAACCTTCTAAGGGAAGGACAGTGGTGTAAGTTTTCAATCTTCCGTCCAAAAACTGTAACCAGAGATTGTCGAAGTTGCCCACTTGCTAATTGTTTCAGATGGCGATGAACATTGTGTGCTTCCTCTATGATCTGACCAACATGAATAGCCTAGGCACTGCTTTTGCCTCGTGGATCTGACAAACCTCAACAATTGTACTTCAGACAAAGTAACTTCTCCTAAGTTTAAATAGCACAGTGGTTCTGACATTTAAGTTTCGTTTTGTCACTTTCTGATTAGTATTTCCATTCTGAGTGCGAACCCTTTCTCCGTGAACTCTGTCTCCCTGTGGAAGGGTATCATTTTCCCCATTAACCTTAGCAAATGAAGGACCATGTCACCTTTTTTTTTGGTTTTGCACGCAGTCTCGCAACTCTCTGAACCGAATCTGTGATCATTTCACACTCGATGCAGTGAGATATTTTTGTGCAGTGTCCCGGACGTCAGTGGAGCACATTTGTTGTCTCCATTATCTGTGGTTAATAAATTTTACCTACTTCTTTTTGAAGATGTGGCTTTAACAATGTTCAGCGATTAAATTGGCAAGTGAAATTCTGGTGTGATTTTCTTAATCTGTATAAAAGGAAAATAATCAGGAACTGTGCAGCAAAGCAGTAACTTGTCTCTCCTTGTCAAGTAAGGGCAAACAAAGCACTCTTGTGAAGCAGTGTGACTGAATGAGACAGATCAAAATATTCCAGTTTAGAATTTTATCATGCAGGACTTGTGTGAACTGGAGGAATCTCTGCTGGTTGTTACAGAAGATCCCAGAGGGATTTTTTGTCAGGATGGTGACATGCCGCTCATTATAATCCAGAGTTTTGCTTCAAATGCTATTTTCTAAATTGAACATGGGAGCTGGAAACACTTTTTCTTTTTTGCTGAATCTTGGGTTTAAATGGATGGTTATTACCAGTGCAATTTTCATATTGGGACCATTTACATGAAATTGCATATTCTGCTGAGATTCAAAGGGCTTTCACATTACAAAGCAGGTACCCGCACAGATGCGCAAGTACTGGTCCACAATTGTGCTGTATCTGTGTCGTTCTCCCGCCCCCACTCCCCTCCGGACTGTGCAGCAGGCAATACAAAGCTCGTTCGTGGAGTGCTTAATTCAAGAGTTGAATTCTACTTCAGCAAACGTGGGCGGAAGGGTGGCGCAGTGGTTAGCACTGCTGCATCGCAGCGCCAGGGACCGGGGTTCGAATCCCTGGCTTCAGGTGACTGTGTGGAGTTTGCACAATCTCCCCATATTAGCGTGGGTTTCCTCTGGCTGCTCTGCTTTCCTCCCACACTCCAAAGATGTGCGGGTTAGG
Organism: Sphyrna mokarran; assembly: GCA_024679065.1. Taxonomy (NCBI): domain Eukaryota; kingdom Metazoa; phylum Chordata; class Chondrichthyes; order Carcharhiniformes; family Carcharhinidae; genus Sphyrna; species Sphyrna mokarran. Next base: position 14,376,236 of record JAGIQG010000006.1, read on the forward strand.
TGGATTGGCTATGCTAAATTGTCCCTCACTGTCAGGGGGACTAGTTAAGGTAAGTGCATTGGGTTATGGGACTAGGGTCTGGGTGGGATTGTGGCTGGTGCAGACTCGATGGGCTGAATGGTCTCCTTCTGCATTGTAAACTTTGCAATTTTGCCAGCAGTTATTTAGCAGGGATACATTCATCAACACCAACTTGCCTTTAGATAGCGCCTTAATCATCGTAAAAGGTATTTCACTGTACAGGAACATTATCAGACAATTATCAAGGCTGCACTAAAAAACTATTAAGAATGGTGAGTAAAAGCAGTTGAAGAGATAGACTTAAAGGAACACCTTAAAGGTAGACTGGTCAACCAGGGAAATATTCCTGAAAGGAGTTAAGTTTGGTTCAGATAAAATCATGGAGTGTGGGGCTCATGGGGTTGAGGCGAGAGTGGAGGAGGCACATTACACAACGGTCTTGATAGTGAAGTCAGTACGAGATTTCAGGACAACGAATTTGGAGTAACCACGCTCTAGATTTTACCCATTCACACTATCCCCACCACCATTTCCCCTCCAGCTCCCTCTGTGAACCATCCTAGCTGTGATACGGTTTCACCGGCACTGCGTGTCTGCTGGTTATCTTCCCACCCAGCTACCCCTTCATCTCTTCCCCCATCCCCCATGGACACATTAATGTGTGGGCCCTGAGAAAGAGTGTTAGCAGACATATTGAGCATGGAAGTTTGCGTTGGGGTGGTCAGGGGGAGGGGAGCAATGGGCGGATAATGGTGGGGACTAGTCCATGAAGAAATTAGATATTGGTGCTCATGGGATTGAGGGATATTCGGAGGGTGGGTGGGGAGAGGGAATCAGGATCTTGAATTTGATGATCAGTCACAATGGGGATGAATGGCTGAGCAGGGCTGGAAGGGCCAAATGGCCTCTTCTTACTTCTAGTTTCTATGTTGGGTGGTTGGATGCGGGAGTGGGTGGTAATTGTGACTGAGACTGATTCTGAAGTCACCGCGCACAGATATGGTTCCAATAGGAGCAATAGATACTGAATGTTTGACTGCTGCTGCCCACCTCCTGCACCCCCCCCCCCACACCCCAAATGCAGGGTGGAAAAACCATGTGTAACACCCCAAATGCCACTGTTAGGTAGCTTTACCAATGTGAGAGTGCTGGCTAAGTTTTGAATGAACTCGCAGAGATATTGAAATCCCTCAAGTATCCTGGAATCATGGAATCCCTGCAGTGCAGGAGGAGACCATTCGGTACATTGAGTCTGCACTGACCACAATCCCACCCAGGAACTATTCCTGTAACCCCACAAATTTATCCTACTAATCCCCCTGACAGTATGAGGCAAACACTGTAAGAAGCCTCACAACATCAGGGTAAAGTCCGAAAGAGCAGCGTTCCAAAAGCTAGTGGCTTGTGCTAACAAATAAACCTGTTGGACTTTACCCTGGTGTTGTGAAACTTCTTACTGTCTTTACCCCAATCCATCTCCACATCATGATTAAGAGGCAAGTTAGCACAATTAGTTCAATTAACCTAACCCGCACATCTTTGAACTGCGGGAGGAAACTGGAGCACCCGGAGGAAACCCATACAGACATGTGGAAAATGTACAAAAAAACAGGCAGCATGCTGGCACAGTGGCAAGCACTGCTGCCCTCACAGTGCCAGGGATTTGGGTTCGGTTCCCGGCTTGGTTCACTGGCTGTGTGGAGTTTGCACATTCTCCCCGTGTCTGCATGGGTTTCACAGTCCGAAGATATGCACATCAGGTGGCCATACTAAGTTCTCCTTCAGCGTACCCAAACAAGCACTGGAGTGTGACAACCAAGGCATTTTCACAGTAACTTAATTGCAACGTGAATGTAAGCCTACTTGTGACAGTAATAAATAAATTTTTCCACACAGCCAGTAACCCAAGTCCGGAGTTGAACTCGGGTCCCTGGCGCTGTGCAATAGCAGTGCTAACCACTGTGGCGCCCCTAGTAACCAGGCCGCTTTCCTTTCCTGCTTAACTTGCTCTGATATTGGGCCTGAAGTGCTCCCTGTGATTTATTTTTATAATGTTGTACTGCACTTGACCTCCAACTTTCACGAGAAAGGTTGATGCGGAGGAGGTCGGATTAGTTCAACACAAAGGAACTAAATCCAGGGACAAGAGCGATCATTACCACTTTGTTTGCAGATACGGTGAGTCTTTAATTGCAGGGTAATGGAAAATGAATTAATAATCATGTATTTTAATATTAATTAGGCTATTAACTGCTGTTGAAACTGCATTGAAAATGACTTTGAGAAGGATCTTCTCGAGTTTCCCCTCCCCTGTCCCTCTGACCACTGTGCAAATACCAGCGACGTAGATGCTTCAGACCTTTGTATGGAGATCCCCTTTCTGACTGCAATTTAGGAAGAGGAGTTAATCCAATTGAAACCGTGTATCCATTAGGCTGACACTGAATGCTTCAAGTATTATACCAAGCTCCCGATTCACACTGCGTGTGCCAAAATTTCTACAGTGCCTGGTTTTCAGAGTATAATCACAGTCTGAGCTGATAATTAATTTTTTCTCTCTCGCTAAATAATTGAATTCTCTGGTAATTCAAATTGAGTGGGGACTTAGCGCTGAAAACATGTTGCATTATCAGATCATTTGAATTGAACATTCCTGAATTAAGAGAACCAAAATGCACCATGACAGAACCCAAAAAATGAATGTCACTTGATGTACTTATATCAATTTGCTCACCCTGCTGTTTTAATGGGTGCATTAATTCAAACGGATTGATGCCTTTATTAAGATAACGGGGATGCGAATTTGATGCCCGTGTATCACGGAGTTGTCCGTGGCGTCAGCAGGGGACCCAAAAGTTCTGTCCCCATAGTCTGCGTCCAGACAGGAGCCCCCACACTTTTGAGGAGGACAGGGGTGAAAAATTAACTGTTTCTCTCCTTTCACCTTGAGGTAGCTGAATTAGCATGGTGGCACAGTGGTTCATGTTCCTGCCTCACAGTGCCAGGGATCAGAGTTCGATTCCTGGCTCGGATCACTATCTGTGTGGAGTCTGCACATTCTCCCCGTATCTGTGTGGGTTTGCTCCGGTTTCCTTCCGCAGTGTGAAAGATGTGCTAGTTAGGTGCACTGGCCATGCTAAATTCTCCCTCAGTGTACAGACGCAGGCTGTGGCAACTAGGGGATTTTCACAGTAACTTCACTGCAGTGTTAATGTAAGCCTACTAATAAATAAGCCACAACTTTAATGAATTATGACTCATAGGTTTACAGCACAGAAGCTGGCCATTTGGCCCAGCTGCTCTGTGCTGGTATAAAAGCAAAATGCTGCAGATGTTGGAGATCTGAAACCAAAATCAAAAAATGCCTTGGGAATCTGAGTGGGTGAATTATGGAAAGATCCATTGACCTTGGCTTGAATTTTACAGTTCCCGGACAAGCAATAAGGTGGCGGAACTTGCAGCTTGGACCAGTACCTGGAACTTCGATGTTGTGGCCATTTCAGAGACTTGGATAGAGCAGGGACAGGAATGGATGTTGCAGGTTCCGGGGTTCAAATGCTTTAGTCGGAGTAGAGAACGAGGTAGAAGGGGGGGAGGAGTGGCATTATTAGTCAAAGACTGTATCACAGTGACAGAAAAGAAGTTTGATGAGGACTTGTCTGTTGAGGTAGTATGGGCTGAGATTAGAAACAGGAGAGGAGAGGTCACCCTGTTGGGAG